>CM077668.1:403128129-403728129 GCA_039707655.1 Elymus sibiricus
GCTGATTCAAGACCAGTCCAATATGCATAAGCTTTCACCTCCTTGGGAAGGGCCTCTCGTCGTCAGTAAGAACCTTCATAACGGGTCTTACTACTTGGTTGATCTTCGTCCTGAAAAGGAATCTCGCACATCCGAGGAGGAGACCAACAGGCCTTGGAACATAGCTCATCTGAGGCCTTACTACACCTAGAGCCCCGGCTCAGGTTCCCCTTGTACATACCTATGTATATATATTCTCTTATGATCAATAAATAAAGCCGGCACCCCCGAAACTCGGGGTCTTTGTCGTTTCATCTCAATCGCTATGCATGAGTCTTTACTTTTTTGATCATAGGTCACTTGGGGGTTCTAACTCCACGAGTTTAGCTATCTCACCCTCTTGACCGGCACGCAAACGCCACCCCTTCTTGGTTAAACCTGCCTGTTTGCTTGCTGCTTCTCCGATCAGATGACCCGCCGTACTCTTGCCAAGTTACTCACTATGGTGACCCTGACTTCGCAAAGTTCAAACGTCGGTTATGTCATGCGAGAGCCGGCTCACAGAGAGCGAGGATACTCCAAGGGCTATCACGCCAAATGCTTCATCGAAGCGAGACTTAAGCCCCGAAAGCAAAGTCTATGTCGAGCCTCGAATGCCGACTTAACATTACAAATTTCTTGTGATTTTTTGTTTCAGGCTATCTTCGGTGCTTATGATCGGCCATGAGCCGCTGGTTCCACAGTACACCGGTTACATCTTAACACCTACAAGATTTCCTTACTCCGGTTTTAGTCGCCATGATCTCTACATCTAATTGGATGATCATTATGAGCACTTGGAGTACTCGGTTCACACAACCATATCACAAGCAAAACAACATTGATCATAAGCCGCCTTGTTTTGCAAAAGGATTTCTTTCCATCAGCACCCTTATATACAAAAGGGCGATTGGGCGGCTTAAAACGTCACATCAAAAGTTATCAACAACGTGCATGATGGCACGATCAAGTGTTGTTACTACCCTATTACATCACCCCAGCTGGGCTCATAAGAATTAAAGTTTTCACTTTGGCGCACCCAAGCTTGTGCCAACAGTAGCTTTACCTGCCGGGTCAATCTACTCCTGAGCCGCCTCTTCTTCATTGTCACCCTGCGTCGGCTCTACTGCTTGGAAGATCTGAACATTGTCAGCATCCCAGTCAATATTCGACAAAGCTTCAAAGAAGTCACCCTCTTCAATAAGATTGGAGGGTTCAACATCAGGGGCAAAGCATTCCTTACGCCTAGCAGGGATCAGACTGACTGGTTTGAAGCCGGCTTGTTCAATACGTTTACCCACCTCGTCGAAACCCGTCTGGTACCTCTCCAAATTAATCTCATTGGCAAGCTTGGTAGCCACGGTCCGGGTCTCCTTCCTCAGACGCGCGTAATCTTCCTTGGTAAACTTCGTACCATCAGTATTGAACTCCGGGAAGCCTCCGGCCAGTTCAGACACATCCATGTCTTCATTATATGCCTTGGCCCGGGTCAAAGCATACATGGCGGCTGTACGAGCGGATGACCTTTTCTGCTCTTCTATTTGTCTTTGCATTGTTGATAGAGCATTGAGCACCGCCTTGATCATCGTCGGCATATCAGCTGCGCCCATTACATAGCGGATGGTGCGCAGACTACCAGTGTATAACTGCTCAAGGAGGGTATAAGCCGCCTTCAGCTGGACAAGTGGTTCCTTGTTCAAGTTGGCACTTCTTTTGCCTATAAGGACAAAACACTCAAGTCCGTTTCAACATTGTCATATTTACAAGAACAATACAAGGACAAGAGATAGGGTGACTTACCAAACACAGCATGAGTCATCTGGTATATGTGCCTTTTCAGGCCAGATAGCTCTTCCGTCACTGGTTTAAGCCGCCCTTCGGCCTCCTCGGCACGCTTTAATAAAGCCTCTCTTTCCTTCTCATGCTCTGCTACGAGGGATTTCTGTTTTTCAGCCGCCAACGATGCTGCCTTTTCCAGGTCAGCGGCGGATGATTGGGCCTGCACACGAAGTTTCTTCTCAGCTGTCAGAGCCTCTTGACAGCCGGTCAGCCTGACTTGTGCTTCAGGTAACAGCTCCTATGCACAAAATCCATATGAAGTAACTTAATAAGACTATGGAAGTCCCAAGCAGACTACTAGTACTCTACATGGCACTTGGGGGCTAATGCACTTTCAAAACCTTATCTATCAAAAGTAAGATCCGGCCCATCTTGACATGATGAACCGGCCCTTGGCGGCTATCAAAGTTGATCTTTTCTACAAGCATGCTATTAAAGGTTCCTTAAAGACCCGGCTACTCCAGAGAAGTAAGCCGGCCCTTGGGGGCTACATAAGCAGCTTTTCTCATACTCAAAGACCCGGCTACTCTAGAGAAGTAAGCCGGCCCTTGGGGGCTACAGTGTCAATTTCAGAAGTTTTATTCATCAAAGACCCGGCATGTTACTTACATAACACGCCGGCCCTTGGGGGCTACTATCTGTCAAGATTACGCTACTACAATCCTACACACAACAGCAATTTCCTATTATGTCTAGGACTGGGCGGCTACCAAAGATATAAATGGCAAACCTCAAGACTCAAGACATACCTCATATTTGCGCTTCAGCATGTTAACCATGCCGGCTTCCATATCTCGGCTTGTAGAAAGCCGGGTTAAGTACGCCTCATGGAGATCTGCGGCGCTCAACTCCTCCAAGTTTGGCAGCTCAAGTTTATCCTTTCCTTTATCCGAAGTTTGTGACTCGCCTTTGGACGGCACTCTTGCCAACGTCCTTGATGGCTCTGGAGTCCTGAACTCAGATCCGGTAATGGTAAGATCATCTTGGGGAGGGGGTGTTGCTGCTCCGTCAGCCGCCGCCTTTGACCTTAGCTCATGTGCAGGAGATGACGGGTTAGCTTCCGGCTGATTGTTAACATCCTCAGCCTGCGCATTCGTGCCTTCACCTGGCGGCGGGTTATCTTGCTCAGGAGCCTCATGAGCCCCTTCTGCTTGGTCCTTGGCGTGTTCTCTGTGAACCTCAGCCGGCTTTGATCCGGCTCTGATGACGAGGCTGACTCGCCGGTCTTCCTTTTCTTCGCCTTGGCTCTGCAAGTTTCACAAAATAGAGGCAATGTCAAGATACATCAGAACATGACCAAGAAAATATGACTTGCTCAGACACAACTTACCCTGGCTTGATAATCATTGGAGCCAGTTGAGACGCCGACGAGTCATCCGATGATGGAAGCGACTCCTGATAGTCCGAATCAGACGGGTTAAGAGGCTGTTTAAAAAGGCCGGCTCGAGGATGAGAAGGAGTTGGACTATGAGGCACCTCGTTGGCACGCTTGCGGGGATTCAGAGTGGTGTCTAAGCCGCCGAACGGCCCGCCAGAGCCGCCACCCGCCTCATGTCGCGATGAGCCGGCGTGCTACGCTCTCTTCATTAAAAAATTGGGGTCTAAATGAGCAAGTGGATGAGAAAAAGGTACTTTCCTCACTGCTCTCCTCAGCTTCCTAGGCACGCAAGTGTCTGAGTCAGATGAGACAGGGATTACCTCAACGTCATCTGCCCGGCTCCCATCTGCATCATCCTGAAGGAAGGAAATCAAGAGTTAGAACGACTTAACAAGAATGAAGGAAAGGCAAAGTTGACCAAAGGAGACAATTCTACCTCTGAATCTTCATCATCTTGAGGCGACTCATTAAGGGCCGGGTCATCCTCGGGCGTCTCTTCCTCATCAGAGACCTCCGGCTCAGAAACGACTTTGGTTTTCTTCTTCTGCTTTGGGTCTTCAACCGCCATAGCCTTACGACGCTTGACAGCTGTTTTCTTCCTCATGGGCCACTTGCTCCAAAAAGGATCGTTTTCCTACAAAGACATCAAGGTATTATACGATTGAAAGACATACAAGTTATGCCAACAAACGTTTGCGAGATACTTATAGGAGGTGGCGGGTTAGACACACAGAATGGCGCTAGCCCAACTTTACCGCTGTCTGCCTGGGTAACCTTAAGCAGGGTCCTCACTGCCTCGTTGGCCTCTTCTTCCGAGAAATTGATCGGACTGCACCGCTGAGGATCAGTTGTTTGACCAGTATAAGTATGCATTAAGCTGGGACGGCAGCTTAATGGCATTATCCGCCAAGAGACCTAGCACCGGGTCAAGTCAGCCCCGGTCAGCCCGTTGGCAACTAGCGCGCCTAACTTCGAGCAGAGGCCGCTCACTTGTGCCCGCTCTTCAGGCGTGGGCCAGCCAGGATAAGTCGCCGAAAGAGAGAGTCGGCCTGGTCTGTAACCCGGCAATGGATGTTCACCCTCTGGCGCAGTATTTTTGCAATAAAACCAGGTTTTGTTCCAACCCTTGGGGTGACTCGGCAGTTGAGCAGCAGGAAAATTGGTGTCCCTTCGCCTCTAGAACGAGATTCCTCCAAGCTCCAAGCTACGGGTCCCTGCAGTCTCGCTCTACTTGTTGACATAAAAGAACTCTCTGAAGAGAGTCACTGACGGCTCTACTTGCAGATAAGCTTCGCACACGACTTGAAATTGGCATAAATTCACAATTGAATTAGGGCCAAGATCTTGTGGATGTAGGCCGTAAAAGTGTAGAACGTCTCTAAAGAACTTTGAGCCGGGGGGAGAGAAACCCCTCAGCAAGTGATCAGTAAAGACGATGACCTCCCCATCCTGCGGCGTTGGGGGACACTCGCCCATTGGAACCCGGCAGGTGGCAGCCTCTACCTCCGACAAGAGTCCCTGATCTTTATAATCTTGCAGCACAAGATCAGAGACCTGAGAAGCGACCCAGTTACAAACATTCGGCTCCTTGGACTTTGATATCGACATGGTTTGGGTGGCCTAAATATGAATTAAGCATAAAAACGTCAAACAGGTGGTTTACAACTAAACACCTTATGGTGGGCGGCTTAAAAAGACGAACTATGAGCCGCCCAGTCGACGAGACTATTTAAACAAGGACAGTGATCACAGCTACATCACAAATGCAAGGATTCTTAAAAGGACCGGCTTACAGAAGTCATACTAAGACAAGCGCCGGCGTCTTATGGAACGTCGCAATCTAAGTCGCCCAAGCCAGAGAGGTGGCTGATGTAGGAGATATGCCCTAGAGGCAATAACAAATGTTATTATTTATCTCCATGTTCATAATTATGTTTATGTTCCATGCTATAACTGCTATGGTTCTCAAGTCTGCAATAACCACGAGGCTCGAAGGAAGACTCATATGCACGTGTGGAATAATAAACGGTAAAAAGTATTCCTAGTCTGGCCTCTAAGACTAGCTCAAGTGTTGCATGATGGTTCTGTTTTCCTGATCATGGGCATGACTATGCCGGCAACTTTGTGGGCACAATGTTAGTAGAACACTTGTGTTGAATCGACCCGATTGATGTTATGCTATGAGATTAATTCGTCATAAGTTAATGGTTAATAACACAGAGAAGTTAATGTTTGCATAATTCCTTAGACCATGAGAGTGTTGAGTTTCTTCATACTTGCTTCATGAACTTTGGGGTTTGTTAAACGTCATCCGTAAAAGGGTGGCTATTACGGCGGCTTACGGGTTCATGGAAAAGTGTGTTAAGTAACTTAATAGCTCAAGATTGGGATTTGCTCCTCCGACGATGGAGAGATATTCTCGGGCCCTCTCGGTGTTACGGTATCCATCATCGTCTGGCCAGACACAAGTGTGATTTGATCACAGGGATGCCGGAACACGGAAACGAGAAAAGAGAACAAAACCGGTAACGAGGTAACTTGCATAGTGGACATGTTGTTGATCCACGGGGATGCAGAAAATCTCACCTCGGGTATTTGTAACATATCGCGAAGCAACAGGAATAGCACACGGCAACTGGAGGTTCACTCGAATATTCATTCGTGTGGGTATAGGGGTCAATATGGGTGTCCACGGCTCCGATGTTGATCATTGATCGGAAAGAGTTCCGGTCATGTCTATACTTCACCGAACCTATAGGGTCACACGCTTAAGGGTCATCTATCTGCTGAATACTAGACGGGGAGTCTGAGAGAAAATCACCGAAAAAGTTTCGGACGAAACGGAAACGTTCCGGAGAGAACATCGGAATAGTTCCGGTAAAACTGAAAAGTTGTTTCAGGGGATACCATTAAGTCAAATTGGTTTCGGCACATGCCTGATAATTCTTGGAAGGTGCCAGAATCATTCTGGAAACTTTCTGGAATTTTCCGGGATGAAAACCGGAAATGTTCCGGAGCTGCCGGAACCGCTTCAGATGCTTTTCGCAGATGAAATCACTAAACCGAAATTGTTTCGGAACGCATTGAAAATTATTTTAGTGGGTACTGGAAATCTTCTAAGCCCACATAAATATTTTCAGTTCGAACGGACGCTGAAAAATGTCGTCGTGAATAGTGAAAGTGCTTTTTGGGATATTTATGGGTATCTTCTTGGAGAAGCTACCTTGAGGGCCTTTTGGTACTTTTCCCTTAGCTTCTTGGAGAAGCTACCCTTGGGCTTGGCCTATAAATAGAGGTGTGTGGGCAGCCCCATATGCTTCATCCTTGCTCTCATACACATGCCATCTGACTTGTCTGGCTTCTCTCTCCCTCCCACGAAATAGTTTCGTAGAGCCGGAAGGCTGTCTGGGTTCCGGCAGGAACTAGTTCTGGACGGCGAAGCCCTGCCGGATAGTTGAGACCGTATGTGTGCAACCCCGTAGAGAGGTCATAGTTCTGATCTTTTGCCCGAGGGGCTGTTCGAGTATCCTCCCGAAGGGCTGTCCGAGTTTCGGTTCGAGTTTCGAGGGTCCTCCCGAAGGGCTGTCCGTGACATCGTCCGAGGGACTGTCCGACCGCCTCCCGAAGGGCTGTCCGATGAGGGAGTACATCCTTGCGGTTGGGAGGTTGTAAATCCTAGCTGCAGGGATCTGCACCGATGATCTACACCGACTCTTCTTCCGCTGCACTCCGAGTCGGTATGGATCAGATCAAACCTTGTATCCAGTCTCCATAGTGATCCTGGGCTGGTGCGTAGGTCGGAAAATTTTTGTTTTCTCCTGCGTTCCCCAACAGTGGCATCATGAGCCGTGCTATGCGTAGATGCAGGTTACGATCTAGAATACATGGAGATGTATGGGTATTGCATAATATAATTAGGTAGTAGATGAGATCTATTGCTGAAAATTATTTATGCGGGTAGCAGATGAAGTCTGTTACCCGATGTTCTTGTTGCTTCCCTAGAATTTGCGTTTGCTCAATCTCGAGACAGCATGGTCGAATTTCACAAAGTTTTGGCAATCCGCGATCCTGATTGATCAACGAAGTGCTTCAGTTCTTTGGGTTCCGCCATAGTCAAAAGAAAGATGAAATTCGCAGATGAAGGGGCATTGCAGATATGATCTGCACGGGGGTCATGCGTATGACGAAGTTTAGTATGGGGCTCGAGATTTAATTATCTCGTGTTTCATACACCCCGCGATGTTAATCTAGCGACTTGAATTATCATACTTGATGATAAAACGTTGGTAGCTTCGGTTTGCTTCGAAACCTTAGAAGCCACGTAAAATAAAATTATGCATAAACCGATTAGAGGCGTCTAATTTGGTTTTGCAGGATGGTTTGCATGTGCATGTGATGTGGTATAGCAGTGCTCATATTAATTTGATTATGTATGAGATGACTATATGATGTAAATTAATTAACATGACCTGCGTGTCATGATTCGGCTTGATGGCTGGAGCCATATAATTGTCACTTTAATGACCTGCGTGTCAACCTTAAGTAATGCACTTATTTTATTAGCTATAGAGATAGCAATATCATCTGGTGCATCGACAAGGTGGTGGCAAACTTCGCGAAGGTGAAGACCGACGCGAATGCCGAAGACGAAGAAATACAAGACTTCTCCGTCAGAGAGGGCTATACCATATCATGCTATTATGAATTGCCTGAGATGTTAATCCCTTATGATGCACCCTTCTTGATTGCGCGGTAGTCGCCTTTTATTAGGGTGATCTCTCACAAAAATATCAAGTAGTTAGTGTTCTCCCAAGTGTAGCACCGTCACGACACCTAACTACTCGGAGTACGCCATGTACACATGAGTACGAACGATTAGGGATATGTGAGGCGGGTGAGGTCAGACCTCGCAGCGAGATCACTTGGTTGTCTTGACGTTCAGGCATGAAAGTCATGAGCTCGGAACACACGCATCGAAAGATGAACAAGAGTCACATAGAGATGTGATCGGCAAGTTGGCCTACCGATTAAAATTCCCGTCATGAGATGATGATTCTATGGCGATGAATTGAAGTCTGGATCTTGTATCACTCAAAATCAATTATGAGAGATATTGATTTGAGTGGGAGCGCACTTTAGAATTAATTCTTTTAATTCTTAGTGCAATTAATTATGAACCTTGTCTAAGTGAAAATTGCATAATAGTTGTAGAATAATGGCTCGCGTTTCCACCTTCCCTGTTAAAATTGAATAAGCTGTTAAATATCTGGTTAAAACTTTACGGTTGGTAACGTAATGTGAGGATTGTCCTCAAGAGTGCCGAGAAGGAATTTGTCCTATCGCATGCTTTTAGTATTCTCCCGCTAATGCTATGGATAATGTGACTCTCGTCCTTCGATCCAAAAGCTAGAATTCCGTTGCGGTCAAGTGCAATATGTTTGCTTCCATGAGACCCGGACTTCAAAAGTTTGGGATAGCTATGAGATATTCATGGAACTAAAAATCATTTTTCAGACACAAACAAAGGCTAAAAGATATGGGATATCCAAAGCAATGTTTGTTTTGCAAACTGTTAGTAAAAGGTGTTTACTATGCATTTGACTAATGACAGAGGGATCCAGTAGAACGCATGTCATATGATGAAGGTGAATAAAACAAACAACTTAAAGGAAATGTCCGAAGGGTGTTATTAAGACTTTCACGCCTAGGAAATCCGGGGCTAATGCCACTCTTAAGTTGGATGCTTCTTCTGAGATAGAAGAAATACTAAAAGTTAAACCGTTAGAAGTATAAAGGCAAAAAGAGAGAAGACTGGAATATCCAGCTCATGTATGAAAGTCATACAAGTTATTGATGTATGGAAGGCTAGTCAAAGAAATAGTTCTTAAGAATTATGATTAAACATGTTAATCACTGATTCTTGGGTATTGTGAGTTTATCACAGAGATACCCGCTCGATTGCACTCTGTTGCGACTCGATGCAAGAACTACTATGGCCTGAAAGACTAAGCCAGGAATGAGGTTTAAATACATGTTGGGAACTTAGTAAAAGTTACTATACCTTCCATCGGTGTATTACCTTTGTATTTATTTTCATAATTCATTATAGAGTTTTATACACTCTAGCCCATTGCATAAGGTATCTTGCAAGAAGGTTGTTCATAAGAGAACTTTTGATGTTCGGTGTTATGAATAACATAAGGGCCATACTTTCATTATGAATGAGATGTATGTTATGAATATCGATAATAATACTTTACCTCTGTATTTACTTTCATAAATCATTTTAGAGTTTTATACACTCTAGCCCATTTGCATAATGTTTGTTGCAAGGGTGTTGTTCATAAAAGAACAATTGTTGTTCAGGATTATGAATAACATAAGGGCCATACTTCCATCATCGATGGAACGTATGTTATGAATATTGATAGTAATATGATACATCCATAACACTGACGCTAAATGTCGCAAGACTAAGAGAATACCACACATGTGTGGCACTGCATTTGGTCACATTGGAGAAACCCGCATGGAGAAATTCCATTATGATGGATTTTGAAGTCATTTGATTATGAATCATCTGACACTTGCAACTTTCCTCCGGAAAAGTGAAGTGACTGAAATACCGTTCACAGGCCATAAGGAACGAGCAACGAACTTATTGGTAATCATACATTTTGATGTATGTAGTCCAATAAATGTTGTTGCTAGCAGTGGATTTTATCTATCTTCAGAAATGACTCAAGTAGATATATGGATATTTACTTGATGAGACGTAAGTCTGGATCTTTTGAAATCATTCGAAAGATTTTTCAACATGAAGTAGAAATTATTGTAACAAGAAAGATTATGTTTCTGCAAACTAGATTGCAGAAAGGAATATCTGAGTTACAAGTTTAGCGAATGT
This sequence comes from Elymus sibiricus, assembly GCA_039707655.1. Classification (NCBI taxonomy): domain Eukaryota; kingdom Viridiplantae; phylum Streptophyta; class Magnoliopsida; order Poales; family Poaceae; genus Elymus; species Elymus sibiricus. The sequence goes on from CM077668.1 coordinate 403,138,272, forward strand.
CTGATGAGTTGTGAAAGGAGTTTCATAACTTACACCTCCCGGAACACCACTGTGAGTGGAATGCCCGTGAAGATGTATTCAAACCATTTATGACATGGTAAGATCAAAGATGACATAAATCAATTTGCCATTATCCCTTTTAAAGTAATGCTTTAGAGACTACGGCTTTTACACTGAAAAGAGCGCCATCAGATCTGTTGAAATGACGCCATGGTATGGTACGCCCAACCATGCTTTGTCTTTTCTTAACATTTGGGATATGGGGCTTGTGTAAAATATTTACAAACCTATTCCAAATCAGACAAGTACTACTTTGTAGGTTATCCCAAGTAATTGGGAATTCCTCCACCACTATACCGAGGCAAAAGGTTTGCCACCGAGAACGGTATGCTTTTGAAGAAAATGTTCTTGCAAAAAGGTGAGTGGGAGAACAGTGCAACTCGACGAGATAAGCAGTATCTTCGTCATCGGATCAAAGGAAAGGAACCTTGGAAGTAATTCCAGAGTTTCCTACTGCGACTGATATGGAAGTCTCTACAATAAAATGTATGGACTTCGGTCGAACTTGCAGCTGAACCACGTAGGCAAAGCTCGTGCAAACCTCTCAGGTGCGCAAGTGAGATATTGTTGTTAGACAACAGTATACCTACGATACACAAGGAAGCATTGATGAGCCCTGACTCCGAAATTGGCTAAATGCCAATATAATCCGAGATAGTTTCCATAAATGATTCAAGATTATATCTTGATAAACCCTTCGGAAGACTTAGAGTCTAACGAACATTAATGGAACTATAAACTGATTTGGATAAAATGTTTTATCCATAAAGCTCGACTTGTTGCAATAACAAGTTCAAGGAGTTGACTACGACGAGGTTCTCTCACCGTAGCGATGCTTAAAGTCAGATCGGGTTAAACTAGCAATTAATACATATTTCAATCTTGAGATATGATACATGGATGCCAAAAGGATTTCCATATGATGGAAATGCAACCTAGGACTTGTATGTAGTACAGTCCGAAGTATTTTGTCAATCCAGAGGATGCTAGTAAGTATGCAAACTTCAGAGTTCCAGCAATGGACAAAAGAGAGCAAAATGGAGTTGGAATCTTTGTTTTTGATGAAATAGTCAAAGGAGTTTGATTTGATCAATGGATAACGAAGATGCTTGTGGTTTCAAGAAAGTAAGTGGGAGCATAATAATATTTCTAAAAACTTTGTGTGCTTGACACATTGTTGATTGGAAATAATATAAATTTCTTGACACGAATTAGGACTTCATTGAAAATAGTTTTCGATGAAGTGCTTGGGCTAAATAGCCTTGACATTAGGCATATTTATCTACGAGATAGAATTGCCTAATAGGCTAAAGCCAAAAATACATATTAACAAGATGCTAAAATATTTTAGCATTGAAACGCCAAGGAGTGATTCTTGCCGAAGTCACATGGAAAGGGTTTTTGCAAGACTCGGTGTCCCAAAACACTGATGAGCAAAATACATGATGGAGATTCCACACACTTTCGTGTTTGGATTAATCATGTATTCCATGGTATGTAAAACAACCAGATATGTCCGATACTCCCAAAGCTGTTGCGAGTATAGATACCAAAGTGATCAAAAGTACTGATCATGGACAACAGTGAAAAAGGGTCATTGAGTACTAAAGTAGCACTGATGACATATTTTCTCGCAAGCGGAGATCATGAAGAGTTCGTTGTAAAAGGTTACATCGATACAGTCTTCATCAATACTCCATGCGATTTTCAATTTAAGTTAAGGGTTTTGTGTAATACACAATATGGTGGCACGTTGTTTGGAAATCGTTTCTAAACAGGTTACTGTGGCGAATTCTATAACTAAGGCTAAGTATGTTGCCGCTTTCGAAGCGACATAGAAGATGTTGAATCATATAGTTCATTCATGAACTTAGTATGGTTCCAAGATGGCTTTTGTCAATGGGACACTACTGTAGGTAGTTGCTCCATAACTCAGTCTGAGGAATCCAGGTTCGACCTGTGATTCGCATATATACAAAGCCAAGTCCACACAAAATATGAATTTTGTGAAAGCGTGAAAACGCGAGGACATGCAAAGATACACATGGAACTGAAGTTGTCAGATCCGTTGGACATCAGGCTATACCACATGCGAAGCATTTTTACACCGGTGTGCCACACGTGTAATGTGCATTAGCATTGACTAGATTATTGACTCTAGTGCAAGTGGGAGTCTATAGGAGATATGCCCTAGAGGCAATAACAAATGTTATTATTTATCTCCATGTTCATAATTATGTTTATGTTCCATGCTATAACTGCTATGGTTCTCGAGTCTGCAATAACCACGAGGCTCGAAGGAAGACTCATATGCACGTGTGGAATAATTAACGGTAAAAAGTATTCCTAGTCTGGCCTCTAAGACTAGCTCAAGTGTTGCATGATGGTTCTGTTTTCCTGATCATGGGCATGACTATGCCGGCAACTTTGTGGGCACAATGTTAGTAGAACACTTGTGTTGAATCGTCCCGATTGATGTTATGCTATGAGATTAATTCGTCATAAGTTAATGGTTAATAACACAGAGAAGTTAATGTTTGCATAATTCCTTAGACCATGAGAGTGTTGAGTTTCTTCATACTTGCTTCATGAACTTTGGGGTTTGTTAAACGTCATCCGTAAAAGGGTGGCTATTACGGCGGCTTACGGGTTCATGGAAAAGTGTGTTAAGTAACTTAATAGCTCAAGATTGGGATTTGCTCCTCCGACGATGGAGAGATATTCTCGGGCCCTCTCGGTGTTACGGTATCCATCATCGTCTGGCCAGACACAAGTGTGATTTGATCACAGGGATGCCGGAACACGGAAACGAGAAAAGAGAACAAAACCGGAAACGAGGTAACTTGCATAGTGGACAAGTTGTTGATCCACGGGGATGCAGAAAATCTCACCTCGGGTATTTGTAACATATCGTGAAGCAACAGGAATAGCACACGGCAACTGGAGGTTCACTCGAATATTCATTCGTGTGGGTATAGGGGTCAATATGGGTGTCCACGGCTCCGATGTTGATCATTGATCGGAAAGAGTTCCGGTCATGTCTATACTTCACCAAACCTATAGGGTCACACGCTTAAGGGTCATCTATCTGTTGAATACTAGACGGGGAGTCTGAGAGAAAATCACCGAAAAAGTTTCGGACGAAACGGAAACGTTCCGGAGAGAACATCGGAATAGTTCCGGTAAAACTGAAAAGTTGTTTCAGGGGATACCATTAAGTCAAATTGGTTTCGGCACATGCCTGATAATTCTTGGAGGGTGCCAGAATCATTCTGGAAACTTTCTGGAATTTTCAGGGATGAAAACCGGAAATGTTCCGTAGCTGCCGGAACCTCTTCAGATGCTTTTCGCAGATGAAATCACTAAACCGAAATTGTTTCGGAACGCATTGAAAATTATTTTAGTGGGTACTGGAAATGTTCTAAGCCCACATAAATATTTTCAGTTCGAACGGACGCTGAAAAATGTCGTCGTGAATAGTGAAAGTGCTTTTTTGGATATTTATGGGTATCTTCTTGGAGAAGCTACCTTGAGGGCCTTTTGGTACTTTTCCCTTAGCTTCTTGGAGAAGCTACCCTTGGGCTTGGCCTATAAATAGAGGTGTGTGGGCAGCCCCATATGCTTCATCCTTGCTCTCATACACATGCCATCTGACTTGTCTGGCTTCTCTCTCCCTCCCACGAAATAGTTTCGTAGAGCCGGAAGGCTGTCTGGGTTCCGGCAGGAACTAGTTCTGGACGGCGAAGCCCTGCCGGATAGTTGAGACCGTATGTGTGCAACCCCGTAGAGAGGTCATAGTTCTGATCTTTTGCCCGAGGGGCTGTTCGAGTATCCTCCCGAAGGGCTGTCCGAGTTTCGGTTCGAGTTTCGAGGGTCCTCCCGAAGGGCTGTCCATGACATCGTCCGAGGGACTGTCCGACCGCCTCCCGAAGGGCTGTCCGACGAGGGAGTACATCCTTGCGGTTGGGAGGTTGTAAATCCTAGCTACAGGGATCTGCACCGACGATCTACACCGACTCTTCTTCCGCCGCACTCCGAGTCGGTACGGATCAGATCAAACCTTGTATGCAGTCTCCATAGTGATCCTGGGCTGGTGCGTAGGTCGAAAATTTTTTGTTTTCTGCTGCGTTCCCCTACAGCTGATCCTACGGTGGAGCGCGCAAATTTCCACTAAGTGCTGCAACAACAAGTTTCCAACGGAATGGAAGAAATTACAGATCTAAATATTCAGTTCTAAAGGAAACAATTCAGTTCTTAGCAAGTTCATGTGCTAAAAGGTGAACCAGATCAGTTCGCGTTTCCTGCCAAAGCTAAGTACGTCGGATCTAAGTTTCGGCCGCGGATGAAGGGGAAGCCGTTTTTCCTAAACGGAGGCAACGACGCCAGAAACCTATGGCAGCCACAGCGGCCATGGCGACGCGGTCGAGGTGAAGAACACGATGAATTAGGTCGTAAACAGTACAGATCTAGGGCGACGACGGTGTGTACCTGGGCGGCGGAGATGACCCTCGCGCGGTTGAAGATGACCTGCGGCAACGTGCGCGAAGAAGACTGGGGCACCAGACGCCGGCGAGCTCGGGGACGAGCAGTGGCAGAGCTTCGAAGCGTGAGCGGCGAGAGGAAGAAGAAGGAGTCGAGGCGGCAAACTGAAAAAATGAGGCCTCCAGGAGGGTATTTAAAGAAAAGACTAGAAGAGGGAGAGGCAGGCACGAGAATCTAGGGTCTACAGTGCCAATCGCCGCCTCGTTTATCGCGCCTGTCAGATCCACTCAAGATATGGATGACGTCATAAAAGATTCGTTGCAATTGACCGGATGACATCACGAAGACTTCCAAGGAAGGAAAAAGACAAGTCTGAAAAGACATGATGAGCCGAACTTTAAGCCGGCACGAGGCGGAAGACCCGCCAGAATCAGAGCGGTCCAGAGGGTTGACATGAACATATTCAAATCAACCTGAGGGCTAATGTTGGGGATATAACCCCGGGACATGACCCGCCCGTCCAGGGCCGGGTCAACAGAGCGGCGACTTACAAAAGGTTGGGCCAGATGGGCCGTGGCCTTCCAGAAGACTCGCCCAGAAGACTAAGCCGCCCGCTTATGGGCCAGCTTACGGCGTGCCGGGTTAGGCCCACCCGTGAACCGCCATATGAGTTTCCCTTGCTTAGAAGGCAAGATACAGACTTGGGCACGGACCATATTCCGGCTCGGGCTCTAATGTACACCCCGGGCCTCAACCTATATATAAAGGGGAGCCCCGGGATAGACAGGACAACTTACAACCTCTCGAGTACTAGGCTAGCCAAGCGCACCCTTGTAGTCGAGATCATCATCAATACATCCGAAGCAGGACGTAGGCTTTTACCTCTATCAAGAGGGGTCAAACCTGGGTAAACCCTTGTGTCTCTCGTGTCCACTTAACCCCTTCGATCTACCACCTGACTCGATGGCCTCGTGACTAAGTCCTTTAAGGACATCTGCCGTGAAAATACCACGACAGGTATCCTGCCTTATTGGCTTGTCATATTATGGGTCACTGGGGCTTCCTACTCAACGATTATAGCTATCTTACCCTCTTGATTGGCTTCCATGCCATGTTATGGGTCACTTGGGGGCTTCCTACTCAACGAGTATAGCTATCTTACCCTCTTGACCGGCTTCCATGCCATATCTGGGTTAAACCTGCCTGTTTGCAACTTGCTACTCCGCCAGGTGACCCGCCGTACTCTTGACAGTCAATCTTTTAAATAAGACCCTGAACTCGTCAAGGTTAAAACGGCGGATTTTGTCACGTGAGAGCCGGCTTACAGAGAGCTAGGATAAACTCACCTATCTGTTGTAGTCTCTCCGCTATGTGGCCCGTTCATACTCTTAACAGTCAATCTTTTCAATAAGACCCTGAACTAGTTAAGGTTAAAATGACGGATTTATGACACGTGAGAGCCGGCTTACGGGATGAAAGGCTTTTATGCCAAGCTTCTTTGAAGCAAAACTTGAGTTTTTCAAAAAACAAAATAGAGCTAGTCTCTTTTTGTCGAGCCTTGAAAGCCGACATTTTTATACTCTGTTATCATACACATACATCATCATACATTGCATCATACATTGCATCATCATTGCATCATCCTAGCTTGCATCATATATGCATGGATGTACTGGTTTATATTGCAGGAACCAGTTTTCAAACCGGGTTACATATTCCAATCTTTAATAGCCAACATGGCTGGATTTTCATTATGGTTATCATAACTAGTATTGGATGATTGAGGTTTTCAAAGCCGCTTCAGAAAAATGGATGTTATTCCCTCATCCAAAAATACCAGGTTACAGAAAGGAGCATGGTTTAATGTTGATATGCAAGGCATTCAACAACATCATCCATACAGTGGATATGATTTATTTTACAATGGAAGGAATAGTCCCAAGTCGCTGCAAGCACACGACCCGGCACTTGGGGGCTACATTATTCAAATCAAGATTACATCAAAGTATGCAAGTCCCATGTCACTGCAAGCATGCACGATGGCACTTGGGGGCTAATGCAAGTTGCTTTTCAAATCATCACATTGTCAACACACCCGGTTATCTCAAGGAGATGAGCTGGCCTTTCATCATTTTCTAAGTCCCAGCCCAGTCTTATCTTACTGAGCCGGCACTTGAGGGCTACAGCATTCAGTTCTTTACCAAAGTCATAAGGTCCCAATTGGAAGACCCGGCCCATCACATATTGATGACCCGGCCCTTGGGGGCTACACATTGCTCCTCAAGTCTATATAATCATATCTACAGAAGTCCCTGCTCATTATTGCATAATGACCCGGCCCTTGGGGGCTACACTGGCTGAAGTTTTATGAGCATAAGATAATTACAAGTCCCAGGTTGCTGCAGGCAAGATAACCCGGTACTTGGGGGCTACATATGTGGAATACAAAACAGTTAATTTCTGGCTGGTGACTCAGACGAACAACCTGGATTTCTCCAAGCTTGCAACATTCATATTGAAGCAAGTCTTAAGATATCACTACGTTCCCCTCTTAAAGACTTGGGGGCTACAGGTAGTATGGATATAAGTAGAACACCTTCCAAATTTTCAGTGTTGAGCAAACCAGGTCTCATATTTTTTGATGGAGAAATTTGCAAAGATTATTTGCTCTAAGCTATTCAGATAAGTCTGAAGCATTGAAAGTTGGTACAACATCAGACGTAATATTCTTTTTATCAAGCCAAGGCATTTTTTAAGACAATTCAAGATATCATAAGGGTTATTTTTTCTACAAGGAACCAGCGTCAGCATATTGATATGACAGAGATTCAGACTTTTTCAAGGAGCTGGTCAATGAACTAAAACTGGTCTTTTTGAGTGAGCCGGTCCCTTTACATATTCTTATTTCAGGAGTTTAGCATGAATAAATTCAAAGCTAAACTGGGGGATAATGTTGGGGATATTCCCCACGACCAAGACCCGGCTCATAAGGATAAGCCGCCCTGAAGATTAAGTCATCTCTGGGCTTAAGTCACCATGACGTTAAGTCATCTCTGGGCTTAAGTCGCCCTGACGTCAAGTCATTTCTGGATTTAACCCGGCAGATCCTGACCCGGCAAACAGTTGTAACCCAGTAGACCGTTCTAAGCCGGCATACAGTTTCTAACCCGGCAGACAGTTGTAAGCCGGCAGACTGTTTCTAACCCGGCAGACAGTTGTGAGCCGGCAGACAGATTGTGACCCGGCAGACAGTTGTAAGCCGGCAGACAGATTGTGACCCGGCAGATGCATGGAGTCACGGAGATGAGTCTCGGAGATGAGCCCCGAAGATCAGTCGCCTGGAGATAAGAAGCCCAAACATTAAGAAGCCCATGAAGAGAAGCCCAGGGTTAAGAAGCCCGCGATGGGAAGTCATAATAGGTTAAGTCTTAATCCGACTTGGACTCTACATGTAAGCCGCCCCTTCAACTTATATAAGGAGGGGCAGGTCACCCCAAGAGGGTCAGGTTTTGACAGGTCATAGACAGATAAGTCTTAGACAAGATCAAAATAGATGCTCTCGAGATAGAGGGGTCGAAATACCGCCCTTGTAACCGAGATCGTCATCATCATCAATATCAATCAAGCAGGATGTAGGCTTTTACCTCCACTGTGAGGGGCCGAACCTGGGTAAAATCTCGCGTCTCTCGTCCCGCTTAACCCTGTTCAAGCTATCACTTAGACGCGTTGGCCTCACGACTAAGTCCTCACACTAGGACATCTGCCGTGACAAATCCACGACAGATTCCGTTCGCGAGCCGCCCTGTTCATTCTTCTCGGTGGAGTCTGCTGGGGTGTACCCTCCTGCTGAAGGCGCTGTCTACTACGAGCATGGATAGAAGCTGAATCGGATTTCTCGACTCCTGGTGGAGTAGTTCTGTTTCTTCCATCTGGCAGAGTAGTTCTGTTTCTTCCATCCAGGTTAGTTCTATTTCTTCCATCTTGCTGCTTTTTCTTGATGCGCAAATCTTGCCATTTTGTTATTCCAAAGCTGCAATCTAGTTTGGACCTTGTAAGTAAGCTTCATCATTTCCATTGTAAGCTGGATTTGTAGGTAAATTTCTTGTTGTTAACCTAATATGTTTATGTGAATCTTTAATATAATAAATCTTGTAGCTACTACTATATTCGAACCCTATAGAAAAACTTTCTGAATCATTGTTCTTAATCAAATCATGTATGTGAAATGTGAAAAGTGAAATGACTAACCTATTTGAAATAATTTTGCCGCACTTTTGTAATGATTCAAAATGTGAAAAGTGAAATGACTAACCTATTTTAAAAAATTGAACATATTAGGTTTGATGATAACAGTGAAGTTCACATAGTTTTCTAAATATGAAATGTGATATTGCAGATGTGTTATTTACATTCTGTTGTTGAATGTAAGGATAGTTTATCACATTTTTATGTAAAGAATGATTTTGTCATTACACTTTCCCATTGTAGACTTTCCACATTTTACATTCTGCTATGCTATTTGTTTACCACATTTATATTTAAGGTCTTATTCTATCAGTACTATATATTTTTTCATGAATATTAACTGTTGAAATTAGTATAGCATGTGTTGAAAATCTACAAAACGTAAAATAGATCAATAGCACCAATCTTGAAACATTTTGCATTCTGGTATTCTATTTGTTTACCACATTTATATTTAAGTAATTATTTTCTCAGTACTATATATATTTTCCATGAATGTTAACTGTTGAAATTTGTATGGATGCAGATATGGAGCCTAGAAAATCGCCAAGATCAAGAAAACATATCCAATCTCAACTTTCTAGTGATACATGCAGTGATGATGATGTTTCTTCTGGATCCAAAGCACTACTAACAGCAGAAGAACTTCTCCAAAGAAGATTAAGAGGGCCAATAAGAAGGATATAGTTTAGGTACTGATATTTCTTGATCTTCATAATATATATCTTTTTAGCTTCTTACAAATTTATCATCCATATTTAAATGCAGAGTATCAATTGGAAATGTATCCCTCACAGACTTGCAGAGCTTATAAAGAAATTAACACCAACACAACTACAATGGGTTAAAGAAATGGGATTCGAGTCTGTTATTGATATGCATCAATATAAATTACCTCATCGGCTGTTGCTATGGCTTGTCAAAACGGTTGACTGTAAAAGCATGTCTTTGGTGTTAAGAAACCGGAAAATATCTATCTTGGATGCCGTCGAGAATATTCTGAATTCCCATCTAGGGAGTTAGATGTTCCAATGCCTCCTGCTGGAAATCCTAGATATAAGGCATTTATAAAACTAGAGAAATTCAGGTCAGACAAAGCGGGAAGAGGACAGACTTTGGCGGAAGAAGAAAAAGAATTGATAACATACAAGAATGCAGAAGACAAAGAAAAGTTTTGCCTTTCTTTTATGGAGATCATATTATGTGTATATTTGGCACCAACCACATGCCACAATATCAACAGAAGTTATTTGCTAGGTGCTTTGGAAGATATGTCAAAAGTTCCTCTCATGAATTGGTGCACTTTTGCTGTTGAATATTTAATTAGAGATATCAAAGACACCAGGACAAAGACAGTCAGAAACATCAACCTTCAAGGCTGTCTACACATCCTTATTGTGAGTAAACAAAATTTATTAAATTAGAATTATGTACTGTTATCTCTGATATTGCTCAAGTTGTTTTCAATAAATGTCATACTATTAATCCAACCTCATACGTGTCCCAGGTAATGTATGCAGATCTGGTTAAGCCGTCAATTATCAATGTACCAGCTGGAACACCTCGTATTAAGTTCCTTACCAGTTATATGATTGATGAATTGGAGTCCACTTGTTGTAAGAGAGGGCGAGACGATGAACAACTCTTTGAGTCAATTCTGGTATGCTTATTGCTTAAAGTATTTGTTAAAACAAGATCATAAAAAAATCCATTTCTCAGTCATTTTATGTATAATTATATTGTCCATTTTGAAGGATGAAGAAAAGTTGTCAAAATCTCCTTTAGTTGAACATAACAATTTTTCCCAACGAGAAGAAAGCTATTCAAATGATCATGAAGTATGTACCGAACCAGATGAAGGTCAGACTTCAAGAAGACGTGTGCGCATTGCTTCAGACAGTGAGGTAAACAACTAATTTTTAAAATTAGTACATCTTCACTCTACTTCATAAATATGCTGATTTTTTATAAATTCATGCAGAAGTGTACCGGTACGTCGTCCAAACGACGGATAAGTACCACAAATCAGCAAGAGGTGAGAAAAATGATTCAAGAAACTTTTGAAATGAGGCTTGTAGATCTTTAAGCACTGCAGCTATTAAATATATGAAAGTCTTATTTGAGATATTACCTATATATGCAGGCAATCTAATAAATGAACTTGTAGCAATTGATCAACGATATAATGTTGAGAGATCTAAGGTGATGAAACACCACGAAACAATGTTGAGAAAGAAGCTTGAAGAGATTGACTCTAGAAGGCTTAGTGAAGTCAAGTCTCTATTTGAAAGAGTTGAGAAGTCTACCGGCAAAGATGCAGACTCATCTGACTCTGATAAAAATACGGAAACTAATCTGTTTTTATCTCCTCTTTGCCCTAACTCTTCAAAGTCGATTGATACTGCAGAAGAAAGTGAGCAAGTTATTTCCGATAAATCTAACATTCCGGCTCAGCAGACAGTTAGTAAGAGTACTTCAGATAATTCTTCAAAAAGCCCGTTGGCTGAAACTCTTGAAATAGCGGCGGCAGCTACTGCAATGGCTACTCTTGTTTCTCAGAGCGAGGGAGTCGACATGGATGATTTTGAACCAGGTCAATCAAAGAAGAAGAAAAAGGGTATCAAAAAAATAAAGAAGTTAAATGCTCCAGGAAAGAGTGTTCAAGTTAATGAAGTAAGTACATCAGTAAGCTTACCTAGTACAACTGATGTTCCCAGTACAACTGATTGTGCTGAATTGTGCAAGTCAAGCACAGTCCAGAAGAAGGTTACTTTTGCCTCTTCTTCGAAAATTATTGAAACTCCCCCCTCCCCCAAGTAATTTAGTTCAAAATGTTGAAGAACGGTGCGGAACAAATGATACTACAATTGAACAAACAGAAGTTCCCACTGCATTTGACACAACTATCAAGTCTAGAGACAACTCAATTCTTGAAGTTCAGTCTGCCATCCAATTTATGACTGCCACTGAAGAGAAGACACAAGGAACATCCAATGTTACTCATCAGTCATCGTTACCTGTTTCTGGTGGGAGAATAATTTCTGTAGAGACAACAGCTTCAGATGTAAACATGTCACACCTTTCAATAGATGTTTCAAATCCTGTTTTGGAAGAAGCCCATCAGTCAGTTACACATGATCATGTGCAGCCGAAAGATGTTAATCCTGAGGCAGAGGTAGTGAAAGAAACTGTTGTCAAAGAGAGTATTGAAGGAAGCATGCCAGTACAAGACTCAAAAATCAATAAAGAAAACCTGATAACACACATGGATCCAGATTTACCAGTAACTTCGCAATTGGTTGAAAGCAGCGCCGCAAGTGATTGTACCCCCACCTGACATTTCAGATGTTGATGCTGTTCATGTTTCTACAAGTGTTCATGAAGTTTCTAAATCTATTGGAGGAACTTCTTCAAATGAGAATAGTTCTGAAAATGTATTACCTAATGTTGGAAACAAGGATTCTGAAGTTCAGCCTCAGTTGGTACATAATGTGACCGGAGTAAGAAAGAAGAAGATCAAATTTGTTTTTGGCAAAGGTTCTCAGAGTGCAGATCCAATTATGGAAAAAAATGTTTCAAGCTGTGCAGTTGTTGAGGAGAACACCAATCTGAAAGATAAAGTCACTGATAGCTTGCCTATTGCTCCTTCTTGTGGAAATTCTTCAGGTTTTCTCAGCTCACCTAAAAAGCTCAAACAAATAGAGATGAGTAAAGTAATTAGTGAGCAGTCAGAAAAACAAGTCCGTTCTGATCCTTCAACTCAAGATATGCAAGATGTGTTGTTAGAAAATGAAAGACAGATTGCAGCAGTTTCTGAATTTCAATCCCAAACAACTCATGATGGTTCACAGGATGTTACACTTGAGCATGAAAGAGAAAAATATGAGAACTCTGATGCTGACTTGAATGATAATGATGTTTCCTCTGAAAGCACAGATAACAAAGAAATGGTTTCAATTGACAGCGAAGAAACAACTTCCACACCTGTGAGGAACGATTTTAATAACATACCACCACTGAAAGAACCAATCCCTGGTGGAGAATCTTTCATGCATGCTGGTAGTGTAAACACAGCAACAAAATCAAGACCTCAGCGCTTTCAAAAGAAAGATGAAATTGCTGAAGGTTTATCTGAGCTTGTTTTAAAGAACAAGATACTCCCATCCTCAAAATTTAACAAAGTATATGACGAACATGTCAGGATGAACAAATTCAATGCAACGAGACTGACAAGAAAGGATCAATGGGAGACAGATGGAGGACTCAAAATTATAATTGGTCCTGCATCAGTATCTGAAAGAGAATTTGTGCAAGCTCTTCGGCCAAATGGGAAGATCTGCCTGAATATGATGTGGCTTTGTTCGAATGCTATAATGCGAGATTGGCATTCACGGTCCAAAATTATTTTAGACCAATCTTTCATAGTAAGTTTTCCTCTAATTTCACATATTTTATATTCAGCTTTCTCCTATGTAATGTCTAATCCTTTTTTTATATCAGATTGAATTAACCAAGAGTTTCAAGAAGTGCGATCCTAAATATTTGGCGAAGAGGCTGGCTAAGTATTCCCTCAAAGAAATTGAACAAGTAATCTATTTACTTTTATATTGACTATGTCCTATATTCATATAATTAGTATAATCATGTACCTAACATATTTAATTGATGGATGTAGATTTTCTTGCCAACCTGTAAAGATAACCACTGGATAGCAGTTGTGGTTAACTTTACCCAGAATGCTTTAGAAGTTTATGACTCAAAGAGCATTGTCAAGGATGGAGAAGAACGCTACAAAACTATATTGAAAAATATGGTCTTTAAAATTATTTTGTTTATATTTCTTAGCTTTGAATTCTACATAATATCTCCTTTACATAACAACTTACCTGAATAGTAAAAAAATCGGATGAATGAAGTAATGTCAATTTTATATTTTGTAGATTTCAAATCTCAAGAAGGCATTTAATGATGCAAATTGTTTACCGAGTAAAAACATCGAAGAAATGAAGACATACTACAAGACAGCCGGGATTCAGCATAACATGTAAGCCATGCACATAGTCTATTGATGTTTTCATGATGTAAACTATACATATCCTACTCATGTTTTCATCATATAATGTATTACAAACTGACTATTTTTTATCTTGTATATAGGAAAGACTGCGGATACTTTGTTATTAGAGTTTTGCAATGCCACAATGGAAAGGAACTTGTCGGGAACTGCAAGGTAAAAACAATTGACTTATGGTTCATGTGAAATAATTTTCCTATGAAATTTATTAATAGGTAGATGTGTTTTATACAGATATCAATGGATTTATTCAGGAAGGAAATCTGTTATGCCTTGATAAAGCATGCTCACAACGATCTAAATCCGGACAGGCCTGAGATAGCAGCGTTGAGAGGAGATGCCGAAACAACATCCGAATGAGCTATGGCAGTGAGACCTTATTTTTATGATGTCGATGTGAGAAATAGTCTGCAGTTGTTGTTCCAATGCTATGGCAGCGGATGAGCTTTCAAAACAGTTGTTGTTCTATTAAACTTTTTATGATGTCGATGTGAGAAATATTCTACGTGTACTGAGATATGGCAGTACCACTAGTATATTTTGTTAATGCGTACCATACCTTATACTTTAATATTCGGTCTTCTTATTGTTAGTTGTTCTGATTGTTTTCATTTCCTCTATATTTTGCTCAGTTTTGTTAACTTGCATATATGGCATTTTCATACTTGCTTCACATAATTCACATATTGTACAAAACAACCTAATTCCAATATTACACATATTTAATATATTTCACAAATTTCACATTTGCAACTTGCTTCACATAATTCAAAAAATTCACATTCTGAAACTTGCTTCACATAAATCACATTATGTTACCGGACCAAGTATTAAAAATCGTGTTAAACTTCTTACTTGTTACACATAACACAAGTCACATAAATTCACATAAACGTTTCACAATCATTATGTGAAACGTATAGTTCATATTTACACCTATTTAATACTTAACTGGACAAATCAAATCATTCACTGCATTATGTGCATGTCACAAAAATGCAACAACCTGAAACATATTTCACATTTCATAAGTTTATACAATTATATAGAATGCAACCATAAACATTTATATTGCTATTCAAGTGTATACTTGTTTCACATAACAGAAGACGCATCTGTTCACATATTATATAAAACCACATTAAATAGCACGAAACATCATTTTCAAACATGCTAAAGTAATCACATATCTTACTTTCATACATTTTTTATATCGCATATCATAAACTACAAATACATACCATATTAACTTTTTCACATTATATATCTATTCATTTCTTCAATGTTCAAATAAATTGTCATATTTGAAAAATGTTATGTGAAATGCGTAATATGTCCTATTTTAAACTATCAATACGTCTTACCCCGTTTCCTAATTTCATACATTATATGTGAACTGTGTAATATGTGATATTCATAATATATGATTCTTATGTCAAAAATATGTGTATAAGTGTGAAAAATAATATGTACACATTTATAACTAAAACAATCTGTGAAAAATCATTCCACACTACACATTATGAAAATGTATCTTTGAATTACTGATTCATTACAGATGTTTCATTTCTATGTGTTGTTTAATTCCACATTACACATTAGACATACCATCTATGAAATGTGATATTTGACATGGTTTCATTTAATGTCAAATGTAAATTGGCTATGAAATAAGAGCATCAAAATATGAGATGTGCAAAATATATAATTATAATCAATACCAAATATAATATATATTAGCAAAGCACAAGATCCACAGATCCTCTTTTCACATGTTCAAGCAAAGAAGATCCACAAATTGAGGGGAAGATAACAATTACTAATTATTACAAAATACATAACATCTTGCTAAATATAGCTAAGCATAGGTTCACACACTGCTTTCCAATTCTTCTCGTTCAAGATATGTGATCATCATTGATCTTCAGCAGTTGGAATTCTCATTCATCATTATTCTTCTTCATCAGGAGATACACCTACATTCCGTCACGTAAATATTAGTTATGTTCAATGAAATGTGCTTACTTTTAAGTACTAAATATCAGCAACTATGTTTTGTACTGATCATGATTTACATACATTTCCATGATGATAATCATAACAAAATACATATGACATAATATATCTAAAAATTACTCATGTGAAATTAATTTTGAATAATCTTCACCTGGAATGTAGAAACCCTTGTATGGATAGATTTGTCTGCTTATCTCTACACCAAACAGCTTTTCTGATGTTGCATTGACCATATTAAACTCAAATATTCCACTATCAGTCCTAATTATCATTGCTTCACGATCATCATAAATATGAAGTATTATTCCAAATGGACTCCAGCATCCTTGTGCAATGCCTTCAGCTGGAATTATGTTCGTGAAATCTATGAGCTTAAAAGGAGTCCAGCTTATCTCATCAGTTCTATCATCTTGCATCTTCCACAAGATTATTCTAAATGCAATGAATGTAGCAATACCTACATCCTCCTCTTCAATTCTTAGAACATGAACATTCCTCCTAAGCATAGCATCCAATACTGGTGGGGTCTCAATTGACGACGTAGTATCGTCAACCAAATTGAATCTAAATAGATTCTTCACCTTCAAGACCCAATACATCATATCACCAATAATAGTTCCTGGCCGAAACTCTACACCAGAAATTGTTTCACAAACATACATCGAACATTGCCAAGTTGATGTAACAGAACTGAATGTAAAAACCTTGGTGCTTGTTTCACGAGTGGCTATCCATATTATTTTGAACGGTAAATTGTGGCAACCAGCTTTGTGGTCATGGTTTGCAGCACATAAAATGTTTGCTTGACTGTTCAATTCATCTTCAGGTAGTTCTGTAATAACAATTTCCCCAGTCATGGATCCCAAGCAGCAAGTATTTTTCCATAAAATGAATGCATAAGTACTTTACCATGCCTGACATCAACAATTCTTAAGAAAGGGAA
The DNA here is from genome assembly GCA_039707655.1 of Elymus sibiricus. Taxonomy (NCBI): domain Eukaryota; kingdom Viridiplantae; phylum Streptophyta; class Magnoliopsida; order Poales; family Poaceae; genus Elymus; species Elymus sibiricus. The sequence goes on from CM077668.1 coordinate 403,155,092, forward strand.
TTCTTCTTTATCTTTCAGAGTCATGAATGGCTTGTCAAAGTAGTTGCAACCTTCCACACCTGGTTTATATCCAACAGGAAGAAATCTGATAACATCATCTATTTTGGTGAATACCCCAATCAATGGCGGTATTTTGTTCCTCTTCAGTAACAGCTTCTTGAACACATTGTTATAAATCAGATTATTCCACTTTTTGCAAACAGTTATTAGCTTAAAGACATCGACAGGATGTGATGGCACTTTTGATAAGATTATCTGTTTTAAATCGTCTGGAAGAACAGCCACATCACCCGTCTCCTCGATCATTTCCTCTTCCATCCTTTTGTGTAACTGCAAATTATGTAGTATCACAATAATACAACTTAGCAAAACAACCTTATTTCTAAATGAATATATAGTTCATGACCTCAATGATTTCAAGTTCTTTTTGTTAAGTTTCGTAAGAAGGTCATGTAAAAAAATAAATTTTAATTATCAGTATAGTTATATTACACACAAATACACCAACGTATTCGTTATCAATGACGTGCACAACCATATTAAGCACACATTTGTTCACCAATTCTTGATATAATTTTAGAACTTCAAATATGTGAAATATAATACATAATTATCCACGATCTTTTCTGATATTTGATATAGTGTTAAACGTATGTGAAATATGCTATCTGTATGTCAAACATGTATGAAACTAGTTTCATGGAAACTAATAGAAATCATTTATATTTTGAAAAGAATATGAAACGTCTCAATTTTTATTTAGAACATTTTGCTATTTCATATACAAATCTTATCATAAGATAGATCCAAACATGGATATATAACAGAGAATCCCCAAGTGGTAGTACACACAAAGAAGCATTAACATATTAGCAGCTTTTGAACTCATGGAACCAATAAAAATCCCCAAATTACTAGATTTCTTAAAAGAGATACATAAGAATAAGAAAGAAAGACATACCTTGTCAATGTAGTACACACAATACAAATTTTTGAAAAACAGCAGATCTATGGATGGCGAAGAATCTCTTCCTTTTGTTGAATGAAACCAGACAATTCTTACTTCGTGTGAAATGCTAGAGCAAAGGTAGGAGAAATAGTAGGCAGAGAAACTTTCTGTTGAACGCCCCGTTGGTGGAGTACTTGTTTGAGAAACAGTACAGACCCTAGGGTAAGAGAAGACACTGTTAAAGATTCCACTGCCCGTACATTAAAAGATGTCAGTTCGACGTGATAACTCATGTACCTGTCACTGAAATAAGAAATTACCTTTCTGTCATATGGTCCATTTCTCACATCAGTACCTTGTAGAGGGCTAAAATGGTAAAATTGTACTTCAACCTTTCGAAGTCTACTTTTTTAATGTAAAGGCAGTTGGCTAAAATGGTCCATTCTCACATCAGTACCTTGTAGAGAGCTAAAATTGAAAATTTGTCGCTTGGTACTTCCGAAAGGTCAAGTAAGATATTTTCATCCCATTGCTTCTCCAAGAAGATTGGCATGCAATCAATATTTTTTACTTTTTAAATAACTATATCATACAAAATTAGCTACTAATTTTACACCATATACACAATTAGCTAGTCATTTTTTAAACATATATATGTTTTATTAATTTCCACCAAATACAAATTAGCTACGAATTTTATAAGTAACCTAATTGTTTTATATTATATGAATTATGCTGACACTTTACAGTTATTCCTGAAATATTCTCTGTCCCTTTATGTATTTTATACATACTTTGTATCACATGCTATGATAAGTGATATATACCAATGCATCTGTCTTTGTTGTCACATGCCTTCTTAGAGTTCTATAAATATGACATGCTAGTAGCAGAGAACAAGAAGAAGCATTTCAACTAGCTATGCCTCGTCGTAAAGGTAAGAAGATAGTTGATGAATCGCCACCAAAAAAACCAAACAAGTGCAAAATGCTTTGGTGGTTGACAGCTTCAAGCAACTCCAAGCATCTCCATGATACATCTACAGATCCAACTGATCTTATGAAGAAGAATAACATCACATCCTCTTCTTCTACCAAGATAGACAATGAAAGTTCTCATTTATCTAAAGAGGTAATTGATTTACTAAGTCCTTACTTGATTGCTGAGGAAGTGAAGGCAAATGCAAGGATGGGAATAATGCCAAACAAAGTTGTTCAAGTTATTCAGAAGCCAATAGAAAACTTCATAATTATTTCGTGTGATGATGATTTAGATGAATAGTTATGTGTAGCGCTACATGTTTCAGTATGTTATATGTAACATTTCTACTTATAACGTTGCATATGTATCTTCCTATGTTGTAATATTTATGTTATATGAATTAGTATGTTTGTATTATGTTGTCTCATAAAGTACAAATATGAAATCATTATGTAACATCACACAAAAGGCAGCTTTCCTTAACTGATAAAATCTACAGAATTTCATAAGAGTACATCTGATAAACTTAATAAGTCACAGCATAATTTCATACTGAAATACAACTTATTACAATAACTTAGTTTCTGGTACACTGCAAATACATAACACATGATAAGTTTCATCATCACCAACTAAAAGATCTGCCATCTTCTTAATAGTTTCATCATCAACCTATAAAACAAGAAAAAAACACAAAAAACATTTTTATTAACGAAACTATATATTGATAGTGAAATAGACTTTAATTTGATTAGTATTTTATTATTGCATACCAAAAGGTTTCCACTAACAAACTGTTATTCAGTAGGTTCCACACTTCATTCATCTTCCTCATTGCCATCCATGACACCTATATGTGTGAAAAAATATTAATTGAAAGATAATTCTCAAACAAGAAATAAATATGAATGTTTACAAATTTGAATATGTTTCTAACCTGGAACATAGAAAGTTGTATTTGGATAGATTGCTCTTGTCACTTCAGCACCAAATAACTTTGGAGCTACAGCATTTTCAAGATCTAGTTCATAAATTCCAGTGCTTGTCCTAATAAGTGTTTTCTCACGATCATCATAAATATGAACTATCACCCCATGTGGCCTCCAACATACATGTGGTGTTGCAGTAAATGGTATTATGTTTAGGAAATCTATTAGCTTATGAGGTATCCATGATACCGTGTCATCAAAATCTGAATACATCTTCCAAGTAGTTAATATGAAAGAGCTAAGCGCTGCAATACCAACATCATCTTGATTTATCTTCAGAACATGAACATTCCTGCGAAATATAGAATTCACTTCTGAAGGGTTCTCAATATAATACATGGCATGAGTTACCATATTGTATCCAAAGATATGCTTGAACTTGAGAACCCAGTATATAGCATCGCCAATTATAGTTCCTAGACGAAACTCCACATATGAAAGAGTTGGTAGGGCAGCCATTGCACATTGCCAGACTGATGTAGCAGAATCAAAGATATAAACCTTTGTTGTGGTAGCTCCTGTTGCTATCCATATTATTTTGATTGGTAAACCCTGCAGCCATCTTTGTGGTCATGATTAGCAGCACAAATAACACTGTCCTGGCTGTTTACCTCATCCTCTGGTTCATTTGTACAGATTGTATTACCAGTAATAGGATCCCAAACAGCAAGGATGCTACCCATTGAACAAACCATCAGGACTTTGCCATGCCTGACATCAATTATCCACAAGTTGTTCAAGAACTCATCATCAAAAGAGCTCTGCAATTCTTGTTCAAAGTGTTGATAACGAACTACATTTGGATACTGTCCAACAGGTATGAATCTGAAAAGGTTCTCTATTTTTGTGAAGACACCAAGCAGAGGTCATATTTTGTGCCTGTCCACAAGTAGTTTCCTGAATACCTTATTTGTAATCAGTTTTTTTCCATTTTTTGCAAACAGTCGTAAGGCCAAGAACTTGATTTGGATGAGAAGTTACTGAAGATAATATGATCTCCTTAATTTCATCTGGAAGTACAACCAGATCCCCTGTTTCAGCTATGTTCTCAGGCTCCATTGGATGATATATGCATGTCATTTTAAAAATGTTATGTAAATTGTGTAATATGTTATATTTAAAACCATGTGTAAATTTTACACTATTTTATATTTCAAAAAAGGTATGTGAACTATGTAATATGTCATGTTTAAGAAATGGTATATCACTTTGCACAAGGACTGCACAGCTAGTATGTCACTTTTCATTATTTTCATATGGTATGTGAACTGTGTAATATGTCATATAATTCTATCAAAAATGGTATGTCATTTTTCATATGGTAAGTGAACTGTGTAATATGTCATGTTTCATAAATGGTATGCCCCTTTTCACAAGTACTTAACATATTTTCATACATGATATGTGAATTTGTAAACTATTTATGTATTCGAATTTAACAGTTATGTATTGCCTTATAAGAAAACATTTTCATATATCATTGACAGTACCCTGTTTCTATATTATAGCATATATTAATCACATTTGTTTACATGTGATATTTTCAAATTAGTTAAAATAGTTGCAAAGTTTCAATTAACATAGTTTAACATGTCAAATTAAAACATATATCACATATCAAATATGGTAAAGTTAACATATCACATATCAGTTTTGATCTTTTCATATTAGGTCAAAATAGTTTCACATATCAACCAATAGAAACTTAGGTTAGTAATCACATAAAACAATTATAAGCTTGCTTTATCATCTTCAGTTATCAAGATTTGATATCGTTTCATGTTTTTTTCATTCCCATATCCTTGCTTTCACTGACCATATGCTATTTCAAAAAATTTACAAAATCAATGGAAGGCAATAGCACATAATACATGTATCACCATATGCTTGTTGTATCAAACAAACTTCAAGAACAGAAACACATCTTGATGGGACAAGCATGAACAAGAATGAACAGATTTACCTGATGGAATCCTTTAAGAAACTTGCTCTTGTCTCTGATATTGCTGAAGAACTATTTATTTCTTCATGGGGGAGCAAGTTTTAAGAAGAACAATTTGTTTTCTCAGTTTTAGATGAGAGGGAGGAAAACCAGTAGCTGTTTGAAGGAGGAAGAAGAAGATGGCTGTTGTCTATGACACGGTTGATACTACAGACGCAGCAAAAGTAGTACTTGTACTCTATAATAAACAAATCATGACATGGCAATGTGTTGTCTTGTCATATAGTAAATTATTTTTACTGCTTTCACTCTGAACCAATGGAGCATTATGTCACTGTAGAGAGCTATATCCATACTACTATATTTACTTGGCTTCCAGGGGAAGACAAGTGGGTAACTTGCACTCCACTTTTAATTGAAGACAGCTGCCTGCCTGCAAACTTTGACCATGATTACACAATACATATAAAATTTCACATGCAGTACTATATATTTCATATGTGTGAATTGTGATTTATAAGGTATGCCTATTATACAATTCATATGAAAATATATTATTTTTCAATAAACATTCAAACCTTACAATTTCACATGCTTTAGCATTACAAAATGATTTAATATATTCGGCAACTTCCTTAATATTTTCTTTAACTTATAACAATTTCACATGCTTCAGCATTACAAAAAGATTTTCATATATTTTACATGTCAAATATATATTACACATTTTTTTTTATATTTCACTTATGATGTACATGTTCCAAGTCAAAATTTTCAGCCCACGGACTGACAAAAAGTTCTGTCACGTCCTCGGTATCCGCATAGACTTTTAGGCCACTACCTTTACCAGTGTAGACTTTATTTTGACATGACAACTTGCAGCAGCCTACACGCTATCAATACATCTTTAGGCCAGGCAGCAACCTACAGTCTATACGCTATCAACTTGCAACCTACACGCCCCACAGTGTTCTATATTAATGGTTCATATAACACATCACAATTCATATATATATCTCAATTGTATAATTTCAATTAACACATCACAATTCATATAACACATGATTAAATAGATAAAATTTATGTACATACTTCATGTTCTCCGAGCTTTGTCATGTAACTACATTTAAACATAAAGCACACACACAAAATTCAGTTATATATAATAGAAAATCAAATAACACATGATTCACATGATAACACATTTAAGCAGAACATTCATGTTCTACTTGCTTAGTTTTCGAATTATATATAAAATAGTTTGGTCAAACTGACCATCTGTCTAATTATATATTATATATATATATTAGTTATGTACCATTCATAGCTATTTCACATGTTCTTTGCGAAAAAACTTCCGATCTATTCATCTTCAATCATGGCAGTACAACGAACATCAGAAATAAAAAAATTACATCCAGATCCGTAGACCACCTAGCGATTACTACAAGCACTGACGCGAGCCGAAGGCGCGCCGCCGTGATCGCCCCTCCCTCTCCGGAGCCGGACAAAACTTGTTATAGTAGACAGTCGGGGAGTTGTCGTGCTAAGGTCCCATAGGACCAGCGCAGCAGAACATCAACCCTAAACCCTAACAAAACGCGAAGGAACAACTGAAAACAGAGCCCTCCCGCCGACAAGGGCCGAGATCCACCGCGCCGCCATTGCCCTAAGGCCACCGGAGATGAGGGGGACCGACGGCGGCGCCGCCGGGAGGCAGGGGAACCATAGACTTTTCTGGGGGGATTTGCATAGCTATTTCACATTTCATAGTTCATGTATTACTTATTATTTCACATCCAATAGTTCATGTTTTTGTTATAATTTCTTAGGAATTTTACATTTCATAGTTCATGTATAAGTTATTATTTCACATCTCATAGTTCATTTATTAATTATAATTTCACACTTCATACATCATAGTTTTTGTCTTACTTACAATTTCACATTTCATACTTTATACTTAAAGTCATTATACTTTTTACATATATTTTTTTCTATAGTTCATTTCTAAATTTCATATCCACATGCTGTAAACTAATATGTCACATATAATTGTTATAACATATTTTCCAAGTATTAGTTCTAATTGGCATCCATGCTTGTATTTTGTTGACATTCTGTAGTACATTTAAAATTATATTTCACATAACATGTAGTTCTGCCATGTTCAATTTTTTCATATAAAAGACTGCCAAAAGGTGCTGTCACTTCATTGGTATGCGCGTAGACTTTTATGGCTTTGTGGTAGAACTGTTAACTTTTTGAAGACTGGACGGGTTGTACAATAGTACACGCTACCACCATATACTTTTCACACCTCCCTTCAAAATATCTAAGCATCTTTTCTTACCATTTGGGTGATGAGTTAAAAAGTAAAAAAACATAACTCGTAGCCTACAAAAGAAGGACTCCACTCGGTATTACACTCATTCCTTCAAGATTTCATTTATGAAAAACTGTGTTCTGAAGAAGTGTTCTATACATGGAGTACTACAATGATGTGAGTACTTTCTTCTGATCGGTTGTATCCTATATGTAATTTACTTATGAGATTTTTTTTTATATCTTCATCAGGGTCTTAGTGAAGTAGTTTATGATGATGCTATCTATAGATCTACCAAAGATAAAAGTTGGAATGGCATAGATCAATATACACCACGAAGATGCATTCACAATCTTAGACCTGCTCGACGTGTAGCATGGGGAAGAGACAATGGCGGACGACGTTTTCTAGGTTGCCCTCTTCAAGTATTTTTAAATAAATATTCTACACCAAATATATCACTTTCATATTATATTTCTAAATGTAATATCTTTATTTTGCCATGAAGGGTGAAGAATGTGCTTGGAGTTGTTGGGTAGACCCTGAACATAAACCATGTTTGAAAAGCTACCTTGAAAACTTACATGATGACTTAGAGAATTCTTGGATGAAGATAGAAGATGCAACAGATGAATTGAAGCAAAAGCATGATCTATTCAAGATGAAGGAGAAGAAGATGAAGGAATTGATATGTCATATTAGCAATGATGCTAATAGGAAAGATATTATAATTACTATATTATCTTTTGTTGTAATTTTCTTTCTATCTAAATATTACTTCATGTACTAGTTTGTTATGGAATGTTGTGCTTTCAAAAGTTTAGTCAATATATGAAGCAGTATTTAGTCAATCTATATGATTCCAATATATTATATAATATAAAGTTTTGAACACTTAACTTGATGCAAAGTTTCAAGTACTTATGAACAATACTTGACTCAATATATACAAACCTTCGGAGGAGGCCAAACCAGGGACATCCTTAGCCAATGTGGACGGAGGAGGCCATCGAACCCCCACCATCTCTTTCTGTGATTCATGATACAATAGTTGACCTGACACCCTTGCCGTAGAGCAGGTCGTGCAGTTTGTTGCTCGGCCTCACAGGTCGAGAATTGTCACTTCTATCGAAGGATGCAGTGGAGTGCGCTGAAACGGCGAAGCTGACGCAAAGGTTAACGGTGGTGACATAGCCCTAGCAAAAGCCACATATGGGTACCAATTGTTGTGGAACATGTCATTTTGCTACTGTTGGTTGGAGGTTGAGATGGCCGGTCTACTCTCCTCGTTGGAGCTCAAGCCATCATGACAGTGATGGTCTCCGTACTATCACCTCTGAGCATTCTGGGGGTAGGAGAAGTTCGATGGTGTGAGAATGATGCGGGACAATGCTCTAGTTGATTTCTTGCATATTTACCTTTCATAACTTAAGTTGGTGGTTATATTGGGTTAATGTGGCAACAACCCAATCATTTCCAAGCGACATGTCAGTGGTTCAACTTAAGTTTCAAAGTTATATGAGTAAAGTGACAGACCTCCGATAATTTTAGGACCCAAAAAGTGGAGTTTCGAAGTTATAGGACTAAACTGGCACACCTCAGATAGTTTATGGAATGTACAGATAAATTCACATATGTACTATGTGATGCAATGTGATTTTTTGATAAAACATGTTGAATTTTATAACACATAATACGTTATAAGAATTGACATGCCAAATCCATTTTGGCTAAGATTACATGGTATTTATAAGATCTTTAACTGATAAGTAGATGATTATTAAGAATTGACAATAATTAACACAAACCATATAACACATAATAATATAATACATTACCTTATAGTTTTATGATTGATTCATGTGCTCCTACTGATGGTTTGGAATTACATATAAACATTTAACACATTTCACATTCCCTATGTAGTTAAGACACTAGTAGAAAACAGACCTTTCATCCAATGCATTAGTCCCGGTCTGGTTACGAGCCGGTACTAAAGAGGCTATTAGTACCGGTTCGTGCCGGCTCCAACGGCTAGGAGCAGGGCATCCTTTAGTACCGGCTCGTAAGGAACCTTTAGTACCGGTTCGTGTCACGAACCGGTACTAAAGGGGGCGTGGCAGGCTTTTGGTCAGACTTGGGCCCCGCGTGCCTCTTTAGAACCGGTTCGTGGCACGAACCGGTACTAAAGGTTGCCCTTTAGTACCGGTTGGTGTCACCAACCGGTACTAAAGAGTTCCTATATATAGTGCTTCGTCCCCAGCCGGTCGAAGGGGCTCTCATTTCTCTGTTTTCTCCCCTGTTCTTCTTCTTGCTCGAAGCTCATCCTCCATTTTGCCAAGGATTTGTCAAGATTTGAAGGCACCCCATCTATCCAAGTGTTCACAAAGGTTAGCAACTTTGCCCCTTCATCTCTCATTGCTAGATTAGCTTGTGGTGTATGCTCAAAGATATGTGATTTGTGGGTTTTAGCTAGGTTTTGGGAGTGATCATTATGTGGTAGTTTATTTGATTTATATGCAATTTGAGCTCAAATTAACTTGTTAGGTTGCATATGTGTAGGTGTGGTTTATTTGGTGCCTTCCCATCCCCGTCCTAACCACCGTCGATCGCCCGCACCGTCTCGTCGTGGCACCGGCCACCTTGGTGAGCCAGCTCTTGTTCTTCTTAAAACCTTTTTGTTAAAAAAATTTTACTTGTATGATTTAGATAGCTGCGTGTACGATTTACTTACTTGTATTATTGTTAGTTATTCTATAGTGTCATGGTTATGGTATCCGCCCACGTCGGCCCTCGTCCAGTCTATGATTCAGATGTGGTATGTCGTTATCTTTTATAACTATTTCACACATCATCTAATGTCTATGACAATTATGCCACCAACTTGACGTAGATGTTTTTGTCTAGGAGGTAGTTGAACCAGAAATTCCAACCGACTATGCAATTCTGCTCGAGAGGTTAACTGAAGTTGAAAAAGAAAACGATATTTTGAAAGAAAAATTGAAAAGAACTGAAGAAGAGAAGATGGGATTGGAGTTGCATGTTGCCGATGTCGTCGATGATCACAAGATCAAGATGGATGCAATGCGCTTGAAGCTTAGAAAGATTAGAAAATATGCCATTGATAAAGAGGCTTGGTATCATTATGCTATTGGATCAATTGTTACCTTAGTTGCGATTTTGATCGTATTTGTTGTTGCATTTAAATGTTTTAGATAGTTGTATGTTGTTTTATGAGATGTATGTATGAACTATAAGTATCTATTATTTGCAGTAATAACATTTGGTCACTGCTAGCTCTACTTTGGTTGTAATTAATGTGATGATGAAGTTGTATTAATTTGGTCACTTCGATGTTGTGTAGTGAACATGAGCCGGCAATGGATGTACGATGACCGATGCTCTCCAGGGTTCCTTAATGGCCTGCATGATTTTATTCTTGTGACTGAGGCAAACAAGCAGAATGGTTTCATGTGTTGTCCATGTTGTGACTGTAAGAATGATAGGAATTACTCTACCTCAAAAACCCTTCACTACCACCTGCTAAAGTCCGGTTTCATGTCCGGCTATAGCTGTTGGACCAAGCACGGAGAAAGAGGGGTTATAATGGAAGACAATGAAGAAGAAGAGGATGATGACAACTATCCTTTCGCCGCTACAACAATGGGGGAAGCTGAAGAAGAGGCATCAATGGGGGAAGCTGAAGAAGAGGCATCAGATGAGCCCGCTGATGATTTTGGTCGGGTCATTGCTGATGCAAAGAGAAACTGTGAAAGTGACAAGGAGAGGTTGAAGTTGAAGCGCATGTTAGAGGATCACAAGACATTGTTGTATCCAAATTGTGAAGATGACCAGAAAAAGCTGGGTACCATGCTGGAATTGCTGCAATGGAAGGCGAAGAATGGTGTAACTGACAAGGGATTTGAAGACTTGCTGATAATGATAAAGAAGATGCTTCCAAAGGATAACGAATTGCCTGACAGTACGTACGAAGCAAAGAAGGTTGTCTGCCCTCTAGGATTAGAGGTGCAGAAGATACATGCATGCCCTAATGACTGCATCCTCTACCGCGGTGAGGAGTACGAGAATTTGGATGCATGCCCGGTATGCGGTGCACTGCGCTATAAGATCCCCCGCGATGACCCTGGTGATGTGGAGGGCGAACGCCCCAGGAAGAGGGTTCCTGCCAAGGTGATGTGGTATGCTCCTATAATACCACGGTTGAAACGTTTATTCCAAAACAAAGAGCATGCCAAGTTGTTGCGATGGCACAGAGAAGAATGTAAGAAAGACGGGATGTTGAGAGCACCCGCTGATGGGTCGCATTGGAGAAAAATCGAGAGGGAGTTTGAGGACTTTGCAGCTGACGCAACGAACTTATGGTTTGGTCTTAGTACAGACGGCATGAATCCTTTTGGGGAGCAGAGCTCCAGTCACAGCACCTGGCCCGTGACTCTATCTATCTACAACCTTCCTCCTTGGTTGTGCATGAAGTGGAAGTTCATTATGATGCCAGTGCTCATCCAAGGCCCTAAGCAACCCGGCAATGACATTGATGTATACCTAAGGCCACTAGTTGATGAACTTCTACAGTTGTGGAAAATACCAGGTGTACGTGTGTGGGATGCGCACGCACAGAAGGAAATTGACCTACGAGCGTTACTGTTTGTAACCATCAATGATTGGCCTGCTCTTAGTAACCTTTCAGGACATACAAACAAGGGATACAATGCATGCACGCACTGTTTAGATGATACTGAAAGTATATATTTGGATAAATGTAAGAAGAATGTGTACCTGGGACATCGTCGATTTCTACCGATCAAGCATATCTTAAGAAAGGCAGGCAACCATTTCAAACGTGAGCCAGATAACCGGAAGAAGCCTGGCCTCCGTACTGGTGAATATATATTTGATATGGTAAAGGATTTACAAGTAATCTTTGGAAAGGGTCCTGGCGGACAATCTGTTCCGAATGACGCCAACGGACACGCACCCATGTGGAAGAAGAAATCTATATTTTGGGAACTTGAATATTGGAAAGCCCTAGAGGTCCGCAATGCAATCGACGTGATGCACGTGACGAAGAATCTTTGTGTGAACCTGCTAGGCTTCTTGGGCGTGTATGGAAAGACAAAAGATACACCGGAGGCACGGGAGGACAAGCAAAGAATTAACGAAAAAGACGGCATGCCTCCAAAGCAATATCAAGGTCCTGCCAGCTACGCTCTTACCAAAGAAGAGAAGGAAATCTTTTTTGAATGCCTGCTCAGTATCAAGGTCCCGTCTGGCTTCTCGTCGAATATAAAGGGAATAATAAACATGGCAGAGAAAAAATTTCAAAACCTAAAGTCTCATGACTGCCACGTGATTATGACGCAATTACTTCCGGTTGCACTTAGGGGGCTTCTACCGGAAAATGTTCGATTAGCCATTGTGAAGCTATGCGCATTCCTCAATGCAATTTCTCAGAAGGTAATCGATCCAGAAATCCTACCAAGGTTACAGAATGACCTGGTCCAATGTCTTGTCAGTTTCGAGTTGGTGTTCCCTCCATCCTTCTTCAATATTATGACGCACGTCCTAGTTCACCTAGTCGAAGAGATTAACATTCTGGGTCCTGTATTTCTACACAATATGTTCCCCTTCGAGAGGTTCATGGGAGTCTTAAAGAAATATGTTCATAACCGTGCTAGGCCAGAAGGAAGCATCGCCAAGGGATATGGAACAGAGGAGGTTATTGAGTTTTGTGTTGACTTTGTTCCTGACATTAAGCCGATTGGTCTTCCTGAATCGCGGCATGAGGGGAGACTGGGTGGAAAAGGCACACTAGGAAAGAAAGAAGCAATAAATATGGACGGGCATTCTTTCACTCAAGCACACTACACGGTTCTACAAAATTCCACCTTGGTGACTCCATATATCGAGGAACACAAGGATATTGTACGGTCCAAGAACCCGGAGCAGTCTGACCCCTGGATTGAACGTAAACACATGGAGACTTTCGCCGGTTGGTTGCAAACAAAGCTCATCAATGACAACGATGTTCCAGATGAACTGTACTGGTTGGCCAAGTCACCAAGTTCGACTGTAACGACTTTCAAAGGGTACGAGATAAATGGGAATACATTTTACACGATCGCCCAAGATAAAAAGAGCACCAACCAAAACAGTGGTGTCCGCTATGATGCAACCAACTTTCAAGACACATATTATGGTTACATAGAGGAGATATGGGAACTTGACTATGGACCTGATCTTAAGGTACCTTTGTTTCGGTGCAAATGGGTCAAATATACTGGAGGCGGGGTACAGGTAGACCCGCAGTACGGAATGACAACAGTGGATCTCAACAATCTTGGGTACACAGACGACTCATTCGTCCTAGCCAATGATGTGGCTCAGGTTTTCTATGTGAAGGACATGTCTAGCAAACCGAGGAGAAAAAAAGATAAGGAAGCGAATACATCATACGATGAGCCAAAGCGCTACATAGTTCTTTCAGGGAAAAGAAACATTGTGGGAGTGGAGGACAAGACAGACATGTCAGAAGATTATGAAAAGTTTCATGAAATCCCTCCCTTCAGAGTGAAGACTGACCCAAGCATCCTGTTAAATAATGAAGATTCTCCATGGTTACGGCGCAATCATAAGCAAGGGACAAACAGTACGCAGAAAAAGTCTTACACCGCGAGATCCCACTCTGGGATGTGACCGGCTTCACCGTCATCACTTTCTATGTGAAGGACATGCATGCATTTTCTAGCATGGTATCTTTGTAACAATTTGACATCTTATTTATATTAAGTTCATTTGTAGTGCTTTTCAGAGTTCATTTGTAGTGCTTTTCAGAGTTCATTTATATTAAGTCAGAAAGGGTTGAAAATTGGTGATGTGCCTTTGAATGGTGCATATTGAACACACAAAAAGTATGGAGTTAAAATAAGTTATTAAAAATGAAATCCCTTTGTAATAGATGAGTTTTCGTTCGAAACCCTCATACTTCGAAAGAGATTGTCCAGTTTGTACACGAAGTGCATCCAGTTTTTGCCGTAACCCTCTCTACTCTTTAGAAGTTGCTATGTGGGTGAAATTATGATGTCATGCCAAGTTACAACCTTTTCAGAGTTCATTTGTAGTGCTTTTCAATTTCAGGGTCATTTAGCTCAAAATAAATCATTAAATGCATGAAAAATATCAAATGAAGTCAGAAAGGGTTGAAAATTGATGATGTGCCTTTGAATGGTGCATATTGAACACGCAAAAAGTATGGAGTTAAAATAAGTTATTAAAAATGAAATCCCTTTGTAATAGATGAGTTTTCGTCCGAAACCCTCATATATTTCGAAAGAGATTGTCCAGTTTGTACACGAAGTGCATCCAGTTTTTGCCGTAACCCTCTCTACTCTTTAGAAGTTGCTATGTGGGTGAAATTATGATGTCATGCCAAGTTACAACCTGTTCAGAGTTCATTTGTAGTGCTTTTCAAACTCCAGATATGACATTTCAAATGCCATTTAATCAAATTGTCTTATACAGCAGTTTAAGTTGTTCAAACATGCATGGAAATGCCATAAACAGATTCCTTATATTTTTCTGATATTTTTTCATATATTATTTATTTCCATTGGAGTCATAGATTTTTTTTCTATGATTTTCTAAAGTTTAGGGGTTTTCCTGAAAATAATAACTAATAATGAATTAAAAACCCTTTAGTACCGGTGCGAGCCACGCACCGGTACTAAAGGTCCACCGCCCCGCGCATTTTTTGGGGAGGACCTTTAGTACCGGTGCGAGCCACGCACCGGTACTAAAGGGTGCCTAGGTATAAATACTGTCCCTTCGTCCCGGGCCGACCCACGCACCGGGAGAAGGACAAAACGACGCCGTCAGGCTGCCGAAATCTGCCGTCGCCGCCGCCCGTCACGCACGAGCCTGCCGCTCGCCGCCCCGAGCCCGCCGCCCCGACCCCGCCGCCCCGACGCCGCCCGCTGCCCCGACCCCGCCGCCCCGACGCCGCGCGCCGCCCCGACGCGTCCTCCCCCCTCCGGCGAGCGCGCTCCCTCGGTGAGCCTCTCCCCTCCCCCTTGCCCCTCCGCGCGCCCACCCGATCCAGTAAACTCCGGCGCGGCTCGCCAGAGAAACTCTGTGAATTAGTTTTAGTTTAATTAGTTTTAGTTTTAGTCTATGACAGGTGGGACCCCCTAGCTAATTAGTTTTAGTTTATTTTAACTCTAGATTAACTCTGTGTCTATGATAGTGGGACCCCCTAGCTAATTAATTAGTTTAAATAATGTGTCTATGACAGGTGGGACCCCCTAGCTAATTAGTTTAGTTTAATTTGTTAGATGCTAAGTGTTAATTTTGCTAAGTGTTATTTAATTTGTTTTCATAATTAAGTGTTTCTTCTCGGCGTCGACGATGCCGATCCCACATCCTCGTCGTCGAGTCGGCGGAGGAGGTCTGTTGCTTGAGCCGAGGGGCCCTGTCCGGGACTGGGCTCCGCCGGGCTGGTAATGGGAGGTGCTGCCTTCCGGGCAGCGCAGCTTGGTGAGGAGCCAGCCCGTCGTCGACCCGGAGGTTCTATGGTGGCGGCCGCATGGGCCACGGACGGTTCGGAGGCTTGAGTCCCCCGCGGAGGTGGTACAATACCATGTCAGCGAGGAGAACGAGCACGTCCGTCGCTACGTGGCAGCTTTGGAGGCCAGGTCCGACAATACCTGGCAGATTCTTCGGGGATCTCACTGGAGCTATGTTCCTGTGATGGTTCCTTCTCTTTGGGTGTCCACCGCCCGCCCCGATATCCGTCGTGCGCTAGGGTTCTAGCTAGCTAGATAGATATATTAGCTACTATATATGTATTATGATGATGTATTAGCTAGATCGATGGATTAGCCGATGTATTAACTATTATCCGAGATTATGATGAGATCTTTTCTAAGAACTACTATATATGTATTCGATGATGAATTATTAATTAACTATCAGTTATTTGCTTCTTGAATGCATGCTAATTTGAATACTAATTTGTTTTATCTATATTATTATGGATTAGTTATTAAGCTATGGATAATACCAGTAGAGCTCATGAAGAGGACCTCTTCAACATGATACGCTCCTCCGTAAAACCCAGCGGAGCTTCTGGGTGAATCACATGATGATGACGGCTCACAATATCTGAACGATTACGGTGATGGATGTGAGGCCGAGGAAGAAGAACTTATGTTCCAAAATCCGAAACAACTAACAATGTCCGGCGAGGTATATACATATTAGCCTCTGGTGATCATTACATGTGTATTAATTAATTTGTATATATATATATATATTAACAAATCTTTCTTCTTTTAATTATCAGCCCTCCGGATCGAGCCAATCTAGTAGAAAGGTACGAGGCGCTGCCAAAATGTTGGACGACAACGTAAAGCTCAATCTTGATGCTTTCAAACCTGATGGCGAACCGACTCACCCTGAAGCCAGTGCCAAGACATTTGTGCGTCAATGCGGAGTGGTTGTTAGGGACAGAGTCCCGATCACAATGCAAGAATGGATTCAGCCGAACAATCCAAAACCAGGAGTGATTTATGTCGAGAAAAGACTTAAAGATGCCCTTTGGCTTCAGCTCATGGAGCATTTCATCCTACCAGATTCTCTCTCAGAGCGCCAAAGGGACAAAGTCAAGGAGTTTGCTCTCCATAAGATGGCCAGCGCGTTCCAGACTTGGAAGAAAAAATTATGGAACGAGTACAAAGCTAGAGACAATAAGGCGCCCGAATTCACAGGAATATACGAGAAGATAAGGAATCACTGGGACGCATTTATCGAGTACAAGACATCGGCAGCTGCTATGGAGAAGTCGGCAAAGAATAAGATAAATGCGGACAAAAAAAAGTATCACCATAAACTAGGGACAGGTGGATACAAGGCAGCCATTCCTAAGTGGGATGCATTAGAGAATAAGATGCTTGCTGAAGGGATCACTCCAGTAACCTTCCACTGGCCCCGGAGGTGCAGGAATTGGTTTTTTGCGCATGGGGGAAAGTTGGACCCAGCAACAGGGAAGATTATTGCGCTTGCCAGTCTGGAGAATGCATCAAAAGAGTTGCTTAAAGCAATAAAAGCTGCCCAAGAAGGATAGTTTCACCCCGATAGAGAGAACGACGAGCTTACACTCGCCCTCGGGAATCCCGAACACGGAGGACGAACACGAGGCGTGGGCGTTGTTCCGTGGTATGAGGGGTTTGCGGGCTGGAAAGACAGTTATAAAAGCCGTTCAAGAAAAAAGAATGTGGAAGCAGACCGACTTTCAAAGTTGGAACAGAAGTACGAGCAGCAGCAGCTACAGATACAGCAACTGACCCAGCAAAGGGAAACTCCGCGGCAGGAGCATCCAGCATCGGAACCCGTCCCATCTACACTGCCGAAAAGCAGCGTGGGTTCCACGGGGGCACCGCTGGGTCAGACCCCCGTGGATGATATCACCGAGAAGACATCTTGTGAGCTAATCCAGAAAGTGAAGAACATACCCGTGCGGGTCGCGACGGGCTATGCTTTACCAAATACACCTGATGTTCTCTGGCATTTCAATCCGGTTCCAGCTGGGTATGCTCGTGTCGCGGTGGACGCAATAGAGCCAGGATATGATGGACTAGAGCTTGACATCCCTGGAGGTGAGGGGGAGTCCACACTTGCAGAAGCCGGCCGTGGTCTCATTCTATGGAGAAAGGACTGCATCGTCTTTCCACACTCGGCGCTAAGGCCACCGGCTCCTCCGAGTATCGATGTCCAGCGCGAGGTATCCCAGCCAGAGGCATCGCAGCGCCAGCAGTCCTCCCCACCTCGAGAGGCGTCCCACTTCGATAGGGATCCCAGCGCGAGTCCACCCAACCTCAGGACGGAGCACGGCGCGAGTCCATATCGTCGATCTCCGCCGCGTGAGCCGACTCCACCGCGTATGCAGCGGTCCCGCCAGCAGGGCTCCCAAAAGAGATACATAAGAATAAGAAAGAAAGAGATACCTTGTCAATGTAGTACACACAATACAAATTTTTGAAAAACAGCAGATCTATGGATGGCGAAGAATCTCTTCCTTTTTCTGAATGAAACCAGACAATTCTTACTTCATGTGAAATGCTAGAGCAAAGGTAGGAGAAATAGTAGGCGGAGAAACTTTCTGTTGAACGCCCCGTTGGTGGAGTACTTGTTTGAGAAACAGTACAGACCCTAGGGTAAGAGAAGACACTGTTAAAGATTCCACTGCCCGTACATTAAAAGATGTCAGTTCGACGTGATAACTCATGTACCTGTCACTGAAATAAGAAATTACCTTTCTGTCATATGGTCCATTTCTCACATCAGTACCTTGTAGAGGGCTAAAATGGTAAAATTGTACTTCAACCTTTCGAAGTCTACTTTTTTAATGTATAGGCAGTTGGCTAAAATGGTCCATTCTCACATCAGTACCTTGTAGAGAGCTAAAATTGAAAATTTGTCACTTGGTACTTACGAAAGGTCTAGTAAGATATTTTCATCCCATTGCTTCTCCAAGAAGATTGGCATGCAATCAATATTTTTTACTTTTTAAATAACTATATCATACAAAATTAGCTACTAATTTTACACCATATACACAATTAGCTAGTCATTTTTTAAACATATATATGTTTTATTAATTTCCACCAAATACAATTTAGCTACTAATTTTATAAGTAACCTAATTGTTTTATATTATATGAATTATGCTGACACTTTACAGTTATTCCTGAAATATTCTCTGTCCCTTTATGTATTTTATACATACTTTGTATCACATGCTATGATAAGTGATATATACCAATGCATCTGTCTTTGTTGTCACATGCCTTCTTAGAGTTCTATAAATATGACATGCTAGTAGCAGAGAACAAGAAGAAGCATTTCAACTAGCTATGCCTCGTCGTAAAGGTAAGAAGATAGTTGATGAATCGCCACCAAAAAAACCAAACAAGTGCAAAATGCTTTGGTGGTTGACAGCTTCAAGCAACTCCAAGCATCTCCATGATACATCTACAGATCCAACTGATCTTATGAAGAAGAATAACATCACATCCTCTTCTTCTACCAAGATAGACAATGAAAGTTCTCATTTATCTAAAGAGGTAATTGATTTACTAAGTCCTTACTTGATTGCTGAGGAAGTGAAGGCAAATGCAAGGATGGGAATAATGCCAAACAAAGTTGTTCAAGTTATTCAGAAGCCAATAGAAAACTTCATAATTATTTCGTGTGATGATGATTCAGATGAATAGTTATGTGTAGCGCTACATGTTTCAGTATGTTATATGTAACATTTCTACTTATAACGTTGCATATGTATCTTCCTATGTTGTAATATTTATGTTATATGAATTAGTATGTTTGTATTATGTTGTCTCATAAAGTACAGATATGAAATCATTATGTAACATCACACAAAAGGCAGCTTTCCTTAACAGATAAAATCTACAGAATTTCATAAGAGTACATCTGATAAACTTAATAAGTCACAGCATAATTTCATACTGAAATACAACTTATTACAATAACTTAGTTTCGGGTACACTGCAAATACATAACACATGATAAGTTTCATCATCACCAACTAAAAGATCTGCCATCTCCTTAATAGTTTCATCATCAACCTATAAAACAAGAAAAAAACACAAAAAACATTTTTATTAACAAAACTATATATTGATAGTGAAATAGACTTTAATTTGATTAGTATTTTATTATTGCATACCAAAAGGTTTCCACTAACAAACTGTTATTCTGTAGGTTCCACACTTCATTCATCTTCCTCGTTGCCATCCATGACACCTATATGTGTGAAAAAATATTAATTGAAAGATAATTCTCAAACAAGAAATAAATATGAATGTTTACAAATTTGAATATGTTTCTAACCTGGAACATAGAAAGTTGTATATGTATAGATTGCTCTTGTCACTTCAGCACCAAATAACTTTGGAGCTACAGCATTTTCAAGATCTAGTTCATAAATTCCAGTGCTTGTCCTAATAAGTGTTTTCTCACTTTCATCATAAATATGAACTATCACCCCATGTGGCCTCCAACATACATGTGGTGTTGCAGTAAATGGTATTATGTTTAGGAGATCTATTAGCTTATGAGGTATCCATGATACCGTGTCATCAAAATCTGAATACATCTTCCAAGTAGTTAATATGAAAGAGCTAAGTGCTGCAATACCAACATCATCTTGATTTATCTTCAGAACATGAACATTCCTGCGAAATATAGAATTCACTTCTGAAGGGTTCTCAATATAATACATGGCATGAGTGACCATATTGTATCCAAAGATATGCTTGAACTTGAGAACCCAGTATATAGCATCGCCAATTATAGTTCCTGGACGAAACTCCACATATGAAAGAGTTGGTAGGGCAGCCATTGCACATTGCCAGACTGATGTAGCAGAATCAAAGATATAAACCTTTGTTGTGGTAGCTCCTGTTGCTATCCATATTATTTTGATTGGTAAACCCTGGCAGCCATCTTTGTGGTCATGATTAGCAGCACAAATAACACTGCCCTGGCTGTTTACCTCATCCTCTGGTTCATTTGTACAGATTGTATTACCAGTAATAGGATCCCAAACAGCAAGGATGCTACCCATTGAACAAACCATCAGGACTTTGCCATGCCTGACATCAATTATCCGCAAGTTGTTCAAGAACTCATCATCAAAAGAGCTCTGCAATTCTTGTTCAAAGTGTTGATAACGAACTACATTTGGATACTGTCCAACAGGTATGAATCTGAAAAGGTTCTCTATTTTTGTGAAGACACCAAGCAGAGGTCGTATTTTGTGCCTGTCCACAAGTAGTTTCCTGAATACCTTATTTGTAATCAGTTTTTTTCCATTTTTTGCAAACAGTCGTAAGGCCAAGAACTTGATTTGGATGAGAAGTTACTGAAGATAATATGATCTCCTTAATTTCATCTGGAAGTACAACCAGATCCCCTGTTTCAGCTATGTTCTCAGGCTCCATTGGATGATATATGCATGTCATTTTAAAAATGTTATGTAAATTGTGTAATATGTTATATTTAAAACCATGTGTAAATTTTACACTATTTTATATTTCAAAAAAGGTATGTGAACTATGTAATATGTCATGTTTAAAAAATGGTATATCACTTTGCACAAGGACTGCACAGCTAGTATGTCACTTTTCATTATTTTCATATGGTATGTGAACTGTGTAATATGTCATATAATTCTATCAAAAATGGTATGTCACTTTTCATATGGTAAGTGAACTGTGTAATATGTCATGTTTCATAAATGGTATGCCCCTTTTCACAAGTACTTAACATATTTTCATACATGATATGTGAATTTGTAAACTATTTATGTATTCGAATTTAACAGTTATGTATTGCCTTATAAGAAAACATTTTCATATATCATTGACAGTACCCTGTTTCTATATTATAGCATATATTAATCACATTTGTTTACATGTGATATTTTCAAATTAGTTAAAATAGTTGCAAAGTTTCAATTAACATAGTTTAACATGTCAAATTAAAACATATATCACATATCAAATATGGTAAAGTTAACATATCACATATCAGTTTTGATCTTTTCATATTAGGTCAAAATAGTTTCACATATCAACCAATAGAAACTTAGGTTAGTAATCACATAAAACAATTATAAGCTTGCTTTATCATCTTCAGTTATCAAGATTTGATATCGTTTCATGTTTTTTTTATTCCAATATACTTGCTTTCACTGACCATATGCTATTTCAAAAAAATTACAAAATCAATGGAAGGCAATAGCACATAATACATGTATCACCATATGCTTGTTGTATCAAACAAACTTCAAGAACAGAAACACATCTTGATGGGACAAGCATGAACAAGAATGAACAGATTTACCTGATGGAATCCTTTAAGAAACTTGCTCTTGTCTCTGATATTGCTGAAGAACTATTTATTTCTTCATGGGGGAGCAAGTTTTAAGAAGAACAATTTGTTTTCTCAGTTTTAGATGAGAGGGAGGAAAACCAGTAGCTGTTTGAAGGAGGAAGAAGAAGATGGCTGTTGTCTATGACACGGTTGATACTACAGATGCAGCAAAAGTAGTACTTGTACTCTATAATAAACAAATCATGACATGGCAATGTGTTGTCTTGTCATACAGTAAATTATTTTTACTGCTTTCACTCTGAACCAATGGAGCATTATGTCACTGTAGAGAGCTATATCCATACTACTATATTTACTTGGCTTCCAGGGGAAGACAAGTGGGTAACTTGCACTCCACTTTTAATTGAAGACAGCTGCCTACCTGCAAACTTTGACCATGATTACACAATACATATAAAATTTCACATGCAGTACTATATATTTCATATGTGTGAATTGTGATTTATAAGGTATGCCTATTATACAATTCATATGAAAATATATTATTTTTCAATAAACATTCAAACCTTACAATTTCACATGCTTTAGCATTACAAAATGATTTAATATATTCGGCAACTTCCTTAATATTTTCTTTAACTTATAACAATTTCACATGCTTCAGCATTACAAAAAGATTTTCATATATTTTACATGTCAAATATATATTACACATTTTTTTTATATTTCACTTATGATGTACATGTTCCAAGTCAAAATTTTCAGCCCACGGACTGACGAAAAGTTCTGTCACGTCCTCGGTATCCGCATAGACTTTTAGGCCACTACCTTTACCAGTGTAGACTTTATTTTGACATGACAACTTGCAGCAGCCTACACGCTATCAATACATCTTTAGGCCAGGCAGCAACCTACAGTCCATACGCTATCAACTTGCAACCTACACGCCCCACAGTGTTCTATATTAATGGTTCATATAACACATCACAATTCATATATATATCTCAATTGTATAATTTCAATTAACACATCACAATTCATATAACACATGATTAAATAGATAAAATTTATGTACATACTTCATGTTCTCCTAGCTTTGTCATGTAACTACATTTAAACATAAAGCACACACACAAAATTCAGTTATAAATAATAGAAAATCAAATAACACATGATTCACATGATAACACATTTAAGCAGAACATTCATGTTCTACTTGCTTAGTTTTTGAATTATATATAAAATAGTTTGGTCAAACTGACCATCTGTCTAATTATATTATATATATATATTAGTTATGTACCATTCATAGCTATTTCACATTTTTTTTGCGAAAAAACTTCCGATCTATTCATCTTCAATCATGGCAGTACAACGAACATCAGAAATAAAAAAATTACATCCAGATCCGTAGACCACCTAGCGATTACTACAAGTACTGACGCGAGCCGAAGGCGCGCCGCCGTGATCGCCCCTCCCTCTCCGGAGCCGGACAAAACTTGTTATAGTAGACAGTCGGGGAGTTGTCGTGCTAAGGTCCCATAGGACCAGCGCAGCAGAACATCAACCCTAAACCCTAACAAAACGCGAAGGAACAACTGAAAACAGAGCCCTCCCGCAGACAAGGGCCGAGATCCACCGCGCCGCCATTTCCCTAAGGCCACCGGAGACGAGGGGGACCGACGGCGGCGCCGCCGGGAGGCAGGGGAACCATAGACTTTTCTGGGGGGATTTGCATAGCTATTTCACATTTCATAGTTCATGTATTACTTATTATTTCACATCCAATAGTTCATGTTTTTTTATAATTTCTTAGGAATTTTACATTTCATAGTTCATGTATAAGTTATTATTTCACATCTCATAGTTCATTTATTAATTATAATTTCACACTTCATACATCATAGTTTTTGTCTTACTTACAATTTCACATTTCATACTTTATACTTAAAGTCATTATACTTTTTACATATATTTTTTTCTATAGTTCATTTCTAAATCTCATATCCACATGCTGTAAACTAATATGTCACATATAATTGTTATAACATATTTTCCAAGTATTAGTTCTAATTGGCATCCATGCTTGTATTTTGTTTTCATTCTGTAGTACATTTAAAATATTATTTCACATAACATGTAGTTCTGCCATGTTCAATTTTTTCATATAAAAGACTGCCAAAAGGTGCTGTCACTTCATTGGTATGCGCGTAGACTTTTATGGCTTTGTGGTAGAACTGTTAACTTTTTGAAGACTGGACGGGTTGTACAATAGTACACGCTACCACCATATACTTTTCACACCTCCCTTCAAAATATCTAAGCATCTTTTCTTACCATTTGGGTGATGAGTTAAAAAGTAAAAAAACATAACTCGTAGCCTACAAAAGAAGGACTCCACTCGGTATTACACTCATTCCTTCAAGATTTCATTTATGAAAAACTGTGTTCTGAAGAAGTGTTCTATACATGGAGTACTACAATGATGTGAGTACTTTCTTCTGATCGGTTGTATCCTATATGTAATTTACTTATGAGATTTTTTTTTATATCTTCATCAGGGTCTTAGTGAAGTAGTTTATGATGATGCTATCTATAGATCTACCAAAGATAAAAGTTGGAATGGCATAGATCAATATACACCACGAAGATGCATTCACAATCTTAGACCTGCTCGACGTGTAGCATGGGGAAGAGACAATGGCGGACGACGTTTTCTAGGTTGCCCTCTTCAAGTATTTTTAAATAAATATTCTACACCAAATATATCACTTTCATATTATATTTCTAAATGTAATATCTTTATTTTGCCATGAAGGGTGAAGAATGTGCTTGGAGTTGTTGGGTAGACCCTGAACATAAACCATGTTTGAAAAGCTACCTTGAAAACTTACATGATGACTTAGAGAATTCTTGGATGAAGATAGAAGATGCAACAGATGAATTGAAGCAAAAGCATGATCTATTCAAGATGAAGGAGAAGAAGATGAAGGAATTGATATGTCATATTAGCAATGATGCTAATAGGAAGGATATTATAATTATTATATTATCTTTTGTTGTAATTTTCTTTCTATCTAAATATTACTTCATGTACTAGTTTGTTATGGAATGTTGTGCTTTCAAAAGTTTAGTCAATATATGAAGCAGTATTTAGTCAATCTATATGATTCCAATATATTATATAATATAAAGTTTTGAACACTTAACTTGATGCAAAGTTTCAAGTACTTATGAACAATACTTGACTCAATATATACAAACCTTCGGAGGAGGCCAAACCAGGGACATCCTTAGCCAATGTGGACGGAGGAGGCCATCGAACCCCCACCATCTCTTTCTGTGATTCATGATACCATAGTTGACCTGACACCCTTGCCGTAGAGCAGGTCGTGCAGTTTATTGCTCGGCCTCACAGGTCGAGAATTGTCGCTTCTATCGAAGGATGCAGTGGAGTGCGCTGAAACGGCGAAGCTGACGCAAAGGTTAATGGTGGTGACATAGCCCTAGCAAAAGCCACATATGGGTACCAATTGTTGTGGAACATGTCATTTTGCTACTGTTGGTTGGAGGTTGAGATGGCCGGTCTACTCTCCTCGTTGGAGCTCAAGCCATCATGACAGTGATGGTCTCCGTACTATCACCTCTGAGCATTCTGGGGGTAGGAGAAGTTCGATGGTGTGAGAATGATGCAGGACAACGCTCTAGTTGATTTCTTGCATATTTACCTTTCATAACTTAAGTTGGTGGTTATATTGGGTTAATGTGGCAACAACCCAATCATTTCCAAGCGACATGTCGGCGGTTCAACTTAAGTTTCAAAGTTATATGAGTAAAGTGACAGACCTCCGATAATTTTAGGACCCAAAAAGTGGAGTTTCGAAGTTATAGGACTAAACTGGCACACCTCAGATAGTTTATGGAATGTACAGATAAATTCACATATGTACTATGTGATGCAATGTGATTTTTTGATAAAACATGTTGAATTTTATAACACATAATACGTTATAAGAATTGACATGCCAAATCCATTTTGGCTAAGATTACATGGTATTTATAAGATCTTTAACTGATAAGTAGATGATTATTAAGAATTGACAATAATTAACACAAACCATATAACACATAATAATATAATACATTACCTTATAGTTTTATGATTGATTCATGTGCTCCTACTGATGGTTTGGAATTACATATAAACATTTAACACATTTCACATTCCCTATGTAGTTAAGACACTAGTAGAAAACAGACCTTTCATCCAATGCATTAGTCCCGGTCTGGTTACGAGCCGATACTAAAGAGGCTATTAGTACCGGTTCGTGCCGGCTCCAACGGCTAGGAGCAGGGCATCCTTTAGTACCGGCTCGTAAGGAACCTTTAGTACCGGTTCGTGTCACGAACCGGTACTAAAGGGGGCGTGGCAGGCTTTTGGTCAGACTTGGGCCCCGCGTGCCTCTTTAGAACCGGTTCGTGGCACGAACCGGTACTAAAGGTGGCCCTTTAGAACCGGTTGGTGTCACCAACCGGTACTAAAGAGTTCCTATATATAGTGCTTCGTCCCCAGCCGGTCGAAGGGGCTCTCATTTCTCTGTTTTCTCCCCTGTTCTTCTTCTTGCTCGAAGCTCATCCTCCATTTTGCCAAGGATTTGTCAAGATTTGAAGGCACCCCATCTATCCAAGTGTTCACAAAGGTTAGCAACTTTGCCCCTTCATCTCTCATTGCTAGATTAGCTTGTGGTGTATGCTCAAAGATATGTGATTTGTGGGTTTTAGCTAGGTTTTGGGAGTGATCATTATGTGGGAGTTTATTTGATTTATATGCAATTTGAGCTCAAATTAACTTGTTAGGTTGCATATGTGTAGGTGTGGTTTATTTGGTGCCTTCCCATCCCCGTCCTAACCACCGTCGATCGCCCGCACCATCTCGTCGCGGCACCGGCCACCTTGGTGAGCCAGCTCTTGTTCTTCTTAAAACCTTTTTGTTAAAAAAATTTTACTTGTATGATTTAGATAGCTGCGTGTACGATTTACTTACTTGTATTATTGTTAGTTATTCTATAGTGTCATGGTTATGGTATCCGCCCACGTCGGCCCTCGTCCAGTCTATGATTCAGATGTGGTATGTCGTTATCTTTTATAACTATTTCACACATCATCTAATGTCTATGACAATTATGCCACCAACTTGACGTAGATGTTTTTGTCTAGAAGGTAGTTGAACCAGAAATTCCAACCGACTATGCAATTCTGCTCGAGAGGTTAACTGAAGTTGAAAAAGAAAACAATATTTTGAAAGAAAAATTGAAAAGAACTGAAGAAGAGAAGATGGGATTGGAGTTGCATGTTGCCGATGTCGTCGATGATCACAAGATCAAGATGGATGCAATGCGCTTGAAGCTTAGAAAGATTAGAAAATATGCCATTGATAAAGAGGCTTGGTATCATTATGCTGTTGGATCAATTGTTACCTTAGTTGCGATTTTGATCGTATTTCTTGTTGCATTTAAATGTTTTAGATAGTTGTATGTTGTTTTATGAGATGTATGTATGAACTATAAGTATCTATTATTTGAAGTAATAACATTTGGTCACTGCTAGCTCTACTTTGGTTGTAATTAATGTGATGATGAAGTTGTACTAATTTGGTCACTTCGATGTTGTGTAGTGAACATAAGCCGGCAATGGATGTACGATGACCGACGCTCTCTAGGGTTCCTTAATGGCCTGCATGATTTTATTCTTGTGGCTGAGGCAAACAAGCAGAATGGTTTCATGTGTTGTCCATGTCGTGACTGTAAGAATGATAGGAATTACTCTACCTCAAAAACCCTTCACTACCACCTGCTAAAGTCCGGTTTCATGTCCGGCTATAGCTGTTGGACCAAGCACGGAGAAAGAGGGGTTATAATGGAAGACAATGAAGAAGAAGAGGATGATGACAACTATCCTTTCGCCGCTACAACAATGGGGGAAGCTGAAGAAGAGGCATCAATGGGGGAAGCTGAAGAAGAGGCATCAGATGAGCCCGCTGATGATTTTGGTCGGGTCATTGCTGATGCAAAGAGAAACTGTGAAAGTGACAAGGAGAGGTTGAAGTTGAAGTGCATGTTAGAGGATCACAAGAAATTGTTGTATCCAAATTGTGAAGATGACCAGAAAAAGCTGGGTACCACGCTGGAATTGCTGCAATGGAAGGCGAAGAATGGTGTAACTGACAAGGGATTTGAAGACTTGCTGATAATGATAAAGAAGATGCTACCAAAGGATAACGAATTACCTGACAGTACGTACGAAGCAAAGAAGGTTGTCTGCCCTCTAGGATTAGAGGTGCAGAAGATACGTGCATGCCCTAATGACTGCATCCCCTACCGCGGTGAGGAGTACGAGAATTTGGATGCATGCCCGGTATGCGGTGCACTGCGCTATAAGATCCCCCGCGATGACCCTGGTGATGTGGAGGGCGAACGCCCCAGGAAGAGGGTTCCTGCCAAGGTGATGTGGTATGCTCCTATAATACCACGGTTGAAACGTTTATTCCAAAACAAAGAGCATGCCAAGTTGTTGCGATGGCACAGAGAAGAACGTAAGAAAGACGGGATGTTGAGAGCACCCGCTGATGGGTCGCAGTGGAGAAAAATCGAGAGGGAGTTCGAGGACTTTGCAGCTGACGCAACGAACTTATGGTTTGGTCTTAGTACAGACGGCATGAATCCTTTTGGGGAGCAAAGCTCCAGTCACAGCACCTGGCCCGTGACTCTATCTATCTACAACTTTCCTCCTTGGTTGTGCATGAAGTGGAAGTTCATTATGATGCCCGTGCTCATCCAAGGCCCTAAGCAACCCGGCAACGACATTGATGTATACCTAAGGCCACTAGTTGATGAACTTCTACAGTTGTGGAAAAAACCAGGTGTACGTGTGTGGGATGTTCACGCACAGAAGGAAATTGACCTACGAGCGTTGCTGTTTGTAACCATCAATGATTGGCCTGCTCTTAGTAACCTTTCAGGACATACAAACAAGGGATACAATGCATGCACGTACTGTTTAGATGATACTGAAAGTATATATTTGGATAAATGTAAGAAGAATGTGTACCTGGGACATCGTCGATTTCTACCGATCAAGCATATCTTAAGAAAGGCAGGCAACCATTTCAAACGTGAGCCAGATAACCGGAAGAAGCCTGGCCTCCGTACTGGTGAATATATATTTGATATGGTAAAGGATTTACAAGTAATCTTTGGAAAGGGTCCTGGCGGACAATCTGTTCCGAATGACGCCAACGGACACGCACCCATGTGGAAGAAGAAATCTATATTTTGGGAACTTGAATATTGGAAAGCCCTAGAGGTCCGCAATGCAATCGACGTGATGCACGTGACGAAGAATCTTTGTGTGAACCTGCTAGGCTTCTTGGGCGTGTATGGAAAGACAAAAGATACACCGAAGGCACGGGAGGACAAGCAAAGAATTAACGAAAAAGACGGCATGCCTCCAAAGCAGTATCAAGGTCCTGCCAGCTACGCTCTTACCAAAGAAGAGAAGGAAATCTTTTTTGAATGCCTGCTCAGTATCAAGGTCCCGTCTGGCTTCTCGTCGAATATAAAGGGAATAATAAACATGGCAGAGAAAAAATTTCAAAACCTAAAGTCTCATGACTGCCACGTGATTATGACGCAATTACTTCCGGTTGCACTTAGGGGGCTTCTACCGGAAAATGTTCGATTAGCCATTGTGAAGCTATGCGCATTCCTCAATGCAATTTCTCAGAAGGTAATCGATCCAGAAATCCTACCAAGGTTACAGAATGACCTGGTCCAATGTCTTGTCAGTTTCGAGTTGGTGTTCCCTCCATCCTTCTTCAATATTATGACGCACGTCCTAGTTCACCTAGTCGAAGAGATTAACATTCTGGGTCCTGTATTTCTACACAATATGTTCCCCTTCGAGAGGTTCATGGGAGTCTTAAAGAAATATGTTCATAACCGTGCTAGGCCAGAAGGAAGCATCGCCAAGGGATATGGAACAGAGGAGGTTATTGAGTTTTGTGTTGACTTTGTTCCTGACATTAAGCCGATTGGTCTTCCTGAATCGCGGCATGAGGGGAGACTGGGTGGAAAAGGCACACTAGGAAAGAAAGAAGCAATAAATATGGACGGGCATTCTTTCACTCAAGCACACTACACGGTTCTACAAAATTCCACCTTGGTGACTCCATATATCGAGGAACACAAGGATATTGTACGGTCCAAGAACCCGGAGCAATCTGACCCCTGGATTGAACGTAAACACATGGAGACTTTCGCCGGTTGGTTGCAAACAAAGCTCATCAATGACAACGATGTTCCAGATGAACTGTACTGGTTGGCCAAGTCACCAAGTTCGACTGTAACGACTTTCAAAGGGTACGAGATAAATGGGAATACATTTTACACGATCGCCCAAGATAAAAAGAGCACCAACCAAAACAGTGGTGTCCGCTATGATGCAACCAACTTTCAAGACACATATTATGGTTACATAGAGGAGATATGGGAACTTGACTATGGACCTGATCTTAAGGTACCTTTGTTTCGGTGCAAATGGGTCAAATATACTGGAGGCGGGGTACAGGTAGACCCGCAGTACGGAATGACAACAGTGGATCTCAACAATCTTGGGTACACAGACGACTCATTCGTCCTAGCCAATGATGTGGCTCAGGTTTTCTATGTGAAGGACATGTCTAGCAAACCGAGGAGAAAAAAAGATAAGGAAGCGAATACATCATACGATGAGCCAAAGCGCCACATAGTTCTTTCAGGGAAAAGAAACATTGTGGGAGTGGAGGACAAGACAGACATGTCAGAAGATTATGAAAAGTTTCATGAAATCCCTCCCTTCAGAGTGAAGACTGACCCAAACATCCTGTTAAATAATGAAGATTCTCCATGGTTACGGCGCAATCATAAGCAAGGGACAAATAGTACGCAGAAAAAGTCTTACACCGCGAGATCCCACTCTGGGATGTGACCGGCTTCACCGTCATCACTTTCTATGTGAAGGACATGCATGCATTTTCTAGCATGGTATCTTTGTAACAATTTGACATCTTATTTATATTAAGTTCATTTGTAGTGCTTTTCAGAGTTCATTTGTAGTGCTTTTCAGAGTTCATTTATATTAAGTCAGAAAGGGTTGAAAATTGGTGATGTGCCTTTGAATGGTGCATATTGAACACACAAAAAGTATGGAGTTAAAATAAGTTATTAAAAATGAAATCCCTTTGTAATAGATGAGTTTTCGTCCGAAACCCTCATACTTCGAAAGAGATTGTCCAGTTTGTACACGAAGTGCATCCTGTTTTTGTCGTAACCCTCTCTACTCTTTAGAAGTTGCTATGTGGGTGAAATTATGATGTCATGCCAAGTTACAACCTTTTCAGAGTTCATTTGTAGTGCTTTTCAATTTCAGGGTCATTTAGCTCAAAATAAATCATTAAATGCATGAAAAATATCAAATGAAGTCAGAAAGGGTTGAAAATTGATGATGTGCCTTTGAATGGTGCATATTGAACACACAAAAAGTATGGAGTTAAAATAAGTTATTAAAAATGAAATCCCTTTGTAATAGATGAGTTTTCGTCCGAAACCCTCATATACTTCGAAAGAGATTGTCCAGTTTGTACACGAAGTGCATCCAGTTTTTGCCGTAACCCTCTTTACTCTTTAGAAGTTGCTATGTGGGTGAAATTATGATGTCATGCCAAGTTACAACCTGTTCAGAGTTCATTTGTAGTGCTTTTCAAACTCCAGATATGACATTTCAAATGCCATTTAATCAAATTGTCTTATACAGCAGTTTAAGTTGTTCAAACATGCATGGAAATGCCATAAACAGATTCCTTATATTTTTCTGATATTTTTTCATATATTATTTATTTCCATTGGAGTCATAGATTTTTTTCTATGATTTTCTAAAGTTTAGGGGTTTTTCTGAAAATAATAACTAATAATGAATTAAAAACCCTTTAGTACCGGTGCGAGCCACGCACCGGTACTAAAGGTCCACCGCCCCGCACATTTTTTGGGGAGGACCTTTAGTACCGGTGCGAGCCACGCACCGGTACTAAAGGGTGCCTAGGTATAAATACTGTCCCTTCGTCCTGGGCCGACCCACGCACCGGGAGAAGGACAAAACGACGCTGTCAGGCTGCCGAAATCTGCCGTCGCCGCCGCCCGTCGCGCACGAGCCCGCCGCTCGCCGCCCCGACCCCGCCGCCCCGACGCCGCCCGCCGCCCCGACCCAGCCGCCCCGACCCCGCCGCCCCGACGCCGCCCGCCGCCCCGACCCCGCCGCCCCGACGCCACGCGCCGCCCCGAGCCCGCCGCCCCGACGCCGCGCGCCGCCCTGACGCATCCTCCCCCCTCCGGCGAGCGCGCTCCCTCGGTGAGCCTCTCCCCTCCCCCTTGCCCCTCCGCGCGCCCACCCGATCCAGTCAACTCCGGCGCGGCTTGCCG
Organism: Elymus sibiricus; assembly: GCA_039707655.1. Lineage (NCBI taxonomy): Eukaryota > Viridiplantae > Streptophyta > Magnoliopsida > Poales > Poaceae > Elymus > Elymus sibiricus. The sequence goes on from CM077668.1 coordinate 403,187,721, forward strand.
GAGCAACTCTGTGAATTAGTTTTAGTTTAATTAGTTTTAGTTTAATTAGTTTTAGTTTTAGTCTATGACAGGTGGGACCCCCTAGCTAATTAGTTTTAGTTTATTTTAACTCTAGATTAACTCTGTGTCTATGATAGTGGGACCCCCTAGCTAATTAATTAGTTTAAATAATGTGTCTATGACAGGTGGGACCCCCTAGCTAATTAGTTTAGTTTAATTTGTTAGATGCTAAGTGTTAATTTTGCTAAGTGTTATTTAATTTGTTTTCATAATTAAGTGTTTCTTCTCGACGTCGACGATGCCGATCCCGCATCCTCGTCGTCGAGTCGGCGGAGGAGGTCTGCTGCTTGAGCCGAGGGGCCCTGTCCGGGACTGGGCTCCGCCGGGCTGGTAATGGGAGGTGCTGCCTTCCGGGCAGCGCAGCTTGGTGAGGAGCCAGCCCGTCGTCGACCCGGAGGTTCTATGGTGGCGGCCGCATGGGCCACGGACGGTTCGGAGGCTTGAGTCCCCCGCGGAGGTGGTACAATACCATGTCAGCGAGGAGAACGAGCACGTCCGTCGCTACATGGCAGCTTTGGAGGCCAGGTCCGACAATACCTGGCAGATTCTTCGGGGATCTCACTAGAGCTATGTTCCTGTGATGGTTCCTTCTCTTTGGGTGTCCACCGCCCGCCCCGATATCCGTCGTGCGCTAGGGTTCTAGCTAGCTAGATAGATATATTAGCTACTATATATGTATTATGATGATGTATTAGCTAGATCGATGGATTAGCCGATGTATTAACTATTATCCGAGATTATGATGAGATCTTTTCTAAGAACTACTATATATGTATTCGATGATGAATTATTAATTAACTATCAGTTATTTGCTTCTTGAATGCATGCTAATTTGAATACTAATTTGTTTTATCTATATTATTATGGATTAGTTATTAATCTATGGATAATACCAGTAGAGCTCATGAAGAGGACCTCTTCAACATGATACGCTCCTCCGTAAAACCCAGCGGAGCTTCTGGGTGAATCACATGATGATGACGGCTCACAATATCTGAACGATTACGGTGATGGATGTGAGGCCGAGGAAGAAGAACTTATGTTCCAAAATCCGAAACAACTAACAATGTCCGGCGAGGTATATACATATTAGCCTCTGGTGATCATTACATGTGTATTAATTAATTTGTATATATATATATATTAACAAATCTTTCTTCTTTTAATTATCAGCCCTCCGGATCGAGCCAATCTAGTAGAAAGGTACGAGGCGCTGCCAAAATGTTGGACGACAACGTAAAGCTCAATCTTGATGCTTTCAAACCTGATGGCGAACCGACTCACCCTGAAGCCAGTGCCAAGACATTTGTGCGTCAATGCGGAGTGGTTGTTAGGGACGGAGTCCCGATCACAATGCAAGAATGGATTCAGCCGAACAATCCAAAACCAGGAGTGATTTATGTCGAGAAAAGACTTAAAGATGCCCTTTGGCTTCAGCTCATGGAGCATTTCATCCTACCAGATTCTCTCTCAGAGCGCCAAAGGGACAAAGTCAAGGAGTTTGCTCTCCATAAGATGGCCAGCGCGTTCCAGACTTGGAAGAAAAAATTATGGAACGAGTACAAAGCTAGAGACAATAAGGCGCCCGAATTCACAGGAATATACGAGAAGATAAGGAATCACTGGGACGCATTTATCGAGTACAAGACATCGGCAGCTGCTATGGAGAAGTCGGCAAAGAATAAGATAAATGCGGACAAAAAAAAGTATCACCATAAACTAGGGACAGGTGGATACAAGGCAGCCATTCCTAAGTGGGATGCATTAGAGAATAAGATGCTTGCTGAAGGGATCACTCCAGTAACCTTCCACTGGCCCCGGAGGTGCAGGAATTGGTTTTTTGCGCATGGGGGAAAGTTGGACCCAGCAACAGGGAAGATTATTGCGCTTGCCAGTCTGGAGAATGCATCAAAAGAGTTGCTTAAAGCAATAAAAGCTGCCCAAGAAGGACAGTTTCACCCCGATAGAGAGAACGACGAGCTTACACTCGCCCTCGGGAATCCCGAACATGGAGGACGAACACGAGGCGTGGGCGTTGTTCCGTGGTATGAGGGGTTTGCGGGCTGGAAAGACAGTTATAAAAGCCGTTCGAGAAAAAAGAATGTGGAAGCAGACCGACTTTCAAAGTTGGAACAGAAGTACGAGCAGCAGCAGCTGCAGATACAGCAACTGACCCAGCAAAGGGCAACTCCGCGGCAGGAGCATCCAGCATCGGAACCCGTCCCATCTACACTGCCGAAAAGCAGCGTGGGTTCCACGGGGGCACCGCTGGGTCAGACCCCCATGGATGATATCACCGAGAAGACATCTTGTGAGCTAATCCAGAAAGTGAAGAACATACCCGTGCGGGTCGCGACGGGCTATGCTTTACCAAATACACCTGATGTTCTCTGGCATTTCAATCCGGTTCCAGCTGGGTATGCTCGTGTCGCGGTGGACGCAATAGAGCCAGGATATGATGGACTAGAGCTTGACATCCCTGGAGGTGAGGGGGAGTCCACACTTGCAGAAGCCGGCCGTGGTCTCATTCTATGGAGAAAGGACTGCATCGTCTTTCCACACTCGGCGCTAAGGCCACCGGCTCCTCCGAGTATCGATGTCCAGCGCGAGGTATCCCAGCCAGAGGCATCGCAGCACCAGCAGTCCTCCCCACCTCGAGAGGCGTCCCACTTCGATAGGGATCCCAGCGCGAGTCCACCCAACCTCGGGACGGAGCACGACGCGAGTCCATATCGTCGATCTCCGCCGCGTGAGCCGACTCCACCCCGTATGCAGCGGTCCCGCCAGCAGGGCTCCCAAAAGAGGAAGGCCATCAGCAGTCCTCTTTGGAAGAAAGCAAAGAAGAAACCCGAGCCTCCTGCCAAAAAGAAGCTGGCTTACGATATGAGTGTAGAGGAAAACAAAATTGAATGCGCTGCCCAAGTGAAAGCTTTTTTTGCGAAGAAGCCCCCGCCGCCAAAGGAGGTAATACCCAAGGAAGTCCAAGAGCACTTTAGGGAACACTTTATTGATCGACCCCCGGCATATGTGGAGCGTATGCCGACAGACTATGAGCGACAGATTCAGAAGGCAAGTGAGCAAAGAAGTCGGCCCAGCCCAAGGAAGAAGTCGTCGGGGAGTACGACATCAACGACAGGTGGTGCTACTAGCGGGAAAACAGTTCCCCAACTCGGAGAACAATCCAAGCAATCGATCTCTCCGCTCAAGGTGAGTACCGATCAGTTGACCAACGTTTATGGCAAACAAATCAACCTCGGAGAAGTAGAGCGTGCAGGTCTCACTCTTGGCCAAATCATTGGCATCGAGGAAATCAGCGGGTACGTTGAAGCTGACTACGCAAGGAAATATGCCCATGGAAAACCACTTGTCACACCCGAGCAGTACAAGGAACTAACAACTGCGATGCGAAAGTTGCATGATTGGTACCTACATGAAGCAAAGAGAGGGGAGATAGCGGTCATGGTCAAAGTAACGAAAGAGCATTACTTCAATGGATGTGAAATATGTCTTGATTTCTTAGAACTTTTCCAGTTATACCACATGGACTCTATCGACAAATCTCTCATCAGTTGCTATTGTCTGTAAGTGATTTATATCTTTAATAATTTAAGTCTCTAGCTCAGATATCGTTCATTGGCTTATCCTCACTATATATGTCTTTTCTACGCTATTATGCAGATTGCAGATGTGGGAATTGAAACAAGAGGGAATCGATGACATTGGGTTCATCGACCCAAATACCATTCATGGTCATGTGATAAAACATTATGCCAAGGACACAGAAGAGCTCTTGGAAGAATATCTAGAGGCACTAATGAATACCAAATCTACTATAATATTTCCTTACAACATGGGGTGAGTGTTTACTCTCTCTTGTATACTATAAATTCTATTTTGCTTACTAGCTCGCTGTCAAGTGTAGTTGATGAGTTATATGCATGCATGCCTGCTTAATTATATAAACTTCTGCATGCGCAGAGACCACTATATCCTCCTAAATATTATCCTCGCGGAGGGACTTGTTCAAATGTACGACTCACTAGATACACCAGAACAATCATACGTGGACTTGTATGTAATGATGGACCGGTAATTTCAATCTTTATTGACCTCACTTTCTTTCATTATTTCCTGATATCAAAAGTAAATTATAATAACTCTTTCGTTCTTTTTCTTTGCCGCGCAGTGTTTGGAAAAAGATCATAGAAGAAAAGCTTCACGGTCGTCAATGGAAACCGAAGCTGAGGTGGAAAAGGATCCCGGTAATTAAGTAGTACTACTACGTTCGCGCATCTCTTTAATTCTAGTTTCAATATAATTATCATGCTTGATTATTAATTATCTTATTGAATTCTATTCTTTTGCAAAGTGCGCGAAGCAGCCACAGGGGACAAATTTATGTGGATACTTCCTCTGCGAGAACATTTGCATGAAGATCGAATGCCGTATACGTCGCAGAGGAGCACGTGAAAGACAATTCAAGGTTTTCCAGATGCGGCCGAAGCTCTCACCACAGAAACGCTTTGTAGCACTTCAAGAGGAATTTGCGGCATTTCTACTTCGACATGTCATTGATGTAAACGGAGAGCACTATTTCATACCACCGCCTCAATAATGCCAGCAAATCAGTAGTAGAAAACTGAGATTTCATCCGGAGCACTAGCTAGCTAGCTAGCTAGTCCCGGCCGGGTTTTGGGGCCTTTATAAGTCCACGATATATATATGGATGCATGTGTGTAATTCCATTTGTATATATACTTTGTATATATATGAGATATTTGTATATTATATCACATATATATGCATCAACTTGTGTACTGTTTATAGTATGTAGCACCGTAAAATAAATTTGAAATGAATGGAAAACACAAAAAATAAAGAGGAAAATTAAAACCTAAAAGCTAAAACAAAAAAAAACAGAACACTTAGTACCGGTTGGTATCACCAACCGGTACTAAAGGTCCCCCACCACCAGCCCACGCAGGCAGCCACGTGGTGGGCCTTTAGTACCAGTCCGTGGGACAACCGGTACTAAAGGTCTGGACCTTTAGTCCCGACCCTTTAGTACCGGCTGGGGAACCGGTACTAAAGGACCTTCCGAACCGGTACTACAAGTCCTCATTCTACTAGTGAGAAATCACATTTTGGAAAATTATTTTTTATATTACTACTTTCATATAAGACATTATCGTATAACACATGTTTGACATGAAATAATATATAACACTTATGTCATAACATTTTCAAATCATATAACACTTACAGTCATAAAATTTCCAAATCATATAACACTTATGTCATAAAATTTCCAAATCATATAAAATTATCTGAAATTATGAAACATATAACACTTATGTCATAATATCAACTTCAGTTATACATATCATATTTTTCACATTATTAGCTAGTTTCATCATAAATCATATAACACTTCATAATTTAAAAAATAATCCTATAACACATGATTGACATGAAATAATTTATTGAAATAATTCATGTGATGCTAGCTACGTTTGTGAAATATAAAAATTTATATAACATATTTCATAAGTGGAATTGAAATTGAAATTATAAAACAAACAAATCTAGTTATTTCCAAAATGACAAACATGTAGTGCTTTGTACATTTCATATAATAAATAACAGTTATCACATTTAAAATATTTCTCATATTAACTAGAATTTGATTATAACATTTAACACTTTTCACATGTATACCTTAGAAATCACACTTGGAAAAGTTTTTCATACTAAAATACATATAATGATTTTCACTTTATTTCAATCCATCAAAATCACATAACTTCTTTCCAAATCCAGAAGAAAACATGGAAACATTCTTAAACATTACACATTTATTATCTGAAACTAATCTAGAATTCTCCTTCTTTTCATAGAACGACTAGCTGGTCCAACGCGATGTAGTGACAAATAACTGATTGGTTCCTCGAACAGCTCTTGATTTCTTTCAGATTCCACATCTAAAGCAACATCTCCATCTTCCAGCTCTGCCTCTGGGAAGAAATTTCCCAGCAAACTACTTTCACCAATTTGCTCTTCTTGAATGTTTTCAACAATACATTGCACATCTGACTGAAATATAAACTTAATATAATTAATTTCCACAATATCTAGAAATTATAAGCAATGTTTATAACTTACAATAGGTTTAGTTCTTTCGGTGTCTTCAATTTTTCTTTTCATATGTGGTATCCTTGATGAATCAGCATCATCCTCACAAGAACTTCCAAAAGAATCCTTTATAGATGTGAAAAAGCAAAATGAAATTTTCTAAGAGATGGGAAGAAAATCATTAGCAAACCTTAATAATAATATTAAAAAAACTTACTGTTGACTCCATGTGGATGAGATCTAGCTTAGTATCCTCCTCAGCTTTCTCGTGCTCACTGTCACTTTGAACTTCATTCTTACTATCTTTATGTGAAACAAGTGGGGATGTGTTCTCTTCCATCTAGTGTTATGCTTGTTGGATGTAGTAAGTGAAATAGGAGTGTGCTGGTGTGTCTTTATATGTGTTTTGGACGACCGAAAATTTTCCCACCAAAACCTCATTTCAAACTTTCAAAACAACTGGCGGTAATATAGCCATCATCATAGATTTCCTTTTTGTATGTCAGTCCCCGTTTTATAAATTTGACATCTGTCCCTGCAATAGGTATATAATACTACTTCAGTGAGTCTTGTGTACTAACGTTTGTTTCAATGTGTACTAATATCAGAATAGCTCTAGTATAGTGGCTAATGTGTAAAATGCACACTCTGCCAGTACCGGCAGTACTATAGTATATTTATTACAGAGGTCTTGTCAACACACATGTCACATCCATCACTTCTACTGAAAAGCGGGTTCTGAAACCTCCCCTCTTTCAGTTTTCTTCTTCAAGTCTTCTTCTTCTGCTCTCAATCTTCTCCATTGCTTCGTCTGTTTTATTTCTTCTACTACTAGATCTTATATGAAGCTTTCAGATGATTCATGGAATCCGTGGTAGACATATTCTTCATATAGAAATGAGAAGATAACAAGCAAAAGGTTAGTACTATGCTCAACAATTATGTACAGTTTCTTCTCCCCTATTATATAGAAATTATTCTTATATGAAGCCTTTGCATAATCGATAATCATTTTGATGCCATGACATATCTAAAGATAATTTCATTATACAATCTACGTACGGGTGTTCTTAATCTTCTTCTTGTTAACTGACGTTTTTCTGGTCATATGACATGTGAAATGTTTTCAAGATGAGTGACAAAATTAAATAATATATGTTTCTTAATTTTATTCAAATGTACAACATATTATTTGTGTAAATTATCAAAATATATATGGAATGTAGAAAATAAATCAATCTAACTATAATATATATTTTCTTAGATGAATCTGAAATGTGAAACAGATATAATTTTTTTCATATTATGTAAATAATTTCCAATCTTTTTATCTAAACATATGAGTGGTTTACATGAACAATTCAAGCATTCTGTTCTTACTTTATTATATGATGTAGCATGTTTCATACAATAAGTGAAATGTGGTCAGCTATATTTCCTAAAATAAATAACTTATATTACTTGTGAAATCTGAACTGTAGAAGTTCCTATAAGTTTTAAATGTGATAATAAATGATATGGAATTAATACACCCATATGATAGGAATTGCTTTGGTGTTACATGTAACTGAAACAGTCTATACATACTTTTTATAATTGTTCAATGATTGGCTAATATATTTTATTAATATCAGTTGCAACGTCAGAATCTGATGGTTTATCAGCTTTACGATCAAATGATTCAAAAAATTCTGATGTCTCTGAATGTGATGCTGCAACTCCAAGAAGTTCTTGCAAAAAGGTTGCAGCTGTGATCAATAAGTTTGATCTTGTGAAGAAGAACCTTGTCAAGGAAATTGATTTTGGAGGTATTCTAGCTCTGCCTCAGATAAACAAGATTGATAGAAAATTCATTGTATTACTTTTGTGCAATATTGATCCTGACAAAAGAAGTATTAAGATAAACGAAAAATTAAGCCTGACTTTCACTGCAACTGATGTTCATCGTATAGTCCAAATCCCAATTGGTGAAAAAACTTTGAAAGGACTAGATTGCCAATCTGTCGAAGAAAAAGTTGAGTTCATTAGAATTGCAATGGGTTCAGTTACTTATGATGCTGATGAGCTCAATAGCATGAAGGTTGCTGAAATGATAATAACAAGGGATTATCCATGTGGTATGGACAAAACCCAGTCAGATCAGTTCAAGACTTCATTTGTTTGCTATGTAATGGGTAATTTCCTTATTGGAAGAAGCAGTGCAACCCATGGATCAAAGGATTTTTGGGGATCTCTTCTAAAAATTTAAGACATACCACTATACAATTACTGTGAGGCTGCTTTGAATGAAATAATAAATGCAGCAAGGAAGGTCCAGTATGATATAAAAATGAAGAAAAAAATTAACTACATATCTAGCTGCCCACTACTACTGCAGGTAAAATTAATACATTTTTCCCATGACATGGTTTGTTTCTGGAAAGTATGAAAATTGAACTACATATCTAGCTGCCTAGTAGTATACCTTGAAAGTTGCTGAATTTTGTTAACAATTATTTTCAAACTACAGGCAATGTTTCTGGACAGTCTAGGTTTTCTCAACATACCAGATCATATAGTACCAACTATAACAGGTTTTGATTGTGAGAGGTTAGCCAAGATGATAGAAGCTGTGAGACTAAATATGAACGAACACTCGTTCGGTGACATTCAGGTAATTAGAAAATTCTTTTGCATTATGCTTCTTTAGTTATTAGTTAATGATTCACACAAAATAAATTCATTCTAACACATTTTCCTATGTAGCTAAGGATTCGAAGTACAATGAAACAAAGTCTGCAAAAAAATTATAAACATCATTCAGTATCTGCTTCGGAAATGATTGCGCACAAAAATCGTAACCAGATAGTTCACATCAAAAATCCTGTTATCATGAATCCTTTCTCTATTGGAAAGTCTGAAGGCAATAAATACCTGCAAGCATGTATACAAGGAACAATATCTAGCAATGTATGCAATCTAATGAATAATAATATAATTTAGGATTTGGTATCAAGTAAACATATAAATGTACTAACATTTTTTTCTTGTCTACGGTCAGCTATCCATACTACAATTAATAGATTTGAAATGGCACAATGCAAGAATTGTACGGCATTTTAACGAATTCAAGTCTGAAACTCTGTCAGTTAGCCTTGGTGATAGCAACATTATGGTGAATGTAGATTCTTTACTTGCCAAAATATTGGTTGATAACATGGAATTAGCCAAAAGGATGCAGCAACATACTTCTTCCCAAACTAATGGCATATCAAAAAATATGAATTTACCATGTACAAATAAAAGGTCAACAAATGAAGTCAGTGCTGGAGATTCAGCAAGTGACTGTAAGTTAGCATGCTTTATTTTAAATAAATTTTGTAAATGCTTATAGATAAACTGAATAAGTGTACAATACTTTTAAATTCTATTGATTGTAGGTACTTCAAAACGACTGAAAACCTCATCTACCTCAATGTTACAAGGTAAATTATTCTCTTTTACATTTATTTTCTTTTCTTAATATGTTTGTTGTATCTACTTTCTGTACTTACTATGCTACTTTTATCATTCTCTACCATTAATAACACATTTAATTTGCAGTTCAAGAATCTATTGAAACAAAGGTTAAAACTGTCAATCTAGGAGAACAAGATCCCATAATCCCAGCTGCAGATCCTGCAAACAAAATTATTGAAAGAACCGAAGATTTATCATTTCCTTCTAACTTTGAGAAACCAAAGTGTGTTACGAAGATCTAGCCGCTTTCACCTGCTACAATTGCTTCTCGGATGTCTGAAACTGATGTGGCATATAGATTGTTGGAAAGTGAAGACAATTTAAATCTAAATGCCAGGTCATTGGAAGCAGAGTTCACTAATTCTCCTCTCATAAAGATATCAGTAAGTAACGGGCGAAAAGCAAAAAAAACCATGGTTATTTGGTGTACAGAGACCTACACGATCTTCATTTGTCATCACAAAATTCTCTAACTGGTTGTTAGACAACAAAGATGAAGATATAACAGGGTATATACATTCTATCATATTTTTGAGTAACAAGCAGAAACAACATATGACTATGGTTTATTAACCTCATAATCATTTATATTGCAGAATATGGATCATTAACTACACACCAAGATATATTGAGGTTACAGGACTTGAGTTGAAAGAAATTTTTGTGCTATTCAAGACATTTAGATATGAAGTTTTTGATATATCTATTCGTAGACTTGTTCAGCTTGATAAATTTATGTATGGTTCTAAAAAGAAGCAAAGATGGAGACACATAATGGAGTCAGATTTTGCGGTATGAATTTGTTATCGATCTTTTATATATGTTCTTTCTATATAATAATATTAGATATATGTTTCATGCTTAAAAGTACTTCATATTTTAGATGATGGCCCAAGCAAACGAGAATGTATTATCAAGCAGATCAATCATTGATCAATTCAGAAACGCTGCTGAATTCTACGACATATCAGAGTGCAGAATGGTACATTGATAAATGATATGTCCATGTGGCTGATCCATTAAAAAAATTCTACACATGTTTTATATACTTATACAATTAATGAATTTTTGCAGATTACATTCCCAGCTTTAGTAAGTGAAACATGGTGTTTGTATTACTTTGACACCAAGTTGTCATGTGTTCATGTGACTGATCCATTATATAGTAGATCAAAAGAGATAGAACTTAAGGATCTACATGCGGCTAATGTCTCTAAGATAAAATCATCATTCCGTGCTTTGATAGATGAACTGTACTCAGGTTGGAATATAGATTTCAACAGATGGGAAAATAACTATGTGAAGCCAATAATTCCAGATGCAAAAAGGTATTTCAATTACCCATATCATTAATTTGTTTGAAATCATTTTAAAAGTTTTGACTTTATTTAAGAAATTAAACATTTTGTAGTGATGACTCCGGCATTTTATCATTAATCGGAATACTTGATTTCGACGGTAATCGTTTCATTGAAGATCATACTGAGGTAATTTATTTATTTTACATTTTTAAAAATTAGTTACACTAATATATTCTAATAAAATTTCTGTGATTTTTTACAGGAAACAATTATTCGATTCAAAGATATAATGCTATATGAATTGCTCTCCATAGAAGGGAACAATGGATGTGTGCCATCATCTTACATAACTGAGATTGATGTTTAGATGCTTTTGAGAATGTATTTGAAACTATGAAATGTTTGTTTGAACTATGTATTTTTTCATTTTGATACAAACTATGTTTGTATGATTTATATGTTATCACAAGAAACATGTGCAATGAGTTATATGTTTATGAGCCTAATATTTTCTTCTGCCTTTTTATATTACATATTTCATATACGAACTTGTAGAAACTTGTATTCAACATAGTTTGCTGAAAAAGTGTTAACCAATACATAATAAATTATTTTGTCAGGCCATTTAGTAAAAAAAAATCTCGAACACTCAAAAACAATAGAATAGATGAATTTTATCGTCGACGCACATTGCGTCATAGTAGCTATAAATAGAGGTCATGGATTGAAGATATTTCATACGTAGAGCATTATCAGAAGTATTTTACTACATGCATCTTTGTATTGTGATTATGTGAATTTATATGTCTTGTGTTATGTGTAACAAGTAAGAAGTTTAACAGGATTTTTAATACTTGGTCTGGTCACATAATGTGATTTATGTGTAGCAAGTTTCAGAATGTGAATTATTTGAATTATGTGAAGCAAGTTTCAAAATGTGAAATATGTGAAATATATGAAATATGTGAATTTATGTGTAATATTGGAAATATGTTCTTTTCTACAATATGTGAATTATGTGAAGCAAGTATGAAAATGGCGTATATGCAAGTTAACAAAACTGAGCAAAATATAGAATAGTTAAATACTTAGAGCAGATATTTCATACGTAGAGCTGAGTTAAAATTGTAAGACATATATTACAGCTCAATTCAGTTTCAAATTCCATCATGGAAATAAGCTAAATACTAAATTTCATTATTACAAATTCAAGGCAAACACAGGTTAGGGCTGTCCTTTATCGTGTGAGTAGGAGAACGGCATTTGCTGCAAAATCTTGACCTTGATATACCAAAATATCCTCCTGGTTCATTGCTTTTCTTTTTAGCTTTGGTTCCATGCTTCTTTTTTGTGATATTTGCCTCCATGCTTGATTTGTACCTCTTATTTGAAGGACGACCATTTTTTGAAACAACAAATGGTGGAAGAATAGAATCCACTGGAATAGAGACATTCCTTTTCCTGTCAACAATTACTATTCCTGATTCACCTACATTGCTAGATTCACCTTGAACATCATCTTCAATGTTATCTTCCTGATTCTCTTTACTTGGATTTCCATATCCTATCTGGCATGTTGTCGTACGAGAAAGTCTGTATTCTGCCAATTCCTTTTTACATCGCATGAAATTTGATTTAGCAATTGCACAAGCTCTATCATCAATTTCTCCTTGATTAACTAGAGCAACTGCATCAAAATACAACATCTTGTGCCTAACAGACCTGGCTTCTTCTTCATTTTCTCCTAATTGTGTTTGACCTGTTATCTGGACGCTTCCAACTCTTGCCTTCTTAGTCCATTTTTTCATGATATGATAATCTGGAATCTTTGATAATCCCGTAATCAAAAGTATCTGCATGATATGACTATTATTTTTGAATAGTAATATTTGAACTGTTTATAAGTAAAAAGTAGTCATAACATTGGTAACATAAGTAGTACTAAACTTACTCTAATAATATGGCTGCATATTACACCAAAATGCTGATATAGGCCACATTCACAATTATAGTATCCAATGTTTTCATCAACCTTGATTATGTATCTTACTTTGCACCAAGCATCACGTGATTCTGCTTCAACATGCATCACCTCGAACATATTCTCCTCTGAAGTTTGCAACAATATATACTTGGTTGATTTAACTAATTCCTTTTTGAATAGAGAGTACACTCTTGGTGTGTATATTATAGAAGCATGTTTCTCTAGAAGATATCCAAACTGCAGTTTAATACTTCTCTGAAAAAATAAAAAATTGTTAATGCATTGACATAATTCATAAGAATAGGTAAAACAACGTATATTTTCCGACTTACCTGTTTTGAATTCTTCTCAGCCATAGCATCACAGCTTTCTCTATCATCTATTAGCTTTGTATATTGAGTAACAAATGCATTAATAGAAGATTTGCACACAGTATATATCTTCAGCATGTGGTTAGCACATTCACTCCTTTGGGTACTACACATCCTTGCACAGAAAATCTTTTGAAAGTACGGTTTAGCCCACATTTCTCTGACCTCATACGCTCTTGTCATGAAAGCATCGTCCTTAAGACAATATTTTTCAATTATAATCTGCCAAGCTTTTTCAAACTCTTCAATCGTAAGCATATGATTAACTAATTTGTGGAAATCATCAGCAAATGTCTTGTATTTCTTGTATGTTTGTCCAAGAAGTTCATGAGCTCTCTTTAGGACATGCCATTTACACCATCTATGAGTTGTATTGGGTCATTCTGATTTTATTGCATTAGCAATTGCAAGAGCCTGATCTGCAAATTTATGTCAAACTTTTCAATATGAATGTAATAAAAAAAACATAGTAACTTAAAATTTAGTTAGAACATACCAGTAAGTATAGTAACAGGAGCTTTACCACCCATCATTGCCACGAATTCCTTAAAAGCCCATTTGAAATTTTCAACCTTTTCATTTGTAAGCAATACTCCAGCAAAAATGACACTCTCAAAATGATTGCTGACCCCGACAAACATTCCAAATGGCATATTGTAAATATTTGTACCATAAGTTGTGTCAAATGTGATTGCATCTCCAAAGTACTGATAAAGTGCCCTACTTCGGCCACTAGTCCATATTATAGCCTTCAGCCTATTATCATCATCAACTTGTGCAGTAAATGCAAATCTATCATCTTGCGCAATTTTCTCTCTAAAAATTTCTAATGTCTTAGCAATATCATTTTGTAGGTTCTCGCTTGCTATTTGAGAACAAACAGTTCTCAGTTTCCTTTTACTAAAAGGCACATTTGTGGTTGAACCATACATATCTGATATGACAGAATTCACCCTTGTAAGTGATACATTATTTTGTCTTAGATGCTTAATAAGTTCTCTGGCTGCTGGATCAATATGCTGATGAGAATACATGTGTTTCTTTTGATCACAACTTTCAACAAGCTCATGGTTGTGTTCTTCTTTGAAACTTTTGACATACCATTCTCCAGAATCATTCAAATGAACCCTTAATTCAGCTTTGCAACCACATCTAGTTGTTGATTTAATTGCATTTTTGTTTCTACCCTATGAAATAAAATATATTGATTGAAAACAACATTTTAATAATACATATGGTAAAAAATATTTCTGGGAAAAATTTTTATAACAATACTCACACTGCGCTGACACTTGTACTCTTGCATTGTCTGAATATGTTTGACATTCACAAAATTGTCTCCATTTCTGATGCTAAAACCAAGGACCCAAGAATATGTGTTGTAAAAGTCATATGCTTCAGGTAGAGATCCAAACTTCATACCAACATAAGGTTTGAACATATCCGAAGATTTATCTTGACAATATGATCTGATACCTTCTTAATAGCTCCATTTACCAAAGTACTAAAGTAACATCAATTAGTATGTACTATAATTTGCATTGATTACGTTAAGATATTTATACCTATTATCTTCCAGATTAACAGAGCCTTCTTCTTCATGAATGTTATATGCTAAAAATAAGTAATCTTCATCCAGAGAATTTTTTGAAGCGTCAAGATTTTCTTCATTACCATAATTTGTTCCATCTTTTCCAAATTTAGATTGAACTTCTTCTAGCTCATCATTGTATACGTCGAATTCAATCCTTTAAATAGAATTTATCGATGTAAGCCATTTTGTTTAGACTAATAATGTCAATATAAATATAATTATCCATACCTGAGATTTTGTTGAGAAAGAACATCTCTTGCATCTGAAAAATCTTCAGATTGTTCTTTTGCGGAGCTTTGTTCAGCAATCTGCGTTTCAACAATGCTACATTTCGAAAATAAATATAATTAGTATAGTATTTTGATCTCGTTTACTAAAGTATGTTGTAAGCGAGATTCAAATATATTACCACATATCTATGAACCTAGATTATACCTTGATGTCAAATAAGTTTTTGGGTCTTCAACCATAGTTAGCAGATCCAAGAAGCTCCCATTCATACATCCATTATCATAATCCATCCTGAAAATAAAAAAGTACCAAACTTAGTTAGAAATGTGAAATCATGAAGATACCGCTTGTTGATATGTGAAATATCTAATATGGAATGCAAAATATGTGAAATATTTTTAGATTCATACATTGTACAAGAATTATTTAAGAATTGTGAAATCATACAGGTAGCACATATTCATATGTGAAATTTTAATACGCAATACAAAATATGCGAAATAGGATTAGCTTCATACAAGCATGCAAAATCTAGAATGTAATTATAAATATCAAAAGCATGATTACTAGCTGATCCATACCTTTGAGCATTAGTTGTAAGTACTTCTTGCTTGCTTTGCCGGATCTATAGCAATGGTGAAATACTTGGAGCATTTCTAGTTTGAATCTGTTGAACGGACTGTAGAGGAACGGAGAAGAACAGAGTACATCTAGGATGAAGGAAGTCGAAGAAAGATGCTGAAATCGCGCAAAAGAAGAAGGAAAGAAAGATTGAAGCAGAAGAAGAAGTACATGAATGGAGGAGAAGAGAGAAAGAATAGAGGGTGGGGGGAAATGGGAAGGAAGAGGGGCAGTACATATTTCCATCCTGACTTTGACAAGATAGCAGGGGACCCGACTGCTATCATTAGAAGATGCTCAGTGTATCAGTCAGAGCAGTCACTCGTATTTCACATGTATAGCAAATATGAAACGTTTTCACCTTATACCAGAATCTCTAGCACCAATCTTGAAAACGCAGCGGACGGCTCGCGATCTGTCGGTACATCACGGAACCGTGCAATTTTCCGCTTCGGGTGGCATCCCCTTATAGCCAACAGACGGCTACATTATTAACCATGCTCCCAATTCTCTTCCTCTCTCTCTCGGGCTCTAGCCTCCCACCGCGCAATCCCATCACTTGTCGCTTGCTACTTGTAGACTGCGTTGGATTTTTATCCCCGAAGAGGAGAGGATGATGCAGCACAGTAGAGTAAGTATTTCCCTCAGTTAAGAAACCAAGGTTATCAATCCAGTAGGAGAACCAAGCAACACCACGTAAACAGCACCTACACACAAAACGCAAACCCTCGGACCCAACACAAACGAGAGGTTGTCAATCTCTCGTTGGTCAAGTATCGAGATTAAATGGTATATGATAGATTGATAGATAGATAAATAAATAAAAGATAAAAAAGTGCAGCAAGTATTTTTGGTATTTTTGTATAAGTAAACAAGATAGATCTTATGATAAAAGTAGACCTGGGGGCCGTAGAGTTCACTAGAGGCATCTCTCAAGAAAATAGCATACGGTTGGTAAACAAATTACTGTTGGGCAATTGATAGAAAAGCAAATAATTATGACGCTATCCAAGGAAATGATCATGATATAGGCATCACATCCAAATCAAGTAGACCGACTCCTGCCTGCATCTACTACTATTACTTCACACATCGACCGCTATCCAGCATGCATCTAGTGTATTAAGTTCAAGAGAATGAAGCAATGCATTAAGAATGATGACATGATGTAGTCAAGATAAACGCAAATAAGAATTCATCCCAACTTGTTATCCTTAATGGAAACAATACTTGCGTGTCAATTCCCCTTCGGTCACTAGGACTGAGCACCGCAAGATCGAACCCATTACCGAGCACTCCTTCCCATTGCAAGAAGATCCAATCTAGTTGGCCAAACCAAACCAAAACTTCGGAGAAGAAATACAAGGCTATACTAAATCATGCATAAAAGAGATCAGAGAAGAACTCAAATAAACAAGGATAGATCTGATCATAAACTCACAATTCATCGGATCCCAACAAACACACCGCACAAAGTCATTACATCGGATGGATCTCCATGAAGATCATGGAGACCATTGTATTGAGAAACACAAAGAGAGAGAGAGAGCCATCTAGCTACTACCTACGGACCCGTAGGTCTATGGTGAACTACTCACGCATCATCGGAGAGGCGGCAAGGTTGATGTAGAGCCCCTCCGTGATGAGTTCCCCCTCCGGCGGAGTACCGGAGAAGGCCTCCAGATGGGATCTCACGAGAACAGAGGCTTGCGGCGGTGGAAAAAGTATTTCGTGGGCTCCCCTAGGGTTTTTGGAATTCTTCTGAATTTATAGAGGTGGAAGTAGGGCAAAAGGAGCTGGGAGGGGCCCACATGGCACTGGGGTGCCCCCCCCTAGGGCGCGCCCAGGTGCCATGTGGGGCCCTCCCAAGGTTTCTTCCTTGGCTTCCAAGTTCACGGTGATCCTTATCTCCAGAAAAAAATCTCCAAAAAGTTTCGGGATGATTTGATCTTATCTGATATTGATTTTCTGTAAAACAAAAACAGGGCAGAAAACAGGAACTGGCACGTGGCACTAAGTTAATAGGCTAGTCCCCAAAAATGATATAGAAATGTATGAAATGATAATAAAAACATCCAAGAATAATAATATCATAGCATGGAACAAGCAAAAATAATAGATACGTTGGAGACATATCAAGCATCCCCAAGCTTAACTCCTGCTGGTCCTCGAGTAGGAAAGTGATAAAACATATTTTTGATTGTGGAATGCTACCCAACATACTTCAACTTATTTTCATAGCATAGACATGAGGACTTGTATGATTCAAAGCAATAGTCTATAGTTTGACATGAAGACATAAATACTCAAGTGATGCTAACAAGCAACCATGCCTTTCAAAATAACAATGCTAAAGAAAATTATCCCTAGCCCATTATGCTCAATCATTGATCCATTCATGAAACACACTCGAATATCAATCATACTCCATGCACACACATGATCACATGACCCCCTAGTTGGTGCTTTAAATGAGAAGGATGAGACTCAACATAAAAATAAATAGAAAGGCCCTTCGCAGAGGGAAGCATTGATTTACAGAGGTGCCAGAGCTCAAGTTTTAAAAAGAGATGAAAAATTTATTTTGGGAGGCATGCTTTTCTCATCAACGAGAACGACTTAAGGTTCCCAACACTTTTCACATTGGATACATCATAGGCGGTTCCCAAACTGAAAATAAAAATTTTGCTCCCCATCATCGTTCCATGGTTTTGAGACTTATGTCCCTTATTTCCATTCACATCCGAAGGAGTTTGTTTTCCACCTTTCCTTATCACAATCCATGGCTAGCCGTATTCACGGGTGCCCTCCATACAAACACATTCCAAGGAAATTCAATTTATTTTGGGACTGGGCATCCCTTTTACCGCCACACTCTCGTGCAATGACAAGTGAATAAACATTCATCGTGAGAATGACATATCCAACATGAAAATCATTGGCCACCCTTCACCGCTTCATGAGCGATACGGGCACACAAAAGAGAAATTATTTTTCAAATTTTTTAGAGATGGTACATGCAAATTTACTTAGGACGGCATTGAAATACCATATATAGGTAGATATGGTGGACACAATTGGCAAAACAAGTTTAAGGTAAAGGATGCACAAGTAGTATTCCCACTTAGTACAAATGGAGGCTAGCATAAAGGTTGAGAAGCGACCAACTAAGAAACCATAATGATGCACATGCATACATAAAACATAACCAACACCGAATAATGCACCACAAGTAGGATGTAACTTCATTGCATAACTATTTACTTTATGTGCTTGCATAGGGAATCATAAATCTTAAAATCACTATTCATACTAGAGCATAATTACTCATGAACATAACTCACATATCATCATCTACATATCTCAAAACTATTGCAAGGAATCAAGTTTTTCATGTCCCATAAAATTTTATGCTAGTTTTCATTATTCTACTTGAATATTCATCACATGGGGACCAAGCTCATAGCTTGTGCAATTTACCATAACTATTTTCAAACTCTCACAAAGATATAAGTGAAGCATGAGAGCAACATTTCTACAAAATATCTAGCATTCTCAAAAAGATATAAGTGAAGCAAGAGAACAAGTTTCGTCAAAACATTCGCACCACCGTGCTCAAAAAGATATAAGTGAAGCACTAGAGCAACCACCTAGCTCAACAAATTTAAGTGAAGCACAAAGAGCAATTCTAACAAATTATGATGACGTGAAGCTATCTCAAGCAAATGTATTCAGAGATGATGATTGTGACAAACTAAAAAGAAAAGACTCATATCATACAAGACGCTCCAAGCAAAACACATATCATGTGACGAATAAAAATATAGCTTCAAGTGTGTTACCGATAGTGGTTAGAAGAAAGAGGGGATGCCTTCCGGGGCATCCCCAAGCTTAGACGCTTGAGTCTCCTTGGATATTACCTTGGGGTGCCTTGGGCATCCCCAAGCTTAGGCTTTTGCATCTCTTCATTCCTTCATCCATCGTCGTCACACCCAAAACTTGAAAACTTCAATCACACAAAACTCAACAAAACCTTCGTGAGATCTGTTAGTATAACCAAGCAAATTACTACTATAAGTACTGTTCAAAACCCATTCAAATTTTATTTTGCATTATAAGTACTGTGTTCTCACTTTTCCATGGCTTGCACCCCCCCGATACAATCCATAGTTTCATCAAAACAAGCAAACAATGCATAGGAAACAGAATCTGTCAAAAACAGAACAGTCTGTAGAAATCTGTCGAAAAGCCATACTTATGTAACTCCAAAAAATCTGAAAAATTAGGACAACGTGGACAATTTGTATATCAATCACCTGTAAAAAATTCAGACTCATTCAACGCTCTTAAGAATTTATAAAAATTCTGGCCTGGGCGTCAAAGTTTCTGTTTTTCACAGAATTGCATTCACAAGCATCCACATCATCCCAAAGGTCTTACTTGGCACAAACACTAATTAAAATATAAAACCAAGTAAAAACAGAGGAAAATAAAGGATAATCAAAAGAACAGAACCAAAAAGTGAAAAATAAAAATTTATTTTATTCGTTGGGTTGCCTCCCAACAAGCGCTATCGTTTTACGCCCCTAGCTAGGCATAAAGCAATACATCAAGTATTGTCATCCTTGGATTTTACTCCATAGGTGGCCCTCATAATGGATTCATAGGGCTGTTTAATTTTGGTCCTTGGGAATTGTTCCATGCCTTTCTTTAAAGGAAACTGAAACTTTATATTTCCCTCTTCATATAAATCACCGCACCAATAGTGCGCAAAAACGGTCTACCAAGAATCAAAGGGCAAGACGGATTGCAATCAATATCAAGAACAATAAAGTCCATGGGTACATAGTTCCTATTTGCAACAATAAGAACATCATTGATCCTCCCCAATGGCTTTTTGATAGTAGAATCCGCTAAATGCAAATTAAGAGAACACTCATCCAAATTGGTGAAACCGAGAACATCACAAAGAGACTTTGGAATTGTGGAAACACTTGCACCCAAATCACACAAAGCATTGCACTCAAAAATTTTAATCTTAACCTTGATAGTAGGTTCCCACTCATCATACAACTTTCTAGGAATAGAAATTTCTAACTCAAGTTTTTCTTCCAAAGCTTTCATTAAGGCTTCCACAATATGTTTAGTAAAAGCCTTATTTTGTTCATAAGCATTTGGTGAGTTCAACAAAGATTGCAATAAAGAAATACACTCAACCAAAGAACAACTATCATAATTAAAGTCATGGCAATCCAAAATAGTGGGTGCATTACTAGCTAAAGTTTTGACCTCTTCAAACCCACTTTCAACAATTTTAGCATCAAGATTTTCACCCTCCGAATCATGGAGACGCCCTCTATCTAAAGTTGACTCTTCTTCAGTCTCTTTTTCAACAAGATTAACTTTACTAAACAGAGAATCAATAGAAGACACACCAATCATCTTAACATGCTCATCCTTATTGCTACGAAAATTAGTAAGAGAGGCTTTTTCAAGCAATTCCCGCTTAGCATTCAACATAGCGGTTCTCTTCTTACTTTCATCAATAGAAACATACATAGCCTTAATAGATTCATTAATATCAACTCTCAAAGGCAAAGGTTTTGCCTTGAGATTTTCCACATCAAGAGAAAGCCTATCAACACTTTTAGACAAATCATCAATCTTGTTCAACTTTTCTTCTATCGAAGTGTTGAACGCTTTTTGAGCATGGATAAATTCCTTCATACTATTTTCAAAATCAGAGGATATCCTTTAGTTATTATGGGAAGAATTACCATAAGGATTGCCAAAAACATTAGAGGAATTTCCAGGATAAGGCCTAGAATTGAAGTTCCCTCTATAAGCATTATTATTGAAATTGCTACGAGAAACAAAATTCACATCTATAGGATCACTATTTTGTTCAATCAAAGCAGACAAAGGCAAATCATTGGGATCAATATAAGCATTCTTACTAGCAACCAACTTAACAAGAGCATCAACTTTATCACTCAAGGTGCTAATGTCCTCAACGGCATTCACCTTTTTGGTAGTAGGTGCCCTTTCGGTATGCCATTGGGAGTAATTAGCCATAATATTATCAAGCAATTTAGTAGCATCACCCAAAGTAATCTCCATAAAAGTTCCACCCGCGGCGGAATCCAAAAGATTTCGAGAAACAAAATTCAAGCCAGCATAATTTTTTTGCATAATCATCCACAAGTTCAAACCATGAGTGGGACAATATCTCAGCATCAATTTCATTCTCTCCCAAGATTGCGCAACATGTTCATGATCAAGTTGCTTAAAGTTCATAATCTGGTTACGGAGAGAGATGATTTTGGCTGGAGGAAAATATTTAGTAATAAAAGCATCTTTGCATTTGTCCAAAGAATCAATACTATTGCGAGGCAAAGAAGAAAACCAAATTTTTGCACGATCTCGCAAAGAAAACGGAAATAATTTCAACTTGACAATATCATTGTCCACATCTTTTTTCTTTTGCATGTCACACAACTCAACAAAACTGTTGAGATGTGATGCCGCGTCCTCATTAGGACTTCCAAAAAATTGATCTTTCATAACAAGATTCAATAAAGCGGCATTTATGTCAAAAGACTCCGCAATAGTGGCGGGAGGAGCAATAGGAGTGCTAATAAAATCATCATTATTGGTATTGGAAAAATCACACAACTTGGTGTTTTCTTGAGACATGATGTCTACGCAAAAAGAGATTAAGCGAATAAAAGCGAACGAGAAAATGGCGAAGGAAAAGAGGCAAATAAAAGTGGCAAAAGAGAAAGCAAATATTTTTGTAAATTTTTTTTTGAAGTGGGGGAGATGAAAACGAGAGGCAAATGGCAAATAAAGTAAATGCAAAGGTAAGAGTTGAGAGTGTAGGTACTTGGTAATGTTGATGATGTCTCCCCGGCAACGGCGCCAGAAATTCTTCCTGCTACTTGTAGACTGCGTTGGATTTTTATCCCCGAAGAGCAGAGGATGATGCAGCACAGTAGAGTAAGTATTTCCCTCAGTTAAGAAACCAAGGTTATCAATCCAGTAGGAGAACCAAGCAACACCACGTAAACAGCACCTACACACAAAACGCAAACCCTCGGACCCAACGCAAACGAGAGGTTGTCAATCTCTCGTTGGTCAAGTATCGAGATTAAATGGTATATGATAGATTGATAGATTGATAAATAAAGAAAAGATAAAAAAGTGCAGCAAGTATTTTTGGTATTTTTGTATAAGTAAACAAGATAGATCTTATGATAAAAGTAGACCCGGGGGCCGTAGAGTTCACTAGAGGCATCTCTCAAGAAAATAGCATACGGTGGGTAAACAAATTACTGTTGGGCAATTGATAGAAAAGCAAATAATTATGACGCTATCCAAGGCAATGATCATGATATAGGCATCACATCCAAATCAAGTAGACCGACTCTTGCCTGCATCTACTACTATTACTTCACACATCGACCACTATCCAGCATGCATCTAGTGTATTAAGTTCAAGAGAACGAAGTAATGCATTAAGAACGATGACATGATGTAGTCAAGATAAACGCAAATAAGAATTCATCCCAACTTGTTATCCTTAATGGAAACAATACTTGCATGTCAATTCCCCTTCGGTCACTAGGACTGAGCACCGCAAGATCGAACCCATTACCGAGCACTCCTTCCCATTGCAAGAAGATCCAATCTAGTTGGCCAAACCAAACCAAAACTTCGGAGAAGAAACTTCGGAGAAGAAATACAAGGCTATACTAAATCATGCATAAAAGAGATCAGAGAAGAACTCAAATAAACAAGGATAGATCTGATCATAAACTCACAATTCATCGGATCCCAACAAACACACCGCACAAAGTCATTACATCGGATGGATCTCCATGAAGATCATGGAGACCATTGTATTGAGAAACTCAAAGAGAGAGAGAGCCATCTAGCTACTACCTACGGACCCCTAGGTCTATGGTGAACTACTCACGCATCATCGGAGATGCGGCAAGGTTGATGTAGAGCCCCTCCGTGATGAGTTCCCCCTCCGGCGGAGTACCGGAGAAGGCCTCCAGATGGGATCTCGCGAGAACAAAGGCTTGCGGCGGCGGAAAAAGTATTTCGTGGGCTCCCCTAGGGTTTTTGGAATTCTTCTGAATTTATAGAGGTAGAAGTAGGGCAAAAGGAGCTGGGAGAGGCCCACATGGCACTGGGGCGCCCCCCCCCCCCCCCGGGGCGCGCCCAGGTGCCATGTGGGGCCCTCCCAAGGTTTCTTCCTTGGCTTCCAAGTTCACGGTGATCCTTATCTCCAGAAAAAAATCTCCAAAAAGTTTCGGGACGATTTGATCTTATCTGATATTGATTTTCTGTAAAACAAAAACAGGGCAGAAAACAGGAACTGGCACGTGGCACTAAGTTAATAGGTTAGTACCCAAAAATGATATAAAAATGTATGAAATGATAATAAAAACATCCAAGAATAATAATATCATAGCATGGAACAAGCAAAAATAATAGATACGTTGGAGACGTATAATCGCTCTACCACTGTCCACCGCCGAAGCTTACTATAAAAGGCTCACCATCTGCCTCGGTAGTCCACTGCAGCCTCGCCCCGCGTGACCTCCCGTATCCCGGCGGCTGGTTCGACCTCCCCGCCGGCCAACGCCTCGCCGAAATACCCACCACCGAGCGCCCAATCCGTTGCCTCTAGAGTCATGGCCTGCCGGCCCTCGCCTGCGTCCCTTCCCTAGGCTAACAACAGGCCGCAGTCCTCCGCACCTTGGGGAAGTCCTTCTCCGGGCGCGCATGGGCGATGACGAGGAGAAGGACGAGGGGCCTGAGTCAGAGGGTGGCAAGGGTACAGCGGCGCGGTTCTTCTTCGTCAGGCTGTTCGAGCGGGGCGGCACGCTGCAGGGAGATATCGCGAGCAGGGATACCCGCGACGGCTGCCCTCCCCTGTTCCACCCCATCCATGGAGCCTCCCCCGCGTCGCCCAATCCGGCACTATTCTGCCCAAGAGGTTTGCCTGGGAGCAGCGCCCTTCCTCGTCGGCACAGCCAAGACCACGAGCTCGCTCCCGGCGCCCCCCTCCGACTTCTCCAGCCTGTTCGAGACCACTCCCCACCGCCGCCGCCTCATCGATCAGACCTTCTCACTTTCCCCTTTATTCACATCTGGTGATGGCGTTGTGTACCGTGTGTGCTGTGTGTGGGACGATACTATCCAGGGCTGCGTGCTCTGCTCTGCATGGTCTACTTGTACGCTGCTGCCATGTGACAGATTGAGAGGTGAGAGAGGCTACGGCTCGGATGGGAATTATCTTCAATTCATCTTTATTATTATTTTTGTGCAATTTTGAGAAACACCACCAGTGTATGCATATCCAAGATTGAAACTATGCTTATTTCTTCTTATCGGAATCGATTGAACATATATAGTATCTGAAGGTAATCCAATCTACATGCTCATGTCAAAAAAAGATGAAATCCAACATATGAACTAGGCAACTGAAACTGTGTCATGTTGTTGCTCTTTTCCTCTGGATTTTTGCAGCTTCATATTTTTCTCTTGCTGAGCTAGGATTATTTCCCTGTCTCTCAACTTCTCTGTTTTTGCAGATCTTGAATCGGCGATGAATTCAGAATTCAATTGGTGTCTTATCACCATCCCTCCACGTTTTCCTATTGGCTGATGCATCTTTTATGGTTTGGATTTTGTGTAGAAATTACAAGCTTAAAATTCATTATATCCTATGACATGCTGCTATGTCCCTTTATGTGTATTGACAAGAATTTTTCTTGCATTTTGAGTCCACTTCGGCTATGAGTAGCCTCATGCCAGACTTAGCTTACCACAACATATGAGAAATGACCTGTTTTCACCATTCTATAATGTGATGTAAGATTTACTTAACTTCGTCACAGCTTAAATCCCTCTCTGAATTTGTTAACAGTACTGGACTCACCGTGCGCACTAGCTGAAGAAGAGACTCCTTTTTGCAGGGAGATAAAGAGAGAGTCATGTGTTGTAGGTGTGTACGCCTGTGAATTTTGTCCCTCCAGAATGGCATCAAGAAAACCTCCAGAATGCATCAAGAAAGCCGCACGGCCTGCTCTCTCAAAAGGATGACATCAACAAGGCCACATGGTCTGCTCTCAACAGGTCAGTGCATTCAGCTACAATTGATATTGTTATTTCTTAGAAAGGGTAGCTTAGTCCTGGGTAGTTACGGTAGTAAGTCAGCAGGATGCGCATGAATGTTTCTAATTACACACATTAACATGACAGATAATATCCATGTGATTTGTAGCAAAAATGCAAAATGTGTAGCTATCGACGGTACATATTTAGGATTTGTTCCATATACAGTGATGGAAAATTTGCATTGTTTCTGTTTTTTGGTAGTATCTTCGTTTTTCTTAATTAGCATAACCATTTTGCAATATGGCCTACATGACTCAGAGTACCGCTTAGTGTTAGGTGTCCAATTTAATCTGCTATGTTCTTTGTGGAGACTTTTTTTTTCTTGAAAGATCATGGACATGGAGATTTATCTTGACACGGTGTACTTGCATATTTTGGACTCGGCCATTGTGGTTCTGAAATGGTTCATTTCTTAGAGTTCAAAATAGCCAAGATTGCATATGGAGTGAGTCTAAGTTGGGAAAAGTATGTTGCGTTTGGATTTATATGGTTACAAAATCATGTTCATGTTCATAAACTGCAATATTAATTTCTCCCAAATAGTCTGATTATGTTTCTTCTAACGTTCATGCTACGTCAATGCCTTTATTAGAAATTAGTTACAAATAATGCTAACTGATTTTTTTTTCAGTCAGATAGTAATGTTTATGTTTGAATATACAGAAAAATTGCCAAATATCAGTTGTCGTCCTTCATGGTAGTACTGATCAAGTTAATTAAAATGCCGCCAAGTCTTTGTGGCAGCGGCGGAGGGGCGGGGCAGCAGGAGTTTTTTTTAGGCAAGGGCAGAAGGAGATGAGCTGGGCTTTCTTATTTGCTGGCTGGGATTAGCCCAGAAGGTGATCGCTGTTACTCCTACTTGATAGTACAAGAAATTCCCTACAGAATCGAGGAATCATAGTACAAAAAGAATCATAGTACAAAAAGAAGTGCAAAAGTGTTTTCCTGGAAAAAAATGTACTACTACTGCGACTACTTAATCATTCATACTGGTAAGTACTCAGTTTTGCAGATGAGGAGGACGTGTTAAGCCTGTACTGTAGTGCATCAACATACAGGAGGGGTATGAAGTAGATGAGCATGGGAAAGTGAAATTTTATGAACTGAAACTGTAGGGTAAAGTGCAATTTTTTGAACTGAAACTGTAGGGGAAAGTGCAAATTTCTGATTGGTTCAGCTCAGATGAGAAAGGCGAGGTACCAGTGAGACTTGGGAGTAGGAAAACAAAGATGATGGCACCTACAAGGAGAAGATCTATAACAACAGGCACAATGATATAAAGAATGGTTAACCCTCAGGATTACCAATTCTTGCAAGATCATGATGGATTACAGTTACAGGCATCACCTAAAACACTGCTGCTGGAGAAGTATATGCCTATACAAATTAATAAGGCAGAGAGGGTGGTCTTCAGGAAGAACAACATCAACATGCACAATATTTTACTGTCAGAGATAAATATTATCCATGGGTGCAGATTTCCTACTTAACCAGTGTCTGCAACGAGATAAATATTACTGCCTAGTACAACAATTATTTTCCTAGAAAAATATAAATGCCTGCAACTACAAGGAGATCAATATAAGCATGACTGCATGTGTGGAGTCTCACTGTAATGATGAGCGTACTCTCCGTGCCTGACCAGATGACAAGGATTCATGAAGAAAAATTAACTATGGTGCACATATTAGTTAAGGGGAAGTGCTCCAGGTTCTTCTAAAGAAATTCTAGATGAACCCACATGCCGTGATGTGGAAGAAACGTCGTGGCAGAACTGAATATGCATGCATAATCATCTTTCGAGCTCACACATTATGGTAACTGGATTACCTTCAGGCAGGGGAGAAATCTGTTCACAACCAATGGTCTGGCGCCACCTCACATTACCCTGTATAAATAAGAGGAAGATCAAGTGAGGTACACATTAAGTGAGCGGACCTGCAAAGCAAATAGGTGAGCTTTCAACTTGCTTCTACAACGGCATTGCCCACATAATTCAGTTATTGGCCGCCCTCTGCTTGAGACAAGGCAATTTTGTTTTCAGATAGTGGCAATTGAAATGGTCTAGCATCACATACAGATGAAAACGAACATGGCTCATGGATGCCAACTATGCAACACCTCAAGAGGAGCACAATGTGGAACCTGAGCCTGGCTATGACCATGAACAAGTTGCAGAGGCTGGGGCAATCCCCTTTTCGAAAAGATTTTTTTTTACCATGAACAAGTTTTACATGAGATAAAATGGTCTGCGTCTAAAGCGAAACGATGAAGAAAATTCTAAACAAGGCAAAAAAAGGACATGGAAGCACCAATTCGATATATGCCACTTCCAACTTCACGTATTTGGAAAATGCACCTGTGAAGAAAATTTAAGAAAAATGTCACTTCCAACACATGGAAACTTCAATATATGCTACTGTGCCAGCACCATATACCTAATTAACCCTTTTTTGCCACTACCAACTTCACGTATTTGGAAAATGCAACTGTGAAGAAAACTTAAGAAAAAATGCCACTGCCAACACTTGGGAAATGGAAACTGTGAATTAATCAATTAACCCTTCTTTGCGGTGGCATTTTTTGAATACACGAAGTTCATAGTGGCATACATAAATTAACCCTTTAATTTGAGGAGCAGTGCTCAGGCTTTTCTAAAAGTCAGGTGCAGCTTGCAAGTTAAAGTAGAGAACAATCTGACACATTTCACCATTAGCAAAAACAAAACAAAGAAACAGGAAACACATATGCATTGCTAAATATTGATTATTAAGGGGGCCACAAGATAGACTCTCAGAGAAAGAAGACCTACATAAAATGGGAAAGAGAGACATGAGGCAGGTAGATTGCTAATTGGTAGTAAAGTACTAAAAAGACTCCTAGAGGCCTACATGAAAAACCAAATTCAATTCTCCAGTTGAAGGTGTCATAGGGCAAAATAGTTAGCACATATTTCAAACACACATCAAAATGATTTGGTAATTTTCGCACTGACATGCACAACAATTCATTAATTAATTACGAAAAGAGTATCGACACAAGCATAGATTTCATACAACTATTAACAGCCAGAGGTTCCTGATTAGAATTTTACATACATCAACACAGAAGCTAGTAGGCTCATAGTGGCCAATTCATACATACTGTAGCTTAAGGATAGGATACAAACATGTAGGACATTACGGAGCATCAGCTCAACCAACAGCCTTAGATGAAAGGAAAATCGTTCACAACATAACCCTCTAGTGTTGGAAAGAATGAATGCGGAACAAGAGTTTGTTTGAACTGAAAGTGAGTAGGACGGACGCCTTGGCGATGGAAAGTGGCATCCAACTTGCTAGCCATGTCAACCTGAAATAGCCACTCGATTATTTTGACCAACACGAGCAACTCACCATCTCCAGGCACGACCACCACATCCCAAAAGTCGTCATGCTTTCCACACCATGCCCTGATTTCCATAAGCGGCAATTCAATATGGCACTTGATGGTCCAGACCTCACTTTCATAGTCCTGCAACACCCAGATATCAATGATTGTGGCTGTGTCGTTAAAGCTGGACATACCGAGCATGCCATCCATCTCAAAAAGGTCATCACAGGCACAGCCACGATCAACCGGAACACGCATCTGTTGGAACGACTCGGCTGTGATGTCGAACACGATTATCATGTTGCTCTCGCCGTCGTGCTGCGTCCGGTACCAATGCAATCTGCCACGGAATAGCACAGACTTGGTGTCGAATATCAGTTTACGCGCTTGCCCCGGCCCGATGTTCCTTGGCGGCTGCCCGGAACCCCACGATAAAATGTAGCAGTCATGTTCACTACCAGTTACCACCTGATGAAGCAAAACCCAGCACGGATGCATCAGTAACCTGTACTCGCCGGTTGGGGGGTGACGGGACATTCCCACGAACCTGAAGCCAGAAGGCAGGCAGAGACGAGCATACTGCCGGGTCGCCGGGTTGCAGATGGCGTAGTGCCTGTCGCGGAAGGAGAGGACAACGAGGCCGTCGCAGGAGGCCTCGAGATTATAGAGCTCGGAGCCTTGATCAAACCGCGCGACGGACTGGAGCTGGTCGGCGGCGGCCCGGCGGTCGAAGGGGATGATGTCTAGGGAGTCGCCGATGATGTTGTAGCAGCAGGGGAACTCGCCGTCGCCGCCGAGTCTGTTGCGGGCGTAGACGAGGGGGAGGGTGGTCTGGCGGGCGTGGTGGGCGAGGAGGAAGTCGCGGGCGGAGGTGGCGGTGCGCCAGGCGCGGCAGACGGCGCGGCAGCGGAGGATGGATTTGGGGGGCAGGAGGACGAGCACCTCCCAGATGAAGATCTCATCCGAGAGGACGCGGTGGGGAGGCGTCGCTCCTGCTCTTGCGGCCTCCGCCATGGCCGCCGGCCGGGAGCTAGTCCTGATCCTGGTTCTCCATCCGTCCCAGGAGCAGCGTGGAGGAGTGGCGGCTGGTGGGGGGAGGGGAGTGGGAGTGACAGTGACGGCGGAGGTGGAGCACAGGTCGGGTCTTCGTGGGGGATAACAGGAATGGTGATTGGCCGAACCAAACTCTTTGCATCCTACTGTAATGGGCCGACCATGTACACGTGCATAGTTCTTGCATATTTTGTATCCTAAAAAAGTTCTTGTACAGTTTTCCATGGGACCTTCCTCCTTGGTTTGGAAAGGTTCCAGACTGTTCCACGATTTTTTTTCTTAAATAATATCTTTTGTTTTCTTTTTCGTTATTTTCTTTGTTGTTTTTTTTCCTATTTCATCTTTTTTTCATTTTTCAAATTCGCTAATTTTTAAAAATTGTAAAAATTTCAAATCCGTGAACATTTTCTTAAATTCACATGATTTTTGGAACATTTTTAAAATTCCTGAACATTTTCCCCAAATTTGTGAATATTTTTAACATTAACGAATATATTTGTAAAATTTCACGAACATATTTTGATTTCACCATTTTTTCGAAATTTAAAAACCCTTAGCCGCTTTTTTTGCCTGAGACAGCAAAAGCGAGCAAGAAAAACAAAATAAGAGCGACCAACCAATGAGCAACCAACCAAGCACTAATGGTCCATGGCTCCCGCAAGTCTGCATGAGTGCTATAGTGGCATGTTGCAGTGTAAAGCCGGGAATAGGAGCTCCCTTACAGAGCCACCGGATAGGATTTCTTGGAATCCACTTTATAAAAACCGACCAAACATTGTGTTTTTATGTTTTTTAAAATTGTGCACGTGGGTATTGGTTATAAGCTTACTCATGTGAGTTTTTTGTGCAATCCATTTGTATCATGTGTAAAAAGAGAAAATAGTATGAGCAAAACACCCCACGTGCACCCTGGAACACACTTTTTCAGCTTCGTGTTTAGCAAAGAGCAGCCAGCCAAACGTTCTTTAACAAGGACATGCCCATCTCCAAAATGACTGTTGACACACGAACGCGTCACGCGTACCCTCGACGCCGAGGGAGATGCTCCGCAGCTCACGTCGAGGGAGGCCTGCCGGAAGCGCGATACGCAAGACAATTCGGCCGGCGCTTTTGAAACCCGACGCACCGCTTCTCCGGGATGGAACCCGTCAGGAGTCACGGATGGACGATGGGCTGCCCTAGGTCGATTCACTCGCCCCTAGGGCCTCGAGGATCGCCGTCCTGCAAGAACAAGAACAGACGAAGAACGAGAAGAAAGATACAAGGGAGAG
Source organism: Elymus sibiricus (assembly GCA_039707655.1). NCBI lineage: Eukaryota > Viridiplantae > Streptophyta > Magnoliopsida > Poales > Poaceae > Elymus > Elymus sibiricus. The sequence continues at coordinate 403,219,403 of CM077668.1, forward strand.
GGATAAAAGTAGGGTAAAAGATGTAGATTTGATTGTTCGATTGTGTGTTGTTTCAATCGGCCATCACCTCTTCTATTTAAGAGGGGGTTGGACTTCCCGTACAAGACACGGACCCAGATTTCCTTCCAAAGGGTCAAAAAACGCAGCCAAACTCGGACTTTTTCGATCTGCCCGAATCTGTGCGGCTATAGGCAAGCGGTAGTACCGTTCTGGGCACGGTAGTACCGTTCTGGGCGGTAGTACCGCTCTAGTACCGCTTAGGGTCTCGGGATGCCAGAAACTTTTTCGTAAGCGGTAGTAGACGTGGTAGTAGGAGCGGTAGTACCGCTTATTGGAGCGGTAGTACCGTTCTCTGCTGTATCAGCAATCTTGTAACGGCCGTAACTTTTGCATACGATCTCGGATTGAGACGATTTTTATATCAAAATCGACCGATTCGACGAGACGAAGACAATCCGTGTAGACAATTTTCTCATATGAGGCCGTCTTGGGGGCGTAACCAGCCGAATAGTGTTCTGGATATAAAATTTCAGTACTTCGAACACAACTTCGGCCTTAGAGCTAAGCTCGGATGGCTATGGCCCAAATATCAAAGTTTCTCCTTTCGACGATACGGAACTTTCTCACTTTGAGCACTTTTCCATTTGAGGCCTTTTTAATTATGTTTTTGACCATGCCAAAATCTGGTGTCAACACATGCCCCCCTGTTTTTCGGCAAAGCTTGTGTGCCGAAAAATAACTTGCATTAGGCTGGCTCTAAGGACGATGTCAACACTCCATCGGCCATTTGCATGAACTTAGGATGATAAGTATATATCGGCCATATGGATTAGCAACAAGATTTCAGCTAATCAAATGAGTAATGATTCGGTAAACCCCTTTCATGATGTGAGAAATTATAATGCACCCATGGATTAAAATAAACCCATGAAGGGTAACCTATCATACCTGAGGATGAATTCCATGGCATAGGCATTAATGGCATAGTTGAAGAATATGGATATTGTTTGAACCGAAGATTTTGATGCGCAAACCTTCGGCTTGGTTGTTCGGAGTTTTCACTCTTCTCCTTCTTCACCTTTGCCGTACTTTTTGCAATGGAAGCTTGCGTATTATTTTGAGTACTTCCTTTGGGAACCCATGCCATGTTCCTCTTTTCAAGTTCTTGTGCACTAAGCTTTTGTAATTCCTTCTTTTGCCAATACGATAAGCCGAGTGGACGCCTCGGCTGTGATTTTGTTTCAAGCAATGGCAATTCTTGTTTTACCTTGTGCACTTTCAACTCCTTCTGTCCAGATTCGGCATCTTGATTCTCAACAATTGAGTGTTTCATCTCATTGTCTTTAGTAGCCAATATCAACATCTTAATTGGCACTTTTTCATTTGGAACCGAATCTGAATGAGCACACTTACGACCATCTTTCTTGACTTGATATACTTGCTTGACCACCTCTTTATTTTTTCTTGAGCTCCAGACCGATTCTTTTTTATTGAAACGGTCTTGAACATATGACTGCTCATTGAACGTTGGTCTTCTTGGAGCTGCATAATATTGGTGAGGTGGTTTATAATAAGATGGAGAATGTGCCTTTTTATCATACCTGTACCATGATGGATACGGATTTACATGAGCATAGGGAGGCAGCCACGGCATTGGCATTGGCGGCCCAAAATAAGGATATGAATATGTTGCATTGAAATTCTCACTTTGCCAATACCGACCCTCATATTTGTGCCTTGGGGGTGATCTTGGTTTCTTTGTATTACTTGGCTGACAAGAACTCTTCTCCTCACTTATTTTTTGATATTTTTCCAATAGCTGCGCGAAAGTGACTTTCGGCTTTTTACCTTTGTGCTTGCCTCGGCCTTTGCTTTCTTTGGTTGTGCTCACATCGATCTTTGGATTTCCTTGTTGCCCCCCAGTACTTGGCGTCTTCATTGCAACTTTGATGGAATCTTTGCCCTCAAGAATATTATCATTGTGCTCTTGAACAACTTCCTTACTTGAAAGCTTGATCCCATTATCCGCAGTTTTTACCTTCTCATGCTTAAATGGATCGGCTTGAAGCAGCCGATTCAAAAACCGTTTGCCATCAGGACCAATCGGGATTGACTAGTCATCTCTTGGTGTTTCAACAAATCTCAATCGTCCTTTATCAATGGCCGATTTGACTATTTGACGAAACATATTGCAATCCTCAAAATTATGTTTGAACGAATGATGCAACCTACAATACATTCGTCCTTGGATTGATGGCTTGACATGGTGATCAAGAATTCTAATGTAATTATTTTTTAGCAACAAATCAAATATTCGATCACACATGTTTGAATTGAAGGTAAACTTTTTATTTTCTAGCCGATCTTGCTGTGAGAACGGCTTTGGAGGTAAGGAAACGAATGTTTCAGATTTGGAATCTCCCCATTCGGCTATGCATTGTTTTTTGCACTCCATCTCCGATGACTTTGAATAAGAAATTATACTACCATCGGTTTTCTCAATAGAATTTAACCTTGGCTTTAAATTTCTGAAATGAAAATACACATGTCTCAATTGAGACCAAGTGCAAGCCAAGTATGAAACAAGCAAAGCTACCCAATTAGATATGAAATTTTGATAAAGCGATGGGGAAAACTTTGGCTGTAATAATAAGTTACTATCGGTCTTTATAAATGGCACAATAGGTTGACCGGTATGTTCTATAACAATTTTATTGCTAACAAGTAAATTACCCTTCTTCATTGGTCTTTCAAGATTGCAAATGAAATTTTTTCTAATAGATGTATCAATAACATAGTTGCGACCAAATCGGAAAATAGGTAAATCACTTGCTAGACATACCTCTTCGAATACGTTGGGAGAGTGTGATGGTGGTGTGATATGAACAATAGCTTGCTCCACCTTTGGACAACTCTCCAAGACCTTGTCGTCCTCTTTCTCTTGAATTGATTCGGCACATGTATTGTTTGATTCGGCCTTTTCAATAACCGAAATAACTTTGTTATCCGAATCATTATTCTTTCTGATAATTCTATTCACTCGCAATGCTTTCTCTTTTATTCGTAAGGCTGCTTGTTCTTGTCTAAACTCAGCAAACATTGCAGCTAGACCTTCTTTAAGCTTTTTCTGCCCAATTTCAGCCCAATCTTCATTGGATTGCCCCCCAATGCTACTAGACTCTTCCGGTAACGAGATGTCGCCGAAATTCTGTAATTGTGCAGGAGGAACATGATATGCCATGGTAGTAGGTGAAGGCATTTGTGCTCCTGCAGAAGTTTCACTTATTCGGCCTTGACCGTGAAGGTGCGGAGCCGAATTACGGACATCAACAGTTGCGTATGGTGCCAAACAATTAGTAGCATGGGGTGTAGCATATGATGTTTGAGGGTAATTGGCCGAATATCTAGTAGCATGGCCAATTCTCCCGTCCATCGGCATGTTTGGATCAACATATTGAAAATCAGTTGCCGATGAATAAAAAGGTGAAACACTTTGTTGCATGGTATTGGAAGTTTTTACATGGGGTGTTTCAACTTGATTAACCAAACTCATCATGTTGTTCATCGGCATATAGATTTGTGGGGTTGCCGATGCATGGGAGTTGGAATACATATGTTGCATGTTGCTAAAATTATATGAAGTTGAAGTATGGAGATTATTTTGAATCGGCTGTTGCACATAATTAGATGCATGATTCACAAAACTAGGGCTAGCCGATCCATTATGGTCATTAAACGATCTAGCAACAACATATGCATTATTTGCATCTACATAAGTGAATTGGGTATTCATATTACCTTTGTAGATTGCAAACCCTAGATGACGATCTCTTCATAGCAAGAACGGGCCGGAGACCGTTCAAAGCTTCGTCCCCAGCGGAGTCGCCAAAAAGTGTGTTGACACACGAACGCGTCACGCGTACCCTCGACGCCGAGGGAGATGCTCCGCAGCTCACGTCGAGGGAGGCCTGCCGGAAGCGCGATACGCAAGACAATTCGGCCGGCGCTTTTGAAACCCGACGCACCGCTTCTCCGGGATGGAACCCGTCAGGAGTCACGGATGGACGATGGGCTGCCCTAGGTCGATTCACTCGCCCCTAGGGCCTCGAGGATCGCCGTCCTGCAAGAACAAGAACAGACGAAGAACGAGAAGAAAGATACAAGGGAGAGGGATAAAAGTAGGGTAAAAGATGTAGATTTGATTGTTCGATTGTGTGTTGTTTCAATCGGCCATCACCTCTTCTATTTAAGAGGGGGGTTGGACTTCCCGTACAAGACACGGACCCAGATTTCCTTCCAAAGGGTCAAAAAACGCAGCCAAACTCGGACTTTTTCGATCTGCCCGAATCTGTGCGGCTATAGGCAAGCGGTAGTACCGTTCTGGGCACGGTAGTACCGTTCTGGGCGGTAGTACCGCTCTAGTACCGCTCTAGTACCGCTTAGGGTCTCGGGATGCCAGAAACTTTTTCGTAAGCGGTAGTAGACGTGGTAGTAGGAGCGGTAGTACCGCTTATTGGAGCGGTAGTACCGTTCTCTGTTGTATCAGCAATCTTGTAACGGCCGTAACTTTTGCATACGATCTCGGATTGAGACGATTTTTATATCAAAATCGACCGATTCGACGAGACAAAGACAATCCGTGTAGACACTTTTCTCATATGAGGCCTTCTTGGGGGCGTAACCAGCCGAATAGTGTTCTGGATATAAAATTTCAGTACTTCGAACACAACTTCGGCCTTAGAGCTGAGCTCGGATGGCTATGGCCCAAATATCAAAGTTTCTCCTTTCGACGATACGGAACTTTCTCACTTTGAGCACTTTTCCATTTGAGGCCTTTTTAATTATGTTTTTGACCATGCCAAAATCTGGTGTCAACAATGACAGACCACAAGATCAAGAACCAGATGACCATCCAAACGTTTTTCATGACAAAGACATGCCCAGGATGTCAGGTTGGCAGGTTGCCCATTACCAAACTGACAGACTACAGGAAAAGACACTAAACCGGCCAGCCAAACTTCTTAATAGCGACATGCCCAGGATGTCAGGATGCCCATCTCCAAAATAACATACTAAAAGATCAAGTAACACGACTAGACAAACTGTTTTTTTTGTGGGTGTAGACAAACTTTTTTTCAACAAAAGACATGCCCAGGATGTCGAGATCAAAGGTGAACACCTTCCTCATTCTCCTCCATCTCATCCTCCACCACTTCCCTTTCAGCGATACTCATCAGCCTCCCAGGGGGCGATGTGCGAGTTTCTTCATGCACTCTGACAGCGGCACCTCCAACAAGTCTGCATGAGTGCTATAGCGGCATGTTGTAGTATAAAGCCGGGAATAGGACCTCCCTTGCAGTGCTATTTCTTGGAATCCACTTTATAAAACCGATCAAACATTGTGTTTTTATGTTTTTAAAAATTGTGCACGTGGGAATTGGTTATAAACTTACTCATGTGAGTTTTTGTGCAATCCATTTGTATCATGTGTAAAAAAGAAAATAATATGAGCAAAACACCCCACGTGCACCCTGGAATACACTTTTTCAGCTTCTCCAAAACCCCCAAACACTGTCGACAATCTAGTCTTGTCAGGAGAGAAACAAAAATGTACAGGATGAAAAACACAATGGCCCGGATGTTGCGAATACAGTGATCGGCTTCCATCACATCCAGGTGTGGCGCCACCCTGAAAGTAATGGAAGTCACAACTGTTGGTTATAAGCTCTTTGCCATCATCTGAAAAAGGTTTTCGCAAGCAGTAGAAATAGTGGATGGAGTGACGTGCATCAACCATCAAGCGAGGCTGCGTGTGGCAGACCTCCTTCCTTAGAAGTTTGAAGTTCGTATGTAGTTTAACAAAGAGCAGCCAGACGTTCTTTAACCAGGACATGCCTAGGATGCTAGGTTTGCACATCATCAAACTGACAGACTACCGAAAAAGGACATTATATCAGCCAACCAAATTTCTTTAACAATTAACAACGACATGCCCAGGATGTCAGGTAGGGATGGGAACTGGGTCCCATTTAATCCCATTTAAACCCACTAATTGTTTTGTAGTTCAAAAATTTGTTTTTTTTGAGGAAAATGAACTACGAAGCTAGAAAAAGCTAAATAAATGGGACTAGTGGCTGCCACTTATTTGCCATTTACATCCCTAATGTCAGGATGCCCATCTCCAAAATGACAGGCCACAAGATCAAGAACCAGATGACTGACCATCCAAACGGTTTTCATAACAAAGACATGCCCAGGATGTCAGGTTGCCCATCATCAAACTGACAGACTACAGGAAAAGACACTAGACCGGCCAGCCAAACTTCTTAATAGCGACATGCCTAGTATGTCAGGATGCCCATCTCCAAAATAACATACTACAAGATCAAGCAACGACGACCAGGCAAACTTTTTTTCAACAAAAGACATGCCCAGGATGTCGAGATCAAAGGCGAACGCCTTCCTCATTCTCCTCCATCTCATCCTCCACCACTTCCCTTTCAGCGATACTCATCAGTCTCCCAGGGGGCGATGTGCGAGTTTCTTCATGCACCCTGACAGCGGCACCTCCAGCAGCACCTGTTTATCCGCCTCGTTTTGTAGTCCTGCCCAATGACGCAAAAAGACACACATGAAATAGATCAGCTTAATAGGAGCCGACGGCCATTTCTTATCAAAGCAAGCTTTGTTACGAGTTCTCCACAAGGCGCAACAAAAAGCAGCGATACCAACTATATGTATATTAATTCCCAAATGGATTTTATCAGCAGCCCACATAAAAATAATGCGAGAAGCAAGTAGGCCTATCAAGGAGGCCAACCGAGTTGCAAATTGAGCTCCACATATAAGCTACGTTACGTGGATACATTGTCACTCCCAATATGCGATCCTATTCTCGAGGAGCTCGAAGGCCCCACCAAGAGTAGAAGCGCATATTGAGACGCTCGCAAGGTGGATATCATTACAACGTACCACATACATAATGGATGGAGATACATATAAATACATTCAATCATCATACGAATACATCAATACATAGCAATCATCATACAGAAAAAGCATAATCCGACTACGGATGAAATCAAACGAAAAGATGAACAACATCCACCCTGCTAGCCCAGGCTGCCGACCAGGAACCTATCCCGAGATCGACGAAGAAGAAGAAGCAGAAGAAGAACTCCAAAAGCAAAACGCATCGCTCTCACGTTACGTCATGGCATTACCTGTACCTGCATCTGGTGTTGTAGTAATCTGTGAGCCACGAGGACTCAGCAGTCCCATAACCATGGGTATCAAGACTAGCAAAGCTTAATGGGTATGGAAGGGGTAAATGTGGTGAGGTTGTAGCAGCACTAAGCATTGTATGGTGGCTAACTTACGAGTACAAGAATAAGAGGAGCATCTACGTAAAATGGTCGCAAACTACAAATGATCACTAAGTGATTCTGAACACCTACTTACGAGGCAAACATAACCCCACCGTGTTCTCTTCTCGAACTTCCTCGAAAAGAGACGGTCACGGTTACGCACACGGTTGGTGTGTTTTAATTAGGATTTAGCGTCAAGTTATCTACAACCGGAGGTTATAAATATCCAAGTACCACATAACCGCGGGCACGGCTTCGCGTAAGATTTAACCCTGCAGGGGTGTTCCAACCTGGCCCATCACAAGCCGACACAAGCTGCGGTGGAAATACCTCAACCTCAAGAAAACCCGATCAACCTCGAGTCAGTCCGAAGTATCCTCGGAAATCCGGTGCACAAGACATTTCGACAATGGTAACACAAGTCCAGCAAGACCTCCCGAAGTGTCGACACCCTGATAGGAGCCGCGCGTATCTCGTTCTCAGGACACTACCGGATGGGAAAGCCTACGAGTTAAACCAAACCTCGAGTTTCAGACCAACACCATCGGCACTGGCCCACCTGTATTATGTTGAAAAGAATCCATGGGTTCATGACGCCCTATGCCAATTAATCATTTAGTTCAGTATTATTATGTTGGCAAATGTTAAAACCAAAGTTGGGCCTTGCTGGAAGCGGTTATTCAAAGCGAACTGTCAAGAGGGTCCCATTCCCCTGAGTGTGTTGGGAACGATAAACAAGGATCATAACACCAGCATTACGGAAACTAGGGCGGCATGAGTGGAACAAAACACCAGGCAAAAGGCCAAGCCTTCCACCCATAACCAAGTATATAGATGCATTAATTAAATAACAGATATTGTGATATCCCATGATATCCATGTCCCAACATGAACAACCTACAACTGCACCTGCAACTAGCAACGCTATAAGAAAAGGGGCTGAGCAAGCGGTAACATAGCCAATCAACGATTTGCTGGGTAAGGGTGGTTAGAGACTGTATCATGACATACGGGAGGCTGACATATATCTGGTAGGAAGCGCGACATAGCGATAGCAACGAGACAACTAGCAAGCAAAGATAGTAGAGATATCCAAGGTTATGGTCATCTTGCCTGAAATCCCGCTCGGAAGAAGATCGAGTCCATGAAGAAGTCGAACCGATCGTAGTCGAACGAATCCTCACAATCGCAACGAAACCGGTACTATCGAGAAGAAGCACAACCGGAAAGAAGCAAACAACAAGGTAAACACCTATAGCATAGCATGGCATGATGCGCAAACAAGTATGATGCATGTCCGGTTTAAAGATGAATGGCATGGCAAAATGCACAAGCAACACTACATATTAAGTGAAGCTCAAAACTCCACAACAATTATTTAGTTCACTCTCGTTTTAGCTACACATCAATATTAAATGTTGGTTAACATAGCAAGAGGTGAAGCAAAGATAAACTATCTATCTAGGCAATTTAAATGAGGCCGGAAACAACAAACAACAATTCCGGAAAGTCCCCATATGTAATTTTCAAATTTAGTACTGTTCTGCCTAAACAATATTTGAAAGTTGTTAAACAACAAAAATAAGTGCACCATGTTAATCTACACATTTTTCCACCCCATTTACATATAAAGTTCATTTAATTCGGAGCTACGGTTATTTAGTTATGAAATAAATCATTTTAGCATGTTATTTATACAAATTAATTCAAACAACAAGTTTAAACATTTTTAACATGCATGAAAGTTGCATATTGTGAAAGTACACAAAATTCTAAGCATTTTTCATATATAATTTATTTTAATCCGATACACGGTTTGTGAGATATGATATGCATGAACATGAAGGACTTTTCTGCAAAACAGCAATTCACTGGAAAAAATAGACAAATCGCAGAACCTAAAATAAAACTATACGGGCCGAAACTGAGCACGGGCCTAAACAGTGCAATGAGCGGTGGATAGCAACTGTGTGCCTGGGGCGAGGGATTAGAGAGGCGCGCTCACCATGGGCCAAGGCCCGATGCGATGGAGATGGCCTGGCAGGCCGACGGATCTGGGAGCTGGGCTGGCAGCGGGGCTGCTGGGCCTGGTCAACGCGCGCGGGAGCTGGGTCGAGGAGGCCGGATCTCGGCTGGGCCGAGAGGAGGCGAGGCTGCGGCCCAGGGTGGGGTTAGCGAGCCCGGTCGTCGTCCTCTTCGCTCCTATTCTCGAAACAGGAGTCGGCAGCGCGGTCAACGACGGGCAGGGGAGGGCTCCGGCGAGGTGGGTTCGACGGGGACTGATGACCCACAAGTATAGGGGGTCAATCGTAGTCCTTTCGATAAGTAAGAGTGTCGAACCCAACGAGGAGCAGAAGGAAATGACAAGCGGTTTTCAGTAAGGTAGTTTCTGCAAGCACTGAAATAAGCGGTAACAGATAGTTTGATAGCAAGATAATTTGTAACGAGTAACCAGTAACAAGTGTAAATAAAGTGCAGCAAGATAGCCCAATCCTTTTGAGTGCAAAGGACAGGCCGGAACAAGTACTTATAATGATGCAAACGTTCTTGAGGACACACGGGAATTTCATCTAGTCACTTTCACCATGTTCATTCGATTCGCGTTCGCTACTTTAATGATTTGATATGTGGGTGGACCGGTGCTTGGGTGCTATTCTTACTTGAACAAGTCTCCCACTTATGATTACCCCCTCTCGCAAGCATCCGCAACTACGAAAAGAGAATTAAGACAAAGTCTAAACATAGCAATAAACGTGTGGATCCAAATCAGCCCCTTACGGAATAGCGCATAAACTGGGGTTTAAGCTTCTGTCACTCTAGCAACCCATCATCTAATTACTACTCCACAATGCATTCCCTTAGGCCCATAAATGGTGAAGTGTCATGTAGTCGACGTTCACATGACACCACTAAGAGAATCACAACATACATAACATCAAAATACCGAACGAATACCGAATTCACATGATTACTTATGACAAGACTTCTCCCATGTCCTCAAGAACAAAAGTAACTACTCACTCATCATCATGAAGTTCAAGATCAGAGGGGTATTGAATAACATAAAGGATCTGAACATTTAGTAAATCACAAAGCAAACCAACTAGCATCAACTACGATAGGTAATCAACACTACTAGCACCCCACAAGTAACAATCTATAATTTTGATACAAAGATTGAATACAAGAGATGAACTAGGGTTTGAGATGAGATGGTGCTGTTGATGATGATGATGAAGATTGGTCCTCCCACGATGAGAGGGTTGTTGGTGATGATGAAGGCTTCGATTTCCCCCTCCCGGAGGGAAGTGTCCCCGGCGGAATCTGCCCGCCGGAGAGCAAAAGTGCTCCTGCTCTAGTTCCGCCTCGTGGCGGCGGCGCCTCGTCCCGAAAGTCTCCCCATAAAAGTTTTAGGGTAAAATGACTTATATACCAGAAGGAGAGGGCCAGAGGTGGGCCAGGGGCTCCACGTGGCACTTGGGCGCGCCCCGGGGGAGGCGCGCCCAGGTGCCATGTGGGCACCTGGTTGGCCTCCTCTAGCAACTCTTTGGCCCAATATTTTTTATATATTTGAAAATAAATCTCCGTTGAATTTCAGCCCATTTGGAGATGTGCAGAATAGGTATCTCTGATGTAGCTTTTTCAGGCCCTGAAATCCAGCTGCCGGTATTCTCCCTCTTTGTGTAAACCTTGCATATTAAGAGAGAAAAGGCATTAGGAATACTCCATGAAGTGTTATATTGGCCAAAAACTTTATAAATAGCAGCAATAAAACATGATGCAAAATGAACGTATCAACTCCCCCAAGCTTAGACCTCGCTTGTCCTCAAGCGAAAGCCGAAATCGAAAAACATGCCCACATGCTTAGAGAGAGAGGTGTCGATAAAAATAAAATATGGACATGGAAGCATCATGAACAATATTATAGCAGCAATGATTACTATCATAAACTTCTCATGAGCAAGTAACAATTCATCACAATAGTGAAGTATGAAGCATAAACTTTCTTGAAAACTAACAAACTATGTTCTCAGTCAACAATGCAATTGCAATTCATCATACTTTCAGGAAGGGTCACATATAGGAGACTTTTGGCAAGTTCACATACTCAACTATCATTTAGTCTTTCATGATTCCTAACACTCACACCATACATATGGAGCATCAAGTTTCAGCCAGACACATAGAAAGATAGGGGCTTATAAGTTTGCCTCCCAACTCATTCACCTCAAGGGTGATGTCAACAATAATAACTCATGCTCACCCACATTCAGCTGGACATATGTGCCTAGATCTTTCCCCACCACAAGATGCTTGCCAAAGAATAAAATAAAAAGGAATAGAGAGAATAACTTTGACACTTTGCATAAAAGTAAATTCATAAAAGTAAAAGATAGGCCCTTCGCAGAGGGAAGCAGAGGTTGTCATGCGCTTTCAGTGTTGGATGCACTAACTCTTAATGCAAAGGAACATCATGTGATATTGCCCCTTGTGATAGCAACCTTTATTATGCAGTTTGTCACTTTTATTCTTTACCATCACAAGTTCGTACCACGCTTGTTTTCCCTTACAATAAAAGATCATACATATTTAGTAGCAATTTTTATTGCCTTATTGCACCGATGACAACTTACTTGAAGGACTTACTCAATCCATAGGTTGGTATGGTGGACTCCCATGACATGAAGTTGGTTAAAGGGTTTTGGATGCACAAGTAGTATTTCTACTTAGTGCGGAATTTTGGCTAGCAAAGATATTGGGCAAGCACCCCATGTTGGAGGATCCATGAAAATATACCTTCTATGTGAATATGAACAAACATAACTCATTACGTTGTCTTCCTTGTCCAACATTAACCGTTTGACATACAATACTTAATGGGTGCTCACAATCACAAAAGATGTCCAAGATAGTGTATTTGCATGTAAATCTTCTCTTCCTTATTAACTTTTTCATGCAATTGCACCATTGACCAATGCTATGTTTGTCAACCTTCAATAAATTTTACCACTTATACTTTTCTTTATGTGATGTCATTACTCACCATAAGATTAGCACATGATTTTCATTCTTTTCTTTGCTTTTGATTTATGCATAGAAACAAACAAGCAAAACTCAAACTACTCTTTATTATATAACTCTCACTCGATTACATAGATAGATAGATCACGAAACTAACACTCAAAGATAGATCATACTAAACTTTTATTCTACTAGATCACGAAATACTAAGGATCGAACTGAAAATATGTAAAGATAATAAAAGTGATGGTGATACGATACCGGGGCACCTCCCCCAAGCTTGGCACAAGCCAAGGGGAGTGCCCATACCCGTGTGATCAAGCCTCCTCCTTTGGTGATGGTGGTGATGAAGTAGTAGGATCATCCTCTGGCTTCCATGGTGTGTGTTCTCCACCATATTATGATGCGTGAGTTTCCGGAGCCCTGAAACTTGCAGCTAAACTCATACCTCTGAATTTTTCCTCATACTCATAGTTTTGGCGCCGGAGGTCATAGATCTGATCTTGGAGGTAGTCGATGCGGTCATTGAGCTTGAGGACGATGTTCTCCATAGATTGGCCATCCACCTTATTCTCACGGGTGAAAGTCGTGATCATAGAGTGGTTGGCGCTAAGTCCACGGTCCACCATCCCTTAGCACTTGAAGATCTCTTGCTCCACCGCTTCGAGCCTCTCCTCCATGCTCCCGGTCTTCTTGGGTCCTTGAACGTCCCGGATGTGAAGCACCCCCTCACACGTCACGATTTCCTGAGGGTGTTTCATCACCTCCGGGAAGTAGGGGTTGATGACTGTAGGGGAACGCAGCAGAAAACAAAAAATTTCCGACCTACGCACCAGCCCAGGACCACTATGAAGACTGCATACAAGGTTTCGATCTTTTCGTTACCGACTCGTAGCACAGCGGAAGTAGAGTCGATGACGATTGGCGGTGCAGATCCCCGCAGCTAGGATTTACAACCTCCCAACCGCGAGAATGTATTTCCTCGTCTGCCCCTCGGACAGCCCTCCGGGAGGCGGTCGGACAGTCCCTCGGACGGTGTCGCGGACAGCCCTTCGGGAGGACCTTCGAAACTCGGACGGTCACTCGGACAGCCCTTCGGGAGGCACTGTCGACCTAAGACCGAATACTACGATCTCTCTACAGAGTTGCACACATACGGTGTCATCTATCCGGCAGGGCTTCACCGTCCAGAACTAGTTCCCACCGGAACCCAGACAGCCTTTCGGCTCTACGAAACTTTTTCGCTGGGAGGGAGAGAGAAGCCAGAAATGTCATGGCATGTGTATGTGAGAAGGGATGAGTGAGTGGGCAGCCCCCTCCACTCCTTTTAGAGGAAAACCAAGGGGTAGGAAGGGTATTCAAAATACAAAAATGCCCATGAAGGAAACAGTTTCCAAGGGCAAAAGGGGAAAACCAAAGGACAAGTGGTGCTCCATGGAGGAGCACCACATGTGGCCGGCCACCCCTTGGTGGGTCCCCCCAAGGGGGCCTCATCCATCCATGTCATCCCCAAAAATATCTTGGGACAAAGCCCAAAATAATGGCTTTCCAAAAAGTAATCCAAAAAGCACTTTCACTATTCACGGAAACATTTTTCCACGACCGTTAAATCCGAAAATATTTCTGTGGGTCTTAGAATAATTCCAGTACCCACACAAAATGATTTTGGACGCGTTCCAAAACAATTTCGGATTAGTGATTTTCATCTGCGAAACGCAAACAAAGCGGTTCTGGCAGCTCCGGAACATTTCCGGTTTTTCTTCTGGAAAATTCCCAGAAGTTTCCAGAATGATTCTGGCACCCTCCAAGAATTATCACGCGTGTGCCGAAACCAATTTGACTTAATGGTATCCCCTGAAACAACTTTTTATTTTTACCGGAACTCATCCGGTGACCTCTCTCTTCGGAACTTTTCCGCTGTCTCCGAAACTTTTTCCGGAGACTTTCTCTCAGACTCCCTGTCTAGTATTCAGCAGATAAATGACCCTTAAGCGTGTGACCCTATAAATTCGGTGAAGTATAGACATGACCCGGAACCCCTTCCGATCAATGATCAACATCGGAGCCGTGGACACCCATATTGACCCCTATACCCACACGAATGAATATTCAAGTGAACCTCCAGTTGCCGTGTGCTATTCCTGTTGCTTCGCGATATGTTACAAATACCCGAGGTGAGACATGTTGGCATCCCCGTGGATCAACAACTTGTCCACTATGCCAGTTACCTCGTTATCGGTATTGTTCTCTTTTCTCGTTCCCGTGTTCCGGCATCCCCGTGATCAAATCACAAAGTGTCTGGCCAGACGATGATGGATACCGTAACACCGAGAGGGCCCAGAGATATCTCTCCATCGTCGGAGGAGCAAATCCCAATCTTGAGCTATCAAGTTACTTGACATACTTTTCCATGAACCCGTAAGCCGCCGTAATAGCCACCCATTTACGGATGACGTTTAACAAACCCCAAAGTTCATGAAGCAAGCATGAGGAAACTCGATACTCCCATGGTCTAAGGAATCATGCAAACGTTAACCATCTCTGTGTTATTAACCATTTAACTTGTGACGAATGTATCTCATAGCATAACATCAATTCGGGTCGATTCAACACAAATGTTCTTCTAACATTGTGCCCTCAAAGTTGCTGGCATAGACATGCCCATGATTAGGAAAACAGAACCATCATGCAACACTTGAACTAGTCTTAGAGGCCAGACTAGGAATACATTTTACCGTTTATTATCCCACACGTGCATATGAGTCTTCCTCCGAGCCTCGTAGTTATTGCAGACTCGAGAACCATAGCAGTTATAGCATGGAACATAAACCTAATTATGAACAGGGAGATAATCAATAACATTTATTATTGCCTATAGGGCATATCTCCTACAGACTCCCACTTGCACTAGAGTCAATAATCTAGTTAATGCTAATGCACTTTACACCTGTGGCACACCGGTGTAAATATGCTTCGCTTGTGGTATAGCCTGATGTCCAACGGATCTGACGACTTCAGCTCCGTGTGTATCTTTGCATATCCTCACATTCTCACGCTTTCACAAAATTCATATTTTGTGTGGACTTGGCTTTGTATATATGTGAATCACAGGTCAAACCTGGATTCCTCAGACTGAGCTATGGAGCAACTATCTGCAATAGTGTCCCATTGACCAAAGCCATCTTGGAACCATGCTAAGTTCATGAATGAACTATATGATTCAACATTTTCTTTGTCGCTTCTAAAGCGTCAACATACTTAGCCATTTGTTATAGAATTCGCCACAGTAACCTGTTTGGAACAATTTCCAACTACCGTGCCACCATATTGTGTGTTACACAAAACCCTCAATTTAAATCGAAAATCGCATGGAGATAAGATGAAGACTGTATCGATGTAATTACTTACAACGAGCACTTCATAATCTCTGCTTGCGAGAAAATATGTCATCAGTACTACTCTAGTACTCAATGACATCTTTCACTGTTGTCCCATGATCAGTACTTTGATCACTTTGGTATCCATACTCGCAACATCTTTGGAGTATTGGACATATCTGGTTGTTTTACATACCATGGAATACATGATTAATCCAAACACAAGAGTGTGTGGAATCTCCATCATGTATTTTGCTCATCAGTGTTTTGGGACACCGAGTCTTGCAAAACTCTTTCCATGTGACTTCGGCAAGAATCACTCCTTGGCGTTTTAAATGCTAAAAAGTTTTAGCATCTTGTCAATATGTATTCATTGCTTTAACCCTATTAGGCAAATCTATCTCCATTGATCATAATGCCTAATATCAAGGCTATTTAGCCCAAGCACTTCATCGAAAAAACCATTTTCAAATGAAGTCCTAATTCGTGTCAAGAAATTTATTTCCAATTAACAATGTGTCAAGTACACAAGGTTTTTAGAAATATTATCATGCTCCCACTTACTTTCTTGAACCACAAGCATCTTCGATACCCATTTGATGAAGTCAAACTCTTTTGACCATTTCATCAAAAACGAAGATTCCAACTCCATTTTGCTCTCTTCTGTCCATTGCTGGAACTCTGAAGTTTGCATACTTACTAGCATCCTCTGGATTGACAAATTACTTCGGACTGTATTACATACAAGTCCTAGGTTGCATTTCCAACTCATGGAAATCCTTTTGGCATCCATGTTTCATATCTCAGGTTTGAAATATGTATTAATTGCTAGTTCAACCCGAACCAATTTTAAGCATCGCTACGGTGAGAAAACCTCATCGCAGTCAACTCCTTGAACTTGTTATTGCAACAAGTCGAGCTTTATGGATAAAACATTTTTATCCGTATCAGTTTTTAGTTCCATAAATATTCGTTAGACTCTAAGTCTTCCGAAAGGTGTATCAAGATTTTAATCTTGAATCACTTATATGGAAACTATCTCGGATTGTATTGGCATTTAGCCAATTCCGGAGTCAGGGCCCATCAACGCTTCCTTGTGTATTGTAGGTATACTGTTGTCTAACAACAATATCTCGTATGCGCACCTGAGAGGTTTGCACGAGTTTTTCCTACGTGGTTCAGCTGCAAGTTCGACCGAAGTCCATACATCTCATGTAGAGGCTTCCGTATCAGTCGTAGTAGGAAACTCTGGAATCACTTCCAAGGTCTCTTTCCTTTGATCTGATGACGAAGATACTGTTATCTCGTCGAGTTGCACTGTTCTCCCACTCACCTTTTTGAAAGAACCATTTTCTTCAAAAAACATACCGTTCTTTGTGGCAAAAACCTTTGCCTCGGTATAGTGGTGGGGGAATACCCAATTACTTGGGATAACCTACAAAGTATCACTTGTCTGATTTGCAATAGGTTTGTAACCTTTTACACAAGCCCCATATTCCAAATGTTAAGAAAAGATATAACATGGTTGGGCGTACCATACCATGGCGTCATTTCAACAGACCTGATGGAGCTCTTTTCAGTGTAAAAGCCGCAGTCTCTAAAGCATTACTTTTAAAAGTGATAATGGCAAATTTATTTATGTCATCTTTGATCTTGCCATGTCATAAATGGTTTGATTACATCTTCACGGACTTTCCACTTGCAGTGGTGTTCCGGGAGGTGCAAGTTATGAAACCCCTTTCACAACTCATCAGACATTCGCTAAACTTGTAACTCAAATATTCCTTTCTGCAATCGAATTGCAGAAACATAATTTTCTTGTTACAATAACTTCTACTTCATTTTGAAAACCTTATGAATGATTTCAAAAGATCCAGACTTACATCTCATCAAGTAAATATCCATATATCTACTTGAGTCATTTTTGAAGGTAGACAAATCCACTGTTTGCAACAACATTTATCGGACTACATACATCAAAATGTATGATCACCAATAAGTTCTTTGCTCGTTCCTTATGGCCTGTGAAAGGTATTTCAGTCACTTCACTTTTCGGAGGAAAGTTGCAAGTGTCAGATGATTCAAAATCAAACGACTTCAAAATCCATCATAATGGAATTTTCCATGCGGGTTTCTCCAATGTGACCAAATGCAGTGCCACACATATGTGGTATTCTTTTAGTCTTGCGACATTTAGCATCAGTGTTATGGATGTATCATATTACCATCAATATTCATAACATACATCCCATCCATGATGGAAGCATGGCCCTTATGTTATTCATGACACTGAACAACAATTGTTCTTTTATGAACAACCCTTTTGCAACAAACATTATGCAATGGGCTAGAGTGTGTAAAACTCTAAAATGAATTATGAAAGTAAATACAGAGGTAATGTATTATTATCAACATTCATAACATACATCTCATTCATAATGAAAGTATGGCCCTTATGTTATTCATAACACCGAACATCAAAAGTTCTCATGAACAACCTTCTTGCAAGATACCTTATGCAATGGGCTAGAGTGTGTAAAACTCTAAATGAATTATGAAAATAAATACAGACGGTAATACACCGATGGAAGGTATAGTAACATTACTATGTTCCCTGTGTATACCTAAACCTCATTCCTGGCTAGTCTTTCAGGCCATAGTAGTTCTTACATCGAGTTGCAACAGAATGCAATCGAGCGGGTATCTTTGTGATTAACTCACAATACCCAAGAATTAGTGATTAACATGTTTAACCATAATTCCCAAGAACAATATCTTTGACCAGCCTTCTATACATCAAAAACTTGTATGACATTCATACATGAGTTGGATATTCCAGTCTTCTTTCTTTCTGCCTTTATACTTCTAACAGTTTAACTTTTAGTATTTCTCCTACTCTCAGAAGAAGCACCCAACTTAAGAGTGGCGTTAGCCCCGGACTTCCTAGGCGTGAAAGTTTCACTAACACCCTTCGGACACTTCCTTTCTCTTTAAGTTGTTGTTTTATTCACCTTCATTTACATGACAGGCATTCTACTGGATCCCTTTCCTAACAGTCAAATCCATAGTAAACACTTTTACTAATACTTGCAAACAAACATTGCTTTGTTTGTATCTGAAAATGATTTTCAGTTCCATGAATATCATATAACTATCCCAAACTTTCGAAGTTCGGGTCTCATGGAAGCAAACATATTGCACTTTGACCGTAACAGAATTCTAGCTTTTGGATCGAAGGACGAGAGTCACATGATCCATAGCATTAGCGGGAGAATACCGAAAGCATGCGATAGGACAAAGTCCTTCTCGGCACTCTTGAGGACAATCCTCACATTATGTTACCAACCGTAAAGTTTTAACCAGATATTTAACAGCTATTCAATTTTTAATTGGGAAGGTGGAAACGCAAGCCATTCTTCTACAACTATTATGCAAAACAAACTTAGACAGTGTTCAAAATTAATTGCACTGAGAATTTAAACAAGTTAATTCTAAAGTGCGCTCCCACTCAAATCAATATCTCTCAAAATTTGATTATGAGTGATTCAAGATCCAAATTTCAATTCAACGCCAAGGATGCATCCATCTCAAGTGACGAGAATTTCATTTAGTAGGCCAACTTGCCAATCACATCTCTATGTGACTCTTGTTCAACTTTCGATGCGTGTGTTCCGAGCTCATGACTTTCATGCCTGAACATCAAGACAACCAAGTGATCACGCTGCGAGGTCTCAACTCACCCGCCTCACACTTCTCTAATCGTTCGTACCCATGCATCCATGTGATACCCCGAAGAGATAGGTGCCGTGACGGTGCTACACTTGGGAGAACACTAACTACTTGATATTTTTAAGTGAGAGATCACCCTAAAAAAGCAACTACCGTGCAATCAAGAAGGGTGCATCATAAGGGATAAACATCTCAGGCAATTCATAATAGCATGATATGGTATAGCCCTTTCTGACGGAGAAGTCTTGTATTTCTTCATCTTCGGCATTCGCGTCGGTGCTCACCTTCGCGAAGATTGCCACCACCTTGTCGGTGCACCAGATAATATTGCTATCTCTATAGCTAATAAAATAAGTGCATTACAAAAGGTTGACACGCAGGTCTTTTAAAGTGACAATCATATGGCTCCAGCCATCATGCCGAATCATGACACGCAGGTCATGTTAATCAATTTACATCATATAGTCATCTCATACATAATCAAATTATTATGAGCACTGCTATACCACATCATATGCACATGCAAACTCTCCTGCAAAACCAAGTTAGACGCCTCTAATCGGTTTATGCAAGAACTTGTTTTTCGTGGCTTCTAAGATTTCGAAACAAACCGAAGCTACCAACGTCCATCATCAAGTATGATAATTCAAGTTGCTAGATTAACTTTGCGGGGTGTATGAAACACGAGATAATAAAATCTCGAGCCCCATACAGAACTTCGTCATACGCATGACCCCCGTGCAGATCATATCTGCATTGCCCTTTCATCTGCGAAATTTCATCTTTCTTTTTAACTACGGTGGAATTCAATGAACTGTTAGCACTTCGTTGATCAATCAGGATCGCGGATTGCCAGAACATTGAAACTCCACCATGCTGTTATCAAGATCAGAAATATGCAAATCCCAGGGAAGCAACAAGAACATCGGGTAACAGATTTCATCTGCTACCCGCACAAATAATTTTCAGTAATAGAACTCATCTACTACCTAATTATATTGTGCAACACCCATACATCTCTATGTATTCTAGATCGCAACCTGCATCTACGCATAGCACGGCTCATGATGCCACTGTAGGGGAACGCAGCAGAAAACAAAAAATTTCCGACCTACGCACCCGCCTAGGACCACTATAAAGACTGCATACAAGGTTTCGATCTTTTCGTTACCGACTCGTAGCGTAGCGGAAGTAGAGTCGATGACGATCGGCGGTGCAGATCCCCACAGCTAGGATTTACAACCTCCCTACCGCAAGAATGTATTCCCTCGTCTGCCCCTCGGATAGCCCTCCGGGAGGCGGTCGGACAGTCCCTCGGACGGTGTCGCGGACAGCCCTTCGGGAGGACCTTCGAAACTCGGACGGTCACTCGGACAGCCCTTCGGGAGGACCTTCGAAAGTCGGACGGTCACTCGGACAACCCTTCGGGAGGCACTCTCGAACTAAGACCAAAAACTACGATCTCTCTACAGAGTTGCACACATACGGTGTCATCTATCCGGCAGGGCTTCGCCGTCCAGAACTAGTTCCCACCGGAACCCAGACAGCCTTTCGGCTCTACGAAACTTTTTCGCTGGGAGGGAGAGAGAAGCCAGAAATGTCATGGCATGTGTATGTGAGAAGGGATGAGTGAGTGGGAAGCCCCCTCCACTCCTTTTATAGCAAAACCAAGGGGTAGGAAGGGTATTCAAAATACCAAAAATGCCCATGAAGGAAACACTTTCCAAGGGCAAAAGGGGAAAACCAAAGGACAAGTGGTGCTCCATGGAGGAGCACCACATGTGGCCGGCCACCCCCTTGGTGGGGCCCCCCAAGGGGGCCTCATCCATCCATGTCATCCCCAAAAATATCTTGGGACAAAGCCCAAAATAATGGCTTTCCAAAAAGTAATCCAAAAAGCACTTTCACTATTCACGGAAACATTTTTCCGCGACCGTTAAATCCAAAAATATTTCTGTGGGTCTTAGAATAATTCCAGTACCCACACAAAATGATTTTGGACGCGTTCCAAAACAATTTCGGATTAGTGATTTTCATCTGCGAAACGCAAACAAAGCGGTTCCGGCAGCTCCGGAACATTTCCGGTTTTTCTTCCGAAAAATTCCCAGAAGTTTCCAGAATGATTCTGGCACCCTCCAAGAATTATCACACGTGTGCCAAAACCAATTTGACTTAATGGTATCCCCTGAAACAACTTTTCAGTTTTACCGGAACTCATCCGGTGACCTCTCTCTTCGAAACTTTTCCGCTGTCTCCGAAACTTTTTCTGGAGACTTTCTCTCAAACGCCCTGTCTAGTATTCAGCAGATAGATGACCCTTAAGCGTGTGACCCTATAGGTTCGGTGAAGTATAGACATGACCCGGAACCCCTTCCGATCAATGATCAACATCGGAGCCGTGGACACCCATATTGACCCCTATACCCACACGAATGAATATTCGAGTGAACCTCCAGTTGCCGTGTGCTATTCCTGTTGCTTCGCGATATGTTACAAATACCCGAGGTGAGACATGTTGGCATCCCCGTGGATCAACAACTTGTCCACTATGCCAGTTACCTCGTTACCGGTATTGTTCTCTTTTCTCGTTCCCGTGTTCCGGCATCCCCGTGATCAAATCACAAAGTGTCTGGCCAGACGATGATGGATACCGTAACACCGAGAGGGCCCAGAGATATCTCTCCATCGTCGGAGGAGCAAATCCCAATCTTGAGCTATCAAGTTACTTGACATACTTTTCCATGAACCCATAAGCCGCCGTAATAGCCACCCATTTACGGATGACGTTTAACAAACCCCAAAGTTCATGAAGCAAGCATGGAAACTCGATACTCTCATGGTCTAAGGAATCATGCAAACGTTAACCATCTCTGTGTTATTAACCAGTTAACTTGTGACGAATGTATCTCATAGCATAACATCAATTCGGGTCGATTCAACACAAATGTTCTTCTAACATTGTGCCCTCAAAGTTGCTGGCATAGACATGCCCATGATCAGGAAAACAGAACCATCATGCAACACTTGAGCTAGTCTTAGAGGCCAGACTAGGAATACATTTTACCGTTTATTATCCCACACGTGCATATGAGTCTTCCTCCGAGCCTCGTGGTTATTGCAGACTCGAGAACCATAGCAGTTATAGCATGGAACATAAACCTAATTATGAACAGGGAGATAATCAATAACATTTATTATTGCCTCTAGGGCATATCTCCTACAATGACCTTCTCATAGAACTTGTCCTTGGAGGAACTTGGTGGAGCCATGGAGATCTAGATCTGTCAGAAAAACAACAAGAAACAAGAACAGAAGATATCTCGCGATGCGGTGGTCAAATCAATCCGGGGAGTATATATAGATTTTTTATCTTGCATAACAAGTATACCAGAGGAAAACGGAGTCGGGAAGGTGCACCAGGGCCCCACATGGCACTGGGGCGCGCCCCAGGGGGGGCACGCCCAGGTGCCATGTGGGCACCTGGTGGGCCCTCTCGGCTTCCTTTTATTTTTGTAATTTTTTAAATATTCCAAAACGGACTGTAGATTTTTTTGCGGAATTTTTTGAGTCGGTTTACTTACCGTATCACATACCTATTCCTTTTTCAGTATTCTGGAGTGCTCCGGAAGGACTGTTTGATGCACTCCTCCGGTGTAATAGTATCAATAACATTAGTTTCAACATTAATGGGTGTACCTGAGATGTAGTGCTTGATTCTTTGTCCATTTACCACCTTCGGGTTGGTTCCCGCGGCATTATTGATCTCGATGGCTCCGGAACGATAAACCTCCTCGATAACATAAGGTCCTTCCCATTTGGAGAGGAGTTTACCTGCAAAGAATCTAAGACGAGAATTATACAATAAAACATATTCACCCACTTTGAATTCTCGTTTCTGAATTCTCCTATCATGCCATCTTTTAACTTTTTCTTTGAACAACTTGGCATTGTCATAGGCATGGGTCCTCCATTCATCAAGAGAGCTAATATCAAATAACCTCTTTTCACCTACAAGCTTGAAATCATAGTTAAGTTCTTTAACAGCCCAAAAAGCTTTATGTTCCAATTCAAGAGGTAAATGACATGCTTTCCCATAAACCATTTTGTAAGGAGACATACCCATAGGATTCTTATAAGCAGTTCTATAAGTCCACAAAGCATCGTCTAATTTCTTAGACCAATTCATTCTTGATCTATTGACAGTCTTTTGTAAGATCAACTTTATTTCCCTATTGCTCAACTCAACTTGACCACTAGATTGAGGATGATAGGGAGATGCAATTCTATGATTAACATCATACTTAGCAAGCAACTTACGGAAAGCACCATGAATAAAATGTGAACCACCATCAGTCATCAAATATCTAGGGACTCCAAACCTTGGGAATATAACTTCCTTGAGCATTTTAATAGAAGTGTTGTGATCAGCACTATTAGTGGGGATAGCCTCTACCCACTTAGTAACACAATCAACAGCAACTAGAATATGAGTATACCCATTGGACTTAGGAAAAGGTCCCATATAATCAAAACCCCAAACATCGAATGGTTCAATAACAAGAGAATAATTCATAGGCATTTCCTGACGTCTACTGATATTACCAATTCTTTGACATTCATCACAAGACAAGACAAACTTACGTGCATCCTTGAAGAGGGTAGGCCAATAAAAACCGGATTGCAATACCTTGTGTGCGGTCCTGTCTCCAGCATGGTGTCCTCCATATGCTTCGGAGTGGCACTTACGAAGAATTTGTTCCTGTTCATGCTCAGGCACACAACGTCTAACAATACCATCCACACCTTCTTTATAAAGATGTGGATCATCCCAAAAGTAATGTCTCAAATCATAGAAGAATTTTTTCTTTTGCTGATAAGTAAAACTAGGAGGTATAAACTTAGCAACAATATAATTAGCATAGTCTGCATACCAAGGAGTACTATGAGAAATATTAATAGCAGCTAGTTGCTCATCAGGAAAACTAGCATCAATAGGTTGTGGGTTATCAAGCACATTTTCCAATCTAGACAAGTTATCTGCTACAGGGTTCTCAGCCCCTTTCCTATCAACAATATGAAGATCAAATTCTTGTAATAAAAGAACCCACCTGATAAGCCTAGGCTTAGCATCTTTCTTCTCCATAAGGTACTTGATAGCAGCATGATCAGTATGAATAGTAACTTTGGAATCAACAATATAAGATCTAAACTTATCACATGCAAACACAACTGCTAGAAACTCTTTTTCAGTAGTAGCATAATTCCTTTGGGCAGTGTCCAAAGTTTTACTAGCATAATGAATAACATTGAACTTCTTATCAACTCTCTATCCTAGAACAGCACCAACAGCATAGTCACTAGCATCACACGTAATTTCAAAAGGTAAATTCCAATCAGGTGGCTGAACAATAGGTGCAGAGATTAAAGCTGACTTAAGAGTTTCAAAGGCTTCTACACAATCATCATCAAAAACAAAGGGAACATCTTTTTGCAAAAGATTGGTAAGAGGCCTAGAAATTTTAGAGAAGTCCTTAATAAATCTCCTATAGAAACCAGCATGACCAAGAAAACTTCTTATACCTTTGATATCCTTCGGGCATGGCATCTTCTCAGTGGCATCAACCTTGGCCTTGTCAACTTCAATACCTCTTTCGGAGATCTTGTGGCCCAAGACAATACCTTCATTAACCATAAAGTGGCACTTCTCCCAGTTCAAGACGAGATTTGTTTCCTCACATCTCTGCAAAACTCGATCAAGGTTGCTCAAGCAATCATCAAAAGAAGTTCCATAAACGAAAAAATCATCCATGAAAACCTCAACAATCTTTTCACAAAAGTCAGAGAAGATAGCAGTCATACATCTTTGAAAAGTAGCACGTGCATTACATAAACCAAAAGGCATGCGTCTATAAGCAAAAGTTCCAAAAGGATAGGTAAAGGTGGTTTTCTCTTGATCAGATTGTGCAACAGGTATTTGAGAAAAACCAGAATAACCATCTAGGAAACAAAAGTGTGTGTGCTTAGACAACCTTTCTAACATTTGATCAATAAAAGGTAAAGGATAATGATATTTCCTAGTAGCTTTATTCAACTTTCTAAAATCTATCACCATCCTATAACCAGTTACTATCCTCTGAGGAATAAGCTCATTCTTATCATTAGGAACAACAGTAACGCCACCCTTTTTGGGAACACAATGAACTGGACTTACCCATCTACTATCAGCTATGGGATAGATTATACCTGCTTCCAGAAGCTTTAATATTTCAGTTCTTACCACCTCTTTCATTTTTGGATTCAATCGACGTTGGTGGTCAACAACAGGTTTAGCATCTGGCTCCATATTAATCTTGTGCTGACATAGAGTGGGACTAATGCCCTTAAGATCATCCAGAGTGTATCCAATAGCAGCACGATGCTTCCTTAGAATTTTTAATAACCTCTTTTCTTCATGTCCTGAAAGGTTAGCACTGATAATAACAGGATATATTTTCTTTTCATCAAGATAAACATATTTCAAAGTGTCAGGCAATGGCTTCAATTCAAAAACAGGATCACCCTTCGGTGGAGGAGGACCTCCAAGAGTTTCAACAGGCAAATTATGCTTAAGAATAAGCTGTTGATTAAAGAAAACCTTATCTATTTCATTCCTTTCATTCATATGCATATCATTCTCATGATCAAGCAAATATTGTTCTAAAGGATCAGTAGGAGGAACAGCAATAGAAGCGAGACCAACAATTTCATCTTTGCTAGGTAATTCTATATCATGGGGTTGTCTACGAAACTTAGAGAAATTAAACTCATGAGACACACCACCAAAATTAACGCTAACAATTTCCTTAGCACAATCAATTTGAGCATTGACAGTATTCAAGAAAGGTCTACCAAATATTATAGGACAAAAATCATCTTGCGGTGACCCAAGAACAAGGAAATCAGTAGGGTATTTGATCTTACCGCACAAGACTTCAACATCTCTGACAATACCAAGTGGTGAGATAGTATTTCTATCTGCAAGCTTTATAGTAACATCGACATCCTCAATTTCAACAGGTGCAATATCATTCATGACTTCTTGATAAAGAGTAAAAGGAATAGCACTCACACTAGCACCCACATCACATAAGCCATGATAACAATGATCTCCAATTTTAACAGATATAACAGGCATGCCAACAACAGGTCTATTCTTATGCTTAGGATCAGGACTAGCAATTCTAGATGCATTATCACAGAAAGAAATAACATGCTCATTTAGTTCATCAGCCAAAAGATCTTTAACTATAGCAACACTAGGTTCAACCTTAATCTGCTCAGAAGGTGTTGGTGTTCTAACATAACTCTTCCTAATCACAGAAGAAACCTTAGAGTGTTCTTTAATTCTAACAGGGAAAGGTGGTTTCTCAAAATAGGTAGTAGGAACTACTGGATCAACATTGTAAACAATAACTTTTTCTTCCTTAACCTCGGGGGGTTTTTCCTTAATTTCTATGGGAGGGTGGTATTTAAACCACTTCTCCTTAGGAAGATCAACATGTGCAGCAAACGATTCACAAAAAGAAGCTACTATCTCAGAGTCAAGTCCATACTTAGTACTAAATTTCTGAAAAGCATCGGTTTCCATAAAAGATTTAACACAATCAAACTCAAGATTTATACCTGACTCATTACCTTTGTCGATCTCCCAATCCTCATAGTTGCGCTTAATTTTTTCAAGAAGATCCCATTTGAATTCAATAGTCTTCTTCGTAAAAGAACCAGTCGAAGAAGAATCAATCATAGTTTGATCATTACGAGAAAGCCGAGCATAAAAGTTTTGAAGAATTATTTCTCTTGAGAGCTCATGATTGGGGCATGTGTGAAGCATATACTTGAGCCTCCCCCAAGCTTGAGCGATACTTTCTCCTTCACGAGGACAAAAGTTATAGATATAATTCCGATCACGATGAACCAAATGCATAGGATAAAATTTCTGGTGGAACTCTAGTTTCAACCGATTCCAATCCCATGTGTCAGTATCATCACATAACCTATACCATGTCAATGCCTTTCCCTCCAAAGATAAAGGGAATACTTTCTTCTTGGCTCTATCTCTAGATAAACCTGCAAGCTTAAACAATCCACAAATTTCATCCACATAGATCAAGTGCATATCAGGATGTTTAGTTCCATCTCCTGCATAAGGATTAGCTAGCAGTTTTTCAACCAAACCAACAGGAATTTCATAAGCAATATTTTTAGTAGCTTCAATAGGTGGTGGAGAGGCAACTCTAGTGGTTTCCGGTCGAGGTGAAGATACCCCGAACAAGCCTCTCAAAGGATTACTTTCCATAGTGACAAGTAGCAATAAATTTCAGCACGCAACAAAAATGTTTCCTTACCAATTTCCACTTACCAAAGGCGCTTCACTCCCCGGCAACGGCGCCAGAAAAGAGTCTTGATGGCCCACAAGTATAGGGGGTCAATCGTAGTCCTTTCGATAAGTAAGAGTGTCGAACCCAATGAGGAGCAGAAGGAAATGACAAGCGGTTTTCAGTAAGGTAGTTTCTGCAAGCACTAAAATAAGCGGTAACAGATAGTTTGATAGCAAGATAATTTGTAACGAGTAACCAGTAACAAGTGTAAATAAAGTGCAGCAAGATAGCCCAATCCTTTTGAGTGCAAAGGACAGGCCGGAACAAGTACTTATAATGATGCAAATGTTCTTGAGGACACACGGGAATTTCATCTAGTCACTTTCACCATGTTCATTCGATTCGCGTTTGCTACTTTGATGATTTGATATGTGGGTGGACCGGTGCTTGGGTGCTGTTCTTACTTGAACAAGCCTCCCACTTATGATTACCCCCTCTAGCAAGCATCCGCAACTACGAAAAGAGAATTAAGACAAAGTCTAACCATAGCAATAAATGTGTGGATCCAAATCAGCCCCTTACGGAATAGCGCATAAACTGAGGTTTAAGCTTCTGTCACTCTAGCAACCCATCATCTAATTACTACTCCACAATGCATTCCCTTAGGCCCATAAATGGTGAAGTGTCATGTAATCGACGTTCACATGACACCACTAAGAGAATCACAACATACATAACATCAAAATACCGAACGAATACCGAATTCACATGATTACTTATGACAAGACTTCTCCCATGTCCTCAAGAACAAAAGTAACTACTCACTCATCATCATGATGTTCAAGATCAGAGGGGTATTGAATAACATAAAGGATCTGAACATTTAGTAAATCACAAAGCAAACCAACTAGCATCAACTACGATAGGTAATCAACACTACTAGCACCCGACAAGTAACAATCTATAGTTTTGATACAAAGATTGAATACAAGAGATGAACTAGGGTTTGAGATGAGATGGTGTTGTTGATGATGATGATGAAGATTGGTCCTCCCACGATGAGAGGGTTGTTGGTGATGACGAAGGCTTCGATTTCCCCCTCCCGGAGGGAAGTGTCCCCAGCGGAATCTGCCCGCCGGAGAGCAAAAGTGCTCCTGCTCTAGTTCCGCCTCGTGGCGGCGGCGCCTCGTCCCGAAAGTCTCCCCATAAAAGTTTTAGGGTAAAATGACTTATATACCAGAAGGAGAGGGCCAGAGGTGGGCCAGGGGCTCCACGTGGCACGTGGGCGCGCCCCGGGGGGGCGCGCCCAGGTGCCATGTGGGCACCTGGTTGGCCTCCTCCAGCAACTCTTTGGCCCAGCATTTTTTATATATTTGAAAATAAATCTCCGTTGAATTTCAGCCCATTTGGAGATGTGCAGAATAGGTATCTCTGTTGTAGCTTTTTTAGGCCCTGAAATCCAGCTGCCGGTATTCTCCCTCTTTGTGTAAACCTTGCATATTAAGAGAGAAAAGGCATTAGGAATACTCCATGAAGTGTTATATTGGCCAAAAACTTTATAAATAGCAGCAATAAAACATGATGCAAAATGGACGTATCAGGGACCGGCGGGAACGGGCAAGGCCGGCGGAGAACCGGCGGATCCAGGCGGCGGAGCCTCCTAGGGCGACAGCCACGGCCTCCTGCGAAGGAAGGGAGAGAGAGATGTGAGTCTGAGAGAGAGAAGGAGAAGGCGAGGGCAGGGAGGCGAGGCGGCTGGCCTGCGTCAACACCGGCGGCGGCGGAGTCGCAGGAGAGGCGCGACGGCGGGGTGCGAGCGGTGGCGGAGCAGTCAGCGGCGGGGAGCGGCGCGGGAGGCGCAGCGGCGCGGAGTCGGGGCCGAGTGGGAGCTCGGGGACGAGCGCGTCCTCGGGCGCGCGACGGCGGGGCGGACCGGGCCCCGATGGGCTTCCCTGGGCCCGATCTGGGTCCTGGCGGCCCTGCGGGAGGTGGAGGGAGACAGGGGACACATGGCGCCCTGGGAGCGGCTGGGGCTGGCTGCGCAGGCGGCGGCGGCCAACGGCGGCGCGCCAAGTGGCGATGGGAGGTTGGAGCGGCGCGGAAAAGGAGGGGAGAAGGTGGCTGGCGGCGGGGGGGATCCCGAGGAGGAGGCTAGAGGTAGGTGGAGGGGGGTTAGGGTTCCAAAATTGGAAGGGGAAGGTGTTTAAATAGGCAGGGGGTCTAGGGTTAGGAGTTTTGGGGGGTTTGAGGGTGTTTTCGGACCCTCCGATGGTCATCGGACGGCTCCGGAGCAGAGGGGGGGTGCTAGGTGGCTTAGTGGCCTGGTTGTGGCTGTGTAGATGGGCTAGGTCCAAGAGAGAGGAGAAATGCGGCCCGACATGGGTTTTCGGAAACCGAAAACGTCCGACGTTTTGTCCGGCTATAGTGCCGCTATAGTTAACCGTTGGGGCATCAAATGACCTCCGATTGGGACGAAATTTGGTAGGCGGTCTATCTACGCTATAACGAGACTGCACACCAACTTTCAACCCATTCCGAAAACATTTTTATGCCACTTATAAAATAATGTTTCGGAGGTGCCGCGGGCGCGTGCGAGTGTGTCGGGACTCCGAACGAAGAACGGAAAGAACAGGGAGACTGACAACTACGAACGGATGCAAGTTTTGAAAAACATGCGGATGAAATGCACATGACGACATGGCAAAGTGCGACACGCAATCAAAAGACATGGCAATGACTGCGAATAACTGCAAGACATCTAGCACATCGGTCTCGGGGCGTCACAACTCTCCTCCACTAACAGAAGATCTTGACCCGAGATCTTAGGAAGGCAACGGGAGAGAAAGAGGAAGAGAAAAGCAAGAGGGAGAGGTAAACAATGTTGCTTCTTGACAAACGAGTGAATCCAACAAACCTCGTAGGTGTTGAACAATTTGAAAGAAAGAATACCACGGAGATGAACGAAGTAGAGAGCACTTCGTAGAGAAGACAATAAGTAACACCACGAGAATCTTGAATGTTGATCAACTTGAAGAATGGCACAAGGAGCGGGAAAGAATTTGGGCAGCACTCCGGTTGAAAAGAGAAGGAAAACTTGATAGGTTGAAAAGAACTTGAAAAGAGAACACCACACTCCGGTTAAATGGATAAGCAAGGAAGATAATATGATCTTGACAAAACGAGATGCTGGTTCGAAGAGAGCATTATCACAATGCCTCCGGAACGAAAGAATAGAAGTTAAATCATTGGAAAGAAAAGAACGAAGAAGCAAATGACAACTTCTACCACAATTGAATTTTTGGAAAGCATCCTTACAACGAAGGATTGAACGGAGTGGTTGGAAAATCAACAACGAAAGGAATAAGCTTGTTGTGGGCTTATTGAAAACCATCCCAACGCTTGAGGTGAATTTCTGCCACTAACGGAAAACAATTGATTGCTTGAGAGCAACACCGAGATGAAAACTTCTTCCACTGAGATGATAAAGAGCAAGCTTGGATCATGGACAATCACCACAAATAGCCACAATCCTTCGGAAAGGCTTTTAGGTGAAATCTATACCAAGATAACTCCAACAAGGAAAAATGATCAGTCGAAAAGATCTCCTAAACGAAGAGAAAACAATGGTTTTAAATATCTCATTCTTGACAACTTGTGAATCATGAAACACGAAGGGACATTGTCAAAAATGACATAACACCACCTCAAAAGACAAGGTAAGAAGGAATGCATTTCAGAATGCAAGATGAAGAATGTTAGAGCTCCTATATTGACACATGTGTTGAACATCATGTATGTTTTAGGAGTATAGCTTGGCGGATCTTGACTTCGAGAGAGAATCTTGAAGAACACTTCGAGTATGAAAGAATCCTTGATGAACCACCATGAAGAAACTCTCGAAGAACTCCGGATGGATAACAAGATGATCAAAATGAAAGGAAGGTTGCAAGGAACAATATGAATCCTTGCAATGATTTAGATGGAGCTTCGTGACGAGAGAACCGAGAAAACTTTAAACTCCGGAAAAGAAAGATGAACAACCTAAAAGTGAGAATTTGATATCACGAACGAACTCCGGAAGAAAGAAATTAAATCATCTCGATGAAATAAGAGTAAGAATTATGTCATGCTTATCCTCATCAAATTAAATTGATGACAAACAACGGATTTGGCATGCCACTTATTCTTCTTGAAAAGGATTTAAGAGAGATATAGCGCAAACTTGGGAAGGTCTTCAAGGAACCACCGGTAGGATTTTGGAAAGAACGAATGAATTGATATGGTAACAAAGGAAGGGGCATCTTGAATGAACCATCGTAAGAATTGAAAATGAACAAAGAAAAGAGAAGGAGTCGCGGGAAGAATTAGAAAACGAACGAAGATACTTGAGGGAATTAAATATAAGAGAACGAAGAGATCACGAGCTGATTAAAGAATACTTGAACGAAGCACCGGAAGGATTTGAGAAACGAGAGATGAACGTTGAGCATGAATAAATCTTCTGAAATGATGGCCTTTGAAGAATCGAAATGAAAACTTATGAAATTGTCCGGATGGGTATGAAAAAGGATTTCTCACGATCGGAACAATTGTGAGGATGGCATGAAGCTAGAAGCACGAATCTTCAAGAGAACGAAGCGAGATTTAAGAGAAACTCTTCTTCGGTCTTCAAAGTAGAGAAGGAGGACGAGAACCACCATGGAGAATCGTGAAATACTCCGGAACAATGAAGAATATTAAGCTTGAGCCAAAGATGACAAAACTTGAAAGTGAACTTGGAGAAGGCAATTGACTGATGAGAATTCATTCTTACGTCAACTTTGAAAAGAATTTGAGAATAACTCCGGAAGAATTAAAGAGTCAGGTAAGATCCTAGGAAAAGACCCGTGGGTTAGGGCCCACTGACAAAGAAACACAGTTGGAACAATTGCTTGAAAAAGAGATTGCAGCGGTTGAATTAAATGGCTTGAATGAAGTAACAACCACGAAAAGAGAACGAACGGATCTTGAATGGAAACACGAATCTTCTGAGGTAATTTCAGCACTCCGGGTAAGAATAGAGAGAGGTGAATAGAGAAGAGAGGCTTGAATAAGAATTTCCAATATCTGAAAGCGTGAGAATCAAGAAAGAGGATGAATAGCACCGAAAGCTTGAATTTAGTCCACCGAAGAAGAAACAAGAACAAAGAATGAAGAACTTCTAGCTCCTGAGCGTCTTCACGAGAAATCACCGGTTAAGAACATTGAAGGAAAAGAATGTAGAGGCTACTCATGAATACAATGGATACTTGATTTGAGAATTTTTGACTCCGTAAAGAAAAAGGGTGGGAGGGTGGGAAAAATAAAGACAACTTCGGATGGATGAAACGAACTCTGTTGAGAAAACTGAGAATTGATCTTGCAAATGTTGAAAGGATTGGATCAACTTGCAGAGAAACACACCGGTTGAAAAGAATTTACATGAAGGATTTGCAATCTTATAGAACTATGAGAACACCGCTTAGGAAAGTTAAGGAATCCACACTTAACTTCGAAGCAACTTGAATACCACAACAAAACAAAACAGGGATTTGGCTTGCAGAATAAGCCGGAACAAACATATGATAGAGATTCTGTCCGAAATGTTCGTGATGGGGCCCCCACGGGCACAATGTTACGGCGGTCATCACGTACAAGGCAGTGTACATGACTTACGAAGCGTCCCCGAGCCGTAGCAAGCTACAAGGGCTCTTTAAGACACAACGAGACCACAGTAAGAACGACCGTGAAGGGGCGGATCACTAGACGTCGGGCCCCAATCTCGTATCATGCATCTGTTGGAAAGATATCCTACGCGATACTTGAATTCCCACCTAAGAACTCCCGACATTCTTGATTATGCAATCCGGTGCAACGATACAAGGAGCAAAATATCAACACACAACTCCTAGCAGAATTCTACGCTCCAATGTACCGCCTCCATCAACACATAACCGCGAACTTCGGAAATCTTGTACCTCAGACCTTCGGAAAGCACATCCGCTACTTGCCGTGGCAATACATCTGAGCGCTCTCCCCAGTACTGGGTGGCGTCAAACTACTCTCACCACAAACAAGATAGAAGAGACTTTTCGATGTCGGCATCCTCTGGTATTCCGAAACTGGAATGATATTGGTATGACAAGAACTCCTTGGATCTCGACTCCCCCGGACCTGTCCCAAGATAGGAGGCACCAAGACAGAATCCCTGTCACAACAACATCACAACGATTCCAACAATACCTGTGTGATCCTAAAAAAATTGAGTGAAAATGGAGTAGAAGAGTGGAAAACATTACGTCAGTTGTCCTCACCAGAGCAACGAAGGGGATAAGAAATAAAGAGAAATCCTACTCTCCGATATATAGCTAGGACTCAAAACATTTTTCAAGACTCGTCAGTGGTTCGATCAATCAAGGGGGCTCCTATGGTCGGTCGAGGCTCTGATACCAAATTTGTCACTCCCAATATGCGATCCTATTCTCGAGGAGCTCGAAGGCCCCACCAAGAATAGAAGCGCATATTGAGACGCTCGCAAGGTGGATATCATTACATCGTACCACATACATAATGGATGGAGATACATATAAATACATTCAATCATCATACGAATACATCAATACATAGCAATCATCATACAGAAGAAGCATAATCCGACTACGGATGAAATCAAACGAAAAGATGAACAGCATCCACCCTGCTAGCCCAGGCTGCCGACCAGGAACCTATCCCGAGATCGACGAAGAAGAAGAAGAAGCAGAAGAAGAACTCCAAAAGCAAAACGCATCGCTCTCACGTCACGTCATCGCATTACCTGTACCTGCATCTGGTGTTGTAGTAATATGTGAGCCACGAGGACTCAGCAATCCCATAACCATGGGTATCAAGACTAGCAAAGCTTAATGGGTATGGAAGGGGTAAAGGTGGTGAGGTTGCAGCAGCACTAAGCATTGTATGGTGGCTAACTTACGAGTACAAGAATAAGAGGAGCATCTACGTAAAACGGTCGCAAACTACAAATGATCACTAAGTGATTCTGAACACCTACTTACGAGGCAAACATAACCCCACCGTGTTCTCTTCTCGAACTTCCTCGAAAAGAGACGGTCACGGTTACGCACACGGTTGGTGTGTTTTAATTAGGATTTAGCGTCAAGTTATCTACAACCGGAGGTTATAAATATCCAAGTACCACATAACCGCGGGCACGGCTTCGTGTAAGATTTAACCCTGCAGGGGTGTTCCAACCTGGCCCATCACAAGCCGACACAAGCTGCGGTGGAAATACCTCAACCTCAAGAAAACCCGATCAACCTCGAGTCAGCCCGAAGTATCCTCGGAAATCCGGTGCACAAGACATTTCGACAATGGTAACACAAGTCTAGCAAGACCTCCCGAAGTGTCGACACTTTGATGGGAGCTGCGCGTATCTCGTTCTCAGGACACTACCGGATGGGAAAGCCTACGAGTTAAACCAAACCTCGAGTTGCCCCGTGGTGGCCCCGCAGTCTGCCCGTTTCGGACCAACACCATCGGCACTGGCCCACCTGTATTATGTTGAAAAGAATCCACGGGTTCATGACGCCCTATTCCAATTAATTATTTAGTTCAGTATTATTATGTTGGCAAATGTTAAAACCAAAGTTGGGCCTTGCTGGAAGCGGTTATTCAAAGCGAACTGTCAAGAGGGTCCCATTCCCCTGAGCGTGTTAGGAACGATAAACAAGGATCATAACACCAGCATTACGGAAACTAGGGCGGCATGAGTGGAACAAAACACCAGGCAAAAGGCCAAGCCTTCCACCCATAACCAAGTATATAGATGCATTAATTAAATAACAGATATTGTGATATCCCATGATATCCATGTCCCAACATGGACAACCTGCAACTGCACCTGCAACTAGCAACGCTATAAGAAAAGGGGCTGAGCAAGCGGTAACATAGCCAATCAACGGTTTGCTGGGTAAGGGTGGTTAGAGGCTGTATCATGGCATACGGGAGGCTGACATATATCTGGTAGGAAGCGCGACATAGCGATAGCAACGAGACAACTAGCAAGCAAAGATAGTAGAGATATCCAAGGTTATGGTCATCTTGCCTGAAATCCCGCTCGGAAGAAGATCGAGTCCATGAAGAAGTCGAACCGATCGTAGTCGAACGAATCCTCACAATCACAACGAAACCGGTACTATCGAGAAGAAGCACAACCGGAAAGAAGCAAACAACAAGGTAAACACCTATAGCATAGCATGGCATGATGCGCAAAAAAGTATGATGCATGTCTGGTTTAAAGATGAATGGCATGGCAAAATGCACAAGCAACACTACATATTAAGTGAAGCTCAAAACTCCACAACAATTATTTAGTTCACTCTAGTTTTAGCTACACATCAATATTAAATGTTGGTTAACATGGCAAGAGGTGAAGCAAAGATAAACTATCTATCTAGGCAATTTAAATGAGGCCGGAAACAACAAACAACAATTCCGGAAAGTCCCCATATGTAATTTTCAAATTTAGTACTGTTCTGCCTAAGCAATATTTTAAAGTTGTTAAACAACAAAAATAAGTGCACCATGTTAATCTACACGTTTTTCCACCCCATTTACATATAAAGTTCATTTAATTCGGAGCTACGGTTATTTAGTTATGAAATAAATCATTTTAGCATGTTATTTATACAAATTAATTCAAACAGCAAGTTTAAATTTTTTTTTTAACATGCATGAAAGTTGCATATTGTGAAAGTACACAAAATTCTAGGCATTTTTCATATATAATTTATTTTAATCCGATGCACGGTTTGTGAGATATGATATGCATGAACATGAAGGACTTTTCTGCAAAACAACAATTCACTGGAAAAAATAGCAGAACCTAAAATAAAACTATACGGGCCGAAACAGTGCAACGAGCGGCGGATAGCAACGGAGTGCCTGGGGCGAGGGATTAGAGAGGCGCGCTCACCATGGGCCAAGGCCCGACGCGATGGAGATGGCCTGGCAGGCCGACGGATCTGGGAGCTGGGCTGGCAGCGGGGCTGCTGGGCCTGGTCAACGCGCGCGGGAGCTGGGTCGAGGAGGCCCGATCTCGGCTGGGCCGAGAGGAGGCGAGGCTGCGGCCCAGGGTGGGGTTAGCGAGCACGGTCGTCGTCCTCTTCGCTCCTGTTCTTGAAACAGGAGCCGGCGGCGCGGTCAATGGCGGGCAGGGGAGGGCTCCGGCGAGGTGGGTTCGACGGGGACCGGCGGGAACAGGCAAGGCCGGCGGAGAACCGGCGGATCCAGGCGGCGGAGCCTCCTAGGGCGACGGCCACGGCCTCCTGCGAAGGAAGGGAGAGAGAGATGTTAGTCTAAGAGAGAGAAGGAGAAGGCGAGGGCAGGGAGGCGAGGCGGCTGGCCTGGGTCAACACCAGCGGCGGCGGAGTCGCCGGAGAGGCGCGGCGGCGGGGTGCGAGCGGTGGCGGAGCAGTCAGCGGCGGGGAGCGGCGCGGGAGGCGCAACGGCGCGGAGTCGGGGCCGAGCGGGAGCTCGGGGACGAGCGCGTCCTCGGGCGCGCGACGGCGGGGCGGACCGGGCCCCGATGGGATTCCCAGGGCCCGATCTGGGTCCTGGCGGGCCCTGCGGGAGGTGGAGGGAGACAGGGGACACATGGCGCCCTGGGAGCGGCTGGGGGTGGCTGCGCAGGCGGCGGCGGCCAACGGCGGCGCGCCAAGTGGCGATGGGAGGTTGGAGCGGCGCGGAAAAGGAGGGGAGAAGGTGGCTGGCGGCGGCGGGGATCTCGAGGAGGAGGCTAGAGGTAGGTGGAGGGGGTTAGGGTTCCAAAATTGGAAGTGGAAGGTGTTTAAATAGGCAGGGGGTCTAGGGTTAGGTGTTTTGGGGGGTTTGAGGGTGTTTTCGGACCCTCCGATGGTCATCGGACGGCTCCGGAGCAGAGGGGGGGGGGTGCTAGGTGGGTTAGTGGGCTGGTTGTGGCTGTGTAGATGGGCTAGGTCCAAGAGAGAGGAGAAATGCGGCCCGGCATGGGTTTTCGGAAACCGAAAACGTCCGACGTTTTGTCCGGCTATAGTGCCGCTATAGTTAACCGTTGGGGCATCAAATGACCTCCGATTGGGACGACACTTGGCAGGCGGTCTATCTACGCTATAACGAGACTGCACGCCAACTTTCAACCCATTCTGAGAACATTTTTATGCCACTTATAAAATAATGTTTTGGAGGTGCCGCAGGCGCGTGCGAGTGTGTCGGGACTCCGAACGGAGAACGGAAAGAACGGCGAGACTGACAACTACGAACGGATGCAAGTTTTGAAAAACATGCGGATGAAATGCACATGACGACATGGCAAAGTGCGACACGCAAGCAAAAGACATGGCAATGACTGCGAATAACTGGAAGACATCTGGCACATCGGTCTCGGGGCGTCACATACATACATGTTGATTGGACCATACTTCAACATCATGTTCAACAGGAACCTCCATTTGACCCTGTCATAGGCTTTGCTTATGTCAAGCTTGAGTGTTGCATAGCTTTGTAAGAGTGTTGATTAGATTAGATCATGTTGAGAGGATACATTCATGTTGATTGGACCATACTCCCTCCTACTAGTATGAAACAAAGCAGTTCAGTAGTCTATCATGTCATTATAAATTCTTCACCGTGGACTATAGATGCCTTAAATCTGTTTCACAATCTTCAGCAAAAATCCCCGGACTCACACCTTCTAAGCGGTGACAAGTGGTGCACTGCATGTGTGCCACTTGTCGCAACCGAGAGTTTCCCTTTTTTTCTTGGTAGATTCTGTTTCTCAAAATGTTTTATCTCTTGAACCGTGCATCCAAATCATTAACCGTTCTAACCTTTGGATTTCACGCGTCAAGGTCTTCGAAACTAGATCCAATATTAATAGGTTTCGACATAATTTTTCCACGAAAAAACCGAAAGAAAAAATAGAACTGAAAGCACTTTTTTATCCCTTTTCCCCATATCCGAGAGGCACAACCATGCTTCTTGCCAAAACAAATTTGTGCCTCCACAAGAACCAAATTTAGGCTTCTCGTCGAAGTGAAATAAAAACTTTTTTCAAGAGGCACAACTGTGCTTCTCGTAAAAGTAAATCTGTGCTTATCATGAAAGAAAAAAAAAACACATTCTTTTCTTTCCAGGAGGCATAGCCGTGTCTCTAACATAAACAAATCTGTGCTTCCAAGAGAAGCAAATCCGTGCTTCTTGTGGAAGAAAAAAAAAGGTTTTTTTTTTCCTTTTCAAGAGGCACATTTATGGTTCTCGCGGAAGCAACTATGTGCCTCCACGAGAAGCAAATCTGTTTTCACATGGAAACACACACAAAAATTCACCGCGATATTTTTTATTTAAAACCTAGAAAAACCGGGCAAAACCGAAAACTAAAAAAAAAATGGAGAAAAAAACGTATAAAACTCAAAGGCCCCATACAAAAAAAAAACCTTGAGGCAGCGCACAACATGCTACACGTGGCGGTGGCTGGATGCACATCTTGCGTGCTCTCAGCCCATCAAAGTGACCCTTGATTACTTGCTCCCGGAAAATTCTTTTTTCTTTGAGAAATAGAAAAAATCTGTTGGACTGAAAAGTTCACGGTTCTGGGCTAAAGCCCAGCCCGTTTCATCCATCCATACGGCACGATCCTGGCTGGGGTCATGCGTTTCTCATTAAAAAAATTGGGGCTCATTTCCATTCCTATCCCCACGAGAAACCCCAACTCCCCTCCGCCGCCGCTACCACCACCAGCCAGCCAGGATCCGGCGACCATGGCGGAGGCCGCGATAGCAGGGGCGGACCCTCTCCTCAGAGATCTGCCAGATGAGATCGTGATCTGGGAGATCCTCGTCCGCCTCGACCCCAAATCCCTCCTCCGCTGCCGCGCCGTCCGCCGCGCCTGGCGCCGCGCCACCTCCACTCGCCGCTTCCTCCTCGCCCACCACACCTGCCAGCCCGCCCTCCCCATAGCTACCGGCGACGATGAAGGCGACATCGACTTCTACCGAAGCATCCTCACCTTCGACCACCGGGCCGCCGACGCCCAGCTCCAACACGTCACCCGGCTTGACAACCCGTTCTCTCGTCTGGAGGCCTCCTGCGACGGCCTCCTCCTCTTCCGTTTCCTTGACCTGGACGACGCCTACTTCTGCATCTATAACCCAGCCACTCGCCAGTGCGCTCGCCTGCAAATCCCCTCTGACTTCATTGTCTACGGAATGTACCCGCACCAGCCTTCCGGCGAGTACAGAATTCTGTTGTACGACGAATATCCGGGAATCCATCATGATGCCTGCTACATCTTCGCAGTGGGCTCTGTCCAGCCTCCGAGGAACATCAGGTGGCAGTCAGAGGCGGGGGATGCGTGTTACGGCAAAGGGGAAGCTGTCCTGTTACGTGGCAACCTGCATTGGTCAGTAGATCCGGTTGTGGTTTTTGATACAACAGCTGAGTCGTTCCGTGTGATGCGTGCTCCAGCGGCTCCATTCGTCCCTTTCTACAATCACCTGTTTGAGATGAATGGTGTGCTTGGCATGTACAGCTATGGTGATGCTGCGACTACCATCGATATCTGGGTGTTGCCCGATTATGAAAGCGAAGTCTGGACCTTAAAGTGCAAGATTGATTTGCCAGTTACTGAGATCGAGGGGCTGTGTGGAAACTATGAAGGCTCTAGGTACATGGTGGTCTTGCCTGGAAATGGTGAGTTGTTCGTGCTGGGCAGATTTGGCGAGTAGCTACTTCAGGTTGACATGGCTGGCAGGTTGGTTGCCACTTTCCATTGCAAGGACGTGTCTACTACACAATTGAAGCTCAAGCAAACTCTCATTCCACATCCTTTCTTTCCAACACAAGGTGGTAAGGTTGTGAATGCTCCATCCTTAATCTGAAGACTGTTGAGTGTGCCGGTGCTTCTAAATGCCTAGATGTTTGCATCTTCATGAGCTGCAGTATGCATGTACTGGATCCTCTATGAGTTGACTAGCTTCTTTGTTGAAGCATGCAAAATTATGATCAAGTAGCTCTCGCTGTTATCTGGTCGAATGCAATCTATGTTTGTTTTGACACCCTTCCATCTTGAAGGATGTGACTGCTGTGCATGTTTATTCTAAAATTATCAAGTCATTTCCATGTACATTTCAACTAGTATGTGCTAACTATTCTGCGTGATGTTTCTATTTTCTTGAACCCAAGAATTACTTTGCTATCTTATCTAGTGATCTTCTTAATACTTGCTAACTTAGCAATCTACCTGCCTTATGTCTATTTCTTGAACTGAAGAACTGGCTTTCCTAGCAGGTCTTTTTTTCAGAGAGATTATCCGTGGTGTTCTCCATACTGTATACTTAATGTTTAGCAACCTACATGTGTTACTTGTTTCTAAGTTCAGCCGACGAATAAATGTGGCAGTTTTTTTTTACCAGAAATAAATGTGGCAGTTGACCCTCATAATTTGTTCACTTGTGAGAACACTACTAGTAAATTGAATAAATGATTGCATTATGTACTCAACTTATCAGTGAAATGTTTTGTTATTATTCATTGTTCTTCATGAATCCATTTGAAAGGATTATATGTTCTTTCACAATTCCTTCCTTCTGGTCCATTGTTTGGAATTTTCTCCATTATTCACATTAGCTGCTAACCATTTAAGGAAATAATGCTTCCTCTGCTAGCTTCTTTGTTGACGTATACAAAGTTATGCTCAGGAACTGTTACATGGCTGTATTAAAATTATTTTTTCTTTGGATATCATTTTGAGGCAAAGTAGCTACTGTGCATGCTGATGCTAAAATTACCAAGTCATTTGGTTGGTCTTTGAAGTATTTGCCAATCAATATGTCTCATGTCTCTGTTTTACTTAACTGAATTGACCTGGCCTTTTATTGTGGTTTTCTTCTACTTTGGAGATGATCCAGTGATCTTAATAAGTTACTATTTGCAAAGATACATTAGTTTGCTGGTCCTAACTTTTGTTGTAGCTGCCGATGAAATTAAGGCAGAGTATCCTCTTTGTTGACCAGCAAGTTGCATCTGGTTAGGTGTTGAAATGTTTTGCCTCTTTCTGTTGCGTATTTGGATACTGTATACTTTATATTTAGCAATCTACATGTGTTACCTATTTCTAAGTTTACCTGACGAATAAATGTGGTTGTTTTGAACGGAAATAAATGTGGCAATTGATCCTCATAATTAGTTCACTTGCGAGAACACTACTCGTAAATTGAATACATAATTGCATTGTGTATTCAACTTATCAGTGAAATGTTTTGTTATTATTCACTCTTCTTCATGAATCCATTTGAAATTATTGAATTTTTCTGTCATAATTCGTTCTTTCTGGTCCATTGTTTGGAATTAGCTCCATTATTTCACATTAGCTGTTAACCATTTTAAGGAAATAATGCTTCATCTGGTTCCATTTTAAGTAATAGGTATTACAAACCCACTAGCTTCTTTGTTGACGTATACAAAGTTATC
Organism: Elymus sibiricus; assembly: GCA_039707655.1. NCBI lineage: Eukaryota > Viridiplantae > Streptophyta > Magnoliopsida > Poales > Poaceae > Elymus > Elymus sibiricus. The sequence continues at coordinate 403,261,775 of CM077668.1, forward strand.
GTCAGGAACTGTTAGATCGCTGCATGAAAATTATTGTTTTGAGCCGAAATGGCTACCGTGCATGGTGATGCTAAAGTTACAAAGTCATTTTGGTCAGTCGTTGAAGTATTTGGATGCCAATTAATCTGTCCCATGTCTCTGTTTTTCTTATTAACTGAAACATGGCTTTTTATCGTGGTTCTCTTTTTCTTTGAAGATGATCCAGTAATCTTAATAAGTTACTATTGGCAAAGATACATTAGTTTATTGGTCTAAACTTTTGATGTAGTTGTTAATGAAATTAATGTGGATTATCCTCTTTGTTGACCAGCAAGCTGCACAAGATTTTTAGTCATGAATCCATTGCTTCTGGTTAGGTGTTGAAATGTTTGCTATAGTTCCGCCTTTATGTTGCATCGTTGGGAATTTTCTCTGCCATTTCTCCTTAGCTGCTAACTGTTTAAAGGAACTGATGCTTCATTATAACTAAAACCTGCGCTGATAGGCCGAAGAAAGGTTTGTCAGGTCATGTTCATTTTTCTCTGTTGGTGCTGTCCACTAAGGCAAGTTTTCTACTTGTCTTGTCTCAAGCAGATGACAACACTAGGCATCATCTGGCAGTGCAGCTGTAAAGACAATTTGAAAGCTCCCTCTCATCAGTTGTATTATTCCATTGAAAGATGACTCGTCGTTTGGTACTGCATGTGTATTATTTGCCAGTACAGGGGCAGTTGTCAGCTGCTCAAATTTAGGCTACTCTCTTTGTTTCTTGAAAATTTAGGCTACTCAACGGCCAATTTTATGCCGCATTAGCCGTTGGGAGTGCCTGGTTACGTAGTATTACCTCCGTCCCAAAAAGCTTGTCTTAGATTTGTCTTGATACGGATGCATCTAACATTAAAACGTGTCTAGATATATCCGTATCTGGACAAATGTGGACAAGCTTTTTGGGACAGAGGGACTATAAGTTATGCATCCAGGTTATTAATGTTCTCCGATGTGTCCAGGACATGAAGCTTGCCATTGAAAAAGTCGCTTCGCCGTCCTGTACTTCATTTTGTGCTCTTGGGGTGCAGTGTTGTAGTTCTACCAGAGCTAAGCTGACACTGGGTAGTAGCGTCTTAGAGATTCCACAGCTGCTGTGTGTTGATCCCGTGGTGAGCTAAGATTGGCATTATTGATTGTTTGAGAAGGAAATTAAGTACAAATTTGTCAGATATTCTGGATCGGCACAGGGGTTTGGATAGGTGGCGCTCTGTCATAATGAACCACAGTAGTTTATTTTTGGATGAATTAATGATCTACTACTATATTTAGACGTGAATCTGAAGGTGGCGTGTGGTTGTGCATATAGCAAGCAGGAGTGGCATCCATTGAAATGTATGTTTGAGCAGAGCAAGCACCATGCATGACACTGTCCGCATCGCCGCTTCATGTTTTCCTGGATTAATAGATAGAGGCAAATACACTGGCAGTACATCAAGTTGCATAAGATGATCACATTGATGTTTAAATTTGAAAAATACATGAAACTGATGCTTAAACTTGTCTTGTGGTGCAAATATGGTGCAACTTTCATTTGTAGCCGTAGAGGAAAGCTACATGGCGTGCCACCTGGCCCACGGTCAGTGACTGAGCATCGCATTTTTGTGAAAACCCCACTGAATTGGTACTAAATTTGGAAGAAAAAAAAAAGCCCAGAACGGTGGGATCCCACATGTCAGTACACAGTACAAAGTCCTTTAAAAAAGACCAGTACTCTGCGAATTTGGGCCGGTCTGCTGCCGAGCGTTGGATCTGCAAACGCGAACGTGCGAGATTGTCGCGACCAAGTCATCTTCTTCCTTCCGCGCACGCGCAAAACAGAAAAAAAAGGATCTCCGCTGGCTAGCCTCTTCGTGCTCGCCCTTGGCTGCCGCGTCGCAGCTCGCCGGGGCCGCTCACCGTATGCAGCTCCGCCGGGCCGGTCAAAAAGGAAAGGGCAGTGATAGGCGCCGGCGGACCGGCCCAAATTTGGGCCGGTCGTGCCCTACCCATTCGATTATTTTGCTCCCAGCCGTTCAGATCTGACCTTCCTTCGTCCCTAACCTCCTGCCTCCACACAATGCACCCAGGTGAAGCCCGCAGTCGCCGCGCACCACATCTCCTCTATGGGGCGGGCTGCTCCTTCACGAGACGCGGCGGCCGCGTTCGTCGACGTCGTCGGCCTTGGCAGCACCAGCGATGCTGTCAACTTGCCGTCCCTGTCTCATGGCTGCCGGGATTGCAGCAGGACCGCCCCTGTGTGCCGACTTCTGCTGTCGACGACTGTAACTCGAAATGTGGCCGGTTCCAGGCTTCCAGCACACGGTCGCCATGGTTGTAGCAAAAATCTCTCGTGTCACCGGCTCCGGCTCGCCGCCGACAAGCACCGCCATGATCCAGCAAAATAACTCCATAGCGAAACCCCAAAAAAGTAAGTTGAAACAGAAACATTAGTCGATTCCAGCTAAAAATAACACCGGTTGCAGCAAAAATAGTCAGGATCAGTAGAAAATTTCAGTAGCAAAATCTCCAAATGGTCAGTTGAAGCAAAACATTTTCCGGTTCCAGCTAAATATAACACCGGTTGCAATAAAAAAGGCCACAACAACAGCCTTCAAAGAAAAAAGATTGTACTAGCAAAGAAACTAGTTGGTTCCAGCAAAACATAATGTTGGTTCCAGCACTCACCGCAGTCACTGCGGTCAGTTCGAAAAAAAGATGTTGCAAACAGTGAGACGATGTGCTGGAACCGGCACTCACGTTTGCTGGAACCGACCATGGTGACTGCGGTGACCGGCGAGCCTTGTTGCTCCGCCGACGGGGGGTTGCAGCTTCTCCGCGCCGAGGTTGCAGCTTCTGTCATCAGGGGTCCTAACATCCCACCGCACCGAGAATGAGCGGTGTTGCCGGCTGCAGCTCACCACGATGAGGATGTATGGCGTCGGCCTTGAAGCTCCCGCCCTCGCCGGCTGCAGCCCCCCACGACGAGGTTGCAGCTTCTAGCTCGGTTGTCCGGCATGTTGACACGCCAGTTGCTACAACGACAGGCGGCTTCGGCTCCACGACGAGGCGACGATGGAGGGAAGAGGAGGAGGAGGCGACCATGGCGTCAATGGCGGAGAGTGCCACCCCCTGCGCTACGCAGCTTCCCCGCACCTGACTCGGGCTCGTGGTGTCTCCAAGGGAGTCCGCTCCTCCATCCCCTTGTGCACCGATGGCCCTTTGAGATGGAGAGGTGAGCAGCCACGACGGGATGGGAAGTTCCATGCAGTGGCGGAGACAGGGGGACCAGCAGGGGCCCTGGCCCCCCTAACATCTGGATTTTGCTGCTAATATGCTATGAACAGTGGCATAATCAGTAATCTTTTGCTGCTGAAAATCTTTTTTCCTGTAGTTTGGCCCTCCCTAACTTGTTTTAGCAGCACTTGGTCCCCCTAATACATATTTCCTGGCTCCGCCACTGGTTCCATGGCAGGAGGTGGAAGACACAGAAAAAAGGATAGACATGAAGGAGTGCCGCTTGAGGAGAAAATGTGTGGACGAAAAGTAGCCAATCGTGTGAACAAATAAGGAAGAGAGCTTTGAGCGATGCGTGGGCCCGTTTTTGCGTGTCACGCGTGCAGGCGACCGGCCGAAGCTTCGGCCGGCCTGCCGGCTACAAACATTTACCTTTAAAAAATGGTACACGCTAGAAATTGAACCGCCGACCTCCTGAGAGATTTCTGCCTACAGCGCTAGCCAATGTGCTAGAAAATGTATTTTATTTAAACAAGATACAAAGTACTTTTTTTTGAGACAAAGATACAAAGTACTTAATCTATTATCACAGAACACCATTCTGGCCCTTAAAGGACCGGTGTCAGTGCGGCCCATTTTCGATATGTTAGATTTTTTATTACTTTATTTGTAGGAATCTGTGAAAATATATAAATTATCATAGCAATAATAAAAATAAGTTAGAATATCCGAGTAATATATTTATATACATACTAATTAAATAAATTACTTTAAAAATGATCACTCAACTTTTAAAACTATTCATGTATAATTTAAAAATATACATATAAATAATTAATATTCCCTCCATTTCATATTAGTTGTCACTGATTTAGTACTACTAATCAACGCCAACTAGTACGGAATGGAGGGAGTATTAATCAAGTACATTTTTATAAAGGTGTTCACGTATTCAGTAAAAATATTAACATTTTTTAAAAGTTTTGTATATTTAAATAAATTTTCATATAGTTTTAAAAACGCTCGTGTGTTCAATCAAATATATTCATGTACAATATGTGTTCATGCTTCAAGACAATATTGTTGTTGTTTCAAAAAGTGTTCACATGTTTTAACAAAGTTTGTGTATTTGCCAAAAAATATTTTTTAACCAAAATAAATATAGAAAGATGCAAGGAAAATAAATACGAGCCTTGTTGTGCCCGGATAGTAGTTCCTCAAATCATATATATTATTGTAGTTATATGAATATTTTCAAAAATAATACGTGAATATTGTTAACTATGATTAGATTTTTTTTTTCAGTTTATAGAAAAGAGAAAATATCTAACATATTTCAAATGGGCCCCACTGATGTTGGTAATAATAAATTAAGTACTTTGTATCCTGTTTTGAGAAATGTTTTCTAGCCTAGTGGCTAGCGTCGCAGGCAGAAGCGCAGTAGGTCGTCGTTTTGATTCCCACCGGGTTCATTTCTCAACACAAATATCTTTTGTACTGTTTACTGACGGTGTGCACCCCACGGTCATAGAGATGCATAGTGGTGTTCCAGGCCTTTTTTTTTTTACCAATTTAGTATTAATTCAGCGTTTTTTCACAAAAATGTGATGCTCAAGACACAAACAGTGGGCTAGGTGCCACGCTGGCACGCCACGTGGGCACCGTCTACGGCTACAATCGGAAGTTGCACCTTATTTACACGGCGAGACAAGTTTGACCATCAGTTTCATGTATTTTTCAACTTTAGGCATCAAAGTGGTCATGATGTGCAACTTAATGTACTACCAATGTATTAGCCTCTAATAGATATTTCAACTTAAATTTCGGAATTTGAAGCTGAAGTAGATCTTTCTCAGGTGTGCTCTTCATGCTCGTCCTTGGACTAAGTAAATTCATTTCCTGACGCGCATGAAATCGACCAGAATAATCTACTCCTACCGGACGGGGCAAAAATGCATTGGGAAACACGGTCTGGACTCCACCATGATGTTGACACACGAACACGTCACGTGTACCCCCGACCCCGGGGGTGATGCACCGGAGCTCACGTCGAAGGAGACCCGACCGACAACGCGATATGCAAGACAGTCGGCAGGGTTTTTTGCAGATCCGAAACCCCACATGCCCGGGAGGGACCCCGTCAGGGAGTGCGGCGGCTATGGGCTGCCCTGGGTCGATTCGCTCGCCCCTAGAGCCTCGGGATTCGCAGCTCTCACACGAAGAACAGCGAAGAACGAGAGAAAAACGATGGAGGGATATAACGTAGATGAAAAAAATAGTATATGGATTTGTTTAATTGTGTGTTGTTTAATCGGCCGTCACCTCTCATCTATTTATGAGGCAGCTGGACTTCCTATACAAGAAAAGGACTCCAAATCCCGTCTAAATCTTTACAAAATTAACTGAACTCGGATTTGGGTAAGTCTGAGACAGCAGTTCGGGTTTTGAGTTTCACAGGTCACAAACGACCTCGGATGAAGATGAGCTCAAAAGAAAATTTAACCGTTTCGACGAGGCAAACAACTTTCATGTTGAACATTTTCTGATTAGAGGCCGTCTTAAATAACTTACGAGACCATCTTTGACTTCCAGTCGGACTCGGTCATGCATTTTTTTTGGCTGTCCGAGTCTTATAGCAACCTTGCAGGCCGTATACTATCTCAGATGATGATGACTCCAAAAACAAAGTTGACCGTTTTGACGATACGCACAACTTCTGTGTAGAGCACTTTTTCATCCGAGGCCATCTATATAATCTTTTCAGTCCATCTTCAGCTTCTGGTCGGATTAGCCTTGACAGTTTGCACTTGGCTGGCAAGCTTTTTGACGGCAAGCATTTCACGCCGGCAAGCTTTCCATGCCGGCAAGCTTTTAAATTGGCTGACAAGCTTTCACGCCGGCAAGCCTTTTCACTCGGCCGTCAAGCTTTCATGCCGGCAAGCTTTCCACACCGGCAAGCTTTCACGCCGGCAAGCTTTTCACGCCGGCAAGCTTGGCAAACTTTCATGCTCATGCCGGCAAGCTTTTCACTCGGCCAACAAGCTTTTCGCCGGCAAGCTTCATTCTGCCGGAAAAGACCGGATAAATCACGCGACCCATCAGACACCACCTAGGTGGGAGTCTGGTCCCTCGCGTCATTTTTTCACTCAGGACCGGTCCGCAGAGTGTTGCCTCTAACTTTTGCATACCAACTCGGATTGGGATGATTTTTATATAAAAATCAACCGATTCGACGAGACGAAGACAATTTATGTAGATCATTTTTTCATATGAGGCCGTCTTGGGGGCGTAATCTCAGCCAAACAGTGGTCTGAATATAAAATTTTAGAACTTTGAACACAGTTTCGGCTCCTAAGATGAGGTCGGATGGTGATGACGCAAACATCAAAGTTGCTCCATTCGATGATACAAAACTTTTCCATGTTGAAACCCCTTTCATTTGAGGCCATCTTAATTGCGTTTCGTACCATGCCAAAATTTGGTGTCAACACATGAGTACAGCATCTCGTGGTGCAATCTCCTGAGGCCGTGGAGACTCAGAGGCGTCCGTGTAGGCGACTTGAGCAGAGTGCCACCTCGACACCGTAGAAGCCTCGCCATCGAGCAGGAGCAAGTCAGGGGATTTTCGTCCACTCCACACTCCCCTCACGCTTCCGCTTCGTCCGCTCCACCCTCACCTCACGCTTGCCCCGCTCCTTCCAGCCGCCCGCGTGAGGTTTTTTTTTACGGAAAAGAAGTCTCATTTTTTATTTCGAGAAAGAACTCTCAAAGGGGAGCTCCTATACAGCGCTTTAAGAGCCGATTCAGGCAACTGGCGCCCGCAGCCGCACCTGGTGGGCCGACCCAGAAACACGAAGCAAATTTATAGCGCGAAAACCCCCAAAAAAGTTACTACCATGAGGATTCGAGCTCAGGGCGTCTCAATACAGTGCGCGTCGCCTATCCACTTGAGCTAATAGGACCCAGCGAAAGATTACAACGCAAAGAACTTTAAGAACTTTTGACCCGTGCTATTTACATACATTTTTGAAAAACGTTATTTTTTTGGAAAAAATGTGAATAAAATTTTAAAGTTCACAGATATTTAAAAAACCCACGAATTAGGAGAAAGTTCATGTATTCAAAAAAAGTTCATCGATTTTCAAAAAAGAAGTTCACAAATTCTTAAGTGAATGAAATTGCAGACAGTTCACAAATCTGTGACCAAGTTCACAAAAAGTTCCTTTTAAGAATAAGTGTAGACGCGCTTTTATATTGTAGATAAATTTTTAGGAAAACGTTTTTCAACAAAAATATGTGAATGAAATTTAAAAGTTCACGGATTTGAAACCAAAACACAAATTAAAAAAAGTTCATCGATTTTTGAAAACGTTCACAAATTTTGAAAAAAGGTTCATCAATTTTGAAAAAAGTTCATCGGTTTTCGAAAAAGTTCATCGATTTTCAAAAAAAGTCCACAAATTTGAAAAAAGGTCATCAATTTTGAAAAAAGGTCATCGATTTTGTAAAAAAATCAATGATTCAAAAAGTTCATTCAATTTAAACAACGTTCATTGAATACGAAAAAATAATTAACCGGTTGGAACAAAGTTCATTGACTTTGAAAAAGTTCATCGATTCTTTTTTTTAAAAGGTGACAAATGAAAAAAGTTCATCCATTTTGGCAAAAGTTCGCAAATTTGAGTAAAAGTTCATGGATTGTAGAAAAAATGGTTCATCAATTTTAAAGAAAAAGTTCATGAATTTGTGAAGAATTCGCGTATTAATGAAAAAGGAAAAGAAAAACTAAAAGAAAAAGGGAAATGGAATAAAAAACGTCCGGAAAAAAACCAGGAACTGAGGAAGGAATAAAAAGCGAAAAAGGCATGTGTTTCACAATGAGTTCGTTAGCGCAGTGGTTGGTTCCCTTTGTTCCAACACTGGTCGCGATTTCGAATCTGATCGCCACCACATTTTTTGGATGCTTAGACGGGCCGGTCCAGGTAAGAGCGTCTTCAGCGCCAGTTAACAAAATGCACGTTAACGGGCACCCAAGGCGCGGAATAGGAAATGCCCTCTCAAAGAGTTATGTACGGTTAGAATTTGCAAATTAACCTGGGCCAAGCCCAGAACAGAGATGGGCCAACCCAAACTTGTTGCAAGAGTATTCTTTGCTTGAGAAAAGACCAACGACATGTTGGAGATGGTCTTTTTTTTGCAGGGCATGCTGGAGATGGTCTTGCAACGCCAAGAGAGGAAAATGAACAAGCTCTTGTGGCTTTACAATGGTTGTCGGCTGGGAGCTCTCGATCCGTCCAAGGAGCATCTTGCTTGTCAACAAGGGGCTAAACTGCCTCATTTCATCGCCAGCCAAACTAAAACAAAGAAACAGGAATTACCACCGGGTAATTAAGAAGCCCTAAGATAATCTATAAAAAAGAAGACCTCGATAAAAGGACAAATCAGATCTTTTCATTAAATAAACAGAGACAAGAGGCAGCTAGATTGCACACAACTTATAACTAATTAAGAACAGTGGCGAAGCTAGCGTCGTCTTACGCCTATGCCTAAGCCAGCTTGAGTGATGCACCTCGGATGATTTTGAGTATTTTGTAAGAAAGAATGGCAAAGGCTATTATTACTACCTAGGGCTATAGCCCCAATTGTTATTGGCCTGTCTTCGCCACTGATTAAGAAGACCATTCTTCAATTCAAGAAAACAGAGACATGAGTCACAGCAATTGCCAAACATTTCAAACCGATGGCCTAGATGACATGTAATTTTTAGCATCAACGCTCACGGTAACCATTTCAGCCCAAAAGGATGGGCAAGGAAGATCATCCACGTTTTTTATGAGGAAAGGAAGATCATCCTCTTTTTTTCTTCTTTTTTTGCGGGAAAATTTCCGATCTATTCATTATCAATCATGGCAGTACAATGAACACAAATAATAATAAAAAATACATCCAGATTTCGTAGGCGACCTAGCTACGACTACAAGCATTGAAACAAGCCGAAGGCATACCGCCGTCATCACTCCGCCGTCATTACTCCTCCTTCGCCGGGGCCGGGCAAAACTTGTATTAGACAGTCGAAAAGTCGCCTTGCTAAGGCCCCATAGGACCATCGCACCAGAACAACAACCTTCACTGATGAAGAGAAGCGTAGATCGGAAGAATCCAACCTTAAGATACACCAACAACGTACACAAACGAAGACCGGATCCGAGCGGATCCACCACTGACAACCACTGACTGAATCATGCGAGATACGCAAGAGACACACCTCCACACACCCTTCGACGATGCTAGTCGCACCGCCAGGATGGGGGCTAGGCGTGGAGAACCTTATTCCATCTCTAGGGAGCAGCCGCCGCCTCGTCTTCCTGAGCAGGACACAAACCCTAAACGGACACAACAAACATTCAAAAACGGAAGAGGAGCCCTCCCATCGGCAAGGGCCGAGATCCACCGCGCCTCCATGGCCTAAGGCCATCGGTAACAAGGTAGACCTGTGGCGCCGCCAGCAGGAGGCGAGAAATCCTATTCGCCTTGGACTCACGAGAGCACAAGCGAGGGGTGCTACTTGTGAGCTGCGTTGGAATTTTCCCCGAAGAGGAGGGGAGATGCAGTAAAGTAGAGATAAGTATTACCCTCAGTTAAGAACCAAGGTTATCAGTCCAGTAGGAGAACCTAACACCCCCAGTGAACAACACCTGCACACACAAAAGAAAATACTTGCACCTAACGCGAACATGGGGGTTGTCAATCCCCTCGGCGGTTACTTGCAAGGATCAAATCTTGTAGTGGTAGATAGATAAATTATAAAGATAAAATAAAATAGAAAAAGTGCAGCAAAGTATTTTTGCATTTTATATATGATAGATGAATGACCCGGGGGGCATAGTTTTCACTAGAGGCTTCTCTCTCGAACGCATAGCATACGGTGGGTAAACAAATTACTGTTGGGCAATTGATAGAAAAACGCATAGTTATGACGATATTTAAGGCAATGATCATGTATATAGGCATCACGTCCGAGACAAGTAGACCGACTCCTGCCTGCATCTACTACTATTACTCCACCCATCGACCGCTATCTAGCATGCATCTAGGGTATTAAGTTAATGAAAACAGAGTAATGCCTTAAGCAAGATGACATGATGTACACAAAGTAAACTCAATCAATATGAATAAACCCCGCCGTTTTCCCCTTAATGGAAACAATGCAAATACGTGTCTTGTCCCCTACTTTGTCACTGGGATACAGAACACCGCAAGATTAAACCCATTACAAAGCACCTCTCCCATTGCAAGATAAACCAATCTAGTTGGCGAACCAAACGGATAGACCGAAGAGAAATACAAAGCTATAACAATCATGCATAAAAGAATTAGGAGGAAATAATTACTTCTCATAAATATTCAGATCATAAACCCCACAATTCATTGGATCCCAACAAACACATCGCAAAAGAAGATTACATCGGATAGAACTCCAAGAAGATCGAGGAGAACATGGTATTGAAGATCAAAGAGAGAGAAGAAGCCATATAGCTACTAGCCATGGACCCGTAGGTCTGATGTGAACTACTCACGCATCATCGGAGGGGCAGTAAGGTTGATGTAGAAGCCCTCCGTGATCGATTCCCCCTCCGGCAGATCGCCGGAAAAGGCCTCCAGATGGGATCACGGAAGAACAGAGACTTGCGGCGACGGAAAAGTTTCTTTGGGTCTCTGCCGTAATTTCTTTACTGTATAGTCTAGGTTTGTTCTTAAGCCATATGTTGTAATTTAGGCCGCAAGCTTCAATGGCCCAATACGTTATCGGTGCCGCAAGTTTCTATGACCCCCAAAAAACGAAAGCACTAGATAGTTTTGCTTTCACTGACAGGAAGTAGAAGAATAAGAGGCACAATGTCTTCCAAAGCTTAGTGCGCATCAAGGTTGGTTCTGGTGCTACGGTGAGGTTTTGGACGGATCGATGGATCGTGGGTTTTGCTGTCCGGTACATTGCCCCTTTGATCAGGGCAAAAGTGAAGCCTCAATTCAAAGATACCAAGACTGTTCAATCGGGGTTGACTAATTTCAGATGGGTTTCAGACTTGGAGCCGCTGTGCTTGCCTTCGGAACAAATGCAATTTAACCATCTATGGAGGCTTATTTACAGTCTTCCCTGAGACCCCGAGGCTACAGACAAGTACATCTGGCCAAGGACTACTTCTGGTGTTTATTCTGTTAAATCCGTTTATTCTATGATGTGTCAAGGCCTAACAAGATTCCCCGCTGCCTGCTGCATTTGGAAATGTTGGGCTCCTCTAAAATTCAAGATTTTTCTCTGGCTCGCGTTGCATCATCGCCTTTGGACTTCTGATAGGAGGGTGAGGCACGGTCTGGATGAGGTTGTGGCCACATGTTACCCTTGTCTGCAGGAGCATGACACCGTGGAGCACATACTAATCCAATGTGTGTTCGCTCGAGAGACTTGGTATTGTTGCCTGGCTGCGCTGCATGGCAGCATCCCATGTCCTTCGAATCAAGACCTACTTGGGGAGTGGTGGATCCAGATAAGAGGAAGATTTCCTTCGAGAGACGGACATGGTTTCGACTCTCTGGTAATTACCTGGAATGTTTGGAAGCAGCGTAATGCCAGAGTTTTTGGTAACGTCAGGGAATAGTTGACTGCCAGAATTGATGGATCGCATCTTGTCGGAACTGGAGGATTGGGAACTAGCAGGAGCTGGAGTTTTACAACACTTTTTTGAGAGATCTGTGCGATGGCGGAAACGTCTTACCCGATGTGGGCGACGCATGCGTGTTAATATAGTAGGGGCGCACCTCCATGTACATCGCATACAAAGTTGTTGGAGATTACATCTTGGAGAGAAAGAAAGAGATAAGTTGGTTCAACAAGATAGAGATAAACCCTAACTGCCTAGCCTATCTCAACAAGGACTCCTAGGCCGGTACTCCAACACATCCTGGCGCATATTATGTGAGGTGCGGTCATGTATGTTTGACACCCTCCCTTAATCACAACTTCATCAAGTTGAGATTATGTTTGAATTCTTCAAAACTTTTGACAGGCAAAGCTTTTGTGAATCCATCTGCAATTTGATCTCTGGAATGCACAAACCGAATGTCAAGTTGCTTCTGAGCAACTCTTTCTCTGACAAAGTGAAAATCAATCTCTATATGCTTTGTCCTGGCATGAAAAACTGGATTTGCAGAGAGATTGGTAGCACCAAAATTATCACACCACAAGCAAGGGGCTTGTGTACTTTTCACACCAAGCTCCTTTAACATGGATTGAACCCATATAATTTCAGCGGTGGCATTTGCTAATGCCTTGTACTCTGCCTCAGTGCTTGACCTGGAAATAGTAGCCTGTTTGCGTGCACACCATGATATCAAGTTAGGTCCAAAAAGACCGCAAAACCACCAGTTGAGCGCCTGTCATCCAGACATCCTGCCCAATCAGAGTTAGAGAAAGCATTGACAAGAGTAGAAGGTGATTTGCTGAAATTTAGGCCAATGCTTCAAGGTATTTTTGACATATCTAACTATGCGTTTGGCAGCAGTCAAATGAACAGTAGTGGGTGCATGAAGAAACTGGCATACTTTGTTAACAGCAAAAGAAATATCAGGTCTGGTAAGGTTAAGATACTGAAGTGCCCCTACCAAACTCCTGTATTTTGTGCTGTCCTCTTGATTCAAGAGTTTTCCCTCTGTGAGAGATAATTTTTCTGAGCTGGATAACGGAGTGGGTGTAGGTTTACAATGTTGCAAGCTAGCCTTTTTTACCAGATCAGTTGCATACTTTTCCTGGGAGAGATGAAGTCCATCTTTGTGTTTATTCACTTCAATCCCAAGGAAATAATGCAAGTCTCCAAGGTCCTTTAGAGCAAAATCTGCACTCAAGTCTTTCAACAGTCCTGTGATTGCTTCATTAGATGAGCTTGTCACAATGATGTCATCAACATATATTAGAACAAATATGCATGTGTTGGACTTGTTATAAATGAACAATGAGGTGTCAGACTTAGAGGAAACAAAACTAAGTGTATGCATTTTGTGACAGAGACGAGAGTACCATGCCCTTGGATCTTGCTTCAACCCATATAGTGCCTTGTCAAGTTTACACATATGAGAGGGAGCACTTTTACTTTCAAACCCAGGAGGTTGTTTCATGTACACTTCCTCTTCCAGAACACCATGAAGAAACGCATTCTGCACATCTAGCTGTCTGAGACTCCAGCCCCTGGAAATAGCAATAGACAAAACAAGACGGATGGTTGCAGCCTTTACAACTGGACTATAGGTGTCCTCATAATCTATGCCGTATCGTTGTTTAAAACCTTTTGCAACAAGCCTAACCTTGTAACGGTCAATGGTTCCATCAGATTTTCTTTTAATCCTGAATACCCACTTGCAGTCAATTAAATTTTTACCTTGCCGCTGAGGAACCAAATGCCATGTTTTATTTTTCTTTAGTGCCATGTACTCCTCATTCATGGCTTTCTTCCATTTTTCATCACCAAGTGCTTCTTCAAGTGTATGTGGTTCACCTGGTTCACCTGTAGAACAAATCATACCGTATTTGGTTATATGTTTGTAATTAACATGATGTATTACCCCTTGTTGTAAGCGTGTACGCCGTGGCGATGGAGCAGTCGGATTTGCGGCCACAGAGGATCCCGTGGGCTGAATAGGAGTTTCTACCGCAGCTGATCCCGAGGAGGATTCACGGGCAGCAGCAGCAGTTTCCGCCCCGCTCGGATCTTCTGTGGCAAATGACACCGGCAAGGCTCCTGCAGAGGCCGCAGAGGATCCCGACCGAGGGGCCGGCTCATGATTTGCCACATGATGGCGAATCAGCGCCTGGCCGAACGCCTGTCGGGTGAGTGGGCGCGCATGGAGCGGCGCTGGATCCCGCGCCGGATCCTGACCCCATACCGGCCGGGTGGATGAAGGGGCGCCGCTTGTAACATAGCGGATGGTCGCCGAACCGCACGCCGCCCGGGCCAGCAGCAAGTTGATGCGTGGCAAGTGGCGATTGGCGCGGAGGTGGAGACGTGCCGTGGCTAGTTCAAGACGACCACGTGTCACGCTCCGGGTCGGGGGCAACCGTGCGGGCGGCTGGCGCACCTGGCGCGTCTGCAGCCGCGGATCCGAAGGAGATCTGGCGCATTGCTGTTGGACGGAGCCCGAGGAGGATCTGCCCCCAATCTCGGGACACATCAAACATGGCTCCAGTGAAGCGTTTTTTCCACCGTTGTCAATATTTTCGACGCTGTTTTCTCCTGTATCATCACAAGACTCGTGCATGCCATTAGTAATAGGATTAGTCAACAATTGATCATCACTATTAGTTCCCCCTTGATCAATACCGGTGAGATGAGAGGGTAAAACAAGGATTTCTTTTTGAAGAAGGGCACTGGCATTAGGATGAAGATCAGCGAAGGGAAATTTGGTTTCTTTGAAGACAACATCACGAGAGATGTAGACACGACTAGTGGAGACATCTTGGCATTTAACACCTTTATGTTGAGCGCTATACCCTAGGAACACACACTGTTTTGAGCGAACATGAGCTTGCGATTGTTGTATGGGCGAAGATTGGGCCAACATGCACACCCAAAGACGCGAAGAGATTTGTAGTCTGGTTTAGTGTGGAGGAGCCTTTCTTCCGGAGTTTCATTGTGAATGACTCGACTAGGAAGCATGTTTATGATATGAACAGCGGTGAGAAAAGCCTCATCCCTAAATTTGAGAGGCATGGAAGCTCCAGCTAGGAGAGCTAGCCCAACTTCAACTATGTGTCTATGCTTGCGTTCAGCAGAGCCATTTTGTTGATGAGCATGAGGGCATGACACATGATGTGATATGCCAAGTGTTTGGAAAACGTTTCATACTCCCCTCCATCAGATTGGACCGCAATGATCTTGCTATCAAATTTGCGTTCAACAAGAGCTTGAAAGTTTTGAAAAACTTGAAAGACATCAGATCTTTTCTTAAGAAGATAGATCCAAGAAAATTTTCTAAAGTCATCAATAAAACTCACATAATAGGTGTGTCTACCAACAGAACTAGGGGCAGGACCCCAAACATCGGAGAAAATTAATTGCAACGGTTTGGTAGAAACACTAGTAGATATTGGATAAGGTAATTGATGACTCTTAGCTCGTTGACATGAATCACAAATAGTTTCAACATTGCGCTCACCAACATACGGGAGCTTATTTTTCCTAAGCAATTTTTCAACTAAAGAGAAAGCAGCATGTCCTAATCGACCGTGCCACCGTGTTGACGAAAGTTTGACAACACCATAGACTTGTTTATTGGATCTTCTACGCTCCGGAATCAACGGGTAAAGCCCTCGAACACATCTACCTCGATAGAGTATTTTCTTCGTTACCTGATCCTTGATCAAAAAGAAAAAAAGATGAAATTCAAGGAAGGCATGATTATCAATGGCAATTCTATGAACATAAAGAAGATTCTTATCGGCACTAGGAACATGCAAGATTTTCTTAAGATGAATTTTACGACGAGGCGTACTAAATGTTGATTGACCAATGTGACGGATCCTCATACCTTCACCACTAGCAGTGTGGATTTGATCCTTGCCGCAGTATTTCTCCTTCATAGTCACCCTCTCGAGCTCATTGGTGATGTGGTTGGTGGCACCACTGTTGGCAAACCAATTTGTGTCAACACCATAGGAGCCATTTGCGGTAGCAGCAACCTTGTCCTCATCTTGGGAGGAGTCATCATCTTCATCGTAGCGGTACCAACAATCCTTTGCCGTATGCCCAGGCTTGCCACAGATCTGGCAGCGCGCGGTGTCCGGACGGGATTTGTTGGAGCCGACACCACGACGACCTTTGGAGCTGTTCGAGCGCCCGTTGCGAGGGTTGGAGGAGCTGCCGCCGTGTCCAGTTCCTCCTGACCGCCCCTTGTTACGGGGAGATCCGCGTGAGCGAGGGCCGCCACCATGACCGCGAGACGCGGAGTTGGCAGAAGACTTGAAGCCACCGGCCGAACTATGGAATTGGGCCATGTCGTGGGAACGAGCCTGACAGTAGAGGTTAGGGGTACGTAAGGAGAGGGCAGAGTCGTAGCTACGGCGAGATCGTACACACGGATGTATGAGTTCAGGCCCCTCTCGTGGAGGTAACAACCCTACGTCTCAGCGCTGCGGGAGCTATTCTGTCGTGTGGAGTGTGTGAGAGTTACAGGGGGTGCGAACCCTTGTGCCAGAGGGGAGGGGTGGTTTATATAGAGTGCGCTACCCCTCATAAATGCCAGGCAACCAAGGGTTCGATCATGGGGTGTAAAGGAGAGCGTTACTGATAACGCATGTAATAAATACTAATTATGGTGATGGCCCGACCGCCTGTCTGTTGCTCTTCTCAAAGTGACTTTAGATCTTCAGCGGTCGAGTGACTTCCAGCTCTCGTCGAGTGAAACGTATCCTGTCGAGTGGATGTAGAATCTTCCGAGTGAGCTGGTTGTCGAGTGGATAGTAAGTTTTGCTTACTCCAGTCGGAATCTTCCTTGTAGTCTTGTAATCTTGCATATGGTGTCTTTAGGTGGGGTATGTAGGCCATGCTTAGGACCCTACCCTTAATACATATCCACGTCATTAGCCCCCGAACGGATCAGGGTTCGAGTGGGAAAGGGACAGTGCAGGTTCTGCCAAACTCATCGTTCCGAATGAGCTTCGAGATTTTACTGATGCCTGTGACGACTGGGCCTTCTAGCATTCGCCTTGATCTGTTCAGCTTATCAGTTCTTCCGAGTGAATTTGGATGCAGGTTCAAGTCCGAGTGGCCAGCAGGATCTTTAGATGTGACAGGACGCTCCGCCCGGTCCAGATTTCACGGGATTCAAAATTTCGGGGAGCGCGTGCCGAGCGGGGATGATGCAACAGACGGGGCGCGACCCCTCGATCCTCGCGCCGCTTTTAGCGCCACGTATCACGCCTCCACGACCCGGCCGCTACCAGGCTGTCGGCGACGAGCTTCTCAACGTCCTCCTCCGTGACGGTCGACGGCAAGAAGTCACCCTGGATCCATCCGGGCGGCGCCGCGGCTCGAGCGCTCGATGGCTTCTTCCCCTTCGCCGTCTTCTTGGCGCGCTCCAACTTCACCGTGGGGTCGACCACCAGGAGCTCGAAGCGCAATCGAACGCCGACGCCGGAACCGACTGAAAAGGTTGCCAAACAGCCCAAGGTTGCTCCTGCAAAGTCCCGGAAGGCTCTTCCCAGGATAAAGGTTGCCGTGCCGATTGCTTCGACGTAAGTATTCTTGATCCTTGCTTAACTTGTTGCAGAACTTCATATTTTTGTTGACCGAGTGAAACTTGAATGTCAGGGCTGCCACCTCGGTGACGTCACCAGTGCGGGCTGAGGAAGGCGCGGAGAAGGACATGTCCGATGCAGCTACTTCCCGCCGAGGTATGACATATTGCCATTCAACATTGTTTTTTTTCTCAAACCATTCGACAGTCGTGTGAAATGTTGTCTGGTGACTGCAGAGCCAAGGAATGTCCTCCAGATCGCTGATGACGGTGAAGATGAGCTTCAGAGGAGTGCTGACCCCGCAGCTCCTCCTCTGACTGAACCAGTTTCAGCACCGGGTCTGATGACCGTGGAGCTCGCCAATCCGCCTCAAGCGCCGATCTCTCAAGCGCCAGTCTCTCAAGCGCCAGTCCTTCTGGCTGTATCGCCGCTGCCTCCACAGACTACTTTTCCTCTGTATCATGTTCCAGAAGATCAGATTGGAGCTGCAAAGGAGGCGATGATCCAAGCCGAGCACATGATGCGGCACACGAAGGAGGCGTACGAGGCCAGCAAGTTGGCTTACGACGCCAGCTCGGCGCTTCGAGCGAACGTCCGAGTAAGTGCTCTTGTAAGTCCGTGTTTGATTGTGTCGTTTTCCGTTTATCTTGACTTGACTCTACACCCAGTGGGTGTTTCTGTCCGTCGATGTGTAGTCGCTTGTCACTCACTCGGCCAGGACTGACTTGGTCGAGTGGTAATTGCTTGTCACGCACTCGGCTAGGGCTGACCTGGTCGAGTGGACATTTGTCCAGTGGGGGCACGCTGAGTGCACCCACTGGGTGTAGTCCCCGAGACCGCTGTCGAATGTTGGTGACATCGGCGGGGGTCTTTTATGTATTTTGCTGTTCATTTGTCACTCGGACAGGCCGGACCTGGTCGAGTGAAAGTAGGTCCAGTGGGGGCACGCTGAGTGCACCCACTGGGTGTAGTCCCCGAGACCATCGTCGGATGTTTGCATCGGCGGGGGTCTGAAAGAGACATTGTAGATTGTTTTTTTTAGTGTAGGAGTCTTAAGAACTTGGACACGGAGCCCAAATTTGTGTTTGAAACACACTCTCCACTCGGCATGCCGAGCGGATGTCTTGTCTTAGTGTCTTCCCTCCTAAATGCTTGATGTAGAAATGGAAATGTTGTCCATGAAACCAGCAGAGTAGGTCTTGTCAGTTCGGACCTTTCCATCAACCATGATATGACGCTGCATAAGGGTGGGTGGGTTTTGTGCTTCCACTCGGGTGCGGAAGAATATTTCTGTCGACTGAATTGTGTTTGTTGTTGATCTCAGAAGACTTGCGAGCTCGGGACTCAATATGCCAACTTGGAGAAAGAGAAGAACCAGCTTCAACTGGATCTGGAAGTGGCCAAGAAGGACCTGGAGCGCGTGCAGGCTGACCTGAAGGCTTCAGGAGGTAAACTTCGTCGACCGAATGCACCATTACTTGTTTCTTCTATCTTTGAACCGAGTGACTTCACTCGAGCAGACGTGCGTGGTGAGAATCGTCGACTCCAAGCGCGACTCAACAATGTTGTTTCCTTAGATACCATGAAGAAGGCGCTTGAAGATAAGGACAAATCACTCGCCGATGCTCAGAAGACGGCGAGGGAGAAAACTGAAGCCGCAGAGAAGAAACTCGCCATAGCCAGTAAGTTGGAAGAGGAGAACACCAAACTCAAGTAGGAGCGGGCTGACTGGGGCAAGAGGGTTGAGCAGGCGACCAAGAGAGCGAAGGGTCTGGAGAAATATCTAGGGGACTTCGCGAAGAAGATGTACATCTTGCTTGAAGGTAACTTTCTCCAGTCGAGTGAATTCCGTTAATTCCCAGAGAACAGCAGCTTGACCAATCTTTCCTTTCTTCGTGTAGAATTCTGCCAAGACTTTGACAAGGAGACTGAAGAGATTGAGCCAAGTCTGGACCCCACCAAGTCACCCGTCGGGGATGCCATAGCCATGAATATGCTTCGACTCGACGCCCGTGTTGGAAAAGTCTGGGGGTACATCACTCGACTGAAGGCAGCTCTGGCGAAAATCGACAAAGAGTTATGGCCAGAAGACGCTCCGCAGACTGATCTTGAGTCGATGATGACCCGCTTCGAAGGAATCCCTAATCGAGTGCAAGCATGGAAGAAATCTGCTGCTCGCTGCGGTGCTGACGTGGCGCTTTCACTCGTCCGTGTTCATTGTAGGGATGTCAGGGAGGACAAACTGAAGGCTCTCCAAGTCGCCAACACGAAGAAACTCCAGTTTGAAGACTTCATGGAGACCTTCATCGAAGCTGCCACTCGGATCGCTGATGGGATTGATCTGGATACCTTCGTCGAGCCCGCGAGTCCCACTGGCGCTTGAGAAAAACTTTACTGGTAGTCGAAACTTTATTTTGCCTCGGTATGCCGAGTGACGGTGTAACCGCTGAAAACTTCGTTCGGGCCTTAAGCCCGAGTACTTTCCGTTTGAATGGGCAACGTTTATCCGTGTTGGATATTATGGATTTATCTGCATTTTGCTTTCCAGTCCTTTGCTTGGTTTATTTGACTTAGGCGAAAATTAGTTCGCAGCTAAGTTTCCGAGTGGGAACGTTGGTTATCACTCGGAACGATTTCTAGCTTAGGCGAGGACCGACTCGCAGCTAAGCCCCCGAGTGAGAGGATCGCTCGACACTCGGAGAAGTTTTTAACAGACGAAAACTGGTTCGCGGTAAAGTTTCCGAGTGAGAACATTGGTTATCACTCAGAACGATTTTTAGCTTAGGCGAGTGCTGACTCGCAGCTAAGCCCCCGAGTGGGAGGATCGCTTGACACTCAGAGAAGTTTTTAACTTAGACGAAAACTGGTTCGCAGCTAACTTTCGAGTGAATGGGATGCTATACACTCGACGAGATTTTTAACTTAGGCGAAATCTGGTTCGCAGCTAAGTCCCCGAGTGAGAGGATTGCTCGTCACTCGGGAGAGTTTTTAACTTAGGCGAAAACTTGTTCGCAGCTAAGCTTTCGAGTGAATGGGATGCTATCCACTCGACGGGATTTTTAACTTAGGCGAAATCTGGTTCGCATCTAAGTCCCCGAGTGAGAGGATTGCTCGTCACTCGGGAGAGTTTTTAGCTTAGGCGAAAACTTGTTCGCAGCTAAGATTTCGAGTGAATGGGATGCTATCCACTCGACGGGATTTTTAACTTAGGCAAAATTTGGTTCGTAGCTAAGCCCCCGAGTGAGAGGATCGCTCGTCATTCGGGATATTTTTGAACTTAGAACTGTGCGATCGAAATCGACAAAAAACTGCAGGAGTCGTATCTTTGATAAGCAAAACTGTTTAGAGTACTCTTATTACATCAAACAACTCAGTCTTCAGGTATAAAATCGTCGAAGTAAATCCGCGTTCCAGGCCCGCGGCTCGTCAATGTTCTTCTTGAGGTTGAAAAGGTGGTAGGCTCCATTGTTCAGTACTTTGGTGACGACGAAAGGGCCTTCCCATGCGGGGGCGAGCTTGTGAGGCCGCTGCTGATCTACTCGGAGCATGAGGTCACCTTCATGGAACGACCGACTCCTGACATGCCTTGCATGAAAGCGACGCAGATCTTGCTGGTACACAGTCGACCGAATCAAAGCCATTTCTCGCTCTTCTTCAAGGAGATCCACAGCGTCCTGACGTGCTTGTTCGGCCTCAGCCTCCGAGTAAAGATCCACACGAGGAGAATTGTGAAGGAGATCACTCGGCAAGACAGCCTCGGCTCCATACACCATAAAGAAGGGAGTGCGATCGGTCGACCGATTTGGAGTCGTCCTCAAGCCCCACAGAACAGACGGTTATTTAGTAACCCAAGCTCTAGCTGCATGATCAAGTTCGCGCATGAGTCGAGGCTTCAATCCTTGAAGGATAAGGCCATTTGCTCGCTCCGCCTGACCGTTAGACTGGGGGTGCGCAACGGATGCGTAATCCACCCGAGTGCCTTGAATGGAACAAAAGTTTCTGAACTCTTCCGAGTCAAAGTTAGAACCATTGTCCGTGATGATACTGTGGGGAACCCCGTATCTGAATATTATCTCTTTCATGAATTTGATGGCCGTGCGTGAGTTCAGTTTCTTAATAGGTTTGGCCTCAATCCATTTGGTGAACTTGTCGACTGCTACCAATAGATGCGTGAAACCACTCTGGCCCGTCCGGAGAGGTCCGACCATATCCAATCCCCATACAGTGAACGGCCAGACGAGTGGAATAGTCTTTAAAGCAGACGCAGGCTTCTGTGACAAGTTTGCATAGAATTGACATCCTTCGCAGTGCTGAACAATCTCCTTAGCCATTTCATTGGCGCGCGGCCAGAAGAAACCAGCTCGGTATGCCTTGGCAACAATCGTCCGAGAGGACGCATGATGACCGCAAGTCCCCGAGTGAACTTCTTCCAGAATCAGTCGACCTTCTTCGGGAGAAATGCACCGCTGAGCCACGCCGGTTACGCTCTCTCTGTAGAGCTGTCCATCCATCACAGTAAAGGCCTTAGACCTGCGGACGATCTGTCGAGCTTCAACCTCATCTTCTGGAAGTTCTCGTCTGAGTATGTATGTGATATAGGGCACCGTCCAATCGGGAGTAATCACCAGAATCTCGATGACCAGATCTATGACTGCTGGGACATCAACTTCAGTCGGATTGGAGGCGCTTATAGGCTGTGGGGGCTCTTCGGTGAAGGGGTCCTCCTGCACCGAAGGAGAGTGCAAATGTTCCAGAAACACGTTGCTGGGTACAGGTTTCCGAGTGGATCCGATTTTTGCTAGCTCGTCAGCTGCCTGATTCTTCACTCGGGGAACATGGTGGAGTTCCAAACCCTCAAACTTCTTCTCCAGCTTCCTTACTGCATTGCAATATCCGGTCATGGAGGGGTTCCTGACGTCCCATTCCTTCATCACTTGATTAACCACCAAATCTGAGTCACCGTAAACCATCAGGCGACGGACGCCGAGTGAGATGGCCATACGTAACCCGTAGAGGAGTGCCTCGTACTCAGCTTCATTATTGGAGGAATCGAAGTGAATCTGGAGGACATAACTGAGCTTATCACCCTTTGGAGACACCAACACTACACCAGCACCAGAACCATTCAGCATCTTCGAGCCGTCAAAGAACATGGTCCAGTGTGCCGAGTGGATTTGAATTGGCTGCTGCTGTTCTATCCACTCGGCCATGAAGTCAGCAAGTGCTTGAGATTTGATGGCTTTCTTTGCTTCAAACTTGATATCAAAATAGAGGAGCTCAATGGCCCATTTGGCCACTCGACCAGCCGCGTCTCGATTGTTGAGGATCTCGGACAATGGAGCATCACTGACGACTGAAACTGAGTGATCTTGGAACTAGTGTGCCACCTTCTTTGCTGATAGATATATACCATAGACAAGCTTCTGGTAATGTGGGTACCTTTGCTTTGAAGGAGTCAACACTTCAGAGATGTAGTATACTGGGCGCTGGACCTTATAGGCCTTGCCCTCTTCTTCTCGCTCGACAGTGAGAACCGTACTGACGACTTGATTGGTGGCTGCAATGTACAGGAGCAGGGGTTCTTTGCTGTGCGAAGCAGCAAGCACCGACTGGGTGGAGAGCAGGGCTTTGAGCTCGCCAAACGCTGCTTCTGCCTCTGGAGTCCACTCGAACGTATCAGATTTCTTCATCAGTCGGTATAAAGGCAGGCCTTCTCTCCGAGACGAGAAATGAATCTACTCAGCGCCGCCAGGCAACCAGTGAGCTTCTGGACATCGTGTATACGCTCAGGTCGTTTCATTCAGACGATGGCACCGATCTTCTCAGGATTGACGTCGATCCCTCGTTCGGAAACGAGAAAACCGAGTAACTTTCCACCAGGAACTCCAAAAGTACACTTGGCTGGATTCAACTTGATGTCATATTTCCTTAAGTTGGCGAATGTTTCTGCCAAGTCAGTCAGCAGGTCGGAACCTTTGCGCGACTTGACTACAATATCGTCCATATAGGCCTCGACATTCCGACTGATCTGGTCGAGGAGACATTTCAGAATCATGCGCATGAAAGTAGCGCCAGCATTTTTCAGACCAAATGGCATGGTGATGTAACAGAAACACCCGAAAGGGGTGATGAAGGCCGTCTTTATTTCATCTGGACCAAACAGACAGATCTGATGGTAGCCAGAGTATGCATCGAGAAAAGATAAACGCTCACACCCCGCTGTCGAGTCCACAATCTGGTCGATGCGGGGGAGCGGGAAATGATCTTTCGGGCAAGCCCGATTGATATGTTTAAAGTCTATACACATGCGGAGTGACTTGTCTTTCTTGGGGACCATGACGACGTTCGCGAGCCACTCGGAGTGGTAAACCTCGCGTATGAACTTAGCCGCCAAGAGTCGAGCCACTTCCTCGCCGATTGCTTTCCGCTTCTCTGTTGCCGACCGACGCAAGTGCTCCTTTACGGGCTTGGCCTTGGGGTCAACCCTCATACGGTGCTCAGCCAGCCCCCTGGGTACACCCGACATGTCAGAAGGCTTCCATGCAAAGATGTCCCAGTTCTCACGGAGGAACTGGATGAGCGCGGCTTCCTATTTGCTGTCGAGTGTTGTTGAAATGTTGGTCGGAATAGCATTAGGATCCGTCGGGTGAATGTGCACTGGTTTCACGTCTCCTGCCGACTGAAAAGCAGACTCAGTGGCGGGCTTCTTGGAATGCAATAGATCGGCGGGATCAGCATTCTTCTTGTATTCTTCCAATTCGACCACAGCCATTTGCTGGTCGGCAATCTTGGAGCCCTGCTGGAGGCACTCCTCAGCCCTCTGTCGATTCCCTGTGACTGTGATCACACCCTTGGGCCCGGGCATCTTCAACTTGAGATACATGTAACATGGGCGGGCCATGAAACATGCATAAGCCGGACGACCAAGGATGGCGTGATATGCACTCTGAAAGTCTACAACTTCAAACGTCAACTTTTCCTTGCGAAAATTCTTGTCGGTGCCGAACACCACATCCAATGCAATCTGACCGAGTGACTTGGCCTTCTTTCCAGGGATGACCCCGTGGAATTGCATATTGCTCTCACTGAGCCTGGACATCGGAATGCCCATCCCCTTAAGGGTATCTGCATATAAAATGTTCAGGCCACTCCCTCCGTCCATGAGAACTTTGCGGAGTCGAGTGCCTCCTACTACCGGATCCACCACCAAAGCCTGCCGACCTGGGGTAGCAACATGAGCGGGGTGGTCCGACTGATCAAAGGTGATAGGAGTCTGGGACCACTTGAGGTACGTGGGGGTGGCAGGAACAGCCATGTTGACCTCCCTGTTTATGACCTTCAATCGACTCTTGCTTTCTACATCAGCAAAAATCATCAAAGTGGCATTAACCTCAGGGAAGTCATCTTTCTCTTCATCTTCTTCTTTGTCGGGATCTTTTCCACTTGACTGTCCTTCCTTGAACTGCTGGATCAGTAATCTGCACTGTCGAGTGGTGTGCTTCGGCAATATCAAGTTGCCTTCATCATCCTTCCTCGTGTGAATGGCACACGGCATATCCAGGACATCCGTTGACTGATTCTTTGACTTCTTTTGAGTAAACTGCCCCTTGGGCTTCCCTTTCCCTTTTCCTTGCCCCGCCAGAGCGGCTGCTTCTGCCTGAGCAGAACCATCAGCTTTACACTTTTGCTTTCGACTGGAACTTCCGCCGCCGGCGTCATTGTTGACTGCTTTTCCCTTGCCACTGCGGAGGCGATCCTCCTCTTCGCCGTTGGCATACTTAGTGGCAATTTCCATCATCTTGCTAAGAGACACATCTCCTGTCCGACCAAACTTCAAGTAGAGCTCTCTGTATCTAACGCCGGCCTTGAAGGCGCAAACAGCTTGGTGCTCGGAAACACCTTCCACTGTGTGATGAAGAGTGGTCCAACGCTGAATGTAATCCCTCAAAGTTTCATTCGGCTTCTGTACACAATGCTGCAACTCGGTCAAACCAGCAGGACGCTTGCAAGTGCCTTCGAAGGTTTTGATGAACACTCGGGCAAGATCCTCCCAGCAATAGATGCTAGAAGGAGCCAACTGATTCAGCCATGCTCGGGCCGAACCATCCAACATCAGAGACAAGTGCTTCATAGCAATGTTGTCATTGCCTCCACCGATCTGTACAGCCACTCGGTAATCATCTAGCCAAGTTTCTGGCTTCGACTCACCGGTGAATTTGCTAACCCCAGCTGCCAACCTGAAGTTGGGGGGAATCTCAGCAGATCGAATGGCTCTACTAAAACACTCTGGACCAGAAACAACTGCACCGCTTCCACTCGGAAAACCTCTGTCATAACCATCTCTGTTATACCTGCCCCTGTCGACTCGGTTCTGTATGAGGACTGACCTCGCGTCAAACCCAGGGGCCCGCTCATCACCGTACGGGCGCCTATCATCATAGTGCCGGGGCACGTATGGACCACTCCGCGGAGGAGTGGGCACTCGACGGTGGTCATCACGGTGATATCGAGGAGCAAACTGATCTCGCCTCTGATCTCTGAACTGATCATCACGATAATCCCCGCCTCTGCGTCGCAGAGGTGACCCTGGACTGTGGGCCGATTGGACCGTGTCTGCCTTAGCTGATCTGCTGTGTATCCTGTTGCGCGACTGAGAGACAACAGAGTTCTGCTCTCGAGCCGCCCCAAGCAGAGCTCGGATCTGCTCAAGACCTCTCCCAGCCTCGGAATTGGACGGCTGGATAGAATCTGCAATCCTAGCCGCCGCCGCAACGTTCTGGATCGGAGTTCGGAATACCTGAAGGTTGTCGTCGACTGGAGGGAACAACTGGCGCTGTCGTCGACCAGAAACTTGCGGACGCTGTCGAGTGCGCTCGTCGAGTGCCCTCTGCATCTCTTCGAGGCGCGTGCGCTCCGCCAAAGTGGCCAGACGCGCAGTCTCCAGAGCTTGGGCCTCTGCAGTCGCGCCGACGATGGGGGTTTGGAGGACCTCCTCATCCCTGCGCTGCTGCTCACTCGACGGGCCGCCACGCTCGCGGCCGCCACGGCCGTAGCCGGGCGGGCTCTGATGAGAATCCGCCATGAAAACTTCTGCTGCCGGATCGCAGCTTTCACACTCATAAGGGAGCTCAGATTGATCTGACGCCGAATCGAACACGCCGTGAAGTGACTCGGCGGGCTCGATAGCCGCAATCTGCGGAGTCGACGCCTGGCGTGCCGCCGCATGCCTCACCCATCGCTGGAGCCGCGAGCGACCAGATCGCTTGCGGCGACGCACAGCGGGGAGGGTGAACGATGCCGGAGCCGATATGTACTGGGTCGACGGCTGCCGAAGAAGAACGCCGCATGAACTCGCGCTGAAGTGCGTCGCCCCGCGAACAGGGAGAGCCTCAACGTCGAGAGGGGCTTCTTGGAGCCATGCGGAGTCGTCGGCGACGAAGGTGAGCGCACCGAGACGGATCTCGCGGCCCAGGACCAAACTGCCACCGGAAGACATGATGAAGATGAAAAACGCAACCTCGCCGGAAGTCGCTTAGACGCCTGCCCCACGGTGGGCGCCAACTGTCGTGGGAACGAGCCTGACAGTAGAGGTTAGGGGTACGTAAGGAGAGGGCAGAGTCGTAGCTACGGCGAGATCGTACACACGGATGTATGAGTTCAGGCCCCTCTCATGGAGGTAAGAGCCCTACGTCTCAGCGCTGCGGGAGCTATTCTGTCGTGTGGAGTGTGTGAGAGTTACAGGAGGTGCGAACCCTTGTGCCAGAGGGGAGGGATGGCTTATATAGAGTGCGCTACCCCTCATAAACGCCAGGCAACGAAGGGTTCGATCGTGGGGTGTAAAGGAGAGCGTTACTGATAACGCATGTAATAAATACTAATTATGGTGATGGCCCGACCGCCTGTCTGTTGCTCTTCTCAGAGTGACTTTAGATCTTCAGTGGTCGAGTGACTTCCAGCTCTCGTCGAGCGAAACGTATCCTGTCGAGTGGATGTAGAATCTTCCGAGTGAGCTGGTTGTCGAGTGGATAGTAAGTTTTGCTTACTCCAGTCGGAATCTTCCTTGTAATCTTGTAATCTTGCATATGGTGTCTTTAGGTGGGGTATGTAGGCCATGCTTAGGACCCTACCCTTAATACATATCCACGTCAGGCCATGCATTGATCAAAGTTACTCAGCATGGCGAAGAGCTCGTCGAGGGTAACAGGCGTGACGCGGGTGTCAAGGGTGGAGACGAGAGGCTGGTAGTCGACGTCCAGCCCATGCAGGATGTACGAGATCAACTCGTCGTCCTGGATAGGTTTGCTGGCGGCTGCGAGTTCGTCGGCGAGGCCACGCAGGGAGGCGAAGAAGGAGGCCACCGACTGGTTGCCCTTCTGCGCGTTGATGAGCGCAGTGCGGATGTTGTTGACGCGGCTAAGGGATTGCGACGAGAACATGCCCGCCAGTGCCACCCGGAGCGCGTGCGCCGTGGTGATCGCGGTCACCGTGACGAGCACCTCCCTGGAGAGGTTGTTGAGCAGGTAGCCGAGCACCTGCTGGTCCTCCCTGACCCAGAGAGGTTGGAGAGGGTTGGGCTCAGAAGACTCCTAGCCGTCCTTGTCCTTGGTGACGAGGAGTTTGGTCGGCTCCGGCGTGGTGCCGTCGACGTAGCCGAAGACACCGGCGCCCTGCAGCTGAGGTGTGATCTGCGTGCGCCACAACACGTAGTTCGTGCGGGTAAGCTTCTCGGTGACCTGGCCATTGAGGCTAGGTTGGAAGGCGCCGAAGGATGAAGATATGGCTGTGCACTAGATGCAATCGGCAAAGCTAGATGGGAAGTAGGAAAGCTCTGATTACCATGTGCGATGGCGGAAACGTCTTACCCGATGTGGGCGACGCATGCGTGTTAACATAGCAGGGGCGCACCTCCCTGTACTGCGCATACAAAGTTGTTGGGGATTACATCTTGGAGAGAAAGAAAGAGATAAGTTGGTTCAACAAGATAGAGATAAACCCTAACTACCTAGCGTATCTCAACAAGGACTCCTAGACCAGTACTCCAACACATCCTGGCGCATATCATGTGAGGTGCAGTCATGTATGTTTGACAAGATCAACCATAGTTTAGAGGGTGTGTGCGGTGTTGCCTGCTATTGGTTGTCTGCAACCAGTGCAAGCCTCTTGTAAAAATTGTTCTCTCTTCTATAAAAATATGGTATGCCTTTCGCATGCTCTCAAAAGAAACATTAATGTTTTAGTATATTGTTGGTTGAAAATTCAATGGCCACAACATTCTTTCCACCAGCCACAAACATACTACTAGAAGCATCTCGTTTCGATAGTAATATTCTACCAAAAGTAATTGGCAAAAAAGGTTTCTTTCCCCCAAAAGGGAAGACTAATGTGAGTCTTCATACCTGAATAAAGCCAACCGTCGGTACATTTATCTGTCAAACTATATACAAATCAATCCAGAGTTTGACCATGTGGCGATCCAGAAAATTTTCCAAACCCTGAAAAAACTGCAAAGCAGCTCAGCTTAATGACCAAAATATAGGAATAATGGCAATATTAGAATGTAGAGATTACTGACGGTATGAATAAATAAATAGTCTAAATAATAGCAATACAATCGTAGCTGAACAACCCTAAAAAATTTATGGCTAAGACTGTTCATCTGAATTCTGAATGTCTGGTGCTCTGAAAAACAATGCAGAGATTTAGAGACCCCATTATTACTTGCCGTTTCTAAACCAAGTTTTCCCTAAATCAAAACACCGTTGTGTATAAGTGAACTTGTAAAAGAGCCAAGCACCTGAGATGACACTAAGATTAACATATTTCTTTCACCTTTCCTCAATTAAAGCTTATACTCAAGCCATTGCATATGGACTGCTGCTACCTACGAAAAACTGTCTATATTAGCTTCTCTAATTTTTTGAAAACATACATTGGGGCGAGTGAACTAAAGAACCACATGTCAGTAAAGTGGAACTGAAGCTGTATCTCCAAGCACAGAAAATAAAAATTAGGAAATTTTCAACTTACAGACTGAGAATTAATGCTGGCATTATATGATATACAGTGTTTTCAACCATGCTTCCTACTAACAACTAGTAACAACTCCCAAGGTATATTCAGAGAAGTGAAAACGTATTGAAAGGCGGTGGTTGCGCCACCAAATCTTTACTGCAGAGAGGACCTGAACGTCGAGCCCGATCCACCCAGCCATCTCCCGCCACATTTGCCCTCCTTGCTCCCCCCACATGTGTGCCAACACGGTACGACACTTGCCACGGGGGCCTGGAGAGGATCTGAACGTTGAACTTGTATGCTGCATTCGATGGTTTAAAATGTACCCAGGTACTCCAAAAGGATCATACTGTAGATTATTCACTGTTGAGTAGACTAAATTTGATTAGCTGAGCAATTCTCTGCTATGGTACATAATGCATCTGCAGCAAGGAATGATCAGTTGTCTTGCGACAGCACATAATACATACAGTAACAGGAGACAAGAGTGAGCTTTCAACTTGCTTCTGCTCCTACAAAAGCACACATAATTCCTGGTGCTATCCTTTGCTCGAGACAAGCCGATTTTTGATTCCAATATTTGGTAATCAAAATAGTCTAGTGGCAAATACAGATGAAAATAAACATGTTATAAATATGGCAATTACACAGTGTCTCAAGAGGCACAACATGTGGGACATAAGCCTGGCTAGCTATGACCATGAATCAATTACATGAAGCATTACTTAGAATGGTTTGCACCTAAAGTGAAATGATGTAAGATAATTTTGAACAAGACATGGAAGCACAAAACAAACCTTCCAGTTCAATTTTTCAACAGATCAACTAATGTTGCAACAAGGACATTGTTTTAGAACAGTTTTTTTCTCAGGAAGAAAAACTACATCAACTGCTTAATCATGTCTGCTAGAATGAACTCTTGCGCAAGTGGTGAGCTTAATCTCTGTAGCTAACCATCTGCAGTGGATTCATAAAGAAAATTACATATGGTGCAATCATTTAATCAAGGAGTAGGGGTCCAAGCTCTTCTAAAACTCAGGTGCAACTTGCAAGTCAACATAGAGGATAATTTGGCACATCTCATCGCTAGGTAGAACAAAAAATAACAGGAAACACATGTAGATTGCCAAATGTTGATTACTAAGAAGGCCACCATATAATCTCTCATAAAAAGAACCTGGATAAAAAGGGAAAGTCAATTGTTGAGTTCAAAAAATTGAGACACCAAGGAGCCAGGAAGGTAGATTGCTAGTAATAAGTAGCAAGAAGACCCATAGAGTCCTAGAAAAAGAAGGAAAGTGGATTCTCCAGTTCAAGAAAATAGATACACGGGGCAGATTATCTAGCACATATTTCAAACACACACCAAAATGAGTTGGTAATTTTGGCATCAACGCGCACAATAACCCCTTAATTCCAAGTAGCTAGGTATCCACAAAAACATAGATTTAATGCAACTATGTAACAATCAGAGCTTCTAGATTATAATTGTATACATCAACCAAGAAGCTAGTAGGCTCATGGTGGGTCCAATTCATACATACTGCAGCTCATGAGGATACAAACATCCCGGACATTAAGAAGCACCAGCTCACTCAACAGCCTTCAGATGAAAGGCCAATCGTTCACAACCTAACCCTCTAGTGATGGAAAGAAGGCATGCGGAACAAGACTTTGTTTTAGCTGTAATTGAGTAGGACGGATGCCTTTGCGATGGAAAGTGGTGACCAACTTGCTATCCACCTCAACCTGAAGTAGCCGCCCTGCAAATTTAACCAGCACGAGCAACTCACCATCCCCAGGCACGACCACAATGTCCCAAAAGTTGTCATGGTCGTGACTGTCCCACGGCACCCTGATCTCCAAAACCGGCAATTCAATCTTGCATTTTAAGATCCAGTCCTCGCTTTCATAATCCCGCAGCATCCAGATACGAATGATTGTCTTTGCCTTATTAGAGCTGGACATGTCGAGCATGCCATCCATCTCAAACAGGTCATCGCAGCGGCCAGGAAAAACCGGTGCGCGCATTAGCCGAAACGACTCAGCTGTGGTCTCGAACACCATTATCATGGTGCTATTGCTACCATGCCGCATGCTACTTGTAGACTGCGTTGGATTTTTATCCCCGAAGAGGAGAGGATGATGCAGCACAGTAGAGTAAGTATTTCTCTCAGTTAAGAAACCAAGGTTATCAATCCAGTAGGAGAACCAAGAACACCACGTAAACATCACCTATACACAAAATGCAAACCCTCGCACCCAACGCAAACGAGAGGTTGTCAATCTCTCGGCGGTCACGTAACGAGATTAAATGATATATGATAGATTGATAAATAAATAAAAGATAAAAAAGTGCAGCAAGTATTTTTGGTATTTTTGTATAAGTAAACAAGATAGATCTTATGATAAAAGTAGACCCGGGGGCCGTAGAGTTCACTAGAGGCATCTCTCAAGAAAATAGCATACGGTGGGTAAACAAATTACTGTTGGGAAATTGATAGAAAAGCAAATAATTATGACGCTATCCAAGGCAATGATCATGATATAGGCATCACATCCAAATCAAGTAGACCGACTCTGATAACCCGCAAGTATACGGGATCAATTGTAGCTTTTTCGATAAATAAGAGTGTGGAACCCAACGAGAAGCTAAATGTAAGATTAATAAACCCTTCAAGTTCTATCGACCACCGATACAACTCTACGCGCACTTGACGTTCGCTTTACCTAGAACAAGTATGAAACTATTTTGTAGGTGTAGGATAAGTTTGCAAGAAATAAAACTAGAAGTACTTTGCAAGAATAAAACTATGAGTAAATTGCAAGATAATAAAAGTTAGCAGAAAAGTAGAAAGCTTTTGTAACACAAGAGAAAGATTTGTCCATAGGCAATCGATAACTAGACCGGTAATCCTTGTTGCAATTCTATATGAGGGAGAGGCATGAGCTAACATACTTTCTCTACTTGGATCATATGCACTTATGATTGGAACTCTAGCAAGCATCTGCAACTACTAAAGATCATTAAGGTAAAACCCAACCATAGCATTAAGTATCAAGTCCCCTTTATCCCATACGCAACAACCCACTTACTCGGGTTTAAGCTTCTGTCACTCTAGCAACCCACTATAAGCGAATTATGAACGTATTGCAACACCCTACAGCGGAGATCCCTCATGCTTGCGCGACACGGAGAGCACCATAGGACAGCACGAATAATAAAACATACAACTCAAACCAATCACGATCATCAATCAACCCATAGGACAAAACAGATCTACTCAAACATCATAGGATAGCCATACATCATTGGGAAATAATATATAGCATGAAGCACCATGCTTAAGTAGAGATTACAGCGGGGAGAAGAGGTGTTGATGTTGGTGTTGACAGTAGCAAGGTTGTTGATGTAGATCGCCGTCACGATCGTTCCCCCGGCGGCACTCCGGCGCCACCGGAAGAGAGGGGGAGAGAGCCCCCCTTCTTCTCCTTCTTCCATGGCCTCCCCCCTAGATGGGAGGAGGGTTCTCCCTCTGGCCCTTGGCCTCCATGGCGGCGGAGGGGCGAGAGCCCCCTCCGAGATTGGATCTATCTCTCTGTTCTCTTCTGTTTCGCGCTCCCCGATCTGGCCTTTCACCGTTTCTTTCATAACCGGAGATCCGTAACTCCGATTGCGCTGAGATTTTAACACGATTTTTTCCGGATATAAGCTTCCTTGCGCCCGAAGGAGACCTCCAACCGACCCACGGTGTGGCCACATGGCACCACGGCGCACCC
The DNA here is from genome assembly GCA_039707655.1 of Elymus sibiricus. NCBI lineage: Eukaryota > Viridiplantae > Streptophyta > Magnoliopsida > Poales > Poaceae > Elymus > Elymus sibiricus. The sequence continues at coordinate 403,295,091 of CM077668.1, forward strand.
CTAGGGGGGGGCGCCCCAGTGCCATGTGGGCACCGTGGGCCGTCTTTTGACATGGTTCCACCTCCAGAAATTCACATATATTCCAAAATAATTCTCCAGAAAATTTCATTAAGTTTAGACTTCGTTTGAATGGGTATTCTGCGAAACAAAAAACATGCAGAAAACAGGAACTGGCACTGGGCACTGGATCAATATGTTAGTCCCAAAAAATAATATAAAAAGTTGCCAAAAGTGTATAAAAGTGATAGAATATTGGCATGAAACAATAAAAAATTATAGATACGACGGAGACGTATCAGCATCCCCAAGCTTAATTCCTGCTCGTCCTCGAGTAGGTAAATGATAAAAAAAAGATAATTTTTGATGTGGAATGCTACCTAGCAAAAACTTGATCACATGTCTAGTCATGGCATGAATATTAAGATACGAGTGATTCAAAGCAATAGTCTATAGTTTGACATGAAGAGATCAATACTCGGGCATCCCAACAAACAATCATGCTTTTCAAAATATCAATGATAATGAAAGTTATCCCTACAAAATCTTATAGTGCTGTCATGCTCTATCTTCTTAACATAAAAAATACTTTATCATGTACAACCCCGGTTTTAGCCAAGCAATTGGTTCGTACTTCTAACGCGCTTCAGCATTTTCAACTCTCACGCAATACATGAGCGCAAGCCATGGATATAGCACTAGGTGGAATAGAAGGTGGTGGTAGGTATCAAATAATGAAAAAGGAGAAGTAGAAAATCTCGCATCAACTCGGCGGATCGACGGGCTATGGAGATGCCCATCAATCGATATCAATGCGAGGAGTAGTGATTGCCATGCAACGGATGCACTAAGAGCTATAAGTGTATGAAAGCTCAAAATAAAACTAAGTGGGTGTGCATCCAACTTGCTTGCTCACGAAGACCTCGGGCATTTGAGAAAGCCCATCATCGGAATATACAAGCCAAGTTCTATAATGAAAATTTCCCACTAGTATATGAAAGTGACAACATAGGAGACTCTCTATATGAAAAACATGGTGCTACTTTGAAGCACAAGTGTGGTAAACGATAGTAACATTGCCCCTTCTCTCTTTTTATTTTTCATTTTTTTCATTTTTTCTTTTTTTCTTTTTTTCTCTTTTTTTCTTTTTTTTCTTTTTTCTCTCTCTTTTGTCCGGAGTCTCATCCCGACTTGTGGGGGAATCATAGTCTCCATCATCCTTTCCTCACTGGGGCATGCTCTAATAATGATGATCATCACACTTTTATTTACTTACAACTCAATATTACAACTCGATAAAAACTATACAAGATGACTCTATATGAATGCCTCTAGCAACGTACTAGGATGTGCAATGATCTAGCGTAACAAAGATATCAAAAAACGGACAAGCCATGAAAATATCATGCTAGCTATCTTACGATCATGCAAAGCAATATGAAAATGAATGCTCATGTCATGTATATGATGATGATGGAAGTTGCATGGCAATATATCTCGGAATGGCTATGGAAATGCCATAATAGGTAGGTATAGTGGCTGTTTTGAGGAAGACATAACGAGGCTTATGTGTGATTGAGCGTATCGTACCACGGCGTTTGGATGCACCGACAAAGTTTGCACCAACTCTCTGTGGCGCCCCGCCTGAATACCACTGTAGCCAGACAGTCGCCGCACACGCCAGCCCAGGAGATCACTCTGGCGTAGGCGTTTACAACAAGTATCATGAACACAAGCTTTTCTATCAATGAATATATCAGTCTTACATGATATATTACAAAGGGAATGGCAGCGGAAAAGCTCTAACTAAGGCAGCATGGCCTTGGTGCGGCTCCAATCCACAGGGATCTGACTGGGTTACTCTTCTAGCCCACGAATACTCCGGCTCCTCGCTAGTGGACGTCGGATCCTTAGGTGAACCTGGCCACATTGAAGGCCGCTGGGTACTTTTGAATGTACTCGCAAGCAAACCAAACCAACATATACACCAAGCAAAGCAATCCATGGCATTCAAGCATGTACTTATAATTTTAACAGTATTAACTATTATGCTATGACAGGATTATCTAGCAAGGTTAATAATCTAGCAGCATTAATCAACATGTCATAGCAGGATTATCTATCATACTAACTATTGGAGTAAATACAGTAGGGTAAAGCATATCAAGTAAATAATTCATACTCCGAGTATTCTCACGATCCAAGTCCCATCTCGTAGCCATCACATGGCTAGCAATCATACCTCTGACATCATCTGATGTCCATGCATCTGCACTGCCAGTCTGACAAATCATACCTTACTCTGGTTCATTATTAACATCATATGGTTTGTTCCTCCAGACTCGACACAGACCAAATAGGGGCCTACACGAAGTGTCCATGACCGAGGACGCGGCTATTCGAATAGATTTACACTCTGCAGAGGTTGCGCACTTTACCCACACCATGGAGCCACCGGCCTCGTACTTTAGTACATGTTCCCATTCGGGTGGACCGGTGCTGCTCCAACGAAACTTGCCTAACCCGTGACTCCTCCACCGTACCACCGACAATCATCCTCCCCCAGAGTCATGCCCTGGGTGGCCCCCGTGTCACCCCGTGACACCTGCCACCGTCGTGGCCAAACTAAACTGTCCCAAACGGGGACCGCGCGCAAACAAACAACTGGGCTCACAAGGTAATCGCCGTCTACCTGATCAGGGCAGCACGCACGCATAACCTTCCCTAGGGGGTGGTACCGATAAAAGAGCACGAAGTTAGACCAAGTCAAGGCCGTCCCATACCGGCAAATGTGGCTGCACGAATAAGTCCGGATAGGTGACACTATGACTCGATCCAGCCGACGGAGGAGGTTGTCATTTAATCATATTCTTAATCATTACAATAATAACGATAATCCAAGATGTAAACTAGTATGTCAACATAACAACCTATCTCCAGATTGTCACCTACGAGTCACTAGTGCGATAATAAGATGAGCATTAGCAGGTAATGTAAACGGCAAATTCAAATTGGCAGGAATTTTATTATTTCTAACACAGGCATAAACATTAATTAAATACGCAAGAATAACACAGAGCAATGCTTTAGGGCATATAGCAGATGGTCGGCTTGCCTGGGGGTGAAGGAATACTCCGGGAGAAGTGCGATCACCTCGCGGAAGAATTTGCCGGAAAGGATTCCCTCTCGGGGGGGCTGAGAAAGGGCAGGGGCAAAATGGGTATTTTCAGAATGTGTAAACATGGTGAAAGTGATGTCATTGGAACGGGCTCGATGAACTGAAGAAGTGGGCGTTGGATTCACCTCGATCGGAGTTACGGGCAAAAAGTTATGGCCGTTCGTTGGTTAAGTAGCAAACAAACAGATTTCTGTCCGTTTTTACCCTTAACGAGTGAACGTTCATTAAATAACCGGTTCGGCCGCCAGCGGAATAAGTGAAAGCGCATTTTAGAGAATACGCTTTCCCATGGGGAAAAACGTAAAGGCGGCGGGGCGCTTCCACTTATCCTACGTGGCCGGCCTTAAGACGCCGACAGGTGGGTCCCGCACCCCTTCTCTCTCCTCCCACCATCTCCTTCTTCCTCCTCCCCGACAAAGAGCGGCTGGGGATCGGCCTCCCCGACGCCGGCGACTGGAGGCCATGGCGGGCTGGGGCGCCGCCGGGGATGGATACCCCACTCCACCCCGCGCCCGTGAGTGGTGGAGAGGGCGTCGGGGACGGCCGGAGCTGGCCGCGGCAACAGTGGCCGAAGGCGGCGGCGGGGTTCCGGTGAGCTAGGGGGCTGGGCGAGGGCATGGGCAAGCTCGCCGGAGAGTGGAGCTTCCCGTGGTGGGTCGGATGCAGCCTGGGGGTGCTCGGGTGTGGGGATTGGAGGCGGGGTAGTGGGTGGAGCTCGCCGGAAATTGGAGAGCTCCGGCGAGGATTTCGGTCGGGCGCGGCCACTGGGTGGACTAGAGGAGCAGAGGGAAGAGGTGGGTGAGTTCGAGAGGGCCGGGGAACAGCTATTTATAGCCGCGGGGAGGGCTTCCCGACGATGGCCGAAGCTGCTCGATGCTCGGTGCCGTGGCGACGTGGTTGGCGGGTTGCGGCATCGAGCGACTTCGCTGGGAGGGAGGAGACCTCGGGAGCGCTCGAGAGAGCTCGGGGGAGAAGAGGACAGAGGGGAAGGCGACGACGGCAAGTCACGGGCGGAGCAGTGCCATGGCGAGGTTCGTCGCGGTGCGAGGAGGAAGAGAACGGAGGGGGAAATGACCCGAGAAGAGGAAGTGGACGACGGGGAGTCAGGTCGGCATGAATGGACAAGCCTCGGCGGCCTGAGCTGGACTGCCCGACAAGACGAACATGCGGTGCACAGTTTCTGCGTGCAGTTCACGCGGTCACCACGGGCATGTCGTGTTCTGGCCCTCCTCTGGGTGCCAAATCTTGTCAAACACGGAAGGCATTGATCATATAGATGAGATGGGTCATAGGATGGACCAGGATTGCTCTTGAGTCGACGGGGGGATCCAGAAAAGTTTCTGGACAGAAACTTGGGGAGGAAGTTGTGGTCAAACAGAGGTGCCAATGAGCTGGAAAAGTTGTCACAGGGAAATTTGGTAGGAAGGACTAGGTGCTTGCAAAATTTGAGCCCATTTGGACAAGTTTTGCATACACTTCCTTTGCAATGCAAATTCTGGTCCAGAAACTTGACTTTGAAGCTGCACTCATATGGCTTGATGAAATGAGCTGAATTTTGGTGTAGAATGGTTATTTGAAGGTATGGAGGTACTGGGAAAATTTCAGCTCATTTGGATATGCCAAAGTGGTACTTCCTTCACAGAGTTAGAATCTGGACAGAAACTTGATGGAAATTTTGGGAGGAATTGGCTAGATGAAATGATGTGAATTTTTGCATAGTCACATCATATATAGAATTTGAGGTCCTGGATTAATTTGAGAATTTTTGAAGCAATATAAAATATAGTTGCTTCATAACCTCAAAATTGATCCAGAAACAAGAATTGGATAATGTGCTCAAAGTTTGAACTATGGAACTTGGGGTCTTGATGGAAATGGTGAAGATATGGATAGGAGAAGCTCCACAAATTATTTAGGATTTTTCCTGGCTACCAAAATGATAGCTCCTTTGGAAAGTGCCCAAAATGCAATATTGGCCTTAAATAGGAAAAGGCAATTTCCCTTATTGAATTATGCCAATATTTTTGGTGGGAGCTCAATATGATCACAAAGAATATCTCCACAAGTTTTCATGAACTTTGGAGATGGATAGATATTTTCCTGGATTTAATTCCTTTAACTGGCAGAAAAAGGAATTAATTTTAAATGAAAAATATTGCAAATGACTTGGCAATATTTTTGCATATCCAGGGTTTAAAAAGATAGGATGATCACTGGGAGAAGTTTGGGAGGCAACAGATCAAAGGAAATTGGGGTTCCTTTGTAACGGAAGGAATTAGGGTTTCCCTTCCGGTAGACCGGAGAGTAGGGTTTTGGTGGCAAAGTTTTGAGGAAATATCCTGGGTGGCAAGATTGGACTAGAGAGAATCTCTGGTCAGATAGGAGAGGCAAGGCTAAATGACCATCTTCATATACCCAAGAGCGAGAGAAAATCCGATAACACCGAAAAAAGACGGGAGTCAAATCCCGCAAAAGAAAAAAAAACAAGGAGCGAAAACCAGGGTGTCACACTCTTGAGGTGAGAAAGGGCATAGCACCGTACCGAAGAGGCTAGCAAAATACGAAAAGATAGGAGTGCGTATAATCCATGGACTCACATTAGTCATAAAGAACTCACGTACTTATTGCAAAAGTCTACTTAGCCCTCGAAGCAAAGTACTACTACGCATGCCCCTAGGGGGGAGGTTGGTAGGAGTTAACCATCGCGCGCCCCCGACCGCCACACAAAGGAGGCAATCAAAAATAAATCATGCTCCAACTTCATAGCATAACGACAGACCATACATGCATGCTTCGGGAATCACAAACCTTAACACCAATATTCTTACTAAACACAATCATTCACTAGTACCTCCCACATATTAGCATCTCCATATCGCAAAACTATTGCAAGGAATCAAACATATCATATTCAGTGATCTACAAGCTTTATGTAGGATTTTCTGACTAACCATGTGAAAGACAATTCCTATTGACTCTCTAAACAGATATAAGTGAAGCAAGAGAGTTTAATTCTTTCTACAAAAGATCACACTCTAACAAATATAAGTGAAGCAAAAGAGCATTCTACAAATAACGGTTTTATGTGAAGAGAAACAGGCATCCAAACTTCAAATGATATAAGTGAAGCAGATGAAGCCTTCTATAAAGTCATACTCAAAAGATATAAGTGAAGTGCAACGAGCATTCTATAAATAAACCAAGGACTGTCTCATACCAGCATGGTCCATTATTGAAATAAAAATAAAAAGCACACGACGGTCCAAGTAAAACACATATCATGTGACGAATAAAAATATAGCTCCGAGTAAAATTACCGATAGATTGTAGACGAAAGAGGTGATGCCTTCCGGGGCATTCCCAAGCTTAGACGCTTGAGTCTTCCTTGAATATTACCTTGGGGTGCCTTGGGCATCCCCAAGCTTAGGCTCTTGCCTCTCCTTATTCCTTTATCCATCGTCGTCTCACCCAAAACTTGAAAACATCAATCACACAAAACTTAACAAAACCTTCGTGAGATCCGTTAGTATAATAAAGCAAATCACTACTTTAAGTACTCTTGCAAACCCATTCATATTTTCTTTTTGCATTATAACTACTGTATTCTAACTTATACATGGTTCATACCCACTGATACAATCCATAGTCTGACAAATCATACCTTACTCTGGTTCATTATTAACATCATATGGTTTGTTCCTCCAGACTCGACACAGACCAAATAGGGGCCTACACGAAGTGTCCATGACCGAGGACGCGGCTATTCGAATAGATTTACAATCTGCAGAGGTTGCGCACTTTACCCACACCATGGAGCCACCGGCCTCGTACTTTAGTACATGTTCCCATTCGGGTGGACCAGTGTTGCTCCAACGAAACTTGCCTAACCCGTGACTCCTCCACCGTACCACCGACAATCATCCTCCCCCAGAGTCATGCCCTGGGTGGCCCCCGTGTCACCCCGTGACACCTGCCACCGTCGTGGCCAAACTAAACTGTCCCAAACGGGGACCGCGCGCAAACAAACAACTGGGCTCACAAGGTTATCGCCGTCTACCTGATCAGGGCAGCACGCATGCATAACCTTCCCTAGGGGGTGGTACCGATAAAAGAGCACGAGGTTAGACCAAGTCAAGGCCGTCCCATACCGGCAAATGTGGCTGCACGGATAAGTCCGGATAGGTGACACTATGACTCGATCCAGCCGACGGAGGAGGTTGTCATTTAATCATAATCTTAATCATTACAACAATAACGATAATCCAAGATGTAAACTAGTATGTCAACATAACAACCTATCTCCAGATTGTCACCTACGAGTCACTAGTGCGATAATAAGATGAGCATTAGCAGGTAATGTAAATGGCAAATTCAAATTGGCAGGAATTTTATTATTTCTAACACAGGCATAAACATTAATTAAACACGCAAGAATAACACAGAGCAATGCTTTAGGGCATATATCAGATGGTCGGCTTGCCTGGGGGTGAAGGAATACTCCGGGAGAAGTGTGATCACCTCGCGGAAGAATTTGCCGGAAAGGATTCCCTCTCGTGGGGGCTGAGTAAGGGCAGGGGCAAAATGGGTATTTTCAGAATGTGTAAACATGGTGAAAGTGATGTCATTGGAACGGGCTCGACGAACTGAAGAAGTGGGCGTTGGATTCACCTCGATCGGAGTTACGGGCAAAAAGTTATGGCCGTTCGTTCGTTAAGCAGCAAACAAACAGATTTCTGTCCGTTTTTACCCTTAACGAGTGAACGTTCATTAAATAAACGGTTCGGCCGCCGGCAGAATAAGTGAAACGCATTTTAGAGAATACGCTTTCCTACAGGGAAAAACGTAAAGGCGGCGGGGCGCTTCCACTTATCCTACGTGGCCGGCCTTAAGACGCCGACAGGTGGGTCCCGCACCCCTTCTCTCTCCTCCCTCCATCTCCTTCTTCCTCCTCCCCGACAGAGAGCGGCTGGGGATCAGCCTCGCCGGCGCCGGCGACTGGAGGCCATGGCGGGCTGGGGCACCGCCGGGGATGGATACACCACTCCACCCCGCGCCCGTGAGTGGTGGAGAGGGCGTCGGGGACGGCCGGATCTGGCCGCGGTAACAGTGGCCGAAGGCAGCGGCTCCGCAGGCGGTGGCGGGGTTCCGGTGAGCTAGGGGGCTGGGCGAGGGCATGGGCGAGCTCGCCGGAGAGTGGAGCTTCCCGTGGTGGGTCGGATGCAGCCTGGGGGTGCTCGGGTGTGGGGATTGGAGGCGGGGCAGTGGGTGGAGCTCGCCGGAAATTGGAGAGCTCCGGCGAGGATTTCGGTCGGGCGCGGCCACTGGGTGGACTAGAGGAGCAGAGGGGAGAGGTGGGTGAGCTCGAGAGGGCCGGGGAACGGCTATTTATAGCCGCGGGGAGGACTTCCCGACGATGGCCGAAGCTGCTCGATGCTCGGTGCTGTGGCGACGTGGTTGGCGGGTTGCGGCATCGAGCAACTTCGCGGGGAGGGAGGAGACCTCGGGAGCGCTCGAGAGAGCTCGGGGGAGAAGAGAACAGAGGGGAAGGCGACGACTGCAAGTCACGGGCGGAGCAGTGCCATGGCGAGGTTCATCGCGGTGCGAGGAGGAAGAGAACGGAGGGGGAAATGACCCGAGAAGAGGAAGTGGACGACGGGGAGTCAGGTCGGCATGAATGGACAAGCCTCGGCGGCCTGAGCTGGACTGCCCGACAAGACGAACATGCGGTGCACAGTTTCTGCGTGCAGTTCACGCGGTCACCACGGGCATGTCGTGTTCTGGCCCTCCTCTGGGTGCCAAATCTTGTCAAACACGGAAGGCATTGATCATATAGATGAGATGGGTCATAGGATGGACCAGGATTGCTCTAGAGTGGACGGGGGGATCCAGAAAAGTTTCTGGACAGAAACTTGGGGAGGAAGTTGTGGTCAAACAGAGGTGCCAATGAGTTGGAAAAGTTGTCACAGGGAAATTTGGTAGGAAGGACTAGGTGCTTGCAAAATTTGAGCCCATTTGGACAAGTTTTGCATACACTTCCTTTGCAATGCAAATTCTGGTCCAGAAACTTGACTTTGAAGCTGCACTCATATGGCTTGATGAAATGAGCTGAATTTTGGTGGAGAATGATGATTTGAAGGTATGGAGGTACTGGGAACATTTCAGCTCATTTGGATATGCCAAAGTGGTACTTCCTTCACAGAGTTAGAATCTGGACAGAAACTTGATGGAATTTTTGGGAGGAATTGGCTATATGAAATGATGTGAATTTTTTCATAGTCACATCATATATGGAATGTGAGGTCCTGGATTAATTTGAGAATTTTTTAAGTAATATAAAATATAGTTGCTTCATAACCTCAAAATTGATCCAGAAACAAGAATTGGATAATGTGCTCAAAGTTTGAACTATGGAACTTGGGGTCTTGATGGAAATGGTGAAGATATGGATAGGAGAAGCTCCACAAATTATTTGGGATTTTTCCTGGCTACCAAAATGATAGCTCCTTTGGAAAGTGCCCAAAATGCAATATTGGCTTTAAATAGGAAAAGGCAATTTCCCTTATTTAATTATGCCAATATTTTTGGTGGGAGCTCAATATGATCACAAAGAATATCTCCACAAGTTTTCATGAACTTTGGAGATGGATAGATATTTTCCTGGATTTAATTCCTTTAACTGGCAGAAAAAGGAATTAATTTTAAATGAAAAATATTGCAAATGACTTGGCAATATTTTTGCATATCCAGGGTTTAAAAAGATAGGATGATCACTGGGAGAAGTTTGGGAGGCAACAAATCAAAGGAAATTGGGGTTCCTTTGTAACGGAAGGAATTAGGGTTTCCCTTCCGGTAGACCGGAGAGTAGGGTTTTGGTGGCAAAGTCTTGAGGAAATATCCTGGGTGGCAAGATTGGACTGGAGAGAATCTCTGGTCAGATAGGAGAGGCAAGGCTAAATGACCATCTTCATATACCCAAGAGCGAGAGAAAATCCGATAACACTGAAAAAAGACGGGAGTCAAATCCCGCAAAAGAAAAAAAAACAAGGAGCGAAAACCAGGGTGTCACAAACCTACCCCCCCTTAAGAAAATCTCGTCCTCGAGATTTCCGGGCTTACCTCCCAACTAAGGGGGACTTACCTCTGTACGACTTGGATCCATCAGCTGTCTTGTCTTCATTTGTTTACTGACCTTTTGATTGCCTCCTTTGGTGGCTCAGGTGTTGTCTTTTTCAGACGGCTGCATTGAATCCTGCTCTTTCCTATCAGGCAAACCCTTTGTGCTGGTAGTTTGCTGGCTAGGGTTGGTGGGTATCTCCGAGTATCGACAAATAGTCTGGTTTCCATGGTCTGGGACTAGCTGCTTCGGGTGTTATTGTGATACTTCGCACAATGACTGCCAAGGGCGAGACATTCTTTCTGAGTACCGGACTCATGTGCTCGTATGGCCTGGAGTGGCTCTCTTTTTGCCTTGTCAGAATGCTCAATCTGGCTGTGGGTTCTATACGGATGCTTTCTTCCTGCCCCTTGCATGCTGACTTCGTTCTTAGGAGGTTCCCAACTGAAATGTCGGGCACGATCACAAAGTAATCATAGACGGTAATCTCCTATCTTGGCCCATATTCATGATGAGTATGACATGCTGGCTGCATTGTTGTGGCCGTATATGCAAGAGTCTGACAAAGATTGATAATATCACCTTGTCTGTGAAATTTCATTTTATTGACCATCGTGAAGGTGGTTTGTCCGAAACTTCATTGTTCTTGGGGGTTCCTTTTTGGGGAACTTGTCATGATCTGCCAACACGGCTCCTTGGTCATCTCCCAGCTTGTTGGGCTTGTGCTCACAATTTACTCTTGCATATCTCGTAGGGATTGCTGTGTTCACATCCTTCTTCGAAGTATGGGGCCGATTTTTCTTTGAACACAGCCATTCCTGTATACGAGTGGCTCGCATTAACGGATCCATTGGACTGCATGCTCACAACATATGCAAAGGTAGGATAAATCCTTTCATACCCACTGAGTTCTGAGGCGGACGTGTGTCCAGACTAGTTCGTGCTTCTGACAGGATTGTTGCGGGCACGATGGCGTGCTAAAGGAGGCTGAATTCCTTGCGCCCGAAGCTTCTACCAAGGTAGTGTGCTAAAGAGGGCTGGGTGTCGTACCTCAGAAGTTTCCCCTCAGGTTGCTTACTGGGGAAGGCCAGGTGCCTTATGCCGGAAGCTTTCTGCGGTAGCATGCTGAGGAAGATTGGAGTGCCGTACTCCAGAAGATTTTCTCACCAAGGGGTGAAGCGAGAAAGGTTGGGAGTCTTGCGTCGTAAGCTTCTCCCGATAGCTTGCGGAGGAAGGCTGGGTTGCTTATATCAGAAGTCCTTGTCTGAAAATGTCCTGTTGGTCATGCACCCCGCTAATTCTTCTGTTGGTCTGATCATTGTTGCTGTAGAGGTTGCACAACTGATGTATACTTCATGTTGGTAATTAATTCGGAATACCCTTTGCATTTAAACCAATTGTTGCTGGTAGTGAGCGGTTGACAGATAATTCTATTCGGTTTAGTTGAGCTTCCAAGCATGTGAAATTCTCATTGATTCTGGGCAGCGTGAGCTTATCCACAATTCTGGCCAACCTTGTTCACAGTGCCCGGAAAATTTTGTATACGCATCGAGGAATTCCAGAATATGCTTGGAAATTTGTATCAACATACCAGAGTGTTGTTGTTGGTCTCGGCACATTCACCTTCCTGGAATATGTCTTCTTGGGTAATAATTCTTCGGTCCACTGAGAAAAGACTCAAGGTTCATCCCACTGACCGAAACAATCCTTGTGTCGAGGGGCCGAATAACTTGCTCTTACTGGTGTCCATTCCCGATAGCTCATCTGGCTATTCCTTTGATATGATCAATTCGGAAGCAAACTCTCTCAGGTATATTCTGGCCTTGTTTGTTGCACTCAGATTCTGCTTTTGTCCCATTCTTCATTCCTGACCAATCCGGTGATAATGCTCCGAACATCGGGTAGTTGGCTTGACTCTTACTGAATTTGGATTATTGGGTATTATCCAAGTTGTGTGTTGGTCTTCTTTGGCAGTACTTGCAGATGGATCCAGTCGGAGCAAAAAGATCAGAACCGACAAAAGAAGCAAGATCGCGAAAACCAAAAAGCAAATAAAGCTTAAATTTTGCGGACCTTACACATGTGGCCGAAGATTCACTAGTATAACTAGTATAGCGCACTCGATGTACCTCTAAGGATTTGGAAGCAAAACCACACAATGCTCCTGGTAGCAATTGGTGTTAAGCTCCTACTACTTCCTTTAGGGAACATCAAATTCGACGCACGACCATAGCCAAGGTGGCCTAGCCAACGATCCTAGGGTTACCGGGGAAGAGACGGAATTTAAAAGCGTTTCCCAAAGGAAACTGGATTTGAGGAGAGAAATGCCATGGCTAGCAAGCAGGGTGGGGATATCTGGTTTACCTAGGGGTTTAGGGCTCACAGGTCGTTGCCTGGTGCGGACATTTCACACCGGAGGCAAAGGCCACGAGAGTTGGGGTCTGATGGAGCCAAAAACCTATGGGGGGGTTGCCTTATAACCAATAGTAGCCGTGCCTGTCTGGCAAAGATGGCTGAAATCCATCTGGGCTTTCTACTGATCAAGAGGCAATGAAATCTGGCTAGGCTAACCTACGGCCAGCCTGGCTCTGATACCATCCGTTGTGGCGCCCTGCCTGAATACCACTGTAGCCAGACGGTCGCCGCACACGCCAGCCCAGGAGATCACTCTGGCGTGCGCGTTTACAACAAGTATCATGAACACAAGCTTTTCTATCAATGAATATATCAGTCTTACATGATATATTACAAAGGGAATGACAGCGGAAAAGCTCTAACTAAGGCAGCATGGCCTTGGTGCGGCTCCAATCCACAGGGATCTGACTGGGTTACTCTTCTAGCCCGCGAATACTCCGGCTCCTCGCTAGTGGACGTCGGATCCTTAGGTGAACCTGGCCACATTGAAGGCCGCTGGGTACTTTTGAATGTACTCGCAAGCAAACCAAACCAACATATACACCAAGCAAAGCAATCCATGGCATTCAAGCATGTACTTATTATTTTAACAGTATTAACTATTATGCTATGGCAGGATTATCTAGCAAGGTTAATAATCTAGCAGCATTAATCAACATGTCATAGCAGGATTATCTATCATACTAACTATTGGAGTAAATACAGTAGGGTAAAGCATATCAAGTAAATAATTCATACTCCGAGTATTCTCACGATCCAAGTCCCATCTCGTAGCCATCACATGGCTAGCAATCATACCTCTGACATCATCTGATGTCCATGCATCTGCACTGCCAGTCTGACAAATCATACCTTACTCTGGTTCATTATTAACATCATATGGTTTGTTCCTCCAGACTCGACACAGACCAAATAGGGGCCTACACGAAGTGTCCATGACTGAGGACGCGGCTATTCGAATAGATTTACAATCTGCAGAGGTTGCGCACTTTACCCACACCATGGAGCCACCGGCCTCGTACTTTAGTACATGTTCCCATTCGGGTGGACCAGTGTTGCTCCAACGAAACTTGCCTAACCCGTGACTCCTCCACCGTACCACCGACAATCATCCTCCCCCAGAGTCATGCCCTGGGTGGCCCCCGTGTCACCCCGTGACACCTGCCACCGTCGTGGCCAAACTAAACTGTCCCAAACGGGGACCGCGCGCAAACAAACAACTGGGCTCACAAGGTTATCGCCGTCTACCTGATCAGGGCAGCACGCACGCATAACCTTCCCTAGGGGGTGGTACCGATAAAAGAGCACGAGGTTAGACCAAGTCAAGGCCGTCCCATACCGGCAAATGTGGCTGCACGAATAAGTCCGGATAGGTGACACTATGACTCGATCCAGCCGACGGAGGAGGTTGTCATTTAATCATATTCTTAATCATTACAATAATAACGATAATCCAAGATGTAAACTAGTATGTCAACATAACAACCTATCTCCAGATTGTCACCTACGAGTCACTAGTGCGATAATAAGATGAGCATTAGCAGGTAATGTAAACGGCAAATTCAAATTGGCAGGAATTTTATTATTTCTAACACAGGCATAAACATTAATTAAACACGCAAGAATAACACAGAGCAATGCTTTAGGGCATATATCAGATGGTCGGCTTGCCTGGGGGTGAAGGAATACTCCGGGAGAAGTGCGATCACCTCGCGGAAGAATTTGCCGGAAAGGATTCTCTCTCGGGGGGGCTGAGTTAGGGCAGGGGCAAAATGGGTATTTTCAGAATGTGTAAACATGGTGAAAGTGATGTCATTGGAACGGGCTCGATGAACTGAAGAAGTGGGCGTTGGATTCACCTCGATCGGAGTTACGGGCAAAAAGTTATGGCCGTTCGTTCGTTAAGCACCAAACAAACAGATTTCTGTCCGTTTTTACCCTTAATGAGTGAACGTTCATTAAATAACCGGTTCGGCCGCCATCGGAATAAGTGAAAGCGCATTTTAGAGAATACGCTTTCCCATGGGGAAAAACGTAAAGGCGGCGGGGCGCTTCCACTTATCCTACGTGGCCGGCCTTAAGACGCCGACAGGTGGGTCCCGCACCCCTTCTCTCTCCTCCCACCATCTCCTTCTTCCTCCTCCCCGACAAAGAGCGGCTGGGGATCGGCCTCGCCGACGCCGGCGACTGGAGGCCACGGCGGGCTGGGGCGCCGCCGGGGATGGATACCCCACTCCACCCCGCGCCCGTGAGTGGTGGAGAGGGCGTCGGGGACGGCCGGAGCTGGCCGCGGCAACAGTGGCCGAAGGCGGCAGCGGGGTTCCGGTGAGCTAGGGGGCTGGGCGAGGGCATGGGCGAGCTCGCCGGAGAGTGGAGCTTCCCGTGGTGGGTCGGATGCAGCCTGGGGGTGCTCGGGTGTGGGGATTGGAGGCGGGGTAGTGGGTGGAGCTCGCCGGAAATTGGAGAGCTCCGGCGAGGATTTCGGTCGGGCGCGGCCACTGGGTGGACTAGAGGAGCAGAGGGAAGAGGTGGGTGAGTTCGAGAGGGCCGGGGAACGGCTATTTATAGCCGCGGGGAGGGCTTCCCGACGATGGCCGAAGCTGCTCGATACTCGGTGCCGTGGCGACGTGGTTGGCGGGTTGCGGCATCGAGCGACTTCGCTGGGAGGGAGGAGACCTCGGGAGCGCTCGAGAGAGCTCGGGGGAGAAGAGGACAGAGGGGAAGGCGACGACTGCAAGTCACGGGCGGAGCAGTGCCATGGCGAGGTTCGTCGCGGTGCGAGGAGGAAGAGAACGGAGGGGGAAATGACCCGAGAAGAGGAAGTGGACGACGGGGAGTCAGGTCGGCATGAATGGACAAGCCTCGGCGGCCTGAGCTGGACTGCCCGACAAGACGAACATGCGGTGCACAGTTTCTGCGTGCAGTTCACGCGGTCACCACGGGCATGTCGTGTTCTGGCCCTCCTCTGGGTGCCAAATCTTGTCAAACACGGAAGGCATTGATCATATAGATGAGATGGGTCATAGGATGGACCAGGATTGCTCTAGAGTGGACGGGGGGATCCAGAAAAGTTTCTGGACAGAAACTTGGGGAGGAAGTTGTGGTCAAACAGAGGTGCCAATGAGCTGGAAAAGTTGTCACAGGGAAATTTGGTAGGAAGGACTAGGTGCTTGCAAAATTTGAGCCCATTTGGACAAGTTTTGCATACACTTCCTTTGCAATGCAAATTCTGGTCCAGAAACTTGACTTTGAAGCTGCACTCATATGGCTTGATGAAATGAGCTGAATTTTGGTGTAGAATGGTTATTTGAAGGTATGGAGGTACTGGGAAAATTTCAGCTCATTTGGATATGCCAAAGTGGTACTTCCTTCACAGAGTTAGAATCTGGACAGAAACTTGATGGAAATTTTGGGAGGAATTGGCTAGATG
This sequence comes from Elymus sibiricus, assembly GCA_039707655.1. NCBI lineage: Eukaryota > Viridiplantae > Streptophyta > Magnoliopsida > Poales > Poaceae > Elymus > Elymus sibiricus. The sequence continues at coordinate 403,311,225 of CM077668.1, forward strand.
AAATGATGTGAATTTTTGCATAGTCACATCATATATAGAATTTGAGGTCCTGGATTAATTTGAGAATTTTTGAAGCAATATAAAATATAGTTGCTTCATAACCTCAAAATTGATCCAGAAACAAGAATTGGATAATGTTCTCAAAGTTTGAACTATGGAACTTGGGGTCTTGATGGAAATGGTGAAGATATGGATAGGAGAAGCTCCACAAATTATTTAGGATTTTTCCTGGCTACCAAAATGATAGCTCCTTTGGAAAGTGCCCAAAATGCAATATTGGCCTTAAATAGGAAAAGGCAATTTCCCTTATTGAATTATGCCAATATTTTTGGTGGGAGCTCAATATGATCACAAAGAATATCTCCACAAGTTTTCATGAACTTTGGAGATGGATAGATATTTTCCTGGATTTAATTCCTTTAACTGGCAGAAAAAGGAATTAATTTTAAATGAAAAATATTGCAAATGACTTGGCAATATTTTTGCATATCCAGGGTTTAAAAAGATAGGATGATCACTGGGAGAAGTTTGGGAGGCAACAGATCAAAGGAAATTGGGGTTCCTTTGTAACGGAAGGAATTAGGGTTTCCCTTCCGGTAGACCGGAGAGTAGGGTTTTGGTGGCAAAGTTTTGAGGAAATATCCTGGGTGGCAAGATTGGACTGGAGAGAATCTCTGGTCAGATAGGAGAGGCAAGGCTAAATGACCATCTTCATATACCCAAGAGCGAGAGAAAATCCGATAACACCGAAAAAAGACGGGAGTCAAATCCCGCAAAAGAAAAAAAACAAGGAGCGAAAACCAGGGTGTCACACTCTCGAGGTGAGAAAGGGCATAGCACCGTACCGAAGAGGCTAGCAAAATACGAAAAGATAGGAGTGCGTATAATCCATGGACTCACATTAGTCATAAAGAACTCACGTACTTATTGCAAAAGTCTACTTAGCCCTCGAAGCAAAGTACTACTACGCATGCCCCTAGGGGGGAGGTTGGTAGGAGTTAACCATCGCGCGCCCCCGACCGCCACACAAAGGAGGCAATCAAAAATAAATCATGCTCCAACTTCATAGCATAACGACAGACCATACATGCATGCTTCGGGAATCACAAACCTTAACACCAATATTCTTACTAAACACAATCATTCACTAGTACCTCCCACATATTAGCATCTCCATATCGCAAAACTATTGCAAGGAATCAAACATATCATATTCAGTGATCTACAAGCTTTATGTAGGATTTTCTGACTAACCATGTGAAAGACAATTCCTATTGACTCTCTAAACAGATATAAGTGAAGCAAGAGAGTTTAATTCTTTCTACAAAAGATCACACTCTAACAAATATAAGTGAAGCAAAAGAGCATTCTACAAATAACGGTTTTATGTGAAGAGAAACAGGCATCCAAACTTCAAATGATATAAGTGAAGCAGATGAAGCCTTCTATAAAGTCATACTCAAAAGATATAAGTGAAGTGCAAAGAGCATTCTATAAATAAACCAAGGACTGTCTCATACCAGCATGGTCCATTATTGAAATAAAAATAAAAAGCACACGACGGTCCAAGTAAAACACATATCATGTGACGAATAAAAATATAGCTCCGAGTAAAATTACCGATAGATTGTAGACGAAAGAGGTGATGCCTTCCGGGGCATTCCCAAGCTTAGACGCTTGAGTCTTCCTTGAATATTACCTTGGGGTGCCTTGGGCATCCCCAAGCTTAGGCTCTTGCCTCTCCTTATTCCTTTATCCATCGTCGTCTCACCCAAAACTTGAAAACATCAATCACACAAAACTTAACAAAACCTTCGTGAGATCCGTTAGTATAATAAAGCAAATCACTACTTTAAGTACTCTTGCAAACCCATTCATATTTTCTTTTTGCATTATAACTACTGTATTCTAACTTATACATGGTTCATACCCACTGATACAATCCATAGTTTCATCAAAACAAGCAAAACAATGCATCGAAAACAGAATCTGTCAAAAACAGAACAGTCTGTAGTAATATGAACATTCACCATACTTCTGTAACTCCAAAAATTCTGAAAAATTAGGAAAACCTGGGAAATTTGTATATCAATCATGTGTAAAACATTCAGAAGCTTTTGACGCTCTGGTGATTTTATAACAATTCTGGACTGGGCACAAAAGTTTCTGTTTTTGCACAGAATCAAGCAACTATCAACCAAATCATCCCAAAGGCTTTACTTGGCACATTATTTTTATAATACAATGAAATTATACAAGGGGATAATTATTTTTTTTGAAAAGTTTCTGTAATCAAGATTTGCAAAGTTTCCGTGGGCATGAACAAAGTTCAAGGCTAGCCCCCACTTCAACGATGCTCGTCTTTCTCACTTTCACTTCTCTTTTTGAAAAAGGTTTTAGGTTCCCCACTATATTTTTTGTTTTTAAACTATTTGAAAGCACACAACAGAAATAAAAGACTCTCTAAAACTTCCGGGTTGTCTCCCAGGCAGCGCTTTCTTTAGCCATTAAGCTAGGCATAAAGTGCTCATGCAAGTGATCCACCCGGATCCCAAGGTATATCAAAGCCAATTTTAATTAGCAATGATTTATAATTTAGCAATGAGAAAAAAGGAACATAAAACATGCAAAGACGAAGTCTAACCCTCTTCCTATGCATTGGCATGTCATAAAAGAACAATTCATGCACATCAAGTAAAGGCCAATACATAGCATAAGCAGTTTCTTGCAATTGTATAGTATTGGAAACATAGAGAGGCAGAGATGTAGTTCCTCTCTCATAATAATTGCAAGTAAGAGCAGCAAGCACATGCATATTATATTTATCAAAATCATCATGTGCAATAGTAAGAGGCAACCCATCAATATAATCCTTAATAAGTGCAAACTTCTCCGATATAGTGTAGTTTGGAGAATTCAAAAAGATAATAGGACTAACATGTGTGGGTGCAAGAGCAACAATTTCATGTTTAACATAAGGAACTATAGCAAGTTCATCTCCATAAGCATCATTCATATTGGCATCATGGCCACAAGCATAGCAAGCATCAAGTTCATCAAAAAAGGGATATTTCAAAAGAATCCAAGGGATCATAGCAATCATCATAGCATTCATCCTTCGGTAAGCACGAAGGGAAATTAAACAATGTATGAGTTGAAGAGTTACTCTCATTAGAAGGTGGGCACGGGTAGCTAATCCGCTCTTCCTCCTTTTGTTCTTCGCTCTCCTCCTCATCTTTTTCATCTTTTGAGCTCACAATGTCATCAATTTCTTCTTCCATAGTTTCCTGCAAAATATTAGTCTCTTCTTGGACAGCGGAGACTTTCTCAATAAAAGCATTAATATTGGCATTATATTTATAATTCCCATAGCAATATTTAAGTATAGCTAAATTTTCAGATCTGTAAACAGCATCATCATAATTTTCATACTCCTCAAACAAACATTTAATTTCACAAGCACCCATAAAAGCAACAAATTCTTCTATTTGTTACACATCATAGTAATCATAAATACCTTTAGCATAAGAGGCCAAGGTTTCATTATCATTAAATTCACAAGAAAAGGGAAGGTGTTTAGCCTTCATCCTAGAGCAACAAGTATAATCATATCTCAAGCATAGATCCCAAGCATACCATTTCAACATCTTAATTTGATCCCATAAGAGTTTCCCTTTTTGAGTCAAGCGATAATCCCTGAAGTATTCACGTTGATCCAACGTGACTCCCATTATCAAGTTGAATGGGGTTTTCTCGGGATTATCAAAGTAGCGTTTAATACCTTCCACATAACGAGCATCGAGGGTTTTAGGAGGTTCCCCATCTCCATGAGTAGCAAGTACAACTAATTTTTTTGGTGTTTCGTGTTCCATATCCATAGCTAAAGATAGAGAACAACTTAGAACAGAAAATAAAAACTACTTAGTGATAAAGCAAACAAGCACACACGAGAATATCAACCCCACGCTATTGCTCCCCGGCAACGGCGCCAGAAAAAGGTCTTGATAACCCGCAAGTATACGGGATCAATTGTAGCTTTTTCGATAAATAAGAGTGTCGAACCCAACGAGGAGCTAAAGGTAAGATTAATAAACCCTTCAAGTTCTATCGACCACCGATACAACTCTACGCGCACTTGACGTTCGCTTTACCTAGAACAAGTATGAAACTATTTTGTAGGTGTAGGATAAGTTTGCAAGAAATAAAACTAGAAGTACTTTGCAAGAATAAAACTATGAGTAAATTGCAAGATAATAAAAGTTAGCAGAAAAGTAGAAAGCTTTTGTAACACAACAGAAAGATTTGTCCATAGGCAATCGATAACTAGACTGGTAATCCTTGTTGCAATTCTATATGAGGGAGAGGCATGAGCTAACATACTTTCTCTACTTGGATCATATGCACTTATGATTGGAACTCTAGCAAGCATCCGCAACTACTAAAGATCATTAAGGTAAAACCCAACCATAGCATTAAGTATCAAGTCCCCTTTATCCCATACGCAACAACCCACTTACTCGGGTTTAAGCTTCTGTCACTCTAGCAATCCACTATAAGCGAATTATGAACGTATTGCAACACCCTATAGTGGAGATCCCTCACGCTTGCGCGACACGGAGAGCACCATAGGACATCACCAATAATAAAACATACAACTCAAACCAATCACGATCATCAATCAACCCATAGGACAAAACAGATCTACTCAAACATCATAGGATAGCCATACATCATTGGGAAATAATATATAGCATGAAGCACCATGTTTAAGTAGAGATTACAGCGGGGAGAAGAGGTGTTTATGTTGGTGTTGACGGTAGCAAGGTTGTTGATGTAGATCGCCGTCACGATCGTTCCCCCGGCGGCACTCTAGCGCCACCGGAAGAGAGGGGGAGAGAGCCCCCCTTCTTCTCCTTCTTCCATGGCCTCCCCCCTAGATGGGAGGAGGGTTCTCCCTCTGGTCCTTGGCCTCCATGGCGGCGGAGGGGCGAGAGCCCCCTCCGAGATTGGATCTATCTCTTTGTTCTCTTCTGTTTCGTGCTCCCCGATCTGGCCTTTCACCGTTTCTTTTATAACCGAAGATCCGTAACTCCGATTGCGCTGAGATTTTAACACGATTTTTTTCCGGATATAAGCTTCCTTGCGCCCGAAGGAGACCTCCAACCGACCCACGGTGTGGCCACATGGCACCACGGCGTGCCCCCAGGGGGGTGCCCCAGTGCCATGTGGGCACCGTGGGCCGTCTTTTGACATGGTTCCACCTCCAGAAATTCACATATATTCCAAAATAATTCTCCAGAAAATTTCATTAAGTTTAGACTTCGTTTGATATGGGTATTCTGCGAAACAAAAAACATGCAGAAAACAGGAACTGGCACTGGGCTCTGGATCAATATGTTAGTCCCAAAAAATAATATAAAAAGTTGCCAAAAGTATATAAAAGTGATAGAATATTGGCATGAAACAATCAAAAATTATAGATACGACGGAGACGTATCACACTCCTGCCTGTATCTACTACTATTACTTCACACATCGACCGCTATCCAGCATGCATCTAGTGTATTAAGTTCAAGAGAACAAAGTAATGCATTAAGAACGATGACATGATGTAGTCAAGATAAACGCAAATAAGAATTCATCCCAACTTGTTATCCTTAATGGCAACAATACTTGCGTGTCAACTCCCCTTCTGTCACTAGGACTGAGCACCGCAAGATTGAACCCATTAACGAGCACCCCTTCCCATTGCAAGAAGATCCAATCTAGTTGGCCAAACCAAACCAAAACTTCAGAGAAGAAATACAAGGCTATACTAAATCATGCATAAAAGAGATCAGAGAAGAACTCAAATTAACAAGGATAGATCTGATCATAAACTCACAATTCATCGGATCCCAACAAACACACCGCACAAAGTCATTACATCGGATGGATCTCCATGAAGATCATGGAGACCATTGTATTGAGAAACACAGAGAGAGAGAGAGAGAGAGAGAGAGAGAGAGAGAGAGACATCTAGCTACTACCTACGGACCCGTAGGTCTATGGTGAACTACTCACGCTGTAGGGTAACGCAGTAGAAAACAAAAAAAATCCGACCTACGCACCAGCCCAGGACCACTATGGAGACTGCATACAAGGTTTGATCTCTTTCGTTACCGACTCGTAGCGCAGCGGGAGTAGAGTCGATGACGAACGGCGGTGCAGATCCCCGCAGCTAGGATTTTACAACCTCCCAACCGCGAGGATGTATACCCTCATCTGCCCCGCGGACAGCCCTCCGGGAGGCGGTCGCACAGTCCCCCGGACGGTGTCGCGGACAGCCCTTCGGGAGGACCTCCGAAACTCGGACTGTCACTCGGACAGCCCTTCGGGAGGACCTCCAAAACTCGGACGGTCACACGGACAGCCCTTCGGAGGCACCCTCGAACTAAGACCGAAACTACGATCTCTCTACAGAGTTGCACACATACGGTGTCATCTATCCGGCAGGGCTTCGCCGTCCAGAACTAGTTCCCACCGGAACCCAGACAGCCTTTCGGCTCTACGAAACTATTTCGCTGGGAGGGAGAGAGAAGCCAGAAATGTCATGGCATGTGTATGTGAGAGCAAGGATGAAGCATATGGGGCTGCCTCCTCCCCTCTATTTATAGGAAAAACAAGGGGTAGGATGGGCATATCCAAAATGCCATGTCATCCCAAAATATCTTGGGAAGATATTTGTGGAAAGCCAACTTCCAACCATATCCATAAATCTGATTTCACTATTCACGACGACATTTTTCAGCGTCCGGTCGAACTGAAAATATTTATGTGGGCTTAGAACAATTCCAGTACCCACTAAAATAAGTTTCAATGCGATCCGGAACAATTCCGGTTTAGTGATTTTCATCTGCGAAAAGCATCTGAAGCGGTTCCGGCAGCTCCGGAACATTTCCGGTTTTCATCCCGGAAAATTCCAGAAAGTTTCCAGAACGATTCTGGCACCCTCCAAGAATTATCAGGCATGTGCCGAAACCAATCTGACTTTATGGTATCCTCTGAAACAACTTTTCAGTTTTACCGGAACTATTCCGATATCCTCTCCGGAACATTTCCGTTTCGTCCGAAACTTTTTCGGTGAATTTCTCTCAGACTCCCCGTCTAGTATTCAGCAGATAGATGACCCTTAAGCGTGTGACCCTATAGGTTCGGTGAAGTATAGACATGACCCGGAACACTTTCCGATCAATGATCAACATCGGAGCCGTGGACACCCATATTGACCCCTATACCCACACGAATAAATATTCGAGTGAACCTCCAGTTGCCGTGTGCTATTCCTGTTGCTTCGCGATATGTTACAATTACCCGAGGTGAGAAACATCGGCATCCTCATGGATCAACACTTGTCCACAATGCCAGTTACCTCGTTGCCGGTATTGTTCTCTTTTCTCGTTCCCGTGTTCCGGCATCCCTGTGATCAAATCACCCTGTGTCTGGCCAGACGATGATGGATATCGTAACACCGAGAGGGCCCAGAGATATCTCTCCATCGTCGGAGGAGCAAATCCAAATCTTGAGCTATCAAGTCCCTTGACATACTTTTCCATGAACCCGTAAGCCGCCGTAATAGCCACCCATTTACGGATGACGTTTAACAAACCCCAAAGTTCATGAAGCAAGCATGAAGAAACTCGATACTCTCATGGTCTAAGGAATTATGCAAACATTAACTTCTCCGTGTTATTAACCATTAACTTATGACGAATGTATCTCATAGCATAACATCAATCGGGTCGATTCAACACAAGTGTTCTACCAACATTGCGCCCTCAAAATTGCCGGCATAGCCATGCCCATGATCAGGAAAACAGGATCATCATGCAATACTTGAGCAAGTCTTAGAGGCCAGACTAGGAATACATTTTACCGTTTATTATCCCACACGTGCACATGAGTTTCCCTCCAAGCCTCGTTTTATTTGTAGACTCGAGAATCATTGCAGTTATAGCATGGAACATAAACATAATTATGAACAGGGAGATAATAAATAACATTTATTATTGCCTCTAGGGCATATCTCCTACAGACTCCCACTTGCACTAGAGTCAATAATCTAGTCAACGCTAATGCACTTTACACCTATGGCATACTGGTGTAAAATATGCTTCGCATGTGGTATAGCCCGATGTCCTACGGATCTGACGACTTCAGCTCCGTGTGTAACTTTGCATATCCTCGGGTTTTCACGCTTTCACAAAATTCATATTTTGTGTGGACTTGGCTTTGCATATGTGTGAATCATTGGTCGAAACCTGATTCCTCAGACTGAGCTATGGAGCAACTATCTGCAATAGTGTCCCATAGACCAAAGCCATCTTGGAATCATACTAAGTTCATGAATGAACTATATGATTCAACAACTTCTTTGTCGCTTCTAAAGCGTCATCATACTTTGCCTTTGTTATAGAATTCGCCACAGTATCTTGTTTGGAACAATTTCCAACTACCGTGCCACCATGTTGTGTATTACACAAAACCCTTAACTTAAATCGAAAATCGCATGGAGCATAGATGAAGACTGTATCGATGTAACATATTACAACGAACTCTTCATGATTTCCGCTTGCGAGAAAACATGTCATTAGTACTACTCTAGTACTCAATGACATCTTTCACTGTTTGTCCCATGATCAGTACTTTGATCACTTTGGTATCTATACTCGCAACAACTTTGGAGTATCGGACATATCTGGTTGTTTTTCATACCATGGAATACATGATTAATCCAAACACAAGAGTGTGTGGAACCTCCATCATGTATTTTAGTCATCAGTGTTTTGGGACACCGAGTCTTGCAAAACTCTTTCCATGTGACTTCGGCAAGAATCACTCCTTGGCGGTTTAATGCTAAAATGTTTTAGCATCTTGTCAATATGTATTTTGCTTAGCCCCATTAGGTAAATCTATCTCCATAGATCATCATGCCTAATATCAAGGCTGTTTAGCCCAAGCACTTCATCGAAAAACTATTTTAAATGAAGTCCTAATTTGTGTCAAGAAATTTATTTCCAATTTAACAATGTGTCAGGCACACAAGGTTTTTAGAAATATCATTATGCTCCCACTTACTTTCTTGAAACCACAAGCATCTTCGTTACCCATTTGATGAAGTCAAACTCTTTTGACCATTTCATCAAAAACGAAGATTCCAACTCCACTTTGCTCTCTTCTGTCCATTGCTGGAACTCTGAAGTTTGCATACTTACTAGCATCCTCTAGATCGACAAATTACTTTGGACTGTATCACATACAAGTCCTAGGTTTCATTTCCATCAGATGGAAATCCTTTTGTCATCTATGTTTCATATCTCATGATTGAAACATGTATTAATTGCTAGTTCAACCCGAACCGACTTTAAGCTTCGCTACGGTGAGACAATCTCATCGTAGTCAACTCCTTGAACTTGTTATTGCAACAAGTCGAGCTTTATGGATAAAACATTTTATCCGTATCAGTCTTTAGTTCCATAAATATTCGTTAGACTCTAAGTCTTCCGAAAGGTGTATCAAGATTTTAATCTTGAATCACTTATATGGAAACTATCTCGGATTGTATTGGCATTTAGCCAATTCTGGAGTCAGGGCCCATCAACGCTTCCTTGTGTATTGTAGGTATACTGTTGTCTAACAACAATATCTCGTTTGCGCACCTGATAGGTTTGCATGAGCTTTGCCTACGTGGTTCAGCTGCAAGTTCGACCGAAGTCCACATATTTTATTGTAGAGACTTCCGTATCAGTCGTAGTAGGAAACTCTGGAATCACTTCGAAGGTTCTTTTCCTTTGATCTAATGACGAAGATACTGTTTATCTCGTCGAGTTGCACTGTCCTCCCACTCACCTTTTTGCAAGAAACATTTTCTTTCAAAATTGTACCGTTCTTTGTGGCAAACCTTTTGCCTCGGTATCGTGGTGGAGGAATTCCCAATTACTTGGGATAACCTACAAAGTAGTTCTTGTCTGATTTGGAATAGGTTTGTAACCTTTTACACAAGCCCCATATTCCAAATGTTAAGAAAAGATATAACATGGTTGGGCGTACCATACCATGGCGTCATTTCAACAGACCTGATGGATCTCTTTTCAGTGTAAAAGCCGCAGTCTCTAAAGCATTACTCTTTAAAAGGGATAATGGCAAATCTATTTATGTAATCTTTGATCTTACCATGTCATAAATGGTTCGATTACATCTTCACGGACTTTCCACTTGCAGTGGTGTTCCGGGAGGTGCAAGTTATGAAACCCCCTTTCACAACTCATCAGACATTCGCTAAACTTGTAACTCAAATATTCCTTTCTGCAATCGAATTGTAGAAACATAATTTTCTTGTTACAATATTTTCTTCTTCATTTTGAAAACCTCATGAATGAATTCAAAAGATCCAGGCTTACGTCTCATCAAGTAAATATCAATATATATCTACTTGAGTCATTTTTGAAGGTAGACAAATCCACTGTTTGCAACAACATTTATTGGACTACACACATCATAATGTATGATTACCAATATGTTATTTGCTTGTTCCTTATGGCCTGTGAACGGTATTTCAGTCACTTCACCTTTCAGAGGAAAGTTGCAAGTGTCAGATGATTCAAAATCAAATGACTTCAAAATCCATCATAATGGAAGTTTCCATGCGGGTTTCTCCAATGTGACCAAATGCAGTGCCACACTTGTGTGGTATTCTTTTAGTCTTGCGACATTTAGCGTCAGTGTTATGGATGTATCATATTACCATCAATATTCATAGCATACATCCCATCCTGTATGGAAGCATGGCCCTTCGTGTTATTCATAACACCGAACATCAAAAGTTCTCTTATGAATAACCTTCTTGCAAAATACCTTATGCAAAGGGCTAGAGTGTATGACTCTAAATGAATTATGAAAGTAAATACAGAGGCAATGTATTAATATCAATATTCATAACATACATCTCATTCATAATGAAAGTATGGCCCTTATGTTATTCATAACATCGAACATCAAAAGTTCTCTTATGAATAACCTTCTTGCAAGATACTTTATGCAATGGGCTAGAGTGTAAAACTCTAAAATGAATTATGAAAGTAAATACAGAGGTAAAGTATTATTATCAATATTCATAACATACATCTCATTCATAATGAAAGTATGGCCCTTATGTTATTCATAACATCGAACATCAAAAGTTCTCTTATGAACAACCTTCTTGCAAGATACCTTATGCAAAGGGCTAGAGTGTGTAAAACTCTATAATGAATTTTGAAAATTAATACAGACAGAAATACACCGATGGAAGGTATAGTAACATTTACTATATTCCCAGCGCGTATCTAAACCTCACTCCGGCAAGTCCTTTTAGGCCGTAGTAGTTCTTGCATCGAGTTGCAACGGAATGCAATCGAGCGGGTATCTCTGTGATCAACTCACAATACCCAAGAATCAGTGATTAACAGGTTTAATCATAATTCCCAAGAACTATTTCTTTGACCAGCCTTCAACACATCAATAACTTGTATGACATTCATACATGAGCTGGATATTCCAGTCTTCACTCTATTTGCCTTTATACTTCTAACAGTTTAACTTTCAGTATTTCTTCTATCTCAGAAGAAGCATCCAACTTAAGAGTGGCGTTAGCCCCGGATTTCCTAGGCGTGAAAGTCTCACTAACACCCTTCGGACATTTCCTTTAAGTTGTTTGTTTTATTCACCTTCATCATATGACAGGCGTTCTACTGGATCCCTCTGTTATTAGTCAAATGCATAGTAAACACCTTTTACTAACAGTTTGCAAAACAAACCTTGCTTTGGATATCCCATATCTTTTAGCCTTTGTTTGTGTCTGAAAAATGATTTTCAGTTCCATGAATATCACATAGCTATCCCAAACTTTTGAAGTCCGGGTTTCATGGAAGCAAACATATTGCACTTGACCGTAACGGAATTTTAGCTTTTGGATCAAAGGACGAGAGTCTCATTATCCATAGCATTAGCGGGAGAATACTAAAAGCATGCGATAGGACAAAGTCCTTCTCGGCACTCTTGAGGACAATCCTCACATTACGTTTCCAACCGTAAAGCTTTAACCAGATATTTAACAGCTATTCAATTTTAATAGGGAAGGTGGAAACGCGAGCCATTATTCTACAACTATTATGCAAATCACACTTAGACAGTGTTCAAAATTAATTGCACTGAGAATTAAAAGAATTAATTCTGCAGTGCGCTCCCACTCAAATCAATATCTCTCATAATTGATTGTGAGTGATACAAGATCCACATTTAAATTTAACGCCATTGATGTGGACATCACTGATGACGAGAATTTCAATTGGTGGGCAAACATGCCGATCACATCTCTATGTGACTCCTGTTCATCTTTCGATGGGCGTGTTCCGAGCTCAGGACGATCAAGCCAGAACGTCAAGACAACCAAGTGATCTCGCTGCGAGGTCTGACCTCACCCGCCTCATTCCTCTCGATTCGTTCGTACCCATGTGGACATGGCGCACCCCGAAAAGATACGAATTTCAGACGGTGCTACACTTGGGAGAACACTAACTACTTGATATTTTTGTGAGAGATCACCCTAATAAAAGCGACTACCGCGCAATCAAGAAGGGTGCATCATAAGGGATAAACATCTCAGGCAATTCATAATAGCATGATAAGGTATAGCCCTTTCTGACAGAGAAGTCTTTCATTTCTTCGTCTCCGGCATTCGCGTCGGTGTTCACCTTCGCGAAGATTGCCACCACCTTGTCGATGCACCAGATAATATTGCTATCTCTATAGCTAATAAAATAAGTGCATTACTTAAGGTTGACACGCAGGTCATTAAAGTGCAATCATATGGCTCCAGCCATCATGCCGAATCATGACACGCAGGTCATGTTAATTTTACATCATATAGTCATCTCATACATAATCAAATTAATATGAGCACTGCTATACCACATCATATGCACATGCAAACCATCCTGCAAAACCAAGTTAGACGCCTCTAATCGGTTCATGCAAAATTTTATTTTACGTGGCTTCTAAGGTTTCGAAACAAACCGAAGCTACCAACGTCCATCATCAAGCATGATAATCCAAGTCGCTAGATTAACATTCCAGGGTGTATGAAACACGAGATAATAAAATCTCGAGCCCCATACTAAACTTCGTCATAAGCGTGACCCCCGTGCAGATCATATCTGCATTGCCCTTTCGTCTGCGAAATTTCATCTTTCTTTTTAACTACGGTGGAATTCAATGAACTGTTAGCACTTCGTTGATCAATCAGGATCGCGGATTGCCAGAACTTTGAAACTCCACCATACCGTTATCAAGATCAGAAATATGCAAATTCCAGGGAAGCAACAAGAACATCGGGTAACAGATTTCATCTGCTACCCGCACAAATAATTTTCAGCAATAGATCTCATCTACTACCTAATTATATTGTGCAACACCCATACATCTCTATGTATTCTAGATCGCAACCTGCATCTACGCATAGCACGGCTCTTGATGCCACTGTAGTGTAACGCAGTAGAAAACAAAAAATTTCCGACCTACGCACCAGCCCAGGACCACTATGGAGACTGCATACAAGGTTTGATCTCTTTTGTTACCGACTCGTAGCGCAGCGGGAGTAGAGTCGATGACGAACGGCGGTGCAGATCCCCGCAGCTAGGATTTTACAACCTCCCAACCGCGAGGATGTATACCCTCATCTGCCCCGCGGACAGCCCTCCGGGAGGCGGTCGCACAGTCCCCCGGACGGTGTCGCGGACAGCCCTTCGGGAGGACCTCCGAAACTCGGACGGTCACACGGACAGCCCTTCGGGAGGCACTCTCGAACTAAGACCGAAACTACGATCTCTCTACAGAGTTGCACACATACGGTGTCATCTATCCGGCAGGGCTTCGCCGTCCAGAACTAGTTCCCACCGGAACCCAGACAGCCTTTCGGCTCTACGAAACTATTTCGCTGGGAGGGAGAGAGAAGCCAGAAATGTCATGGCATGTGTATGTGAGAGCAAGGATGAAGCATATGGGGCTGCCTCCTCCCCTCTATTTATAGGAAAAACAAGGGGTAGGATGGGCATATCCAAAATGCCATGTCATCCCAAAATATCTTGGGAAGATATTTGTGGAAAGCCAACTTCCAACCATATCCATAAATCTGATTTCACTATTCACGACGACATTTTTCAGCGTCCGGTCGAACTGAAAATATTTATGTGGGCTTAGAACAATTCCAGTACCCACTAAAATAAGTTTCAATGCGATCCGGAACAATTCCGGTTTAGTGATTTTCATCTGCGAAAAGCATCTGAAGCGGTTCCGGCAGCTCCGGAACATTTCCGGTTTTCATCCCGGAAAATTCCAGAAAGTTTCCAGAACGATTCTGGCACCCTCCAAGAATTATCAGGCATGTGCCGAAACCAATCTGACTTTATGGTATCCTCTGAAACAACTTTTCAGTTTTACCGGAACTATTCCGATATCCTCTCCGGAACGTTTCCGTTTCGTCCGAAACTTTTTCGGTGAATTTCTCTCAGACTCCCCGTCTAGTATTCAGCAGATAGATGACCCTTAAGCGTGTGACCCTATAGGTTCGGTGAAGTATAGACATGACCCGGAACACTTTCCGATCAATGATCAACATCGGAGCCGTGGACACCCATATTGACCCCTATACCCACACGAATAAATATTCGAGTGAACCTCCAGTTGCCGTGTGCTATTCCTGTTGCTTCGCGATATGTTACAATTACCCGAGGTGAGAAACATCGGCATCCTCGTGGATCAACACTTGTCCACAATGCCAGTTACCTCGTTGCCGATATTGTTCTCTTTTCTCGTTCCCGTGTTCCGGCATCCCTGTGATCAAATCACCCTGTGTCTGGCCAGACGATGATGGATACCGTAACACCGAGAGGGCCCAGAGATATCTCTCCATCGTCGGAGGAGCAAATCCCAATCTTGAGCTATCAAGTCCCTTGACATACTTTTCCATGAACCCGTAAGCCGCCGTAATAGCCACCCATTTACGGATGACGTTTAACAAACCCCAAAGTTCATGAAGCAAGCATGAAGAAACTCGATACTCTCATGGTCTAAGGAATTATGCAAACACTAACTTCTCCGTGTTATTAACCATTAACTTATGACGAATGTATCTCATAGCATAACATCAATCGGGTCGATTCAACACAAGTGTTCTACCAACATTGCGCCCTCAAAATTGCCGGCATAGCCATGCCCATGATCAGGAAAACAGGATCATCATGCAATACTTGAGCAAGTCTTAGAGGCCAGACTAGGAATACATTTTACCGTTTATTATCCCACACGTGCACATGAGTTTCCCTCCAAGCCTCGTTTTATTTGTAGACTCGAGAATCATTGCAGTTATAGCATGGAACATAAACATAATTATGAACAGGGAGATAATAAATAACATTTATTATTGCCTCTAGGGCATATCTCCTACACACGCATCATCGGAGAGGCGGCAAGGTTGATGTAGAGCCCCTCCGTGATGAGTTCCCCCTCCGGCGGAGTACCGGAGAAGGCCTCCAGATGGGATCTCGCGAGAACAGAGGCTTGCGGCGGCGGAAAAAGTATTTCGTGGGCTCCCTTAGGGTTTTTGGAATTCTTCTTAATTTATAAAGGTGGAAGTAGGGCAAAAGGAGCCGGGAGGGGCCCACATGGCACTGGGGCGCGCCCAGGTGCCATGTGGGGCCGTCCAGGATTTTCTTCCTTGGCTTCCAAGTTCCTGTTGATCCTTATATCCAGAAAAAAATCTCCAAAAAGTTTCGGGATGATTTGATCTTATCTGATATTGATTTTCTGTAAAACAAAAACAGGGCAGAAAACAGGAACTGGCACGTGGCACTAAGTTAATAGGTTAGTCCCCAAAAATGATATAAAAATGTATGAAATGATAAAAAAAAAACATCCAAGAATAATAATATCATAGCATGGAACAAGCAAAAATAATAGATACGTTGGAGACGTATCACCGCACTGGGTACCAATGCAGGCAACCACGGAATATCACAAAATTGTTGCTCAATTTCACTTCCTTGGCTTCCGCACACTCAATGTACCTCGGCAGCTGACCAAAGCCGAGTGCTAGGACGTACTACCTCCGTCCTGGTTTATTGGTCTCCTTCGTATTTTATGCTTAATTTTAATCATAGATTTAATTAACAAAATGTTATTGCATGTCACCAAAATTTATATAGTTGGATTCGTATTTGAACATAGTTTTCAATGATATTATTTTTTGTGACATGCATTAACATTTTGTTAGTTAAATATAAGAAAAAAATTTGGCATAAAATTCAAGAAGGACCAATAAACTAGGACGGAGGTAGTAGCAGCCAACTTGATTTTCAGGTGAGGAGCAGGGAACATAAAGAACAGAGGCCTGCTTCACGGATTTTGAAGAGTGCATGAGTAGTCTGTACTCACCGGTAGGTGATGACCCACAAGTATAGGGGGTCAATCATATTCCTTTCGATAAGTAAGAGTGTCGAACCCAACGAGGAGCAGAAGGAAATGACAAGCGTTTTTCGGTAAGGTAATTTCTGCAAGCACTGAAATAAGTGGTAACAGGTAGTTTGATAGCAAGATAATTTGTAACGAGCAACAAGTAACAAGTGTAAATAAAGTGCAGCAAGATAGCCCAATCCTTTTTATTGCAAAGGACTGGCCGGAACAAGTTCTTTTAATGAGGCAAACGTTCTTGAGGACACACGGGAATTTCATCTAGTCACTTTCACCATGTTCGTTTGATTCGCGTTCGCTACTTTGACGATTTGATATGTGCGTGGACCAGTGCTTGGGTGCTGTTCTTACTAGAACAAGCCTCCCACTTATGATTACCCCCCCTCGCAAGCATCCGCAACTACGAAAGAAGAATTAAGACAAAGTCTAACCATAGCATTAAACGTGTGGATCCAAATCAGCCCCTTACGGAATAGCGCATAAACTGGGGTTTAAGCTTCTGTCACTCTAGCAACACATCATCTAATTACTACTCCACAATGCATTCCCTTAGGCCCATAAATGGTGAAGTGTCATGTAGTCGACGTTCACATGACACCACTAAGAGAATCACAACATACATATCATCAAAATACCGAACGAATACCAAATTCACATGATTACTTATGACAAGACTTCTCCCATGTCCTCAAGAACAAAAGCAACTACTCACTCATCATCATGATGTTCAAGATTAGAGGGGTATTGAATAACATAATGGATCTGAACATTTAGTATTTCACCAAGTAAACCAACTAGCATCAACTACGATAAGTAATCAACACTACTAGCAACCCACAGGTACCAATCTGAGGTTTTGATACAAAGATTGAATACAAGAGATGAACTAGGGTTTGAGATGAGATGGTGCTGTTGAAGATGATGATGAAGATTAGTCCTCCCACGATGAGAGGGTTGTTGGTGATGACGAAGGCTTCAATTTCCCCCTCCCGGAGGGAAGTGTCCCCGGCGGAATCTCTCCGCCGTAGAGCAAAAGTGCTGCTCTAGTTCCGCCTCGTGGCGGCGGCGCCTCGTCCCGAAAGTCTCCCCTGATTTTTTCTAGGGTAAAATTTCAGCTCATTTGGAGATGTGCAGAATAGGTATCTCTGTTGTAGCATTTTCAGGCCCTGAATTCCAGCTGCTGGCATTCCCCCTCTTTGTGTAAACCTTGCATATTAAGAGAGAAAAGGCATTAGAATTACTCCATAAAGTGTTATATTGGCCAAAAACTTTATAAATAGCAGTAGGAAAACATGATGCAAAATGGACGTATCAACTCCCCCAAGCTTAGACCTCGCTTGTGTAACATCCCCAAATCCTAACCACTTTGTTAACCTAGCTAATGTGCCATGACAACATATTCTCCATAATTAAAATGCAATTAAATAAATAATTCAACTCAAATTCAAATTCAAAATACAAGTCAAATTATTATTTCCTCAAACTGGAAAACGAAAGTGTTCATAATCTTTCAAATATTCACTAAGTAATTGTCAAGTTGAAACCAACTTCATTTGACTCACAAATAAATTCCTAGGAAATTAATAAGTGGTCCAACAGCAAATAAAATGGCCTTTTCAAAATAAATAAATACTTGAGCATTTCCAAATTACCTAAAACTTTTTGTGCAGCCCCAGAGTGTTGAGTATCAATTATGTGACAAGTTTCATAAGCAACAAAAATCCTTTGGTGATCCAACTAAATACAAATCAGTAGCTAAAATAGAAAACAGAGAGAAAAAGGATAAGAGGAAAAACCGTACTGTGCACTTAAGGCCCAGCACCCCACAATGCACTCGGCCCAGTCCAGCGCTACATCATCGTCTTCCTCCCGTGACAGCACCTCCATGGTCGATCCCCTCCCTCTCCGACGGATGCACGACACGGCTGCCCTTCCGATGCCTAGATGGACTACATAGCCACGCTGTCGCCCACCGGGACGAACCCTAATCCCCATTCTCCCCCTCGTTCACTCTCTGTTCGATTTAGAACTTGCCCGAGCCGTGCTCGCCATCTCGTCGTCAATGCCGCGGCCACCGTGCTCCCCGCGCCGCGAGAAGACATCCAGGAGAACCGCCGTGGTCCACTTCGTCCATCCCGAGCACCGAATCGAGTCGGGGCGGCCCGTGCGCTCGCCATCGAGCTCTTCTTCGTCACCTACGTCGTCGTCGTCCGTCGTCGATTCCCGCTGCTCCGGCGCCTCCCCGACCGTCTCGAGCTCGCCTATCACCTCCCGGTGAGCTGCTCCTCCATTCCCCTCTGCTAGCCCCTCGATCTGTCGCCGTATGCGCCGCCCCGTGAGCTCGCGTCCGCCATGGCCGGAGCTTCGTCCCCTGCACCTGGCTGCCCCATTGCTGCGCCCTGCCGCGCCGCGGCCGCGTCCCTGTGCGCCCTGCCCGCGCCCGCCTTCCCCTGCGCCGCTCCTGCCCGGCCGCCCCTACCGACGCGCGCAACCGCTGCTGCCATTGCTGGCGCTACTGCTGCTACTTGCTGCCGAAAGCCTCCGCCGCCATTGCTCGACGCCGGTGCCGTTGCCGGCCTCCCCTGGTCGTGCGGTTGCCACCAGCAGACTCGTCGCGCTGCGGGCTTTCGATTGCCCCCATCCACGCATCCCCTCGTGGCCGGAAACGGCCGGCCGACGACGTCCACGCTGCTCTGTTGCCGCTGCTCTGCTGCCGAAGTTACTGTAGCATCTGCACTGTAGCGCTTGCTAGCTTTTTCTAAACCACACTGATTACCCTACTGTACAACCTCTAAACAGCAGCTAGCCAAATGCCAACCTAAATACAAATAAAATGTGTAGATTGTACACTTGACCAACTCCATTTCATCTCATTGGAACAAGTCCATTAGATGCATGGATTAATTGCTACAAAAA
This sequence comes from Elymus sibiricus, assembly GCA_039707655.1. Taxonomy (NCBI): domain Eukaryota; kingdom Viridiplantae; phylum Streptophyta; class Magnoliopsida; order Poales; family Poaceae; genus Elymus; species Elymus sibiricus. The sequence continues at coordinate 403,330,683 of CM077668.1, forward strand.
TGACAAAAGTGCATCTTCTGTTAACAGAGAAAACTGGAGAAACGGATTACTGACTAAGCTAGTTTGGGGCTGTATTTTAACTAGCTACGTGCACTGTTCATTCCATCAGATGGCATGGATTGGTAGTACTCTTGGAGTAGAGTAAATCATCTATAGGAATCATCCCCATTAGAGCTAAGAATAACCCATTATAGCCCTCACAAATGGGTAAACAATAAACAGATTTCAGACTTGGAAGAATTTCAGAAATTCCAGAAAATACTTTAAAACTTTAAAAAAAATCATATCTTTTAAACCGTAAGTCAGATGAAAATAATTTATATATGTAAAATGATCAGAAAAATATGAAGATTCTGAATATGTAATCAAAACGCCTGTCCAACACTCCTAGCTAGCTGAACATGGAACAATTTGCCCGATTTCGATAAATGAATAGTGCTCAACTTTAATAAAATAAATCCAAATAAATTCCTAAATTAACTAAAACATTTTGTTAGGCAATAAAACACCTCTGCATATCATTTAGGCATGTCATGCATAGTGATTGCATTTTTGCCGTGAATTTATTGTTTCTTCCCCCTCCTTCTCTCCCGATAGACACCGAGACCGACGCCGACGCAGCCGAGTTCGACTACACACCCGACGAGCAGCCTACTGGCGATCAGCCCCTTTCAATAGAGCTTCCAGGCAAGCAAACCCCCTTGACGCATGCCTATATCACCCATTCTCTCTCCCTCCTGCTTGCATTAGAATTTGCTGTTGTTATTGTTTTATCCTATTCTGATGCATAGCCTGTCCTTGTAACTGTTATTGATACCTGCCTGCTATCCGAGATGCTTAGTATAGGTTGGATGTTAAACTATCCGTGGCCCTCTTCCTTGCTGTAGTTGCTTCGCTTTAGTACTGATGCCCCGATCGATGTGATCGAACGGGCTGAGACCAGCACATCACCACATACCCCTAAGTTGCACCTCTCTGCAGAGCTACCACCGAGTGCCGAGGGTGAAACCTCTTATCTCACTTTCGATGATGTCTCTGTAGAATAGCTATACGGATGTGGGTTACCGAGGGTGATTCCTCTTTCATCACTTCCGATAAAGCTTCCGTCGTGCAACACCTCGAGTGGGAATCCATCGAGGGTGATTCCTCGGATTCCTTCTCGATAATTGGACACACTGTTACTTTGAACTTTATTACAGGCGGGTCGACCCCGAGGGGTACCCGCAGGGAAATATGAAGTCGGGTTTGCCAGGAAGGCACCCGCGAGTGATACTGTGGCGGAACGACAGGGCAGGTGGAGACCACCCTGTTCGTGTTCCGTGTGTTACCAAGTCGGAGTGACAGGTAGTCTGATCGTCTCTGCGAGTTACTAAATACGCCTAACGGAAGTGGGTATTTGATCTGAGTGGGTCGTCGTGCCCTATACGCACTACCACCACATGGGATAATGGTTTAATGGGGCCCTCTACGTCGTATGTATCAGCCGAAAGCTCTTCAGACGTCACAGCTCAGAGATGCGGGCTGATCGTCGGGGTTGGGCTGGTTACGTCACTGGTGTATTCAGTGTCGCGCCTGCTCCCCGTCCAGCCACGCAACGTGCAGGAGTGCGAAGGGCGATGGCCCAAGACCCCTTCGCACTTAGGATTTAGACCGGCGTGTTGACCTCTCTGCTGAGCCTAGGTAGGACTGCGTCGTGTCGACCACCCGAGGCCGGGTATTACCCAGCAAGTGTGTCCGGCCAGAGGTAATCCAGCGTGTTGGGTAACAGTAGTGCACCCCTGCAGGGAAGTTATCTATTCGAATAGCCGTGTCCACGGTAACAGGACGCTCGGAGTTGTATTCGGTACCATGACAACTACAAACTGAGGATGATTCATATTAAACTGTTAATACTGCTCTCGGGATCGCTTTCTCGCAGGGTGTCGAGAAAGGATCTCAGGGCATTGCTGTTGTATAATCCACATGTATGCTACCATTATCTACTCTCTTCTGATGCTGCAAGATTGCTTGAAGATGCTAGTCTTCGATAGGCTAGGCCTTTCTCTCTATTCTGGCATTTCTGCTATATAGTCCACAGATACAGCCTTTATCATTTGAAACCAATGCATAATTAGCATAGTTCTGATGTCAGTCTTGCGAGTACTTTGGATGAGTACTCACGGTTGCTCTGCTATTCTTTTTCCCCCATATCCATTTGATGATACATCAGACGACGGAGCCTAGGAGCCAGACGCCACTGCAGGAGCTTACTACCAGGAGAGCCCCGGAGGCCACTTCTACTACGTTGAGCCAGCCGACCAGGAGTAGTTAGGAGGCTCCCAGGCAGGAGGCCTGCGCCTTTTCGATCGTTGTTGTTGTTTTGCCTCGCCTTCTTAAGGCTTATCTGTTTTACTTTTATATCTGTACTCAGATATCTAATGCTTTCGCTGACGCTTGTATGCGCAAGCTTATGTATTCGAGCCCTCGAGGCCCCTGGCTTGTAATATAAAGCTTGTATTATTTTATTTTGTGTCTAGAGTTGTGTTGTGATATCTTCAAGTGAGTCCCTAGGCTTGATCGTGTGCATTTGCGTGTATGGTTAGTGCACGGTCGAGTCGGGGGCGTCACAAGTTGGTATCAGAGCCGACTGCCTGTAGGAAGCCCCCTTCCCATTCCTTGGTCGCAGTTGAGTCTAGACGATGAAAAACTGTTTTACTAACAGTGTTGTGTGGCTTACGGGCCCACGTCGCCAATGGGTGGTATTAGGATCTTTTATTCCGCACCTTTACTCTGGGACTCTGATTTCTCTTCTATTCGGGTTAAAGATTTTGCTAACTCTGACGCTAGGTTCTCGTAACCATTTTCTCCCCGGAGAGCCAATTGATACAGATGTTCCCGTTACTCTTGAAGTACCAAATGGTTAGGAAGACACTCTCCGATGAATCCCCAAGGCCCTTGTGCCCACCGCTCTTGCAATTCTTTACCATCGATAAATCCCTGTGGATAACTGCACATAATTGCCGTTCATACATTCATCCCCAGTTGTTCATGTGTTTCTCAAAATATTTCGTAATACTATCCGATCTTCCAAAAAAAAAATCCTGTGCAGCCTATTGCTCTGGAAAGTCTTGCCTGCCTGCATTATGGTTAATTCCATATGTCTAGCAATATTCATTAGCATCCTTTGTCACCGTCATTATGAGCCTTTGATCCGATATGTTTGCGAATACTTGCAATCATCAGTTGATCCTTAGAAGTTATCCTTCCGGCTCAGACGTCATTCCAGACATGAGCTGGTTCTCGGCAAATCAAACCTTGATTGATTGCCCATCTAATTCTATCCGACTTACTCCTCTTTTGATCCGAGCGTCTGTTTCTGATCCTTTAATTTGGAAATCATAATTCCACTATATCTTATATTTCGGTTATTACGATGTTTCCATAACTCGGTGTTCTTGCATTCTCCCTTCTCTTGATGGACTCTAATGTGGGGCCATTTGTTTAATCCTTACATCGCCAGTCCTCATGGATCACATGATCCTTTGATTGGATTATTATCTGACAGTGTCCCTCATATTTAAAATCTTTGGGTTCTTCCCCTGATACAAAATGCCTTTAGTAAATTGTATCATCCACTCCGTGTCGTCATCCCTCTTCTTTCGAGTTTGTATCTGTTGCTTTTATAAGTGAGTTGAATAGCTTTCTAAACTCCTCTGCTGAGCTGTATCCATGCATTCAGCAATTTGTGTGAACCTGAAAATCTTTACGGGTCATACTCCTCTGGCGTTACGCCAGCTAAAATTTCAACGCCACAACTTCATCGAAAGCGAGAAGTGAATGAAAGGTTATGCATTGAAGAAGTGGGAGTCGACCTTGAACTTTGTGTTCATGCCCATGGAAACGATGTAGACCGTCACGGAAGCTTCTTGCAAAATATTTATTCAATTGTATAATTATTTCGGTATCCTTAACTTGATTCCATGCAGATATGGTTCCGACCATGCTGACCTTATTTGATAACCCCATTCTCGTGCCTCGTCTATTTTTCGACAAGGTTAAAGTAGTCACTTTCCGCAGATCGATGATCCAGTTCAGCTTCTATTCTGTTCTGCCTTCGAGTACTATCCTCTGTTATTTCGAGGATGTCGTGCCATTGCACTACATCTTATGAATTTTTGATGAAGTAATACTTTTCCCCGTCTTAGTCATTCCACGGGTTCTGGGTTGATGTCAACCGTGAACACCGATTAGTGAATCGAATCCGCACTCAATTCAATACCCTTAGTAATTTGTTGCTAGGAAATTTAAACTCAATCTTGTCATTTCTAGACTACCGGCTACATCCTTATCATGCTACCTTTGACCGTGCTACCTCGTCCTTCTGTGGTGCATGAATTCTTCAGACCGTGAGCAAAGCTTACGTCGAGTTTTCAACATTTTGTTGTTGGCCTTGAAAAGCAACTCCGATTCCGAGCTTGCACCCTATTTGATGTTACCATAACTTTCCACTTTGACATTCCTTTGCTGGATGCCGTCACTGTTCGATTGCATCCTCTTGAAACCTCTCGGCAAAATGTAACGTGATCATCGGTAACCTTTTTGACTTCTTCCGAGATGTCAATTGAATTCATGGCGAGAAATACCAACCTTACCCCTCGAGGATTTGTGTTATCATCGACAACATCCTTCACTTCCTGCCAACACAGCCTTAGTCATGTTGTGGTTATACCTTGGGTTCCTCGCTATTCCTGACATTGTTCCTTGAGTGTTTCCTATGATCCTCAAACCCAACCTTTGTTTAAACCCCATATCATTGCTACTGCGAAGCATGACTGTGGTACTCCAAACATCAACAAGAACATTGGAAGCGCAATGCTAAATGTTTCTTGATCGATTATCTAAACACCGTTGTATGGGTAAACATCGAGATTCTCCTTGCCCCATTTGTCTAACGGGTTAAGTACTTGTTGTCCTGTCATGTATATCATGCTCTACTTGTCCTTGGGAAAGGATATACTCCTAAATCTTGTGTGTAAACACATTTTCCTTTCCATTGGTCTGTTTAACCTCTCAGATAATCTATATGATCTAAGCAGTGATAATTTCCTGTTTATGAAAACACCTCGATGTACAATTCTGTCAGTGAGACCCTGTTACTATTGTTGATGACATTCCGGAAATCATCGATGGACGAGAACCTTGCCTATTGGTCCGCCTCGTTTTAACGAGTAGGAAAATGGTTCTCTTCGTTCCCGCCCTTGGTACTGACGTTGTTGCCAACATAGTTGACAGATTGTCCTCTGATTCACCTTGCAGTCGTGACCTTGCAAGATGTCACTGCCTTCCTACTCTTAAACGACACCCACCACAGTTCCACAGGATCGAAACCTGACTCTCCTGTACATCCTTGATCCCGAAGATTCCCCTTACTCCAGCTCTTAAATCTCGGGACGAGATTTCTTGTAGTGGGGGAGATTTGTAACATCCCCAAATCCTAACCACTTTGTTAACCTAGCTAATGTGCCATGACAACATATTCTCCATAATTAAAATGCAATTAAATAAATAATTCAACTCGAATTCAAATTCAAAATACAAGTCAAATTATTATTTCCTCAAACTGCAAAACGAAAGTGTTCATAATCTTTCAAATATTCACTAAGTAATTTTCAAGTTGAAACCAACTACATTTGACTCACAAATAAATTCCTAGGAAATTAATAAGTGGTCCAACAGCAAATAAAATGGCCTTTTCAAAATAAATAAATACTTCAAACATTTCCAAATTACCTAAAACTTTTTGTCCAGCCCCAGAGTGTTGAGTATGAATTATGTGACAAGTTTCATAAGCAACAAAAATCCTTTGGTGATCCAACTAGATACAAATCAGTAGCTAAAATAGAAAACAGAGAGAAAAAGGATAAGAGGAAAAACCTGTAAGGTAACGCAGCAGAAAACAAAAAATTTCCGACCTACGCACCAGCCCAGGACCACTATGGAGACTGCATACAAGGTTTGATCTCTTTCGTTACCGACTCGTAGCGCAGCGGAAGTAGAGTCGATGACGATCGGCGGTGCAGATCCCCGCAGCTAGGATTTTACAACCTCCCAACCACGAGGATGTATACCCTCATCTGCCCCGCGGACAGCCCTCCGGGAGGCGGTCGCACAGTCCCCCGGACGGTGTCGCGGACAGCCCTTCGGGAGGACCTCCGAAACTCGGACTGTCACTCGGACAGCCCTTCGGGAGGACCTCCAAAACTCGGACGGTCACACGGACAGCCCTTCGGGAGGCACTCTCGAACTAAGACCGAAACTACGATCTCTCTACAGAGTTGCACACATACGGTGTCATCTATCCGGCAGGGCTTCGCCGTCCAGAACTAGTTCCTGCCGGAACCCAGACAGCCTTTCGGCTCTACGAAACTATTTCGCTGGGAGGGAGAGAGAGCCAGATCATGCATGGCATTTGTATGAGAGTAAGGATTTGTCTTATGGCAGCCCACACACCTCCTATTTATAGGAAACCCAAGGGGTAGGGTGGTTTTACAAGAAGACCCAAAACCCACATGGAAAGGAGTCCTTCCCAAGGACCTAAAAGGTGACACCAAGGAACAAGGGGGACTCCATGAAGGAGTCCACCATGTGGCCGGCCACACCCTCATGTGGGGCCCCAAAATTGGCCCCTATCCATCCATGTCATCCCCAAGATCTTTTGGAGCAAAGCCCCAAAAGGTGGCTTTCCAAAAATATCCCAAAAGGCACTTTCACTATTCACGACGACATTTTTCAGCGTCTGATCGAACTGAAAATATTCATGTGGGCTTAGAACAATTCTAGTACCCACCAAAATAATTTTCAACGCGAACCGGAACAATTCCGGTTTAGTGATTTCATCTGCGAAAAGCATCTGAAGCGGTTTCGGCAGCTCCGGAACATTTCCGGTTTTCATCCCGGAAAATTCCAGAAAGTTTCCAGAATGATTCTGGCACCCTCCAAGAATTATCAGGCATGTGCCAAAACCAATTTGACTTTATGGTATCCCCTGAAACAACTTTTCAGTTTTACCGAAACTGTTCCGGTGTTCTCTCTGCGGAACTTTTCCGCTGTCCGAAACATTTCCGGTGTCCGAAAACTTTTTCCTTGATTTTCTCTCAGACTCCCTGTCTAGTATTCAGAAGATATATGACCCTTAAGCGTGTGACCCTATAGGTTCGGTGAAGTATAGACATGACCCGGAACCCCTTCCGATCAATGATCAACATCGGAGCCGTGGACACCCATATTGACCCCTATACCCACACGAATGAATATTCGAGTGAACCTCCAGTTGCCGTGTGCTATTCCTGTTGCTTCGCGATATGTTACAAATACCCGAGGTGAGACATGTTGGCATCCCCGTGGATCAACACCTTGTCCACTATGCCAGTTACCTCGTTACCGGTATTGTTCTCTTTTCTCGTTCCCGTGTTCCGGCATCCCCGTGATCAAATCACAAAGTGTCTGGCCAGACGATGATGGATACCGTAACACCGAGAGGGCCCAGAGATATCTCTCCATCGTCGGAGGAGCAAATCCCAATCTTGAGCTATCAAGTTACTTAACATACTTTTCCATGAACCCGTAAGCCGCCGTAATAGCCACCCATTTACGGATGACGTTTAACAAACCCCAAAGTTCATGAAGCAAGCATGAAGAAACTCGATACTCTCATGGTCTAAGGAATTATGCAAACATTAACTTCTCTGTGTTATTAACCATTAACTTATGACGAATGTATCTCATAGCATAACATCAATTCGGGTCGATTCAACACAAATGTTCTTCTAACATTGTGCCCTCAAAATTGCCGGCATAGCCATGCCCATGATCAGGAAAACAGGATCATCATGCAATACTTGAGCCAGTCTTAGAGGCCAGACTAGGAATACATTTCACCGTTTATTATCCCACACGTGCACATGAGTTTCCCTCCAAGCCTCGTTTTATTTGTAGACTCGAGAATCATTGCAGTTATAGCATGGAACATAAACATAATTATGAACAGGGAGATAATCAATAACATTTATTATTGCCTCTAGGGCATATCTCCTACAGACTCCCACTTGCACTTGAGTCAATAATCTAGTCAATGCTAATGCACTTTACACTTATGGCATACCGGTGTAAAATATGCTTCGCTTGTGGTATAGCCTGATGTCCAACGGATCTGACAACTTCAGCTCCGTGTGTAACTTTGCATATCCTCGCGTTTTCACGCTTTTACAAAATTCATATTTTGTGTGGACTTGGCTTTGCATATGTGTGTATCATTGGTCGAAACCTGATTCCTCAGACTGAGCTATGGAGCAACTATCTGCAATAGTGTCCCATAGACCAAAACCATCTTGGAACCATACTAAGTTCATGAATGAACTATATGATTCAACACCTTCTTTGTCGCTTCTCAAGCGTCAACATACTTAGCCTTTGTTATAGAATTCGCCACAGTATCTTGTTTGGAACAATTTCCAACTACCGTGCCACTATGTTGTGTATTACACAAAACCCTTAACTTAAATCAAAAATCGCATGGAGCATTGATTAAGACTGTATCGATGTAATTACTTACAACGAGCACTTCATAATCTCTGCTTGTGAGAAAACATGTCATCAGTACTACTCTAGTACTCAGTGACATCTTTCACTGTTGTCTCATGATCAGTACTTTTGATCACTTTGGTATCTATACTCGCAACAACTTTGGAGTATTGGAGATATCTAGTTGTTTTACATACCATGGAATACATGATTAATCCAAACACAAGAGTGTGTGGAATCACCATCATGTATTTTTGCTCATCTGTGTTTTGAGACACCGAGTCTTGCAAAACTCTTTCCATGTGACTTCGGCAAGAATCACTCCTTGGCTTTTTAAATGCCAAAAAGTTTTTAGCATCTTGTCAATATGTATTCATTGCTTAGCCCCATTAGGTAAATCTATCTCCATAGATCATCATGCCTAATATTGAGGCTATTTAGCCTAAGCACTTCATCGAAAAACTATTTTCTAATGAAGTCCTTATTCGTGTCAAGAAATTTATTTCCAATTTAACAATGTGTCAAGTACACACGGTTTTTAGAAATATTATTTTGCTCCCACTTACTTTCTTGAATCACAAGCATCTTCGATACCCATTTGATGAAGTCAAACCCCTTTGACCATTCCATCAAAAACGAAGATTCCAACTCCACTTTGCTCTCTTCTGTCCATCGCTGGAACTCTGAAGTTTGCATACTTACTAGCATCCTCTGGATCGACAAATTACTTTGGACTGTATCACATACAAGTCCTAGGTTTCATTTCCATCAGATGGAAATCTTTTTGTGATCCATGTTTCATATCTCATGATTGAAATATGTATTAATTGCTAGTTCAACCCGAACCGACTTTAAGCATCGCTACGGTGAGACAATCTCATCGTAGTCAACTCCTTGAACTTGTTATTGCAACAAGTCGAGCTTTATGGATAAAATATTTTTATCCGTATCAGTTATTTAGTTCCATAAATACTCGTTAGACTCTAAGTCTTTCGAAAGGTGTATCAAGATTTTAATCTTGAATCACTTATATGGAAACTATCTCGGATTGTATTGGCATTTAGCCAATTCCGGAGTCAGGGCCCATCAACGCTTCCTTGTGTATTGTAGGTATACTGTTGTCTAACAACAATATCTCGTTTGCGCACCTGATAGGTTTGCACGAGCTTTGCCTACGTGGCTCAGTTGCAAGTTCGACCGAAGTCCATACATTTTATTGTAGAGACTTCCGTATCAGTCGCAGTAGGAAACTCCGGAATCACTTCCAAGGTTTCTTTCCTTTGATCTGATGACGAAGATGCTGATTATCTCGTCGAGTTGCACTGTCCTCCCACTCACCTTTTGAAAGAACTATTCTCTTTAAAAGCATACCGTTTTGCGGCAAAACCCTTTGCCTCGGTATAGTGGTGGGGGAATACCCAATGACTTGGGATAACCTTACAAAGTAGCACTTGTCTGATTTGGAATAGGTTTGTAACCTTTTACACAAGCCCCATATTCCAAATGTTAAGAAAAGATATAACATGGTTGGGCGTACCACACCATGGCGTCATTTCAACAGACCTGATGGAGCTCTTTTCAGTGTAAAAGCCGCAGTCTCTAAAGCATCACTCTATAAAAGGGATAATGGCAAATTTATTTATGTCATCTTTGATCTTACCATGTCATAAATGGTTCGATTACATCTTCACGGACTTTTCACTCGCAGTGGTGTTCCGGGAGGTGCAAGTTATGAAACCCCTTTCATAACTCATCAGACATTCGCTAAACTTGTAACTCAAATATTCCTTTCTGCAATCGAATTGTAGAAACATAATTTTCTTGTTACAATAACTTCTACTTCATTTTTGAAAACCTTATGAATGAATTCAAAAGATCCAGACTTCGTCTCAACAAGTAAATATCCATATATCTACTTGAGTCATTTCTGAAGATAGATAAATCCACTACTTGCAACAACATTTATTGGACTACACACATCACAATGTATGATCACCAATATGTTCTTTGTTCGTTCCTTATGGCCTGTGAACGGTATTTCAGTCACTTCACTTTTCAGAGGAAAGTTGCAAGTGTCAGATGATTCAAAATCAAACGACTTCAAAATCCATCATAATGGAATTTTCCATGCGGGTTTCTACAATGTGACCAAATGCAGTGCCACACTTGTGTGGTATTCTTTTAGTCTTGCGACATTTAGCGTCAGTGTTATGGATGTATCATATTTTCCATCAATATTCATAACATACATCCCATCTAGGATGGAAGCATGGCCCTTCATGTTATTCATAATACTGAACAACAATTGTTGTTTTATGAACAACTCTTTTGCAACAAACATTGTGCAATGGGCTAGAGTGTATGAAACTCTAAAATGAATTATGAAAGTAAACCCAGAGGTAATGTATTATTATCAATATTCATAACACACGTCTCATTCATAATGAATGTATGGCCCTTATGTTATTCATAACACCGAACATTAAAAGTTCTCTTATGAACAACCTTCTTGCAAGATACCTTATGCAAAGGGCTAGAGTGTGAAACTCTAAATGAATTATGAAAATAAATACATAGGTAATACACCGATGGAAGGCATAGTAACATTTACTATGTTCCCTGCGTGTATCTAAACCTCATTCCTGGCTAGTCTTTCAGGCCATAGTAGTTCTTACATCGAGTTGCAACAGAATGCAATCGAGCGGGTATCTTTGTGATTAACTCACAATACCCAAGAATTAGTGATTAACATGTTTAACCATAATTCCCAAGAACTATATCTTTGACCAGCCTTCTATACATCAAAAACTTGTATGACATTCATACATGAGCTGGATATTCCAGTCTTCTTTCCTTTTGCCTTTATACTTCTAACAGTTTAACTTTCAGTATTTCTCCTACTCTCAGAAGAAGCACCCAACTTAAGAGTGGCGTTAGCCCCAGACTTCCTAGGCGTGAAAGTCTCACTAACACCCTTCGGACACTTCCTTTCTCTTTAAGTTGTTGTTTTATTCACCTTTCATCATATGATAGGCGTTCTCCTGGATCCCTCTCTTATCAGTCTAATGCATAGTAAACTCCTTTACTAACAGTTTGCAAACAAACATTGCTTTGGATATCTCATATCTTTTAGCCTTTGTCTGTCTCTGAAAATGATTTTCAGATTCCATGAATATCACATAACTATCCAAACTTTCGAAGTTCGGGTCTCATGGAAGCAAACATATTGCACTTGACTGAAACGGAATTCTAGCTTTTGGATCGATGGACGAGAGTCACATGATCCATAGCATTAGCGGGAGAATACCGAAAGCATGCGATAGGACAAAGTCCTTCTCGGCACTCTAGAGGACAATCCTCACATTACGTTACCAACCGTAAAGTTTTAACCAGATATTTAATAGCTATTCAATTTTAATTGGGAAGGTGGAAACGCGAGCCATTCTTCTACAACTATTTTGCAAATTGCACTTAGACAGAGTTCAAAATTAATTGCACTGAGAATTAAACAAGTTAATTCTACAGTGCGCTCCCACTCAAATCAATATCTCTCATAATTGATTGTGAGTGATTCAAGACCCGCATATCCATTCAACGTCACAGTTCGAGATGAACACCCATGGCGTGAACTTCAATCGGTAGGCAAACTTGCCGATCACATCTCTATGCGATTCTTGTTCATCTTTCGATGCGCGTGTTCCGAGCTCATGACTTTCATGCCTGAATGTCAAGACAACCAAGTGATCTCGCTGCGAGGTCTCAACTCACCCGCCTCACACATCCCTAATCGTTCGCACCCATGGAGATCATGCAATGCCCCGAAAAGTTAGGTGCCGCGACGGTGCTACACTTGGGAGAACACTAACTACTTGATATTTTAGTGAGAAATCACCCTAATAAAAAGCGACTACTGCGCAATCAAGAAGGGTGCATCATAAGGGATAAACATCTCAGGCAATTCATAATAGCATGATATGGTATAGCCCTTTCTGACGGAGAAGTCTTTCATTTCTTCGTCTCCGGCATTCGCGTCGGTGTTCACCTTCGCGAAGATTGCCACCACCTTGTCGATGCACCAGATAATATTGCTATCTCTATAGCTAATAAAATAAGTGCATTACATAAGGTTGACACGCAGGTCATTAAAGTGCAATCATATGGCTCCAGCCATCATGCCGAATCATGACACGCAGGTCATGTTAATCAATTTACATCATATAGTCATCTCATACATAATCAAATTATTATGAACACTGCTATACCACATCACATGCACATGCAAACCATCCTGCAAAACCAAGTTAGACGCCTCTAATCGGTCCATGCAAAAACTTGTTTTACGTGGCTTCTAAGGTTTCGAAATAAACCGAAGCTACCAACGTCCATCATCAAGCATGATAATCCTGGTTGCTAGATTAACCTTCCAGGGTGTATGAAACACGAGATAATAAAATCTCGAGCCCCATACTAAACTTTGTCATACGCGTGACCCCCGTGCAGATCATATCTGCATTGCCCTTTCGTCTGCGAAATTTCATCTTTGTTTTTAACTACGGTGGAATTCAAAGAACTGTTAGCACTTCGTTGATCAATCAGGATCGCGGATTGCCAGAACTTTGAAACTCCACCATACCGTTATCAAGATCAGAAATATGCAAATTCCAGGGAAGCAACAAGAACATCGGGTAACAGATTTCATCTGCTACCCGCACAAATAATTTTCAGCAATAGAACTCATCTACTACCTAATTATATTGTGCAACACCCATACATCTCATGTATTCTAGATCGCAACCTGCATCTACGCATAGCCTGGCTCTTGATGCCATTGTAAGGTAACGCAGCAGAAAACAAAATTTTTCCGACCTACGCACCAGCCCAGGACCACTATGGAGACTGCATACAAGGTTTGATCTCTTTCGTTACCGACTCGTAGCGCAGCGGAAGTAGAGTCGATGACGATCGGCGGTGCAGATCCCCGCAGCTAGGATTTTATGACCTCCCAACCACGAGGATGTATACCCTCATCTGCCCCGCGGACAGCCCTTCGGGAGGCGGTCGCACAGTCCCCCGGACGGTGTCGCGGACAGCCCTTCGGGAGGACCTCCGAAACTCGGACTGTCACTCGGACAGCCCTTTGGGAGGACCTCCAAAACTCGGACGGTCACACGGACAGCCCTTCGGGAGGCACTCTCGAACTAAGACCGAAACTACGATCTCTCTACAGAGTTGCACACATACGGTGTCATCTATCCGGCAGGGCTTCGCAGTCCAGAACTAGTTCCTGCCGGAACCCAGACAGCCTTTCGGCTCTACGAAACTATTTCGCTGGGAGGGAGAGAGAGAGCCAGATCATGCATGGCATTTGTATGAGAGTAAGGATTTGTCTTATGGCAGCCCACACACCTCCTATTTATAGGAAACCCAAGGGGTAGGGTGGTTTTACAAGAAGACCCAAAACCCACATGGAAAGGAGTCCTTCCCAAGGACCTAAAAGGTGAAACCAAGGAACAAGGGGGACTCCATGAAGGAGTCCACCATGTGGCCGGCCACACCCTCATGTGGGGCCCCAAAATTGGCCCCTATCCATCCATGTCATCCCCTAGATCTTTTGGAGCAAAGCCCCAAAAGGTGGCTTTCCAAAAATATCCCAAAAGGCACTTTCACTATTCACGACGACATTTTTCAGCGTCTGATCGAACTGAAAATATTCATGTGGGCTTAGAACAATTCTAGTACCCACCAAAATAATTTTCAACGCGAGCCGGAACAATTCCGGTTTAGTGATTTCATCTGCGAAAAGCATCTGAAGCGATTTCGGCAGCTCCGGAACATTTCCGGTTTTCATCCTGGAAAATTCCAGAAAGTTTCCAGAATGATTCTGGCACCCTCCAAGAATTATCAGGCATGTGCCAAAACCAATTTGACTTTATGGTATCCCCTGAAACAACTTTTCAGTTTTACCGAAACTGTTCCGGTGTTCTCTCTGCGGAACTTTTCCGCTGTCCGAAACTTTTTCGGTGATTTTCTCTCAGACTCCATGTCTAGTATTCAGAAGATAGATGACCCTTAAGCGTGTGACCCTATAGGTTCGGTGAAGTATAGACATGACCCGGAACCCCTTCCGATCAATGATCAACATCGGAGCCGTGGACACCCATATTGACCCCTATACCCACACGAATGAATATTCGAGTGAACCTCCAGTTGCCGTGTGCTATTCCTGTTGCTTCGCGATATGTTACAAATACCCGAGGTGAGACATGTTGGCATCCCCGTGGATCAACACCTTGTCCACTATGCCAGTTACCTTGTTACCGGTATTGTTCTCTTTTCTCGTTCCCGTGTTCCGGCATCCCCGTGATCAAATCACAAAGTGTCTGGCCAGACGATGATGGATACCGTAACACCGAGAGGGCCCAGAGATATCTCTCCATCGTCGGAGGAGCAAATCTCAATCTTGAGCTATCAAGTTACTTGACATACTTTTCCATGAACCCGTAAGCCGCCGTAATAGCCACCCATTTACGGATGACGTTTAACAAACCCCAAAGTTCATGAAGCAAGCATGAAGAAACTCGATACTCTCATGGTCTAAGGAATTATGCAAACATTAACTTCTCTGTGTTATTAACCATTAACTTATGACGAATGTATCTCATAGCATAACATCAATTCGGGTCGATTCCACACAAATGTTCTTCTAACATTGTGCCCTCAAAATTGCCGGCATAGCCATGCCCATGATCAGGAAAACAGGATCATCATGCAATACTTGAGCCAGTCTTAGAGGCCAGACTAAGAATACATTTCACCGTTTATTATCCCACACGTGCACATGAGTTTCCCTCCAAGCCTCGTTTTATTTGTAGACTCGAGAATCATTGCAGTTATAGCATGGAACATAAACATAATTATGAACAGGGAGATAATCAATAACATTTATTATTGCCTCTAGGGCATATCTCTTACAAAACCGTACTGTGCACTTAAGGCCCAGCACCCCACAATGCACTCGGCCCAGTCCAGCGCTACATCATCGTCTTCCTCCCGTGTCAGCACCTCCATGGTCGATCCCCTCCCTCTCCGACGGATGCACGACACGGCTGCCCTTCCGATGCCTAGATGGACTGCATAGCCACGCTGTCGCCCACCGGGACGAACCCTAATCCCCATTCTCCCCCTCGTTCACTCTCTGTTCGATTTAGAACTTGCCCGAGCCGTGCTCTCCATCTCGTCGTCAATGCCTCGGCCACCGTGCTCCCCGCGCCGCGAGAAGACATCCAGGAGAACCGCCGTGGTCCACTTCGTCCATCCCGAGCACCGAATCGAGTCGGGGCGGCCCGTGCGCTCGCCATCGAGCTCTTCTTCGTCACGTACGTCGTCGTCGTCCGTCGTCGATTCCCGCTGCTCCAGCGCCTCCCCGACCGTCTCGAGCTCGCCTATCACCTCCCGGTGAGCTGCTCCTCCATTCCCCTCTCCTAGCCCCTCGATCTGTCGCCGTATGCGCCGCCCCGTGAGCTCGCGTCCGCCATGGCCGGAGCTTCGTCCCCTGCACCTGGCTGCCCCATTGCTGCGCCCTGCCGCGCCGCGGCCGCGGCCCTGTGCGCCCTGCCCGCGCCCGCCTTCCCCTGCGCCGCTCCTGCCCGGCCGCCCCTACCGACGCGCGCAACCGCTGCTGCCATTGCTGGCGCTACTGCTGCTACTTGCTGCCGAAAGCCTCCGCCGCCATTGCTCGACGCCGGTGCCGTTGCCGGCCTCCCCTGGTCGTGCGGTTGCCACCAGCAGACTCGTCGCGCTGCGGGCTTTCGATTGCCCCCATCCACGCATCCCCTCGTGGCCGGAAACGGCCGGCCGACGACGTCCACGCTGCTCTGTTGCCGCTGCTCTGCTGCCGAAGTTACTGTAGCATCTGCACTGTAGCGCTTGCTAGCTTTTTCTAAACCACGCTGATTACCCTACTGTACAACCTCTAAACAGCAGCTAGCCAAATGCCAACCTAAATACAAATAAAATGTGTAGATTGTACACTTGACCAACTCCATTTCATCTCATTGGAACAAGTCCATTAGATGCATGGATTAATTGCTACAAAAATGACAAAAGTGCATCTTCTGTTAACAGAGAAAACTGGAGAAACAGATTACTGACTAACCTAGTTTGGGGCTGTATTTGAACTAGCTACGTGCACTGTTCATGCCATCAGATGGCATGGATTGGTAGTACTATTGGAGTAGAGTAAATCATCTATAGGAATCATCCCCATTAGAGCTAAGAATAACCCATTATAGCCCTCACAAATGGGTAAACAATAAACAGATTTCAGACTTAGAAGAATTTCAGAAATTCCAGAAAATACTTTAAAACTTTAAAAAAAATCATATCTTTTAAACCGTAAGTCAGATCAAAATAATTTATATATGTAAAATGATCAGAAAAATATGAAGATTCTGACTATGTAATCAAAACGCCTGTCCAACACTCCTAGCTAGCTGAACATGGAACAATTTGCCCGATTTCGATAAATGAATAGTGCTCAACTTTAATAAAATAAATCCAAATAAATTCCTAAATTAACTAAAACATTTTGTTAGGCAATAAAACACCTCTGCATATCATTTAGGCATGTCATGCATAGTGATTGCATTTTTGCCGTGAATTTATTGTTTCTTCCCCCCTCCTTCTCTCCCGATAGACACCGAGACCGACGCCGACGCAGCCGAGTTCGACTACACACCCGACGAGCAGCCTACTGGCGATCAGCCCCTTTCAATAGAGCTTCCAGGCAAGCAAACCCCCTTGACGCATGCCTATATCACCCATTCTCTCTCCCTCCTGCTTGCATTAGAATTTGCTGTTGTTATTGTTTTATCCTATTCTGATGCATAGCCTGTCCTTGTAACTGTTATTGATACCTGCCTGCTATCCGAGATGCTTAGTATAGGTTGGATGTTAAACTATCCGTGGCCCTCTTCCTTGCTGTAGTTGCTTCGCTTTAGTACTGATGCCCCGATCGATGTGATCGAACGGGCTGAGACCAGCACATCACCACATACCCCTAAGTTGCACCTCTCTGCAGAGCTACCACCGAATGCCGAGGGTGAAACCTCTTATCTCACTTTCGATGATGTCTCTGTAGAATAGCTATACGGATGTGGGTTACCGAGGGTGATTCCTCTTTCATCACTTCCGATAAAGCTTTCGTCGTGCAACACCTCGAGTGGGAATCCATCGAGGGTGATTCCTTGGATTCCTTCTCGATAATTGGACACACTGTTACTTTGACCTTTATTACAGGCGGGTCGACCCCGAGGGGTACCCGCAGGGAAATATGAAGTCGGGTTTGCCAGGAAGGCACCTGCGAGTGATACTGTGGCGGAACGACAGGGCAGGTGGAGACCACCCTGTTCGTGTTCCGTGTGTTACCAAGTCGGAGTGACAGGTAGTCTGATCGTCTCTGCGAGTTACTAAATACGCCTAACGGAAGTGGGTATTTGATCTGAGTGGGTCGTCGTGCCCTATACGCACTACCACCACATGGGATAATGGTTTAATGGGTCCCTCTACGTCGTATGTATCAGCCGAAAGCTCTTCAGACGTCACAGCTCAGAGATGCGGGCTGATCGTCGGGGTTGGGCTGGTTACGTCACTGGTGTATTCAGTGTCGCGCCTGCTCCCCGTCCAGCCACGCAACGTGCAGGAGTGCGAAGGGCGATGGCCCAAGACCCCTTCGCACTTAGGATTTAGACCGGCGTGTTGACCTCTCTGCTGAGCCTAGGTAGGACTGCGTCGTGTCGATCACCCGAGGCCGGGTATTACCCAGCAAGTGTGTCCGGCCAGAGGTAATCGAGCGTGTTGGGTAACAGTAGTGCACCCCTGCAGGGAAGTTATCTATTCGAATAGCTGTGTCCACGGTAACAGGACGCTCGGAGTTGTATCCGGTACCATGACAACTACAAACTGATGATGATTCATATTAAACTGTTAATACTGCTCTCGGGATCGCTTTCTCGCAGGGTGTCGAGAAAGGATCTCAGGGCATTGCTGTTGTATAATCCACATGTATGCTACCATTATCTACTCTCTTCTGATGCTGCAAGATTGCTTGAAGATGCTAGTCTTCGATAGGCTAGGCCTTTCTCTCTATTCTGGCATTTCTGCTATATAGTCCACAGATACAGCCTTTATCATTTGAAACCAATGCATAATTAGCATAGTTCTGATGTCAGTCTTGCGAGTACTTTGGATGAGTACTCACGGTTGCTCTGCTATTCTTTTTCCCCCATATCCATTTGATGATACATCAGACGACGGAGCCTAGGAGCCAGACGCCACTGCAGGAGCTTACTACCAGGAGAGCCCCGGAGGCCACTTCTACTACGTTGAGCCAGCCGACCAGGAGTAGTTAGGAGGCTCCCAGGCAGGAGGCCTGCGCCTTTTCGATCGTTGTTGTTGTTTTGCCTCGCCTTCTTAAGGCTTATCTGTTTTACTTTTATATCTGTACTCAGATATCTAATGCTTTCGCTGACGCTTGTATGCGCAAGCTTATGTATTCGAGCCCTCGAGGCCCCTGGCTTGTAATATAAAGCTTGTATTATTTTATTTTGTGTCTAGAGTTGTGTTGTGATATCTTCAAGTGAGTCCCTAGGCTTGATCGTGTGCATTTGCGTGTATGGTTAGTGCACGGTCGAGTCGGGGGCGTCACAAGTTGGTATCAGAGCCGACTGCCTGTAGGAAGCCCCCTTCCCATTCCTTGGTCGCAGTTGAGTCTAGACGATGAAAAACTGTTTTACTAACAGTGCTGTGTGGCTTACGGGCCCACGTCGCCAATGGGTGGTATTAGGATCTTTTATTCCGCACCTTTACTCTGGGACTCTGATTTCTCTTCTATTCGGGTTAAAGATTTTGCTAACTCTGACGCTAGGTTCTCGTAACCATTTTCTCCCCGGAGAGCCAATTGATACAGATGTTCCCGTTACTCTTGAAGTACCAAATGGTTAGGAAGACACTCTCCGATGAATCCCCAAGGCCCTTGTGCCCACCGCTCTTGCAATTCTTTACCATCGATAAATCCCTGTGGATAACTGCACATAATTGCCGTTCATACATTCATCCCCAGTTGTTCATGTGTTTCTCAAAATATTTCGTAATACTATCCGATCTTCCAAAAAAAAATCCTGTGCAGCCTATTGCTCTGGAAAGTCTTGCCTGCCTGCATTATGGTTAATTCCATATGTCTAGCAATATTCATTAGCATCCTTTGTCACCGTCATTATGAGCCTTTGATCCGATATGTTTGCGAATACTTGCAATCATCAGTTGATCCTTAGAAGTTATCCTTCCGGCTCAGACGTCATTCCAGACATGAGCTGGTTCTCGGCAAATCAAACCTTGATTGATTGCCCATCTAATTCTATCCGACTTACTCCTCTTTTGATCCGAGCGTCTGTTTCTGATCCTTTAATTTGGAAATCATAATTCCACTATATCTTATATTTCGGTTATTACGATGTTTCCATAACTCGGTGTTCTTGCATTCTCCCTTCTCTTGATGGACTCTAATGTGGGGCCATTTGTTTAATCCTTACATCGCCAGTCCTCATGGATCACATGATCCTTTGATTGGATTATTATCTGACAGTGTCCCTCATATTTAAAATCTTTGGGTTCTTCCCCTGATACAAAATGCCTTTAGTAAATTGTATCATCCACTCCGTGTCGTCATCCCTCTTCTTTCGAGTTTGTATCTGTTGCTTTTATAAGTGAGTTGAATAGCTTTCTAAACTCCTCTGCTGAGCTGTATCCATGCATTCAGCAATTTGTGTGAACCTGAAAATCTTTACGGGTCATACTCCTCTGGCGTTACGCCAGCTAAAATTTCAACGCCACAACTTCATCGAAAGCGAGAAGTGAATGAAAGGTTATGCATTGAAGAAGTGGGAGTCGACCTTGAACTTTGTGTTCATGCCCATGGAAACGATGTAGACCGTCACGGAAGCTTCTTGCAAAATATTTATTCAATTGTATAATTCTTTCGGTATCCTTAACTTGATTCCATGCAGATATGGTTCCGACCATGCTGACCTTATTTGATAACCCCATTCTCGTGCCTCGTCTATTTTTCGACAAGGTTAAAGTAGTCACTTTCCGCAGATCGATGATCCAGTTCAGCTTCTATTCTGTTCTGCCTTCGAGTACTATCCTCTGTTATTTCGAGGATGTCGTGCCATTGCACTACATCTTATGAATTTTTGATGAAGTAATACTTTTCCCCGTCTTAGTCATTCCACGGGTTCTGGGTTGATGTCAACCGTGAACACCGATTAGTGAATCGAATCCGCACTCAATTCAATACCCTTAGTAATTTGTTGCTAGGAAATTTAAACTCAATCTTGTCATTTCTAGACTACCGGCTACATCCTTATCATGCTACCTTTGACCGTGCTACCTCATCCTTCTGTGGTGCATGAATTCTTCAGACCGTGAGCAAAGCTTACGTCGAGTTTTCAACATTTTGTTGTTGGCCTTGAAAAGCAACTCCGATTCCGAGCTTGCACCCTATTTGATGTTACCATAACTTTCCACTTTGACATTCCTTTGCTGGATGCCGTCACTGTTCGATTGCATCCTCTTGAAACCTCTCGGCAAAATGTAACGTGATCATCGGTAACCTTTTTGACTTCTTCCGAGATGTCAATTGAATTCATGGCGAGAAATACCAACCTTACCCCTCGAGGATTTGTGTTATCATCGACAACATCCTTCACTTCCTGCCAACACAGCCTTAGTCATGTTGTGGTTATACCTTGGGTTCCTCGCTATTCCTGACATTGTTCCTTGAGTGTTTCCTATGATCCTCAAACCCAACCTTTGTTTAAACCCCATATCATTGCTACTCCGAAACATGACTGTGGTACTCCAAACATCAACAAGAACATTGGAAGCGCAATGCTAAATGTTTCTTGATCGATTATCCAAACACCGTTGTATGAGTAAACATCGAGATTCTCCTTGCCCCATTTGTCTAACGGGTTAAGTACTTGTTGTCCTGTCATGTATATCATGCTCTACTTGTCCTTGGGAAAGGATATACTCCTAAATCTTGTGTGTAAACACATTTTCCTTTCCATTGGTCTGTTTAACCTCTCAGATAATCTATATGATCTAAGCAGTGATAATTTCCTGTTTATGAAAACACCTCGATGTACAATTCTGTCAGTGAGACCCTGTTACTATTGTTGATGACATTCCGGAAATCATCGATGGACGAGAACCTTGCCTATTGGTCCGCCTCGTTTTAACGAGTAGGAAAATGGTTCTCTTCGTTCCCGCCCTTGGTACCGACGTTGTTGCCAACATAGCTGACAGATTGTCCTCTGATTCACCTTGCAGTCGTGACCTTGCAAGATGTCACTGCCTTCCCACTCTTAAACGACACCCACCACAGTTCCACAGGATCGAAACCTGACTCTCCTGTACATCCTTGATCCCGAAGATTCCCCTTACTCCACCTCTTAAATCTCGGGACGAGATTTCTTGTAGTGAGGGAGATTTGTAACATCCCCAAATCCTAACCACTTTGTTAACCTAGCTAATGTGCCATGACAACATATTCTCCATAATTAAAATGCAATTAAATAAATAATTCAACTCAAATTCAAATTCAAAATACAAGTCAAATTATTATTTCCTCAAAATGCAAAACGAAAGTGTTCATAATCTTTCAAATATTCACTAAGTAATTTTCAAGTTGAAACCAACTTCATTTGACTCACAAATAAATTCCTAGGAAATTAATAAGTGGTCCAACAGCAAATAAAATGGCCTTTTCAAAATAAATAAATACTTGAACATTTCCAAATTACCTAAAACTTTTTGTGCAGCCCCAGAGTGTTGAGTATCAATTATGTGACAAGTTTCATAAGCAACAAAAATCCTTTGGTGATCCAACTAAATACAAATCAGTAGCTAAAATAGAAAACAGAGAGAAAAAGGATAAGAGGAAAAACCGTACTGTGCACTTAAGGCCCAGCACCCCATGTCCTCAAGAACAAAAGCAACTGCTCACTCATCATCATGATGTTCAAGATTAGAGGGGTATTGAATAACATAATGGATCTGAACATTTAGTATTTCACCAAGTAAACCAACTAGCATCAACTACGATAAGTAATCAACACTACTAGCAACCCACAGGTACAAATCTGAGGTTTTGATACAAAGATTGAATACAAGAGATGAACTAGGGTTTGAGATGAGATGGTGCTGTTGAAGATGATGATGAAGATTAGTCCTCCCACGATGAGAGGGTTGTTGGTGATGACGAAGGCTTCAATTTCCCCCTCCCGGAGGGAAGTGTCCCCGGCGGAATCTCTCCGCCGTAGAGCAAAAGTGCTGCTCTAGTTCCGCCTCGTGGCGGCGGCGCTTCGTCCCGAAAGTCTCCCCTGATTTTTTCTAGGGTAAAATTTCAGCTCATTTGGAGATGTGCAGAATAGGTATCTCTGTTGTAGCATTTTCAGGCCCTGAATTCCAGCTGCTGGCATTCCCCCTCTTTGTGTAAACCTTGCATATTAAGAGAGAAAAGGCATTAGAATTACTCCATAAAGTGTTATATTGGCCAAAAACTTTATAAATAGCAGTAGGAAAACATGATGCAAAATGGACGTATCAACTCCCCCAAGCTTAGACCTCGCTTGTGTAACATCCCCAAATCCTAACCACTTTGTTAACCTAGCTAATGTGCCATGACAACATATTCTCCATAATTAAAATGCAATTAAATAAATAATTCAACTCAAATTCAAATTCAAAATACAAGTCAAATTATTAGTTCCTCAAACTGGAAAACGAAAGTGTTCATAATCTTTCAAATATTCACTAAGTAATTGTCAAGTTGAAACCAACTTCATTTGACTCACAAATAAATTCCTAGGAAATTAATAAGTGGTCCAACAGCAAATAAAATGGCCTTTTCAAAATAAATAAATACTTGAGAATTTCCAAATTACCTAAAACTTTTTGTGCAGCCCCAGAGTGTTGAGTATCAATTATGTGACAAGTTTCATAAGCAACAAAAATCCTTTGGTGATCCAACTAAATACAAATCAGTAGCTAAAATAGAAAACAGAGAGAAAAAGGATAAGAGGAAAAACCGTACTGTGCACTTAAGGCCCAGCACCCCACAATGCACTCGGCCCAGTCCAGCGCTACATCATCGTCTTCCTCCCGTGACAGCACCTCCATGGTCGATCCCCTCCCTCTCCGACGGATGCACGACACGGCTGCCCTTCCGATGCCTAGATGGACTACATAGCCACGCTGTCGCCCACCGGGACGAACCCTAATCCCCATTCTCCCCCTCGTTCACTCTCTGTTCGATTTAGAACTTGCCCGAGCCGTGCTCGCCATCTCGTCGTCAATGCCGCGGCCACCGTGCTCCCCGCGCCGCGAGAAGACATCCATGAGAACCGCCGTGGTCCACTTCGTCCATCCCGAGCACCGAATCGAGTCGGGGCGGCCCGTGCGCTCGCCATCGAGCTCTTCTTCGTCACCTACGTCGTCGTCGTCCGTCGTCGATTCCCGCTGCTCCGGCGCCTCCCCGACCGTCTCGAGCTCGCCTATCACCTCCCGGTGAGCTGCTCCTCCATTCCCCTCTGCTAGCCCCTCGATCTGTCGCCGTATGCGCCGCCCCGTGAGCTCGCGTCCGCCATGGCCGGAGCTTCGTCCCCTGCACCTGGCTGCCCCATTGCTGCGCCCTGCCGCGCCGCGGCCGCGTCCCTGTGCGCCCTGCCCGCGCCCGCCTTCCCCTGCGCCGCTCCTGCCCGGCCGCCCCTACCGACGCGCGCAACCGCTGCTGCCATTGCTGGCGCTACTGCTGCTACTTGCTGCCGAAAGCCTCCGCCGCCATTGCTCGACGCCGGTGCCGTTGCCGGCCTCCCCTGGTCGTGCGGTTGCCACCAGCAGACTCGTCGCGCTGCGGGCTTTCGATTGCCCCCATCCACGCATCCCCTCGTGGCCGGAAACGGCCGGCCGACGACGTCCACGCTGCTCTGTTGCCGCTGCTCTGCTGCCGAAGTTACTGTAGCATCTGCACTGTAGCGCTTGCTAGCTTTTTCTAAACCACACTGATTACCCTACTGTACAACCTCTAAACAGCAGCTAGCCAAATGCCAACCTAAATACAAATAAAATGTGTAGATTGTACACTTGACCAACTCCATTTGATCTCATTGGAACAAGTCCATTAGATGCATGGATTAATTGCTACAAAAATGACAAAAGTGCATCTTCTGTTAACAGAGAAAACTGGAGAAACGGATTACTGACTAAGCTAGTTTGGGGCTGTATTTTAACTAGCTACGTGCACTGTTCATGCCATCAGATGGCATGGATTGGTAGTACTCTTGGAGTAAAGTAAATCATCTATAGGAATCATCCCCATTAGAGCTAAGAATAACCCATTATAGCCCTCACAAATGGGTAAACAATAAACAGATTTCAGACTTAGAAGAATTTCAGAAATTCCAGAAAATACTTTAAAACTTAAAAAAAAATCATATCTTTTAAACCGTAAGTCAGATGAAAATAATTTATATATGTAAAATGATCAAAAAAATATGAAGATTCTGAATATGTAATCAAAACGCCTTTCCAACACTCCTAGCTAGCTGAACATGGAACAATTTGCCCGATTTCGATAAATAAATAGTGCTCAACTTTAATAAAATAAATCCAAATAAATTCCTAAATTAACTAAAACATTTTGTTAGGCAATAAAACACCTCTGCATATCATTTAGGCATGTCATGCATAGTGATTGCATTTTTGCCGTGAATTTATTGTTTCTTCCCCCCTCCTTCTCTCCCGATAGACACCGAGACCGACGCCGACGCAGCCGAGTTTGACTACACACCCGACGAGCAGCCTACTGGCGATCAGCCCCTTTCAATAGAGCTTCCAGGCAAGCAAACCCCCTTGACGCATGCCTATATCACCTATTCTCTCTCCCTCCTGCTTGCATTAGAATTTGCTGTTGTTATTGTTTTATCCTATTCTGATGCATAGCCTGTCCTTGTAACTGTTATTGATACCTGCCTGCTATCCGAGATGCTTAGTATAGGTTGGATGTTAAACTATCCGTGGCCCTCTTCCTTGCTGTAGTTGCTTCGCTTTAGTACTGATGCCCCGATCGATGTGATCTAACGGGCTGAGACCAGCACATCACCACATACCCCTAAGTTGCACCTCTCTGCAGAGCTACCACCGAGTGCCGAGGGTGAAACCTCTTATCTCACTTTCGATGATGTCTCTGTAGAATAGCTATACGGATGTGGGTTACCGAGGGTGATTCCTCTTTCATCACTTCCGATAAAGCTTCCGTCGTGCAACACCTCGAGTGGGAATCCATCGAGGGTGATTCCTCGGATTCCTTCTCGATAATTGGACACACTGTTACTTTGACCTTTATTACAGGCGGGTCGACCCCGAGAGGTACCCGCAGGGAAATATGAAGTCGGGTTTGCCAGGAAGGCACCCGCGAGTGATACTGTGGCGGAACGACAGGGCAGGTGGAGACCACCCTGTTCGTGTTCCGTGTGTTACCAAGTCAGAGCGACAGGTAGTCTGATCGTCTCTGCGAGTTACTAAATACGCCTAACGAAACTGGGTATTTGATCTGAGTGGGTCGTCGTGCCCTATACGCACTACCACCACGTGGGATAATGGTTTAATGGGGCCCTCTACGTCGTATGTATCAGCCGAAAGCTCTTCAGACGTCACAGCTCAGAGATGCGGGCTGATCGTCGGGGTTGGGCTGGTTACGTCACTGGTGTATTCAGTGTCGCGCTTGCTCCCCGTCCAGCCACGCAACGTGCAGGAGTGCGAAGGGCGATGGCCCAAGACCCCTTCGCACTTAGGATTTAGACCGGCGTGTTGACCTCTCTGCTGAGCCTAGGTAGGACTGCGTCGTGTCGATCACCCGAGGCCGGGTATTACCCAGCAAGTGTGTCCGGCCAGAGGTAATCGAGCGTGTTGGGTAACAGTAGTGCACCCCTGCAGGGAAGTTATCTATTCGAATAGCCGTGTCCACGGTAACAGGACGCTCGGAGTTGTATCCGGTACCATGACAACTACAAACTGATGATGATTCATATTAAACTGTTAATACTGCTCTCGGGATCGCTTTCTCGCAGGGTGTCGAGAAAGGATCTCAGGGCATTGCTGTTGTATAATCCACATGTATGCTACCATTATCTACTCTTTTCTGATGCTGCAAGATTGCTTGAAGATGCTAGTCTTCGATAGGCTAGGCCTTTCTCTCTATTCTGGCATTTCTGCTATATAGTCCACAGATACAGCCTTTATCATTTGAAACCAATGCATAATTAGCATAGTTCTGATGTCAGTCTTGCGAGTACTTTGGATGAGTACTCACGGTTGCTCTGCTATTCTTTTTTCCCCCATATCCATTTGATGATACATCAGACGACGGAGCCCAGGAGCCAGACGCCACTGCAGGAGCTTACTACCAGGAGAGCCCCGGAGGCCACTTCTACTACGTTGAGCCAGCCGACCAGGAGTAGTTAGGAGGCTCCCAGGCAGGAGGCCTGCGCCTTTTCGATCGTTGTTGTTGTTTTGCCTCGCCTTCTTAAGGCTTATCTGTTTTACTTTTATATCTGTACTCAGATATCTAATGCTTTCGCTGACGCTTGTATGCGCAAGCTTATGTATTCGAGCCCTCGAGGCCCCTGGCTTGTAATATAAGGCTTGTATTATTTTATTTTGTGTCTAGAGTTGTGTTGTGATATCTTCAAGTGAGTCCCTAGGCTTGATCGTGTGCATTTGCGTGTATGGTTAGTGCACGGTCGAGTCGGGGGCGTCACAGCTTGTCCTCAAGCGAAAGCCGAAATCGAAAAACATGCCCACATGCTTAGAGAGAGAGAGGTGTCGATAAAAAATAAAATACGGACATAGAAGCATCATAAACATTATCATAACAGCAATAAGTGTTATCATAAACTTCTCATGAGCAAGTAACAATTCACCACAATATTGAAGTATAAAGCATAAACTTTCTTGAAAACTAACAAACTATGTTCTCAGTCAACAATGCAATTGCAATTCATCGTATTTTCAGGAAGGGTCACATATAGGAGCCTTTTGGCAAGTCCACATACTCAACCATCATTTAGTCTTTCATGATTGCTAACACTCACACAATACATATGGATCAAAAAGTTTTAGCCAGACACATAGAAAGATAAGGGCTGATAAGTTTGCCTCCCAACTTATTCACCTCAAGGGTGATGTCATCAATAATAAATTATACTCACCCACATTCAACTGGATATATGTGCCTAGATCTTTCCCCACCACATGATGCTTGCCAAAGAGTAAAATAAAAAGGAATAGAGGGAATAACTATTGACTCTTTGCAAAAAAGGTAAATTCATAAAAGTAAAAGATAGGCCCTTCGCAGAGGGAAGCAGAGGTTGTCATGAGCTTTTAGTTTTGGATGCACTAACTCTTAATTCAAAGGAACGTCATGTGATATTGCCCCTTGTGATGGCAACCTTTATTATGTAGTCTGTCGCTTTTATTCTTCACCATCACAAGTTCGTACCACACTTATTTTCCCTTACAATAAAAGACCATACATATTTAGGAGCAATTTTTATTGCTTTATTGCACTGATGACAACTTACTTGAAGGATCTTACTCAATCCATAGGTAGGTATGGTGGACTCTCATGGCATGAGTTTGGTTGAAGGGTTTTGGATGCACAAGTAGTATTTCTACTTAGTGCGGGATTTTGGCTAGCAAAGGTATTGGGCAAGCACCACATGTTGGAGGATCCATGACAATATAACTTCTATGTGAATATGAACAAGTATAACTCATTACGTTGTCTTCCTTGTCCAACATCAACCGTTTGGCATACAATACTTAATGGGAGCTCACAATCACAAAAGATGTCCAAGATAGTATATTTGCATGTAAATCTTCTCTTCCTTATTAACTTTTTCATGAATTGCACCATTGACCAATGCTATGTTTGTCAACCTTCAATAAATTTTACCACTTATACTTCTCTTTATGTGATGTCATTACTCACCATAAGATTAGCATATGATCTTTTTCACTATTTTCATTGCTTTTGATTAAGGCATAAAAGTAAAGAAGCAAAACTCAAACTACTCTTTATTATATAACTCTCACTCGATTACATAGATAGATAGATCACGAAACTAACACTCGAAAATAGATCATACTAAACTTTTATTCTACTAAATCATGAAATAACTAAAGATCAAAATGAAAATAGGTAAAGATAATAAAAGTGATGGTGATACGATACCGGGGCACCTCCCCCAAGCTTGGCACAAGCCAAGGGGAGTGCCCATACCCGTGTGATCAAGCTTCCTCCTTTGGTGATGGTGGCGATGAAGGATCCATGAGCTTGTTGAGCTTCCGTTTGAGAATGAAAATTTTCTCCCTCAAGTCATCAACCTCTTGCTCGAGCTTCAACACCCTTTGACATAATTCTTCCTTGCTTTCCTGCAGAAAACGAGAAGGGATAAATAGGACCTTGGGTTTTCTCCTTGTTTTCGGGAGGCTTGATTTCTTGAACTCCACGTGCATATCTCCTGGTTGAGGCAGAGATATCTCCTCTTCATCAGAGCTCGCTTCCTTCTCCTTGTCTTCTTGTTCCTCCTTAGAGAACAATCCATAGGGATCCAAATCCCCATAGAGCTTGGGATTAGCAAGATAATGTGACACATAGCTCTCATCGTCAGAATCTTGGGACGACATATTTTCAGATCTGCCAGAAAAATAGCGAAAACATG
This sequence comes from Elymus sibiricus, assembly GCA_039707655.1. NCBI lineage: Eukaryota > Viridiplantae > Streptophyta > Magnoliopsida > Poales > Poaceae > Elymus > Elymus sibiricus. The sequence goes on from CM077668.1 coordinate 403,360,088, forward strand.
AACAGTGGATTTTCTCTGCGATGCGGTGGTCAAAACAATCTGGGGACTATATATAGAATTTTTATCTTGCAAAACAAGTAAACCAGGAGAAAAACGGAGTCGGGAAGGCTCACCTGGGGCCCACACGGTACCAGGGCGCGCCCCAGGGGGGACGCCCTGGTGCCATGTGGGCACCAGGTGGGTCCTCCCGGCTGCCTTTTATTTTTGTATTTTTGTAAATATTCCAAAACTGACAAAAAATATTTTTGCGGAATTTTTGGAGTCGGTTTACTTACCGTATCACATACCTATTCCTTTTTCAGTATTCTGGAGTGTTCCGGAAGGACTCCTTGATATACTCCTCCGGTGTAATAGTGTCAATAACATTAGTTTCAACATTAATGGGTCTACCTGAGATTTAGTGCTTAATCCTTTGTCCGTTTACCACCTTCGGGTTGGTACCCACGGCATTATTGATCTTAATGGCTCCGGAACGATAAACCTCCTCGATGACATATGGTCCTTCCCATTTGGAGAAAAGATTACCAGCAAAGAATCTAAGACGAGAATTACACAATAAAACATATTCACCCACTTTGAATTCTCGTTTCTGAATCCTCCTATCATGCCATCTTTTTACTTTTTCTTTGAATAACTTGGCATTATCATAGGCCTGGGTCCTCCATTCATCAAGTGAGCTAAGATCAAATAGCCTCTTTTCACCTGCAAGCTTGAAATCATAGTTAAGCTCCTTGACTGCCCAAAAAGCTTTGTGTTCCAATTCAAGAGGTAAATGACAAGCCTTACCATAAACCATTTTATAAACAGACATACCCATAGGATTCTTATAAGCAGTTCTATAAGCCCACAAAGCATCATCTAATTTCTTAGACCAATTCTTTCTAGATCTATTGACAGTCTTCTGCAAAATCAACTTTATTTCCCCATTGCTCAACTCAACTTGACCACTAGACTGAGGGTGATAGGGAGATGCAATTCTATGATTAACATCATACTTAGCAAGCAACTTACGAAAAGCACCATGAATAAAATGTGAACCACCATCAGTCATCAAGTATCTAGGGACTCCAAACCTTGGGAAGATAACTTCCTTGAGCATTTTGATAGAAGTGTTGTGATCAGCACTACTAGTTGGGATAACTTCTACCCACTTAGTAACATAATCAACATCAACTAATATATGAGTATACCAATTGGACTTAGGAAAAGGTCCCATATAATCAAAACCCCAAACATCAAATGGCTCAATAACAAGTGAATAATTCATAGGCATTTCCTGACGTATACTAATATTACCAATTCTTTGACATTCATCACAAGATAAGACAAACTTACGAGCATCCTTGAAGAGAGTAGGCCAATAAAAACCGGATTGCAATACCTTGTGTGCGGTCCTGTCTCCAGCGTGATGTCCTCCATATGCTTCGGAGTGACTCTTCCGAAGAATTTGTTCCTGCTCATGCTCAGGTATACAACGTCTAACAATACCATCTACTCCTTTATAAAGATGTGGGTCATCCCAAAAATAGTGTCTCAAATCATAAAAGAATTTTTTCTTTTGCTGGTAAGTAAAACTAGGTGGTATAAATTTTGCAACAATATAATTAGCATAGTCTGCATACCAAGGAGTACTATGAGAAACATTTATAGCAGCTAGTTGCTCATCAGGAAAACTATCATCAATAGGTTGTGGGTCATCAAGCACATTTTCCAATCTAGACAAGTTATCAGCTACTGGGTTCTCAGCCCCTTTCCTATCAATAATATGAAGATCAAACTCTTGCAACAAAAGAACCCACCTGATAAGTCTAGGCTTAGCATCCTTCTTTTCCATAAGATACTTGATAGCAGCATGATCAGTATGAATAGTAACTTTAGAATCAACAATATAAGATCTAAACTTACCACATGCAAACACAACTACTAGAAACTCCTTTTCGGTAGTAGCATAATTCCTTTGGGCATTGTCCAAAGTTTTGCTAGCATAATGAATAACATTCAATTTCTTATAAACTCTCTGTCCTAGAATAGCACCAACAGCATAATCACTAGCATCACACATAATCTCAAAAGGCAAATTCCAATCAGGTGGCTGAACAATAGGTGCAGAAATTAAAGCTGACTTAAGAGTTTCAAAGGCTTCTACACAATCATCATCAAAAACAAAAGGAACATCTTTTTGCAAAAGATTGGTAAGAGGCCTAGAAATTTTAGAGAAGTCTTTAATGAATCTCCTATAGAAACCAGCATGACCAAGAAAACTTCTTATACCTTTGATATTCTTAGGACATGGCATTTTCTCAATAGCATCAACCTTAGCCTTATCAACTTCAATACCTCTTTCGGAGATTTTATGTCCCATGACAATACCTTCATTAACCATAAAGTGGCACTTCTCCCAGTTCAAGACGAGATTTGTTTGTTCACATCTCTGCAAAACTCGATCAAGGTTGCTCAAGCAATCATCAAAACAAGTTTCGTAAACGGAAAAGTCATCCATGAAAACCTCAACAATTTTTTCACAAAAGTTAGAGAAGATAGCAGTCATACATCTTTGAAAAGTAGCAGGTGCATTGCATAAACCAAAAGGCATACGTCTATAAGCAAAACTTCCAAAAGGACAAGTAAAAGTGGTTTTCTCTTGATCAGATTGCGCAACAGGTATTTGAGAAAAACCAGAATATCCATCTAGAAAACAAAAGTGTGTGTGCTTAGACAACCTTTCTAGCATTTGATCAATAAAAGGTAAAGGATAATGATCTTTCCTAGTAGCTTTATTCAACTTTGTAAAATCTATCACCATCCTATAACCAGTTACTATTCTCTGTGGAATAAGTCCATTCTTATCATTGGGAATAACAGTAATGCCCCCTTTCTTAGGAACACAATGAACTGGACTTACCCATCTACTATCAGCTATGTGATAGATTATACCTGCTTCCAGAAGCTTTAATATTTCAGTTCTTACCACCTCTTTCATCTTTGGATTCAATCGACGTTGATGGTCAACAACGGGTTTAGCATCTGGCTCCATATTAATCTTGTGCTGACATAGAGTGGGACTAATGCCCTTAAGATCATCAAGAGTATATCCAATAGCAGCACGATGCTTCCTCAGAATTTTTAGCAATCTCTTTTATTCATGTTCTGAAAGGTTAGCATTGATAATAACAGGATATATTTTCTTTTCATCAAGATAAGCATATTTCAAAGTATCAAGCAATTGCTTCAATTCAAAAACAGGGTCACCCTTAGGTGGAGGAGGACCTCCAAGAGTTTCAACAGGCAAATTATGCTTAAGAATAGGATGCTGATCAAAGAAAACCTTATCTATTTCACTCCTTTCATTCAAATGCATATCATTCTCATGATCAAGCAAGTATTGTTCTAAAGGATCAGTAGGAGGAACAACAATAGAAGCAAGACCAAAAATTTCATCTTTGCTAGGCAACTCTTTATCATGGGGCTGTCTACGAAATTTAGAGAAATTAAACTCATGAGACACACCACCAAAGTTAACACTAACAATTTCCTTAACACAATCAATTTGAGCATTAACAGTATTCAAGAAAGGTCTACCAAATTTATTGGACAAAAATCATCTTGTGGTGATCCAAGAACAAGAAAATCAGTAGGGTATTTGATCTTACCGCACAAGACTTCAACATCTCTGACAATACCAAGTGGTGCAATAGTATTTCTGTCTACAAGCTTAATGGTGACATCAATATCCTCAATTTCAGCAAGTGCAATATCATTCATGACTTCTTGATATAAAGTAAAAGGAATAGCACTTACACTAGCACCCAAATCACATAAACCATGATAACAATGATCTCCAATTTTAACAGAAAATAACAGGCATGCCAACAATAGGTCTATTCTTGTCCTTAGGGTTAGGACTAGCAATTCTAGATGCATCATCACAGAAAGAAATAACATGCTCATCCAAATTATCAACCAAAAGATCTTTAACTATAGCAATGCTAGATTCTAATTTAATCTGCTCAGAAGGAGTAGGTGTTCTAACATGACTTTTCCTAACCAGAGAAGAAACCTTAGAGTGTTCCTTAATTCTAACAGGAAAAGGTGGTTTCTCAAAATAAGCATTAGGAACAACTGGATCAACATTGTAAACAATAGTTTTCTCTTCCTTAACCTCTAAGGGTTCTTCCTTTAATTCTATAGGGGGGTGGTACTTAAACCACTTCTCCTTAGGAAGATCAACATGTGTAGCAAAAGATTCACAAAAGAATCTACTATCTCAGAGTCTAGTCCATACTTAGTGCTAAACTTACGAAAAGCATCAGTTTCCATAAAAGATTTAACACAATCAAACTAAAGATTTATACCTGAATCATTACCTTTGTGGATTTCCCAATCCTCATGATTGCGCTTAATTCTTTCCAGAAGATCCCATTTGAATTCAATAGTCTTCTTCATAAAAGAACCAGTCGAAGAAGAATCAAACATGGTTTGATCATTACGAGAAAGCCGAGCATAAAAGTTTTGAAGAATTATTTCTCTTGAGAGCTCATGATTGGGGCATGTATGCAACATATACTTAAGCCTCCCCCAAGCTTGAGCGATACTTTCTCCTTCACGAGGCCAAAAATTATAAATATAATTCCGATCACGATGAACCAAATGCATAGGATAAAATTTCTGGTGGAATTCCAATTTCAACCGATTCCAATCCCATGTGTCAGTATCATCACATAGCCTGTACCATGTCAATGACTTTCCCTCCAAAGATAAAGGGAATACTTTCTTCTTAGCTCTATCTCCAGATAAACCTGCAAGCTTAAACAATCCACAAATTTCATCGACATAGCAAAAGGAATTTTATAAGCAATATTTTTAGTAGACTCAATAGGTGGTGGAGAGGCAACTCCTGTTGTTTCCGGTCGAGGTGAAGATACCCCGAACAAGCCTCTCAAATGATTACTTTCCATAGTGACAAGTAGCAATAAATTTCAGCATGTAATATAAATGTTTCCTTACCAATTTCCACTTACCAAAGACGCTTCACTCCTCGGCAACGGCGTCAGAAAAGAGTCTTGATGACCCACAAGTATAGGGGGTCAATCGTAGTCCTTTCGATAAGTAAGAGTGTCGAACCCAACGAGGAGCAGAAGGAAATGACAAGCGGTTTTCGGTAAGGTAATTTCTGCAAGCACTGAAATAAGTGGTAACGGGTAGTTTGATAGCAAGATAATTTGTAACGAGCAACAAGTAACAAGTGTAAATAAAGTGCAGCAAGATAGCCCAATCCTTTTTATTGCAAAGGACATGCCGGAACAAGTTCTTATAATGAGTCAAACGTTCTTGAGGACACACGGGAATTTCATCTAGTCACTTTCACCATGTTTGTTTGATTCACGTTCGCTACTTTGATGATTTGATATGTGGGTGGACCGGTGCTTGGGTGCTGTTCTTACTTGAACAAGCCTCCCACTTATGATTACCCCCTCTCGCAAGCATCCGCAACTACGAAAGAAGAATTAAGACAAAGTCTAACCATAGCATTAAACGTGTGGATCCAAATCAGCCCCTTACGGAATAGCGCATAAACTGGAGTTTAAGCTTCTGTCACTCTAGCAACCCATCATCTAATTACTACTCCACAATGCATTCCCTTAGGCCCATAAATGGTGAAGTGTCATGTAGTCGACGTTCACATGACACCACTAAAAGAATCACAACATACATATCATCAAAATACCGAACGAATACCAAATTCACATGATTACTTATGACAAAACTTCTCCCATGTCCTCAAGAACAAAAGTAACTACTCACTCATCATCATGATGTTCAAGATCAGAGGGGTATTGAATAACATAATGGATCTGAACATTTAGTATTTCACCAAGTAAACCAACTAGCATCAACTACGATAAGTAATCAACACTACTAGCAACCCACAGGTACCAATCTGAGGTTTTGATACAAAGATTGAATACAAGAGATGAACTAGGGTTTGAGATGAGATGGTGCTGTTGAAGATGATGATGAAGATTGGTCCTCCCATGATGAGAGGGTTGTTGGTGATGACGAAGGCTTCGATTTCCCCCTCCCAGAGGGAAGTGTCCCCGGCAGAATCTCTTCGCCGGAGAGCAAAAGTGCTCCTGCTCTAGTTCCGCCTCGTGGCGGCGGCGCCTCGTCCCGAAAGTCTCCCCTGATTTTTTCTAGGGTAAAATGACTTATATACCAGAGGATGGGAGACGGAAGTGGGCCAGGGGCCCCACATGGCACCAGGGCGCGCCCCCGGGGGGGGGGGGGCGCCCAGGTGCCATGTGGGCACCTGGTGGCTCCTCTCTGGTATCTTTTCTGCCCAGTATTTTTTATATATTCCAAAATAAATCTCTGAAAAATTTCAGCTTATTTGGAGATGTGTTGAATAGGTATCTCTGTAGTAGCTTTTTCAGGCCCTGAATTCCAGCTGCCGGCATTCCCCCTCTTTGTGTAAACCTTGCATATTAAGAGAGAAAAGGCATTAGAATTACTCCATAAAGTGTTATATTGGCCAAAAACTTTATAAATAGCAGTAGGAAAACATGATGCAAAATGGACGTATCAGTAGGCCGGTGAGGGTACATTCCCAAGATGTGAACTCAGAAATCATACGGAGGGGAGCATACTGACGAGTTGCGGGGTTGCAGATGGCGAAGTAAGTGCTGAGGATGGAGAGGACGAGGTGGCCGTCGCAGGAGGCCTCCGGACGGATGAGGGTGTGGCCAAGCTGCGCGACAGGCTAGAGCTGGTCGTCGGCGGCGAGCCCTGAGCGTTGGTCGAAGGGGATGATGGATATGAACATTATGTAGTTCCCGACGCAGCTGTAACCGTAGAGGATGGGGAGGGAGGGATGGCGCGCGTGGTGGGCGAGGAGGAGGTCATGGGTGGAGGTGGCGCCGCACCAGGCCCGGCGAACGACGCGGCAGCGGAGGAGGATTTGGGGTCGAGGAGGACGAGGATCTCCCAGATGACGACCTCATCTGGGAGGCCATGGATGAGAGGCGTGGCTCCTGCTGTTGTGGCCTCCGCAACGATCGACGCGGCGGGGAGCTCATCCTGGCTGCTGCTCCCGTTCAGGTGGAGGTGCGGCGGCGGCGGAAGGGGAGGGCAAGAACGGACATGGAATGGGCTTAGCATTTTCTTTTTGAGAAAAAATGGGCTTGGCATATAATAACTCTGTGCTGGCCAGGTTTAGCCCAGAAGGAGATTGCTATTGACTTATACTAGTACACAAGTGATTCTCAAAAAAATCGCTCAAAAAAATGATTCTCAAAAAGCCCTAAAAAAGTGATTCTCAAAAGGTTCTCAAAAAAGAAAATCATTCTAAAAAAGTCCCCTAAAAAAGGGTTTCTCAAAAATTCGTAAAAAGGGATTCTCAAACAACCCTAAAAAAAGTGATTCTAAAAAAAATACTTCCTTCTGTCCCAAAATATAAGACGTGTACACAAGTTATCCTGAAAAAAAGATAGTACACAAGTTTTTATTTTCCAAGAGACCATAAGGAAGTAGAAAAAAGATCTTTAAAAAAATGTAATACTATTACTGCGACTATTAATCATGCAGCTCGAGCTCATGTGAGCTCGGGTGACAAGTAAAATTAAGAAAAAACATTCAAAAAACATGAATTTTTTTTCAACAAACATTGAAAAATGTTTTGATTGCTTGCAAAGTTTCAACATCGGATGACATTCGTGGCAAAAGAAAAACACAAAAATCAATTCTCCAAAAGTGTTATTTACAAAAATATTTTGGAGCACTGATTTGTTATTTTTTGTCATGGTTTCCACGAATGTCATTTCGTGATGAAACTTTGCAAGCAATGAAACATTTCTCAATGTTTGCTACAAAAAAAAAATCAGAATTTTTAGAATTTTTTTCGATTTTACTATTCACTCGAGCTCAGAAAAGCACTTTCGGTGATAACTCCTACTATACTCAGCCTTTGTATGGAGGCAGAAAGTGACACTAATTTGTTCACAATTGAGGAAGCTACAGAAGAACATTTACAGTGCAAAGTCTGGTGATAACAAGTTCCAGTGAAAAGAAAAACGTATCTCTAAAAACAGCCGAGCAAAAAATTGATCCAAAAGCAACCCCACAATATATGGTTGATATGCCACAAACAAGCAACAAAAGACGAGGAGTTTAACCTGTACTGGAGTGCATTAACATACAGCAAGTGAAACTATATCAGGTTTTGCAACAACAAAATAGGATTGACCAGCAGCGTTTGTATGTAGGCAGAAAGTGACACTAATTTGTTCACAATTGAGGAAGCTACAGAAGTACATTTACAGTCGCAACCGAGAGTTTCCCTTTTTTTCTTCGTAGATTCGGTTTTTCAAAATGTTTTATCTCTTAAACCGTGCGTCCAAATCATGAACCGTTTTCACCTTTGGATTTCATGCGTCAAGGTCTTCAAAATTAGATCCAATATTAGTAGGTTTCGACATATTTTTTCATGAAAAAACCAAAACAAAAACAGAACCGAAGGCACTTTTTTTTTACCTTTTTCCCCATATCCGAGAGGCACAACCCTGCGTCTCGCCGAAACAAATTTGAGCCTTCACGAGAAGCAAATCTATGCATCTATGCTTCTCGTGGAAGCAAAATGAAAAACTTTTTCAAGAGGCACAACTGTGCTTCTCGCGAAAGTTAATCTGTGCTTATCGTGAAAGGAAAAAAAACACATTTCTTTCCTTTCCAAGAGGCATAGCTGTGTGTCTCGCAGAAACAAATCTGTGCTTCTTGTGGAAGAAAAAAAACCAATTTTTTTTCCTTTTCAAAAGGCACAGTTGTGCTTCTCACGGAAGCAAGTATGTGCCTCCACGAGGGGATTTCAAAGTTGTGGTATTGATGAACGAGGGGCAGATAAACGCGCTCTAAATTAGGAACTGATATGAACCCAATGTTCCATATGTTTTGCTTGATGCTCTCTTAGGCAATTTAGAACATTGGGTTCATAGCAGTTCCTAATTTGGTAAGCACTCGGTATTACCGCTTGGCAATGCAATTAGGTGCTAACTTCCTGGCAGTATAATTTTTTGGCTCAAGCAGTGGCAACCTCTAAATTTCACTCTCCCTTAATATTGCAATGTCTTGCTCTGGGAAAGAAAGAAAAATGTTTAGATTTTTCAGACTGGTGGTATGTGAAGCTTATGTACGCTATGTGGTCCAGGGTGTGAGTGTCATGTTTCAACTATTCTCGTAACATTCTCGAGCGTCAAGGAATCACCTTATGTACTCCTTCCTGTTGTTATTTGTTCTTTGTTGGATTTTTGGGCATTACATCGAAATGGTCCAACACAATTCTTAGCAAAATTTTAGATGGGAATTTCCTTTTTTTTAATGAAAGAGAGGCCTCCCCCTTCCGATTTCTATCAAACAAAACCATCTGGTTCATTACATAAACCCTACCTAAGACTACCAACATAAAGCAACACATCACATTATCAACAAAAGTCTGTAAGCAAACCAGTTAAACAGGCAACATCCACCAGACTCCAAACTTAAATTACATGACCATAAAACGTCATCGGACCAAATGACGAAAGCATCACCAGACCATATGAGACTGTAGTAGCTAGAGGAATGAAACAACTAAAGATAAATCATGCATCCAGGAACAAAAACCGCCATAAAATCTATCACGCCGAGGAGGTCAAATTAAGAGCTCCAGCCACTGATCCGAAGAACTCCAAGACGCCAGTTTTGCGTTGTTTGGTACACTTCACCATCTACAAGCTCTATGATTTTGCTCCCGGCATTAGCACCTTTTGGCTTTCCTCCTTTATCCGCAAAATTACCCACTCATTATCCAATGATAAATCAATTTGATCAGTACAATTACAATTTGATGATTGATCATCTCCCTTTCCAATGCTATATCATTTCTACTTCTCCAAATAGTCCAAAATATAGCAACAACACCAACCAACATTGGCAACGGTGTTACGCATCGACCGCTTTGAGTGTGGATGACACATTACATTGACAGGGTAGTTGGATTGACATGCCCATATGGCCAAGATCAGTTGGATCTGCCCCTTTGAAATTTTTTATTGGTATATATATAGTTCACAACAAAATGGTTCACGTCTCTTTGTACTATGGTTCACATTTCTTTGTCCTACTTTTGTCACTTGTTCTTTGTTGAATTTCTGGGCATAACAACATAATGGTCCAATACAATTTGTAGCAAAATTGTAGTAGACATTAATTATGTGCTCTGCAGTTGAATTTTTTTTTTTTTGGCGAGGATTTCTAGCTGAAGATTGCTGATAAGAAGTTAGGATGCAACTTTTTGGAGAAACAACGATTAGACCACGAACTGTACGTGCCTTAAATATTTTTCAAAATCTGCAGGAAAAACAATTTTAGTTTTTTATGAGAAATAGGAAAAGACTTTTTTTTGCTTTTCAGTGGAAGTATAGGAAAAATCTGTTGGACTGCAAAGTTCACGACGAGGTGCTTCTGGGCTAAAGCCCAGCCCGTTTCAGAGCCACTCCATCCATTCCTATCGCCAACTCCAAAGTTCTCATTTCCATTCCTATCCCCACGGCAATCCCTAACTCGGTTCCTCGAAAAAAGAAGAATCCCCTGCTCCCCTCCGCCGCCGCCGCCGCCAGCCAGCCAGGATCCGGCGACCATGGCGGAGGCCGCAGTAGCCGGGGCGAATCCTCTCCTCAGCGGCCTCCCAGATGAGATCGTGATCTGGGAGATCCTCGTCCGCCTCGACCCCAAATCCCTCCTCCGCTGCCGCGCCGTCCGCCGCGCCTGGCGCCGCGCCACCTCCACTCGCCGCTTCCTCCTCGCCCACCACACCTGCCAGCCCGCCCTCCCCATAGCTACCGGCGACGATGAAGGCGACATCGACTTCTACCGAAGCATCCTCACCTTCGACCACCGGGCCGCCGACGCCCAGCTCCAACACGTCACCCGGCATGACAACCCGTTCTCTCGTCTGGAGGCCTCCTGCGACGGCCTCCTCCTCTTCCGTTTCCTTGACCTGGACGACGCCTACTTCTGCATCTATAACAGTGTAAAAAATAGCACGCTATAGCGCCGCTAATAGCACGCTATAGCATATTGAGAATCGCCTCGCTAAATTGATATATGTACAACGTCTTGCTAATAGCACGTTATAGCGCGCTATAGCACGCTAATAGCATATTTTCAGAAGCGCCGCTATTTTGTATAGCGCGCTGTTTTTTTCCTTGATCTATAACCCAGCCACTCGCCAGTGCGCTCGCCTGCAAATCCCCTCTGACTTCATTGTCTACGGAATGTACCCGCACCAGCCTTCCGGCGAGTACAGAATTCTGTTGTACGACGAATATCCGGGAATCCATCATGATGCCTGCTACATCTTCGCAGTGGGCTCTGTCCAGCCTCCGAGGAACATCAGGTGGCAGTCAGAGGCGGGGGATGCGTGTTACGGCAAAGGGGAAGCTGTCCTGTTACGTGGCAACCTGCATTGGTCAGTAGATCCGGTTGTGGTTTTTGATACAACAGCTGAGTCGTTCCGTGTGATGCGTGCTCCAGCGGCTCCATTCGTCCCTTTCTACAATCACCTGTTTGAGATGAATGGTGTGCTTGGCATGTACAGCTATGGTGATGCTGCGACTACCATCGATATCTGGGTGTTGCCCGATTATGAAAGCGAAGTCTGGACCTTAAAGTGCAAGATTGATTTGCCAGTTACTGAGATCGAGGGGCTGTGTGGAAACTATGAAGGCTCTAGGTACATGGTGGTCTTGCCTGGAAATGGTGAGTTGTTCGTGCTGGGCAGATTTGGCGAGTGGCTACTTCAGGTTGACATGGCTGGCAGGTTGGTTGCCACTTTCCATCGCAAGGACGTGTCTACTACACAATTGAAGCTCAAGCAAACGATCATTCCACATCCTTTCTTTCCAACACAAGGTGGTAAGGTTGTGAATGCTCCATCCTTAATCTGAAGACTGTTGAGTGTGCCGGTGCTTCTAAATGCCTAGATGTTTGTATCTTCATGAGCTGCAGTATGCATGTACTGGATCCTCTATGAGTTGACTAGCTTCTTTGTTGAAGCATGCAAAATTATGATCAAGTAGCTCTCGCTGTTATCTGGTCGAATGCAATCTATTTTTGTTTTGACACCCTTCCATCTTGAAGGATGTGACTGCTGTGCATGTTTATTCTAAAATTATCAAGTCATTTCCATGTGCATTTCAACTAGTATGTGCTAACTATTCTGCGTGATGTTTCTATTTTCTTGAACCCAAGAATTACTTTGCTATCTTATCTAGTGATCTTCTTAATACTTGCTAACTTAGCAATCTACCTGCCTTATGTCTATTTCTTGAACTGAAGAACTGGCTTTCCTAGCAGGTCTTTTTTTCAGAGAGATTATCCGTGGTGTTCTCCATACTGTATACTTAATGTTTAGCAACCTACATGTGTTACTTGTTTCTAAGTTCAGCCGACGAATAAATGTGGCAGTTTTTTTTTACCAGAAATAAATGTGGCAGTTGACCCTCATAATTTGTTCACTTGTGAGAACACTACTAGTAAATTGAATAAATGATTGCATTATGTACTCAACTTATCAGTGAAATGTTTTGTTATTATTCATTGTTCTTCATGAATCCATTTGAAAGGATTATATGTTCTTTCACAATTCCTTCCTTCTGGTCCATTGTTTGGAATTTTCTCCATTATTCACATTAGCTGCTAACCATTTAAGGAAATAATGCTTCCTCTGCTAGCTTCTTTGTTGACGTATACAAAGTTATGCTCAGGAACTGTTACATGGCTGCATTAAAATTATTTTTTCTTTGGATATCATTTTGAGGCAAAGTAGCTACTGTGCATGCTGATGCTAAAATTACCAAGTCATTTGGTCGGTCTTTGAAGTATTTGCCAATCAATATGTCTCATGTCTCTGTTTTACTTAACTGAATTGACCTGGCCTTTTATTGTGGTTTTCTTCTACTTTGGAAATGATCCAGTGATCTTAATAAGTTACTACTCCCTCCGTAAATAAATATAAGAGCGTTTAGATAACTAAAGTAGTGATCTAAACACTCTTATATTTGTTTACAGAGGGAGTATTTGCAAAGATACATTAGTTTGCTGGTCCTAACTTTTGTTGTAGCTGCCGATGAAATTAAGGCAGAGTATCCTCTTTGTTGACCAGCAAGTTGCATCTGGTTAGGTGTTGAAATGTTTTGCCTCTTTCTGTTGCGTATTTGGATACTGTATACTTTATATTTAGCAATCTACATGTGTTACCTATTTCTAAGTTTACCTGACGAATAAATGTGGTTGTTTTGAACCGAAATAAATGTGGCAATTGATCCTCATAATTAGTTCACTTGCGAGAACACTACTCGTAAATTGAATACATAATTGCATTGTGTATTCAACTTATCAGTGAAATGTTTTGTTATTATTCACTCTTCTTCATGAATCCATTTGAAATTATTGAATTTTTCTGTCATAATTCGTTCTTTCTGGTCCATTGTTTGGAATTAGCTCCATTATTTCACATTAGCTGTTAACCATTTTAAGGAAATAATGCTTCATCTGGTTCCATTTTAAGTAATAGGTATTACAAACCCACTAGCTTCTTTGTTGACGTATACAAAGTTATCGTCAGGAACTGTTAGATCGCTGCATGAAAAATATTTTTTTGAGCCGAAATGGCTACCGTGCATGGTGATGCTAAAGTTACAAAGTCATTTTGGTCAGTCGTTAAAGTATTTGGATGCCAATTAATCTGTCCCATGTCTCTGTTTTTCTTATTAACTGAAACTTGCCTTTTTATCGTGGTTCTCTTTTTCTTTGGAGATGATCCAGTAATCTTAATAAGTTACTATTGGCAAAGATACATTAGTTTATTGGTCTAAACTTTTGATGTAGTTGTTAATGAAATTAATGTGGATTATCCTCTTTGTTGACCAGGAAGCTGCACAAGATTTTTAGTCATGAATCCATTGCATCTGGTTAGGTGTTGAAATGTTTGCTATAGTTCCGCCTTTATGTTGCATCGTTGGGAATTTTCTCTGCCATTTCTCCTTAGCTGCTAACTGTTTAAAGGAACTGATGCTTCATTATAACTAAAACCTGCGCTGATAGGCCGAAGAAAGGTTTGTCAGGTCCCATGCTGGGTTCCTCTTGAGACATTGTAACTGCCAGGCATGTTCATTTTTCTCTGTTGGTGCTGTCCACTAAGGCAAATTTTCTACTTGTCTTGTCTCAAGCAGAGGACAACACTAGGCATCATATGGCAGTGCAGCTGTAAATGCAATTTGAAAGCTCCCTCTCATCAGTTGTATTATTCCATTGAAAGATGACTCGTCGTTTGCTACTGCATGTGTATTATTTGCCAGTACAGGGGCAGTTGTTCAGCTGCTCAAATTTAGGCTACTCTCTTTTTTTCTTGAAAATTTAGGCTACTCAACGGCCAATTTTATGCCGCATTAGCCTTTGGGAGTGCCTGGTTACGTAGTATTACCTCCGTCCCAAAAAGCTTGTCTTACATTTGTCCAGATACGGATATATCGACTATAAGTTATGCATCCAGATTATTAATGCTCTTCGATGTGTCCAGGACATGAAGCTTGCCATTGAAAAAATCTCTTCGTCGCCCTGTACTTCATTTTGTGCTCTTGGGGTGCAGGGTTGTAGTTCTACCAGAGCTAAGCTGACACTGGGTAGTAGCGTCTTAGAGATTCCACAGCTGCTGCGTGTTGATCCTGTGGTGAGCTAAGATTGGCATTATTGATTGTTTGAGAAGGAAATTAAGTCGCAGTCCATCAATGCAGGCGAATCACCATCGAAGGGTAAGTCTTCCTTCAGATAAGCTGAAGCAGTAGTATATATCTGGATCCAGAGTAGGTACTGAATTACTGTTCATACATGGGACTCGCCGGTGAGTTGAGTACAAAATTGTCGGATATTCTGGATCGGCCCTGGGGGTTGGATAGGTGGCGCTCTGTCGTAATGAACTACAGTAGTTTATTTTCGGATGAATTAATGATCTACTACTATATTTAGACGTGAATCTGAAGGTGGCATGTGGTTGTGCATGTAGCAAGCAGGAAGTGGCATCCATTGAAATGTATGTTTGAGCAGAGCAAGCAGGAGTGGTATCCATTGAAATGTATGTTTGAGCAGAGCATGCACCATCCATTGAAATATATGTATAATTTAAAAATATACATATAAATAACTAATATTCGCTCCATTTCATATTAGTTGTCACTGATTTAGTACTACTAATCAACGACAACTAGTACGGAATGGACGGAGTATTAATCAAGTACATTTTTATAAAGGTGTTCACGTATTTAGTAAAAATATTAACAGTTTTTAAAAGTTCTGTATATATTTAAATAAATTTTCATATAGTTTTAAAAACGCTCGTGTGTTCAATCAAATATATTCATGTACAATATGTGTTCATGCTTCAAGACAATATTGTTGTTGTTTCAAAAAGTGTTCACATGTTTTAACAAAGTTTGTGTGTTTGCCAAAAAATATTTTTTAACCAAAATAAATATAGAAAGATGCAAGGAAAATAAATACGAGCCTTGTTGTGCCCGGATAGTAGTTCCTCAAATCATATATATTATTGTAGTTATATGAATATTTTCAAAAATAATACGTGAATATTGTTAACTAATGATTAGATTTTTTTTACAGTTTATAGAAAAGAGAAAATATCTAACATATTTCAAATGGGCCCCACTGATGTTGGTAATAATAAATTAAGTACTTTGTATCCTGTTTTGAGAAATGTTTTCTAGCCTAGTGGCTAGGGTCGCAGGCAGAAGCGCAGTAGGTCGTCGTTTTGATTCCCACCGGGTTCCTTTCTCAAAACAAATATCTTTTGTACTGTTTACTGACAGTGTGCACCCCACGATCATAGAGATGCATAGTGGTGTTCCAGGCCTTTTTTTTTTTACCAATTTAGTATAAATTCAGCGTTTTTTCACAAAAATGTGATGCTCAAGACACAAACAGTGGGCTAGGTGCCACGCTGGCACGCCACGTGGGCACCATCTACGGCTACAATCGGAAGTTGCACTTTATTTACACGGCGAGACAAGTTTGACCACCAGTTTCATGTATTTTTCAACTTTAGGCATCAAAGTGGTCATGATGTACAACTTGATGTACTACCAATGTATTAGCCTCTAATAGATATTTCAACTTAAATTTTGGAATTTGAATCTGAAGTAGATCTTTCTCAGGTGTGCTCTTCATGCTCGTCCTTGGACTGAGTAGATTCATTCCCTGACGCGCATGAAATCGACCAGAATAATCTACTCCTACCGGACGGGGCAAAAATGCATTGGGAAACACGGTCTGGACTCCACCATAATGTTGACACACGAACACGTCACGTGTGCCCTCGACGCGCGCGCCGGGGGGGGGGGGGGGGGGTGGGGGATGCACCGCAGCTCACGTTGAAGGAGACCCGACCGACAACGCGATACACAAGACAGTCGGCGGGCGTTTTTGCAGACCCGAAACCCCACAAGCCCGGGAGGGACCCCGTCAGGGAGTGCGGCGGCTATGGGCTGCCCTAGGTCGATTCGCTCGCCCCTAGAGCCTCGGGATTCGCAGCTCTTAAACACGAAGAACATCAAAGAACGAGAGAAAAACGATGGAGGGATAAAACGTAGATGAAAAAAATAGTATATGGATTTATTTAATTGTGTGTTGTTCAGTCGGCCGTCACTTCTCATCTATTTATGAGGCGGCTGGACTTCCCATACAAAAAAAACTTCAAATCCGGTACAAATCTTTACAAAATTAACCGAACTCGGATTTGGGTAAGTCTGAGACAGCAGTTCGGTTTTTGAGTCTCACAGGCCACAAACGACCTCGGATGAAGATGAGCTCAAAATAAAATTAAACCATTTCGACGAGGCGAACAACTTTCATGTTGAACATTTTCTGATTAGAGGCAGTCTTAAATAACTTACGAGGCCATCTTTGGCTTCCAATCGGATTCGGTCATGCAGTTTTCTTGGCTGTCCGAGTCTTGTAGCAACCTTGTAGGCAGTATACTATCTCAGATGATGATGACGCCAAAAACTTAGTTGACCGTTTCGACGATACGCACAACTTCCGTGTAGAACACTTTTTCATTTGAGGCCATCTAGAGAGTCTTTTCAGTCCATCTTCAGCTTCTGGTCGGATTAGCCTTGACAGTTTTCACTTGGCCGGCAAGCTTTTTGCCAGCAAGGTTTTCACGCCGGCAAGCATTTCACCGGCAAGCTTTCCACCCCGGCAAGCCTTTTCACTCAGCCGTCAAGCTTTCCACACCGACAAGCTTTCACGCGGCAAGATTTTCACGCCGGCAAGCTTTCCAAGCCAGCAAGCTTTTCACTTGGCCGGCAAGCTTTTCACTCGGCTGGCAAGCTTTTCGCCGGCAAGCTTCATTCTACCAGCAAAGGCCGAATAACTCACGCGACCCATCAGACACCACCTAGGTGGGTGTCTAGTCCCTCGCGTCACTTTTTCACTCAGGACCGGTCCGCAGAGTGTTGCCTCTAACTTTTGCATACGAACTCGGATTGGGATGATTTTTATATCAAAATCAACCGATTCGATGAGACGAAGACAATTTATGTAGATCATTTTTTCATATGAGGCCGTCTTGGGGGCGTAATCAACCAAACAGTGATCTTAACATAAAATTTTAGAACTTTGAACATAGTTTCGGCTCCTAAGATGAGGTCGGATGGTGATGATCCAAACATCAAAGGTGCTCAATTCGATGATACTATTTTTTTTTCTTGTTGAAACCCCTTTCATTTGCGGCCATCTTAATTGTGTCTCGTACCATGCCAAAATCTGGTGTCAACACATGAGTAGAGCATCTCGTGGTGCAATCTCCTTAGGCCATGGAGACTCAGAGGCGTCCGTGTAGGTGACTTGAGCAGAGTGCCACCTCAACACCGTAGAAGCCTCGCCACCGAGCAGGAGCAAGTCAGGGGATTTTCGTCCACTCCACACTCCCCTCACGCTTCCGCTTCATCCGCTCCACCCTCACCTCACGCCTGCCCGCTCCTTCCAGCCGCCCGCGTGAGGTTTTTTTTTACGGAAAAGAACTCTCTTTTTTTATTTCGAGAAAGAACTCTAAAAGAGTTATGTACGGTTAGAATTTGCAAATTAACCTGGGCCAAGCCCAGAACAGAGATGTGCCCAACCCAAACTTGTTGCAAGAGTATTCTCTCGATGTTCTCTGCTTGAGAAAAGACCAACGGATACTGGAGATGGTCTTTTTCTTTGCAGGGCATGCTGGAGATGGTCTTGCAACGCCAAGAGAGGAAAATGAACAAGCTCTCGTGGCCTTTACAATGGTTGTCGGCTAGGAGCTCTCGATCCGTCCAAGGAGCAACTTGCTTGTCAACAAGGGGCTAAACTGCCTCATTTCATCATCAGCCAAACTAAAACAAAGAAACAGGAATTACCATGGGGTAATTAAGAAGCCCTAAGATAATCTATAAAAGAAAGACCTCGATAAAAGGACAAGTCAAATCTTTTCATTAAATAAACAGAGACAAGAGGCAGCTAGATTGCACACAACTGATAACTAATTAAGAACAGTGGCGAAGCTAGCGTCGTATTACGCTAGGGCTAAGCTAGCATGAGTGATGCACCTCGGATGATTTTGAATATTTTGTAAGAAAGAATGGAAAAGGCTATTATTACTACCTAGGGCTATAGCCCCAATTGTTATAGGCCTGTCTTCGCCACTGATTAAGAAGACCATTCTCCAGTTCAAGAAAACAGAGACATGAGTCACAGCAATTGCCAAACATTTCCAAACGATGGCCTAGATGCATGACATGTAATTTTTAGCATCAACGCTCACGGTAACCATTTCAGCCCAAAAGGATGGGCAAGGAAGATCATCCACGTTTTTTATGAGGAAAGGAAGACCATCCCCTCTTTTTTTGTGGGAAAATTTCCGATCTATTCATCATCAATTATGGCAGTACAACGGACACAAATAATAAAAAAATACATCCAGATTCGTAGACGACCTAGCGATGACTACAAGCATTGAAACAAGCCGAAGGCATACCGTCGTCATCACTTCTCCCTCGCCGGAGCCGGGCAAAACTTGTATTAGACAGTCGAAAAGTCGCCTTGCTAAGGCCCCATAGGACCAGCGCACCAGAACAGCAACCTTCACCGATGAAGGGAAGCGTAGATCGAAAGAATCCAACCTGAAGATACACCAACAACGTAGACGAACGAAGACCGGATCCGAGCGGATCCACCACAGACAACCACTGACCGAATCATGCGAGATACGCAAGAGACACACCTCCAAACACCCTTCGACGATGCTAATCGCACCGCCAGGACGGGGGCTAGGCGGGGAGAACCTTATTACTTCTTTAGGGAGCCGCCGCCGCCTCCTCCTCCTGAGTAGGACACAAACCCTAAACGGACACAAAAGACATCCAAAAATGGAAGAGGAGCCCTCCCGTCGGCAAGGGCCGAGATCTACCGCGCCTCCATGGCCTAAAGCCATCGGTAACGAGGTAGACTTGCCGTGCTGCCAGCAGGAGGCGAGAAATCCTATTCGCCTTGCACTCACGAGAGCACAAGTGAGGGGTACTACTTGTGAGCTGCGTTGGGATTTTCACCGAAGAGGAGGGGAGATGCAGTAAAGTAGAGATAAGTATTTCCCTCAGTTAAGAATCAAGGTTATCAATCAAGTAGGAGAACCTAACACCCCCAGTGAACAACACCTGCACACAAAAAAATAATACTTGCACCCAACGCGAACAAGGGGGTTATCAATCCCCTCGGCGGTTACTTGTAAGGATCAAATCTTGTAGTGGTAGATAGATAAATTATAAAGATAAAATAAAATAGAACAAGTGCAGAAATGTATTTTTGGATTCTATATATAATAGATGAATGACCCGGGGGCCATAGTTTTCACTAGAGGCTTCTCTCTCAAACGCATAGCATATGGTGGGTAAACAAATTACTGTTGGACAATTGATAGAAAAGCGCATAGTTATGACGATATTTAAGGCAATGATCATGTATATAGACATCACGTCCGAGACAAGTAGACCGACTCCTGCCTGCATCTACTACTATTACTCCACCCATCGACCGCTATCCAGCATGCATCTAGGGTATTAAGTTAATGAAAACAGAGTAACGCCTTAAGCAAGATGACATGATGTACACAAAGTAAACTCAATCAATATGAATAAACCCCATCATTTTCCCCTTAATGGCAACAATGCAAATACGTGTCTTGTCCCCTACTTTGTCACTGGGATATAGAACACTGCAAGATTAAACCCATTACAAAGCACCTCTCCCATTGCAAGATAAATCAATCTAGTTGGTCAAACCAAACGGATAGATCAGAGAGAAATACAAAGCTATAACAATTATACATAAAAGAATTCAGAGGAGATTCAATTACTTCTCATGAATATTCAGATCATAAACCCACAATTCATCGGATCCCAACAAACACACTGCAAAAGAAGATTACATCGGATAGAACTCTAAGAAGATCGAGGAGAACATGGTATTGAAGATCAAAGAGAGACAAGAAGCCATCTAGCTACTAGCTCTGGACCCGTAGGTCTGAGGTCAACTACTCACGCATCATCGGAGGGTCAGTAAGGTTGATGTAGAATCCCTCCGTGATCGATTCCCCCTTTGACAGATCGCCGGAAAAGGCCCCCAGATGGGATCACGGAAGAACAGAGACTTGCGGCGGCGGAAAGGTTTCTTCGGGTGTCCGCCGTAATTTCTTTATTGTATAGTCTAGGTTTGTTCTTTAGCCGTATGCTGTAATTTTGGCCGCAAGCTTCAATGGCCCAATACGTTATCGGTCCGTCAGCGGTATATAAAAAAAATTATGCTACACAAACGGTCCGGCCTATAACTCGCTATATATGGACTGAAACATGGGTCTATAATCATCTCGGGCCATTAGCAGGCCTAAGTGTAAAGTAGTTTTGGGCCTTTAACAGGCCGAGTAAAACTCGGTCCTCAGTTGGGTTGAAAAATACCATGGGCTTTCAACAGGCTGAAAAGTGGATTGGGCCTGAATTGAGCCGAACAATTCATGGGCCGACAGTAGACCGAAGCATACGTAGGCCCATGATTGACCAAGTTACATACGAGTCGTTAATAGGCCAAAATTTATCTCAGGCCTTGGTTGGCCCCATAAATTATGGGCTCTAAGCAGGCCGGATGCAAAGCAGGTTATAATTAGGCCCAACTATGCCACGGGCCTTTAATAGGCCGATAGTCAGGTTGGGCTGAAATTTATCCACGAAGACTACAGATCGTTAAGAGGTCGAAAGTCACTTCAGACCAGAAATAGGCCCAGATGCACAACGGACCGTTAAATGGCCGAAAGTGAAACCGGGCCGGCAACGACCCATATGCACCAAGGGCCACTAACAGGCCGAAATAAACATCAGAGCGAACTGTTAAACGGGCATTTAACAGGCCAGAATACAAACCGGGCCTACAATGGTCCCAAAAGCACAGTGGGCTGTTAACGGGCCGGATCTGATATGGGCCGTGATTTGGCCCATAACATGACAGACTGTTAACGGGCCGGATCTGATATGGGCCGTAATTTGGCCCAAAACATGGCAGACTGTTAACGGGCCGGTCCGCTAATGTCTGACAAAATCTTGTGGGCCTTTGGCTGGCCGGCCCATTTTGGTTAATTGGGCCACAGTTGGGCGGTGCCACATGTCGACGTATCATAGGCGTGTGTCATCCATTGGACGAATGACATCTGTCGCAATCCCGATCTGACACGTGGATCCGCTGGCGAATGAGAAATTTATGTGGAAAATCGCCATTTGTTCTGACTGTTAACGGGTTATCGGATCCAAAACCGGACCCGATAGCTTAACAACGACCCATTACGGTGGAAGCCACGTGTCGGTTACCCTTGACAAAAGCACTCCCATGACGCGACAATTATCGTCATGGAAGTGGACAGTTCCATGATGATGATTTGAGTATTGTCATGGAACACTTCTACGACATCATATATATAACTATTTTGATTCTGTCATAAAATTTTCACGAATGTACATGCATGACCAAAAACGTGACCTATTATGACAAACACGTATCATCACGGAAGTATTTTTTTGTAGTGAGTGGAAACTCGGACATGCACTACTAGGGAAAATCCTAGCAGTAGCGCGGGGTCCTGCGCTACTGCTAGGGCGCTACAGCTAAACTTTACCAGTAGCACAGGTTCCACCCACGCTACTACTAATTCTGTTATCAGTAGCATTGGTATTTCCCAGCGCTACGGATAAATAGTAGCAGCGTGGGCGCTGACCCGCGCTACTACTATTTGTCTGTGTTTTTTATATATCTTTACCTAATAATAAAGAAAGGAGGCTTTCATAGTTCTCCATCCGTCACCGCTTTATCTCCGTTAATTTTATGCTAATCATAAAAATCAACGGTTGAGATTTAAAAGGTGAAGGGGTTTGTCTTTAAAATAACGTTTTGTCCGTCAGCCCTCCTCTCTGTGTACGTACTACGTACGCACAATTGGCCCACGCCGCTATGCTCAGCAAAAAAAAAGGCTCAGGCAAAAAAAAAGAGAACGCACGCACGGGCATATCTCCAAGTCGTATACAACTAGGAAAGCCTGCCCGTGTCTATATCCTACTGGGAAACCTATCCCCTGCTGCAAGGAGAAGAGACACTATACAACAAAGAGGAGCCTTGGCCAGAGCACGGTGTGGACTTGTCGTCGACCATGCCGACGGATGGAGGACACCGCTAGCGACGCCTAGCTCGACGGAGCACACCGGTGATGTTGCTGTCCTAGCTCTCATTGGCCATCGTGGCCTCACTACAGGACTACTTCGCGGGTGCGGTCGAGGGACTCGAGAAGGAGGCCCTTGTCGTTAGGTGCTTCGTGGTAGCGACTCATGCCGTCATGTGGCGAGGAGCAGGGGTTGAAGATAAAGGAAGAGATGCTACGGGGAGGAAGAAGGGAGGGTGGCGGAGGAGGATGTGGCGAGTTGGTGGAGGGCCTGTAAGGGAGGAGAGCACGGTGTTACTTGCAGAGGGCCGGCCACCTCGCCCACCTCGCCGAAAACACGTGACAGATTGAAGAACAACCACGGGGACCGAAGAACAACGACGCGGACCAAAGAACAAGTTTTGGCAGCTTCGGCGTCGGCAGCGGCAGCACATACTCGCAGGACTAGGCTCGGGGCTGCTTAGCGCCGAGGGCAGCCTGGAGTGATTGCCAAACAAGGGACGTACGTACATTAGCCTGGAGTATACGTACGTGCGTGGATATGCAAAGCGGCAGGATGGTGACGAGGGCAGATCCTGACGGCGCTTTTTGCCGCGGACATGGCTTGATGGTGGCCTGTAGCGGCTCCGCGTGAGTGATCCCGACTGCTGTTAATGAGCGCTGATGGCTCGCAGCGCCTAGCAGGACGTGCTACAGCAGGTTGCCCTGCGATTGCAACCCCCGCTTCGATACACCACCAGGTCTCATGGTGCTCGGGTTTTTGGAAGTTTGCAAGACGGGGTCGGATGGGCGCGTGTGGTGGAGGTCGGGTGCGGGGCGTCCCTGTCGTTGATGGGCGCCACCGGTGCGCGGTACGGGATCACAGCGTGCTTCAACGTAACGACGTCGGCACTCGGCCGTGTCCGAGGCCACCGTCGCCGCGGAGGGCGTCCACACGGTACCACTGTTGAGCCTGTCATGTCCGCGGAGTGGCTGCAAGCACCGGCGGAGCTTCATGGGGGCCAAAGGGGGCTATTGCCCCCTCCTACTCTATGAAAACTCTTGAGTGTATCCCTAATTATTAGGTTTGAATATTAAATATTTCTCAGAGTTCATGCATAACTTATATTTTTCGCCCCCTCAACTCTAATTAGCCCCCTCAACAATCTTCATCAAGCTCCGGCACTGGCTGCAAGGTAGCATATGCTATTCTACTGCGCTTGCCCTTTGAAATCTAGATTGTCGGTTGTATCCGTAATCTGCTGCACTTGCCTCTGAATTGTACAGTTAGTAATTTGGGAATTGAGGTCCAGAGACACAACACGCTGCTTTGCCCTTTTAGTTCCAGTACTTGAATAAGATTAGGAGAGCAGACATTGCACAAATCGATCATGTCGTTCTATTGTAGAGATGGGCTGTACTACAGTAGTTGTTAAATCACTGGAAGATGAAGCGGAGAATAGGATGGTGTGTTCCCTATTACTGCTGACATCCATGAATGCATGCGGAAGTTTGAATCGTGCCTGATCATGGGGGTTAGCAGAGAGCAAAACAAGATGGTCATGCACTGACCGCAAAGCAAGATTTAATGCTGACCACACCTTAACTGATGCGATCTCCATGATTTAGTTTGTAATGATGCTCGTGTGTAATTCATGGGACTGGCTATAGCCCAGTCGACTGAATTTTATTTAGGGTCAGTCACTTTTTTTTTCTGAACCACCTTTTTTTTGAGAGAGAGATTTTCTGAACCACCTTGTAGCCCCACATATTCATCTCAAAGCATGCATGAAAACCGTGGGCTTTGGCGGCCAAAACTATTCTAGGCTGTGACGCAAGAACACGTACATGTAGGCACAACGCGCACATAAACATGCAGACACGCCCACATGCATACACACACATGCACCACAGACACTCATCATTAGCTATTTGATTGTGCAGATGGAGCATAATTAATACTAAAAGTAATACAAAACTAAAAGAACTTTTTAAAGAAGAAACGAATTAAATTTGTACAAATTATTGGCATTGGTATTACCATTCAAAAAGAAAGAATATGGAAAATAAATTAAACAAATGATGACAAAATTTACACACAACTTACGCAGAAATTGCATTTTTTATAACATGCAAGAATAAATATATAATAGTGAAAACTAAAACAAAATAAAAAATAAACCAATAAAAAATTAAGTTTTCTATAGAAGAATGAATTCGTGGCATTGGTATTACCTTTTCAGAAAAAAAAAAAACAAAATCAAAATAATAAACTTTTCTAAGTAAGCAAACTCTTTAAGAAGAAACAAAATGAAAAAGAAAAAAACTTTCAAAACTTGCACACAATTTGCACTGAAATTGCACTTTTTGAAATACAAAGAATAAGCATATAATAATGCATTTTTTGCATTCTACTATAATTTACACATAGTTAACTGAAATAATGTATTTCCTTTAAGAAGAAGATTAAAAAAACTTATGCACAACTTTGCACCGAAATTGCACTTTATCGTAATATGTAAAAATAATCATATAATCATGAAATTTTGGCACATATTATATAGTATTAGTTTGTATATAATTACACTCAGCCAAAAACCCACGAAAAAACAAAAAATAACCAATAAAGGAAAGAAAAAGAAAAAACGCATAGAAACAAAAAACAGAAATAAAAAATGAAGCAAAATTTCATGATTAGCATAAAAAAATGAAACACATAGACACTCATCATTGGCTATTTTGGTTGTGCGGATGGAGCATAATTAGTACTAAAACTAATACAAAACTTATAAGAAGTTTTTAAAGGAGAAACGAATTAAATTTGCATAAATTATTGGCATTGGTATTACCATTAAAAAAGAAACAAAATGGAAAATAAATTAAACAAATGATGAAAAAATATGCACACAAGTTACACACAAATTGCATTTTTTATAATATGCGAGAATAGATATATAATAGTGAAAATTAAAACAAAATAAAAAATGAATAAAAAATGAAGTTTTCTATGGAAAAATGAATTCGTGGCATTGGTATTACCCTTTAAGAAAAAAAAACTACAACAAAATCAAAATAATGAAGTTTTCTAAGAAAGAATGAAACTCTTTAAGAAGAAACAAAATGAAAAAGAAAAAAACTTTCAAAACTTGCACACAATATGCACTAAAATTGCACTTTTTGAAATTTGCAAAGAATATGCATATAATAATGCATTTTTCGCATTCTACTATAATTTACACATAGTGTAACTGAAACAATGTATTTCCTTTAAGAAGTAGATTAAATAAAACTTACACACAACTTTGCACCGAAATTGCACTTTATCGTAGTATGTAAAATAATCATATAATCATGAAATTTTGGCACATATTCTATAGTATTTGTTTGTATATAATTACACTCAGCCAAAAATCCACAAAAAACAAAAAAATAACCAATAAAATGAAAGAAAAAGGAAAAAGAAAAACGCATAGAAACAAAAAACAGAAATAAAAAAATGAAGCAAAAATAACCATAAAAGAAATAATTAAATTTCCTAAGGAAGAATGAATGAGCGGCATTGGTATTACCATTTAAGAACAAAAAAAATTGAAAAAGAATCTAGAACAAATGCTGACAAAATTTGCACGAAATATACATAAAAATTGAGCTTCTTTACAATATGCAAGAATAATCATATAAAAGTGGAACTTTTGCAAGAACAAAATCTAAGAACAAATGAATAGTGGCATTGATATTAACCTTAAAGTAGAATGAAAATGAAGTAAAGACAAAATATATCAAAATAATGTTTTTTTAAAGAATGAATTAGTGGCGTTGGTATTTTCTTTAAGGAGAAATAAAATTTATAACAAAAACTTACGCACAACTTTGCAGCGAAATTGCATTTTCTCGTAATATGCAAAATAATCATATGATCATGAAATTTTGGCACATATTATGTAGTATTTGTATGTATATAGTTACACCCAGCCAAAAACCCACAAAAATAAAATATAACCAATAAAGAAAAAAAGGAAAAAGAAAATATGCAACCCAGAATTAAACAGGCGCAACCAAGACAAATAAATCGACCCGGTACCAATTCGACTGACCAAGACAACGCGTCAATCGATTCCTTCCAGCCCAACCAAACAACAAAATTAATCAGAAAAAAAAACGAAAATAGCACAGATCTCAAAGCACGATCCAACGAACAGAAAATCGACTGACCACGAAATGAAAAGTCAGCTGACTGAAATGTAGCTAAAGTGGTAATTCATAGGCCAAGCCCTAATCCTCAAAAAAAATCTAGCATCAATTTTGAACTTCGATATAATAAGGAAAGTAAACAGAGATGCATACTTTAGCCATACTTGCATCCTTTATAACATAGATTTTGTTATGAGAAAATTATTTTGTTGATGAGAGCCTTTGTACTTTTGTTCTGTTAGCACGTGAAGTGGAAGGTGCAACATATATGTATCTACTAAAAGGTAGTTGTTGGGTTCTAATTGTGCCAAAAGTTCAAGTACGGAAATACCATAATCTATATGGAGGTGAATCAACGTTACACAATTGTTGCTACCATCTCTCTTGAGTTGGGTCAAAGCACGCCCTGTTTGTCAATCTGCCCATGTGGATCACCCACCCTTGGTTGCCTCCCCCAATTCATAACCAGGTGGAGAATTTCAATTGGTTGTGCTATCGTCTCCAATCATTGTGCATTGCAGCTTCATTTTTTTACAAAGTTGAGAGATGATGGGTAAATAACATTTGTGTTCATATTTACATTAGTTTGTCCTATTTATCAAAAAAGTTGTTACCTAACCCTTTATTCTTTATTTTGCCATCATAATGTTTTCACTAGAATGCAAAAGAAATGGCCCAAATAGGTAGTATTTATGACATTTTTGTTGAATATAAAGGAACATATGTGCTCTTAGTCTGATCCATATAGTAGTATGGTTAAGATGGCTAAATTCACTGGCCAAACTTTATGTATTTATATTCCTCCCGTTGCAACGCACGGGCATGTTTGCTTTTCCCCTAAAAAGAATTAAACATTGATTTTATGTTCCATAGTCCCACATCGTTTCTTTAAGCCGATTTGTACCAGGTTATATACGTTAGCAGGCCTTCCATAGCAAGACGTCCAAGAAAAGAGAGATCGTGAGAGCGGACAAAGAGGCCGAGCTTTCTTGGATATTTGGAATTAATGGTTATAATGAAAGGATGGACGTGCACACGCTACATGACACTATTGATTGAAGGGAGGATTGGAGGGATGTCTTGGTAATAAATTTAATAAATGAATGATGGATTTAAATGCAAACGAAGCTCGAGATGGCAAAACGTCGGCGTGCTTACATCCTCCAGAGACCTCGGGGCCACCGAGTCAAGCATCGTGTACAAGCCCGCCAAGAGGTGGTCCTAGAGAAGGCGGGCATCGAGATCTACGAGCAAGAAAGCCATGCATTGCTCGGAGGGGACGGCAAGGTGGTTGGCGGTGGCTTATCATACGACGAAGTCGACGGCAAGGAGCAGGATAGGGAGAGCACCGCGCGGGGAGGTGGAGGACGGAGAGGAAGAAGCGAGAGGATCACGAGCCTCATGCTGAAATCATTGGGGCGCATCGCTAGCTGATGTCTGACCTTGATACATCTCCAACGTATCTATAATTTATGAAGTATTCATGCCATGTTTATAACAATTCTATATGGTTTTGGTATGATTTGATTAGAACTAACCCGGACTGACGCTGTTTTCAGCAGAACTACCGTGGTGTTATTTTTGTGCAGAAATAAAAGTTCTCGGAATTGGATGAAACTTTTTGACGATTTTTTTGGACCAAAAGAGACCCCCAAAGCTTCGTGGAAGGACCAGAAGAGTCACGAGGTGACCACATGGCACCAGGGCGCGCCCCAGGGGGTGGTGTGCTGGTGCCATGTGGGCCACTCGTAACTCCCCTTCGCGTGAAACCAACGCCAAAAAATCCTATAAATAGAGAAACCCCCAGAAATAACCCTAGAACTTGAACTCCGCCGCCGCAGGCCTCTGTATCCTCGAAATACCATCTGGAGCCTTTTCCAGTACCCTGTCGGAGGGGGAAATCATCACCGAAGGCCATCTTCATCATCCCGGCGGTCTCCATGACGAGGAGGGAGTAGTCCACCCTCGAGGCTAGGGGTATGTACTAGTAGCTATGTGTTTGATCTCTCTCTCTCTCTCTCTCTCTCGTGATCTTGAGATGTCATGATCTTGATGTATCATGAGCTTTGTTGATATAGTTGGATCATATGATGTTTCTCCCCTCTCCATCCTTGTTGTGATGAATCGAATCTTTTCCCTTTGAAGTTTTGTTATTGTCGGATTGAATGTTCAGATATGGGAATACTTGATGTATGTCTTGCATAATGAATACCCGTGGTGACAATGGGGTATCATATTGATTCACTTGATGTATGTTTTGGCACTCAACTTGCGGATTCCCGAGGTGGCATTGGGGTAATCTATGCATAGGGGTTGATGCACGCTTTCATTATCTTTTCTCCGATAGAAACTTTGGGTTCTCCTTGAAGTTCTTTGTGTGGATTGAATATTATGATTATGAAGTTGTTTGATGCATATCATATAATTAACTCATGGATACTTGTGGTGACATTGGAGTATCTACGTGACATTAGAGTTGGTTGATGTGTGTCATATGGTGTTATTTTAGTACGAACTCTAGGGCTGTTTGTGACATTTATAGGAATAGCCCAATAGATCGATCGGGAAGAATAGCTTTGAGGTGGTTTCGTACCCTACAAACAATTTCTATCTTATGTTCTCCGCTAATAGGAACTTGGGAGTGATTCTTTGTCGCACATTGAGGGATAATTATATGATCCAATTATGTTAGCATCGTTGAGAGATTGCACTAGTGAAAGTATGAACCCTAGACCTCATTTTCAAGCATTGCAATATCGTTTGTGCTCCGTTTTAATATTTGCTACCTTGCTGTTTTTTATTGTTCGCACTACAAAAACTCATATCTACTATCCATATACACTTTTATAACCATCTCTTCGCCGAACTAGTGCACCTATACAATTTACCATTGTATTGGGTGTGTTGGGGACACAAGAGACTCTTTGTTATTTGGTTGCAGGGTTGCTTGAGAGAGACTATCTTCATCCTACGCCTCCCACGGATTGATAAACCTTAGGTCATCCACTTGAGGGAAAATTGCCGCTGTCCAACAAAGCTCTGCGCTTGGAGGCCCAACACGAGTCTACAAGAACAAGTTGTGTAGTAGACATCAAGCTCTTTTCTGGCGCCGTTGCCGGGGAGGTGAGTGCTTGAAGGTATATCTTTAGATCTTGCAATCGAATCTTTTAGCTTGTTGTTTATCACTAGTTTGGTTTTATAAAACAAAACTACAAAAAAATGGAATTGAAGTTGCATGAAATGCTTTACCTTTATGATGTCTTTCTTGAAAATAAGGATTCTGAAAATTGTGCTCATTTGTTAGAAGAAGAATTCTATAAAATGTTTAATTTGAATTATGAGCATGATTGCAATGTTGTTAGTATGAATTCTATGAATATCCAGGATGCTAATAATGTGCAAAGCCACAAGCTTGGGGATGCTATGTTTGATGAAGATGATATTTTTAGCCCCCCAAGTTTTGATGAGCAAATTTATTATGATGAAAGCATGCCTCCTATTTATGATGATTATTGTGATGACATGTATGCTATAAAGAGTAATGATAACTATGAAACTTGTCATCATGATTTTTATTTTCAATTGTATTATGTCAATCAAGTTTCTCATGATAGTTATTTTGTTGAGTTTGCTCCCACCACTATTGATGAGAAGAAATTTTCTTGTGTGGAGAGTAATAAATTTTCTATGCTTGTGGATCATGAAAAGAATGTTTTGTGTGATGGTTATATTGTTGAATTCATTCATGGTGCTACTGAAAATTATTATGAGAGAGGAGCATATGCTTTTACATATTGCAATAATATCAAGTCTCCTCTCTATATGTTGAAAGTTTTGAAACTATGCTTGTTTTGCCTTCCTATGCTAGATGATTCTTGTTCCCATAAATTGTTTGCTCACAAAATCCCTATGCATAGGAAGTGGGTTAGACTTAAATGTGATATTCATATGTTTCATGATGCTCCCATTATGTTTCAATTCTTATCTTTTATGTGAGCATCATTGAAATCATCTTGCCTAGCTTGAAAGGCATTAAAGAAAAGTGCTTGTTGGGAGACAACCCAACACTTATTCCTACTGTTTTTGTGTGTTCACATGATTAAGATACTGTAGTAGTCATGTTTTATATGTTTTCTTTCAAATAAAGTGCCAAGTAAGACCTTTGGGATAGTGTGGGTGATAGTTGACTTGATTCTGTGCAAAAACAGAAACTTTTGCTCCCAGTGCAGAAATTCTCAAAAATCACCAGAGCGTCAAAAGCTTCTGAATTTTTTACACAGGATTTATATACTAATTTCCCACTTTGTCCTAATTTTTCAGAATTTTTAGAGTTGCAGAAGTATGGTCTTTGTTCAGATTATTACAGACTGTTCTGTTTTGGACAGAATCTGCCTTGTTTGCATAGTTTGCTTGTTTTAGCATTTCCATAGCTTATATTAAGTGATATAAATTGTGGAAATGATATAGTACAGTAGGCTTTATGTGAGAAATTTTTTGGATCTTGTCTTGACAGTACCAAAGTGAATGATTTGCCCTTTATCATACTAACCCATCTCACGAAGTTCTGTTAAGTTTTGTGTGATTGAAGTTTTCAAGTTTTGGGTGAGATATCGATATCAGGAGAATAAGGAGTGGCAAGACCCTAAGCTTGGGGATGCCCAAGGCACCCCAAGGTAATATTCAAGGAATACCCAAGCAACTAAGCTTGGGGATGCCCCGGAGGGCATCCCCTCTTTCGTCTTCAACATTATCGGTAACCTCACTTGGGACTATATTTTTATTCGTCACATGATATGTGTTTTGCTTGGAGCGTAATTTTATTTTGTTGAAATTTGCTTGCTTTTACTTAGAATAAATTTTTGTATCTTTTATTTCAATAAAAGTGTCAAGTATAGCCTTTACCATGCTCAATTTGCAAGTGAATGAGTGGCTGTTTCAAAACAAAAAGTTTGCTGTTAGTGCAAAAATTCCCTAGAAAAGTCAGAATGTGATAAAATCTTGAAATTTTTAAACAGCATGCGATTATAAATTATCTATAGTGTGGTAAATTTTCAGAGGTTTTGGAGTTAATTAAGTATGGATCTTGCTGCATCCTTTACAAACTGTTCTGCTTAGACAGATTGCTGTTATGATTGCATTGTTTGCATATGTTGGCTTGTTTAATGGTTCTATTTGAGGATAGGAGTATTAAATATGCAGAGGCATTTAGTATGCAATGTTAAATTATAATTTTAGTGATTTGTTACAGTGGACAATGATAAGGTTTTGCATTGATTTATACTAACTTATCTCACGAGTTCTTGTTGAGTTTTGTGTGGATGAAGTTTTTGAGATTTAGAAAACTGTGATATAAGAAGAATTAAGGAGACACAAGATCTCAATCTTGGGGATGACCAAGGCATCCCAAGTTAATATTCCAAGAAGTCTCAAGCAACTAAGCTTGGGGATGCCCCGGTAGGCATCCCACCTTTCTTCTTCAACAACTATCGGTCAGTTTTCTTTGAGCCTAAGTTTTTACTTCTTCACATGAGTTGTGCTATACTTGGTGTGTCCTTTTATTTCCCTTTTGCTTGCTGTTTCAATAAAATACTTAGATCTGAAATCTATGAATGGGAGGTAGTCCTCACATAGCTACTTATTTGTTTGACTACTCATTGATCTTCACTTATATCTTTTTGGAGTAGTTTGTCATTTACTCTTGTTCTTCACTTATATCCTAAGAGTAAATTATTGAATGAATTGAATATCATGAAGTTGAAGTTATATGTTCTTCATGTGCTTGTATCATGCCTAGTAGTAGCTTCACATTGAATTTAAATGGTGAAATCTTTTGAAGCTTGACAATCACAATATTGGTCATACAAGCAATTCATGAATGATTAGTATAAGGAAGAGAACTTTCACATATAAATATA
This sequence comes from Elymus sibiricus, assembly GCA_039707655.1. Classification (NCBI taxonomy): domain Eukaryota; kingdom Viridiplantae; phylum Streptophyta; class Magnoliopsida; order Poales; family Poaceae; genus Elymus; species Elymus sibiricus. Next base: position 403,392,989 of record CM077668.1, read on the forward strand.
TTGTATTGGAAATCTTCTATGATTGTGAATACCCATTAATTATTTTCAAACTTGAGCAAATTAGTTGAAATTGGACAAGGAAGACAACGTAATGAGTTATGTTTGGGTATATTTGCATAGAAGTTATATTGTTATCGATCCTCCAACATGTGGTGCTTGCTTAGGATCTTTTGCTAGCCAAAAATTCGCACTAAGTAGAGATACTACTTGTGCATCCAAAAACCCTTAAACCCAGTTTCTTGCCATGAGTGTCCACCATATCTACCTATGGATTGAATAAGATCCTTCAAGTAAGTTGTCATCGGTGCAAAAAGCAATAAAAATTGCTCCTAAATTAAATATGATCTTTTATTGTAAGGGAAAATAACCGTGGTACGAACTTGTGATGGTGAAGAATAAAAGCGACAGGCTGCATAATAAAGGTTGCTATCACAAGGGGCAATATCACGTGACGTTCCTTTGCATTAAGAGTTTATGCATCCAAAAATAAAAAGCGCATGACAACCTCTGCTTCCCTCTGCGAAGGGCCTATCTTTTACTTCATGTTATTTACTTTTATGCTATTTACTTTCATGTTGAGTCAATTCCTTATCCCAACCTATTCTCTAGTTGGCAAGCATCATGTGGTGGGGAAAGATCCAAGCACATATGACCAATCAAATATATTTGATCATGATTTATTATTGTTGACAATTATCTCTATGATAAATGAGTTGGGAGGCGAAACATTCTGCCCCTATCTTTCTCTGTGTTCGATGGATGCCATTTGTTCTAAAAATATGCTTTGAGTACTAGCAATCATAGAAGACTAAATGATAATTGAGTATGTGGAGCTCTTTCTTAGACTTTGTTGAATAAAGTTGAATTGCAATTGCTTGTTGATTAAGAACATAGGTTGTTAAGTTTCAAGAGAATGCATTGTTTTGAACCATAACATGTGAATTGGTTGCTACTTGGTCATGATGAGTTTTATGATAATAAGTTGCTGTTATGATGCTAGGAAAAGTGATTGAAATTATCATTGATCAAACTTATGCACTATGCTAGCATCCACACTTCATAAATTATTTCTTTTATCATTTACCTACTCGAGGACGAGCAGGAATTAAGCTTGGGGATGCTGATACGTCTCCAACGTATCTATAATTTATGAAGTATTCATGCCATGTTTATAACAATTCTATATGGTTTTGGTATGATTTGATTAGAACTAACCCGGACTGACGCTGTTTTCAGCAGAACTACCGTGGTGTTATTTTTGTGCAGAAATAAAAGTTCTCGGAATTGGATGAAACTTTTTGACGATTTTTTTGGTCCAAAAGAGACCCCTGAAGCTTCGTGGAAGGACCAGAAGAGCCACAAGGTGACCACATGGCACCAGGGCACGCCCCAGGGGGGTGGTGTGCTGGTGCCATGTGGGCCACTCGTAACTCCCCTTCGCGTGAAACCAACGCCAAAAAATCCTATAAATAGAGAAACCCCCAGAAATAACCCTAGAACTTGGACTCCGCCGCCGCAGGCCTCTGTATCCTCAAAATACCATCTGGAGCCTTTTCCAGTACCCTGTCGGAGGGGGAAATCATCACCGAAGGCCATTTTCATCATCCCGGCGGTCTCCATGATGAGGAGGGAGTAGTCCACCCTCGAGGCTAGGGGTATGTACTAGTAGCTATGTGTTTGATCTCTCTTTCTCGTGATCTTGAGATGTCATGATCTTGATGTATCATGAGCTTTGTTGATATAGTTGGATCATATGATGTTTCTCCCCTCTCCATCCTTGTTGTGATGAATCGAATCTTTTCCCTTTGAAGTTTTGTTATTGTCGGATTGAATGTTCAGATATGGGAACACTTGATGTATGTCTTGCATAATGAATACCCGTGGTGACAATGGGGTATCATATTGATTCACTTGATGTATGGTTTGGCACTCAACTTGAGGATTCCCGAGGTGGCATTGGGGTAATCCATGCATAGGGGTTGATGAATGCTTTCATTATCTTTTCTCCGATAGAAACTTTGGGGTCTCCTTGAAGTTCTTTGTGTGGATTGAATATTATGATTATGAAGTTGTTTGATGCATATCGTATAATTAACTCATGGATACTTTGGTGACATTGGAGTATCTAGGTGACATTAGAGTTGGTTGATGTGTGTCATATGGTGTTATTTTAGTACGAACTCTAGGGCTGTTTGTGACACTTATAGGAATAGCCCAATAGATCGATCGGAAAGAATAGCTTTGAGGTGGTTTTATACCCTACAAACAATTTCTATCTTATGTTCTCCGCTAATAGGAACTTGGGAGTGATTCTTTGTCACACATTGAGGGATAATTATATGATCCAATTATGTTAGCATCGTTGAGAGAATGCACTAGTGAAAGTATGAACCCTAGGCCTCATTTTCAAGCATTGCAATACCGTTTGTGCTCTGTTTTAATATTTGCTACCTTGCTGTTTTTTATTGTTCGCACTACAAAAACTCATATCTACTATCCATACTACACTTTTATCACCATCTCTTCGCCGAGCTAGTGCACCTATACAATTTACCATTGTATTGGGTGTGTTGGGGACACAAGAGACTCTTTGTTATTTGGTTGCAGGGTTGCTTGAGAGAGACTATCTTCATTCTACGCCTCCCACAGATTGATAAACCTTAGGTCATCCACTTGAGGGAAAATTGCCGTTGTCCTACAAAGCTCTGCGCGTGGAGGCCCAACACGAGTCTACAAGAACAAGTTGTGTAGTAGACATCAAGCTCTTTTCTGGCACCGTTGCCGGGGAGGTGAGTGCTTGAAGGTATATCTTTAGATCTTGCAATCGAATCTTTTAGTTTGTTGTTTATCACTAGTTTGGTTTTATAAAAGAAAACTACAAAAAAATGGAATTGAAGTTGCATGAAATGCTTTACCTTTATGATGTCTTTCTTGAAAATAAGGATTCTGAAAATTGTGCTCATTTGTTAGAAGAAGAATTATATAAAATGTTTAATTTGAATTATGAGCATGATTGCAATGTTGTTAGTATGAATTCTATGAATATCCATGATGCTAATAATGTGCAAAGCCAGAAGCTTGGGGATGCTATGTTTGATGAAGATGATATTTTTAGCCCCCCAAGTTTTGATGAGCAAATTTATTATGATGAAAGCATGCCTCCTATTTATGATGATTATTGTGATGACATGTATGCTATAAAGAGTAATGATAACTATGAAACTTGTCATCATGATTTTTATTTTCAATTGGATTATGTCAATCAAGTTTCTCATGATAGTTATTTTGTTGAGTTTGCTCCCACCACTATTGATGAGAAGAAATTTTCTTGTGTGGAGAGTAATAAATTTTCTATGCTTGTGGATCATGAAAAGAATGTTTTGTGTGATGGTTATATTTTTGAATTCATTCATGATGCTACTGAAAATTATTATGAGAGAGGAGCATATGCTTTTACATATTGCAATAATATCAAGTCTCCTCTCTATATGTTGAAAGTTTTGAAGCTATGCTTGTTTTGCCTTCCTATGCTAGATGATTCTTGTTCCCATAAATTGTTTGCTCACAAAATCCCTATGCATAGGAAGTGGGTTAGACTTAAATGTGCTATTCATATGTTTCATGATGCTCCCGTTATGTTTCAATTCTTATCTCTTATGTGAGCATCATTGAAATCATCTTGCCTAGCTTGAAAGGCATTAAAGAAAAGTGCTTGTTGGGAGACAACCCAACACTTATTCCTACTGTTTTTGTGTGTTCACATGATTAATATACTGTAGTAGTCATGTTTTATATGTTTTCTTTCAAATAAAGTGCCAAGTAAGACCTTTGGGATAGTGTGGGTGATAGTTGACTTGATTCTGTGCAAAAACAGAAACTTTTGCTCCCAGTGCAGAAATTCTCAAAAATCACCAGAGCGTTAAAAGCTTCTGAATTTTTTACACATAATTTATATACTAATTTCCCACTTTGTCCTAATTTTTCAGAATTTTTAGAGTTGCAGAAGTATGGTCTTTGTTCAGATTATTACAGACTGTTCTGTTTTGGACAGAATCTGCCTTGTTTGCATAGTTTGCTTGTTTTAGCATTTCCATAGCTTATATTAAGTGATATAAATTGTGGAAATGATATAGTACAGTAGGCTTTATGTGAGAACAATTTTGGATCTTGTCTTGACAGTACCAAAGTGAATGATTTGCCCTTTATCATACTAACCCATCTCACGAAGTTCTGTTAAGTTTTGTGTGATTGAAGTTTTCAAGTTTTGGGTGAGATATCGATATCAGGAGAATAAGGAGTGGCAAGACCATAAGCTTGGGGATGCCCAAGGCACCCCAAGGTAATATTCAAGGAATACCCAAGCAACTAAGCTTGGGGATGCCCCGGAGGGCATCCCCTCTTTCGTCTTCAACATTATCGGTAACCTCACTTGGGACTATATTTTTATTCGTCACATGATATGTGTTTTGCTTGGAGCGTAATTTTCTTTTGTTGAACTTTTCTTGCTTTTATTTAGAATAAAGTTTTGTATCTTTTATTTCAATAAAAGTGTCAAGTATAGCCTTTACCATGCTCAATTTGCAAGTGAATGAGTGGCTGTTTCAAAACAAAAAGTTTGCTGTTAGTGCAAAAATTCCCTAGAAAAGTCAGAATGTGATAAAATCTTGAAATTTTGAAACAGCATGCCATTATAAATTATCTACAGTGTGGTAAATTTTCAGAGGTTTTGGAGTTAATTAAGTATGGTTCTTGCTGCATCCTTTACAGACTATTCTGTTTAGACAGATTGCTGTTATGATTGCATTGTTTGCATATGTTGGCTTGTTTAATGGTTCTATTTGAGGATAGGAGTATTAAATATGCAGAGGCATTTAGTATGCAATGTTAAATTATAATTTTAGTGATTTGTTACAGTGGACAATGATAAGGTTTTGCATTGATTTATACTAACTTATCTCACGAGTTCTTGTTGAGTTTTGTGTGGATGAAGTTTTTGAGATTTAGAAAACTGTGATATAAGAAGAATTAAGGAGACACAAGATCTCAAGCTTGGGGATGACCAAGGCATCCCAAGTTCATATTCCAAGAAGTCTCAAGCAACTAAGCTTGGGGATGCCCCGGTAGGCATCCCACCTTTCTTCTTCAACAACTATCGGTCAGTTTTCTTTGAGCCTAAGTTTTTACTTCTTCACATGAGTTGTGCTATACTTGGTGTGTCCTTTTATTTCCCTTTTGCTTGCTGTTTCAATAAAATACTTAGATCTGAAATCTTTGAATGGTAGGTAGTCCTCACATAGCTACTTATTTGTTTGACTACTCATTGATCTTCACTTATATCTTTTTGGAGTAGTTTGTCATTTACTCTTGTTCTTCACTTATATCCTAAGAGTAAATTATTGAATGAATTGAATATCATGAAGTTGAAGTTATATGTTCTTCATGTGCTTGTATCATGCCTAGTAGTAGATTCACATTGAATTTAGATGGTGAAATCTTTTGAAGCTTGACAATCACAATATTGGTCATACAAGCAATTCATGAATGATTAGTATAAGGAAGAGAACTTTCACATATAAATATATTGTCTTGGACATCTTCTATGATTGTGAATACCCATTAATTATTTTCAAATTTGAGCAAATTAGTTGAAATTGGACAAGGAAGACAACGTAATGAGTTATGTTTGGGTATATTTGCATAGAAGTTATATTGTTATCGATCCTCCAACATGTGGTGCTTGCTTAGGATCTTTTGCTAGCCAAAAATTCGCACTAAGTAGAGATACTACTTGTGCATCCAAAAACCCTTAAACCCAGTTTCTTGCCATGAGTGTCCACCATATCTACCTATGGATTGAATAAGATCCTTCAAGTAAGTTGTCATCGGTGCAAAAAGCAATAAAAATTGCTCCTAAATTAAATATGATCTTTTATTGTAAGGGAAAATAACCGTGGTACGAACTTGTGATGGTGAAGAATAAAAGCAACAAGCTGCATAATAAAGGTTGCTATCACAAGGGGCAATATCACGTGACGTTCCTTTGCATTAAGAGTTTGTGCATCCAAAAATAAAAAGCGCATGACAACCTCTGCTTCCCTCTGCGAAGGGCCTATCTTTTACTTCATGTTATTTACTTTTATGCTATTTACTTTCATGTTGAGTCAATTCCTTATCCCAACCTATTCTCTAGTTGGCAAGCATCATGTGGTGGGGAAAGATCCAAGCACATATGACCAATCAAATATATTTGATCATGATTTATTATTGTTGACAATTATCTCTATGATAAATGAGTTGGGAGGCGAAACATTATGCCCCTATCTTTCTCTGTGTTCGATGGATGCCATTTGTTCTAAAAATATGCTTTGAGTACTAGCAATCATAGAAGACTAAATGATAATTGAGTATGTGGAGCTCTTTCTTAGACTTTGTTGAATAAAGTTGAATTGCAATTGCTTGTTGATTAAGAACATAGGTTGTTAAGTTTCAAGAGAATGCATTGTTTTGAACCATAACATGTGAATTGGTTGCTACTTGGTCATGATGAGTTTTATGATAATAAGTTGCTGTTATGATGCTAGGAAAAGTGATTGAAATTATCATTGATCAAACTTATGCACTATGCTAGCATCCACACTTCATAAATTATTTCTTTTATCATTTACCTACTCGAGGACGAGCAGGAATTAAGCTTGGGGATGCTGATACGTCTCCAACGTATCTATAATTTATGAAGTATTCATGCCATGTTTATAACAATTCTATATGGTTTTGGTATGATTTGATTAGAACTAACCCGGACTGACGATGTTTTCAGCAGAACTACCGTGGTGTTATTTTTGTGCAGAAATAAAAGTTCTCGGAATTGGATGAAACTTTTTGACGATTTTTTTGGACCAAAAGAGACCCCTGAAGCTTCGTGGAAGGACCAGAAGAGCCACAAGGTGACCACATGGCACCAGGGCACGCCCCAGGGGGGTGGTGTGCTGGTGCCATGTGGGCCACTCGTAACTCATCTTCGCGTGAAACCAACGCCAAAAAATCCTATAAATAGAGAAACCCCCAGAAATAACCCTAGAACTTGGACTCCGCCGCCGCAGGCCTCTGTATCCTCAAAATACCATCTGGAGCCTTTTCCAGTACCCTGTCGGAGGGGGAAATCATCACCGAAGGCCATCTTCATCATCCCGGCGGTCTCCATGACGAGGAGGGAGTAGTCCACCCTCGAGGCTAGGGGTATGTACTAGTAGCTATGTGTTTGATCTCTCTTTCTCATGATCTTGAGATGTCATGATCTTGATGTATCATGAGCTTTGTTGATATAGTTGGATCATATGATGTTTCTCCCCTCTCCATCCTTGTTGTGATGAATCAAATCTTTTCCCTTTGAAGTTTTGTTATTGTCGGATTGAATGTTCTGATATGGGAACACTTGATGTATGTCTTGCATAATGAATACCCGTGGTGACAATGGGGTATCATATTGATTCACTTGATGTATGGTTTGGCACTCAACTTGAGGATTCCCGAGGTGGCATTGGGGTAATCCATGCATAGGGGTTGATGAACGCTTTCATTATCTTTTCTCCGATAGAAACTTTGGGGTCTCCTTGAAGTTCTTTGTGTGGATTGAATATTATGATTATGAAGTTGTTTGATGCATATCGTATAATTAACTCATGGATACTTTGGTGACATTGGAGTATCTAGGTGACATTAGAGTTGGTTGATGTGTGTCATATGGTGTTATTTTAGTACGAACTCTAGGGCTGTTTGTGACACTTATATGAATAGCCCAATAGATCGATCGGAAAGAATAGCTTTGAGGTGGTTTCATACCCTACAAACAATTTCTATCTTATGTTCTCCGCTAATAGGAACTTGGGAGTGATTCTTTGTCACACATTGAGGGATAATTATATGATCCAATTATGTTAGCATCGTTGAGAGATTGCACTAGTGAAAGTATGAACCCTAGGCCTCATTTTCAAGCATTGCAATACCGTTTGTGCACTGTTTTAATATTTGCTACCTTGCTGTTTTTTATTGTTCGCACTACAAAAACTCATATCTACTATCCATACTACACTTTTATCACCATCTCTTCGCCGAGCTAGTGCACCTATACAATTTACCATTGTATTGGGTGTGTTGGGGACACAAGAGACTCTTTGTTATTTGGTTGCAGGGTTGCTTGAGAGAGACTATCTTCATCCTACGCCTCCCACAGATTGATAAACCTTAGGTCATCCACTTGAGGGAAAATTGCCGCTGTCCTACAAAACTCTGCGCGTGGAGGCCCAACACGAGTCTACAAGAACAAGTTGTGTAGTAGACATCAAGCTCTTTTCTGGCACCGTTGCCGGGGAGGTGAGTGCTTGAAGGTATATCTTTAGATCTTGCAATCGAATCTTTTAGTTTGTTGTTTATCATGTTGGGTAACGCAGCAGAAAACAAAAATTTTCCGACCTACGCACCAGCCCAGGACCACTATGGAGACTGCATACAAGGTTTGATCATTATCGTTACCGACTCGTAGCGCAGCGGAAGTAGAGTCGATGACGATCGGCGGTGCAGATCCCCGCAGCTAGGATTTTACAACCTCCCAACCGCGAGGATGTATACCCTCATCTGCCCCGCGGACAGCCCTCCGGGAGGCGGTCACACAGTCCCCCGAACGGTGTCGCGGACAGCCCTTCGGGAGGACCTCCGAAACTCGGACTGTCACTCGGACAGCCCTTCGGGAGGACCTCCAAAACTCGGACGGTCACACGGACAGCCCTTCGGGAGGCACTCTCGAACTAAGACCGAAACTACGATCTCTCTACAGAGTTTCACACATACGGTGTCATCTATCCGGCAGGGCTTCGCCGTCCAGAACTAGTTCCTGCCGGAACCCAGACAGCCTTTCGGCTCTACGAAACTATTTCGCTGGGAGGGAGAGAAGAATGCCAGATCATGCATGGCTTTGTGTATGAGAGCAAGAGTGTGTCTTATGGCAGCCCACACACCTCCTATTTATAGGAAACCCAAGGGGTAGGGTGGTTTTACAAGAAGACCCAAAACCCACATGGAAAGGAGTCCTTCCCAAGGACCTAAAAGGTGAAACCAAGGAACAAGGGGGACTCCATGAAGGAGTCCACCATGTGGCCGGCCACACCCTAATGTGGGGCCCCAAAATTGGCCCCTATCCATCCATGTCATCCCCAAGATCTTTTGGAGCAAAGCCCCAAAAGGTGGCTTTCCAAAAATATCCCAAAAAGCACTTTCACTATTCACGACGACATTTTTCAGCATCTGATCGAACTGAAAATATTCATGTGGGCTTAGAACAATTCTAGTACCCACCAAAATAATTTTCAACGCGAGCCGGAACAATTCCGGTTTAGTGATTTCATCTGCGAAAAGCATCTGAAGCGGTTTCGGCAGCTCCGGAACATTTCCGGTTTTCATCCCGGAAAATTCCAGAAAGTTTCCAGAATGATTCTGGCACCCTCCAAGAATTATCAGGCATGTGCCAAAACCAATTTGACTTTATGGTATCCTCTGAAACAACTTTTCAGTTTCACCGGAACTCATCCGGTGACCTCTCTGCGGAACTTTTCCGCTGTCCGAAACTTTTCCGGCGTCCGAAACTTTTTCGGTGATTTTCTCTCAGACTCCCTGTCTAGTATTCAGCAGATAGATGACCCTTAAGCGTGTGACCCTATAGGTTCGGTGAAGCATAGACATGACCCGGAACCCCTTCCGATCAATGATCAACATCGGAGCCGTGGACACCCATATCGATCCCTATACCCACACGAATAAATATTCGAGTGAACCTCCAGTTGCCGTGAGCTATTCCTGTTGCTTCGCAATATGTTACAATTACCCGAGGTGAGAAACATCGGCATCCTCGTGGATCAACACTTGTCCACAATGCCAGTTACCTCATTGCCGGTATTGTTCTCTTTTCTCGTTCCCGTGTTCCGGCATCCCTGTGATCAAATCACCCTGTGTCTGGCCAGACGATGATGGATACCGTAACACCGAGAGGGCCCAGAGATATCTCTCCATCGTCGGAGGAGCAAATCCCAATCTTGAGCTATCAAGTCCCTTGACATACTTTTCCATGAACCCGTAAGCCGCCGTAATAGCCACCTATTTACGGATGACGTTTAACAAACCCCAAAGTTCATGAAGCAAGCATGAAGAAACTCGACACTCTCATGGTCTAAGGAATTATGCAAACATTAACTTCTCTGTGTTATTAACCATAAACTTATGACGAATGTATCTCATAGCATAACATCAATCGGGTCGATTCAACATAAGTGTTCTACCAACAATTGTGCCCTCAAAATTGCCGGCATAGCCATGCCCATGATCAGGAAAACAGGATCATCATGCAATACTTGAGCCAGTCTTAGAGGCCAGACTAGGAATACATTTTACCGTTTATTATTCCACATGTGCATATGAGTCTTCCTTCGAGCCTCGTGGTTATTGTAGACTCGAGAACCATAGCAGTTATAGCATGGAACATAAACATAATTATGAACAGGGAGATAATCAATAACATTTATTATTGCCTCTAGGGCATATCTCCTACAGACTCCCACTTGCACTAGAGTCAATAATCTAGTCAATGCTAATGCACTTTACACCTGTGGCATACCGGTGTAAAATATGCTTCGCATGTGGTATAGCCTGATGTCCAACAGATCTGACGACTTCAGCTCCGTGTGTAACTTTGCATATCCTCGCGTTTTCACGCTTTCACAAAATTCATATTTTGTGTGGACTTGGCTTTGCATATGTGTGAATCATTGGTCGAAACCTGATTCCTCAGACTGAGCTATGGAGCAACTATGTGCAATAGTGTCCCATAGACCAAAGCCATCTTGGAACCATACTAAGTTCATGAATGAACTATATGATTCAACAACTTCTTTGTCGCTTCTTAAGCGTCAACATACTTAGCCTTTGTTATAGAATTCGCCACAGTATCTTGTTTGGAACAATTTCCAACTACCGTGCCACTATATTGTGTATTACACAAAAAACCCTTAACTTAAATCGAAAATCGCATGGAGCATTGATGAAGACTGTATCGATGTAATTACTTTACAACGAGCACTTCATAATCTCTGCTTGCGAGAAAACATGTCATCACTACTACTACTCTAGTACTCAATGACATCTTTCACTATTGTCCTATGATCAGTACTTTGATCACTTTGCTATCTATACTCGCAACAACTTTGGAGTATTGGACATATCTGGTTGTTTTTACATACCATGGAATACATGATTAATCCAAACACAAGAGTGTGTGGAATCTCCATTATGTATTTTACTCATCAGTGTTTTGGGACACCGAGTCTTGCAAAAACTCTTTCCATGTGACTTCGGCAAGAATCACTCCTTGGCGTTATAAATGCCAAAAAGTTTTAGCATCTTGTCAATATGTATTCATTGCTTAGCCCCATTAGGTAAATCTATCTCCATAGATCATCATGCCTAATATTGAGGCTATTTAGCCTAAGCACTTCATCGAAAAACTATTTTCTAATGAAGTCCTTATTCGTGTCAAGAAATTTATTTCCAATTTAACAATGTGTCAAGTACACACGGTTTTAGAAATATTATTATGCTCCCACTTACTTTCTTGAATCACAAGCATCTTCGATACCCATTTGATGAAGTCAAACCCCTTTGACCATTCCATCAAAAACGAAGATTCCAACTCCACTTTGCTCTCTTCTGTCCATCGCTGGAACTCTGAAGTTTGCATACTTACTAGCATCCTCTGGATCGACAAATTACTTTGGACTGTATCACATACAAGTCCTAGGTTTCATTTCCATCAGATGGAAATCTTTTTGTCATCCATGTTTCAAATCTCATGATTGAAATATGTATTAATTGCTAGTTCAACCCGAACCGACTTTAAGCATCGCTACGGTGAGACAATCTCATCGTAGTCAACTCCTTGAACTTGTTATTGCAACAAGTCGAGCTTTATGGATAAAACATTTTTATCCGTATCAGTTATTTAGTTCCATAAATACTCGTTAGACTCTAAGTCTTTCGAAAGGTGTATCAAGATTTTAATCTTGAATCACTTATATGGAAACTATCTCGGATTGTATTGGCATTTAGCCAATTCCGGAGTCAGGGCCCATCAACGCTTCCTTGTGTATTGTAGGTATACTGTTGTCTAACAACAATATCTCGTTTGCACACCTGATAGGTTTGCACGAGCTTTGCCTACGTGGTTCAGCTGCAAGTTCGACCGAAGTCCATACATTTTATTGTAGAGACTTCCGTATCAGTCGCAGTAGGAAACTCCGGAATCACTTCCAAGGTTTCTTTCCTTTGATCTGATGACGAAGATACTGATTATCTCGTCGAGTTGCACTGTCCTCCCACTCACCTTTTGAAAGAACTATTCTCTTTAAAAGCATACCGTTTTGCGGCAAAACCCTTTGCCTCGGTATAGTGGTGGGGGAATACCCAATGACTTGGGATAACCTTACAAAGTAGCACTTGTCTGATTTGGAATAGGTTTGTAACCTTTTACACAAGCCCCATATTCCAAATGTTAAGAAAAGATATAACATGGTTGGGCGTACCACACCATGGCGTCATTTCAACAGACCTGATGGAGCTCTTTTCAGTGTAAAAGCCGCAGTCTCTAAAGCATCACTCTATAAAAGGGATAATGGCAAATTTATTTATGTCATCTTTGATCTTACCATGTCATAAATGGTTTGATTACATCTTCACGGACTTTTCACTTGCAGTGGTGTTCCGGGAGGTGCAAGTTATGAAACCCCTTTCATAACTCATCAGACATTCGCTAAACTTGTAACTCAAATATTCCTTTCTGCAATCGAATTGTAGAAACATAATTTTCTTGTTACAATAACTTCTACTTCATTTTTGAAAACCTTATGAATGAAATCAAAAGATCCAGACTTCGTCTCAACAAGTAAATATCCATATATCTACTTGAGTCATTTCTGAAGATAGATAAATCCACTACTTGCAACAACATTTATTGGACTACACACATCACAATGTATGATCACCAATATGTTCTTTGTTCGTTCCTTATGGCCTGTGAACGGTATTTCAGTCACTTCACTTTTCGGAGGAAAGTTGCAAGTGTCAGATGATTCAAAATCAAATGACTTTAAAATCCATCATAATGGAATTTTCCATGCGGGTTTCTACAATGTGACCAAATGCAGTGCCACACTTGTGTGGTATTCTTTTAGTCTTGCAACATTTAGCGTCAGTGTTATGGATGTATCATATTTTCCATCAATATTCATAACATACATCCCATCTAGGATGGAAGCATGGCCCTTCATGTTATTCATAATACTGAACAACAATTGTTGTTTTATGAACAACTCTTTTGCAACAAACATTGTGCAATGGGCTAGAGTGTATGAAACTCTAAAATGAATTATGAAAGTAAACCCAGAGGTAATGTATTATTATTAATATTCATAACATACGTCTCATTCATAATAAAAGTATGGCCCTTATGTTATTCATAACACCGAACATCAAAAGTTCTCTTATGAACAACCTTCTTGCAAGATACCTTATGCAAAGGGCTAGAGTGTGAAACTCTAAAATGAATTATGAAAGTAAATACATAGGGAATACACCTATGGAAGGCATAGTAACATTTACTATGTTCCCTGCGTGTATCTAAACCTCATTCCTGGCTAGTCTTTCAGGCCATAGTAGTTCTTACATCGAGTTGCAACAGAATGCAATCGAGCGGGTATCTTTGTGATTAAGTCACAATACCCAAGAATTAGTGATTAACATGTTTAACCATAATTCCCAAGAACTATATCTTTGACCAGCCTTTCTATACATCAAAAACCTGTATGACATTCATACATGAGCTGGATATTCCAGTCTTCTATCCTTTTGCCTTTATACTTCTAACAGTTTAACTTTTAGTATTTCTCCTACTCTCAGAAGAAGCATCCAACTTAAGAGTGGCGTTAGCCCCGGACTTCCTAGGCGTGAAAGTCTCACTAACACCCTTCGGACACTTCCTTTCTCTTTAATTTGTTGTTTTATTCACCTTTCATTATATGATAGGCGTTCTCCTGGATCCCTCTCTTATCAGTCTAATGCATAGTAAACTCCTTTACTAATAGTTTGCAAACAAACATTGCTTTGGATATCTCATATCTTTTAGCCTTTGTCTTTCTCTGAAAATGATTTTCAGATTCCATGAATATCACATAACTATCCAAACTTTCGAAGTTCGGGTCTCATGGAAGCAAACATATTGTACTTTGACTGAAAAGGAATTCTGGCTTTTGGATCGAAGGACGAGAGTCACATGATCCATAGCATTAGCGGGAGAATACCGAAAGCATGCGATAGGACAAAGTCCTTCTCGGCACTATTGAGGAAAATCCTCATATTACGTTACCAATCGTAAAGTTTTAACCAGATATTTAACAGCTATTCAATTTTAATTGGGAAGGTGGAAACGCGAGCCATTCTTCTACAACTATTTTGCAAATTGCACTTAGACAGAGTTCAAAATTAATTGCACTGAGAATTAAACAAGTTAATTCTACAGTGCGCTCCCACTCAAATCAATATCTCTCATAATTGATTGTGAGTGATTCAAGACCCGCATATCCATTCAACGTCACGGTTCGAGATGAACACCCATGGCGTGAACTTCAATTGGTAGGCAAACTTGCCAATCACATCTCTATGCGATTCTTGTTCATCTTTCGATGCGCATGTTCCGAGCTCATGACTTTCATGCCTGAACGTCAAGACAACCAAGTGATCTCGCTGCGAGGTCTCAACTCACCCGCCTCACACATCCCTAATCGTTCGCACCCATGGAGATCATGCAATGCCCCGAAAAGTTAGGTGCCGCGACGGTGCTACACTTGGGAGAACACTAACTACTTGATATTTTAGTGAGAGATCACCCTAATAAAAAAGCGACTACTGCGCAATCAAGAAGGGTGCATCATAAGGGATAAACATCTCAGGCAATTCATAATAGCATGATATGGTATAGCCCTTTCTGACGGAGAAGTTTTTCATTTCTTCGTCTCCGGCATTCGCGTCGGTGTTCACCTTCGCGAAGATTGCCACCACCTTGTCGATGCACCAGATAATATTGCTATCTCTATAGCTAATAAAATAAGTGCATTACATAAGGTTGACACGCAGGTCATTAAAGTGCAATCATATGGCTCCAGCCATCATGCCGAATCATGACACGCAGGTCATGTTAATCAATTTACATCATATAGTCATCTCATACATAATCAAATTATTATGAACACTGCTATACCACATCACATGCACATGCAAACCATCCTGCAAAACCAAGTTAGACGCCTCTAATCGGTCCATGCAAAAACTTGTTTTACGTGGCTTCTAAGGTTTCGAAATAAACCGAAGCTACCAACGTCCATCATCAAGCATGATAATCCTGGTTGCTAGATTAACCTTCCAGGGTGTATGAAACACGAGATAATAAAATCTCGAGCCCCATACTAAACTTCGTCATACGCGTGACCCCCGTGCAGATCATATCTGCATTGCCCTTTCGTCTGCGAAATTTCATCTTTCTTTTTAACTACGGTGGAATTCAATGAACTGTTAGCACTTCGTTGATCAATCAGGATCGCGGATTGCCAGAACATTGAAACTCCACCATACTGTTATCAAGATCAGAAATATGCAAATTCGAGGGAAGCAACAAGAACATCGGGTAACAGACTTCATCTGCTACCCGCACAAATAATTTTCAGCAATAGATCTCATCTACTACCTAATTATATTGTGCAACACCCATACATCTCTATGTATTCTAGATCGCAACCTGCATCTACGCATAGCACGGCTCTTGATGCCACTGTTGGGTAACGCAGCAGAAAACAAAAATTTTCCGACCTACGCACCAGCCCAGGACCACTATGGAGACTGCATACAAGGTTTGATCATTATCGTTACCGACTCGTAGCGCAGCGGAAGTAGAGTCGATGACGATCGGCGGTGCAGATCCCCGCAGCTAGGATTTTACAACCTCCCAACCGCGAGGATGTATACCCTCATCTGCCCCGCGGACAGCCCTCCGGGAGGCGGTCACACAGTCCCCCGAACGGTGTCGCGGACAGCCCTTCGGGAGGACCTCCGAAACTGGGAATGTCACTCGGACAGCCCTTCGGGAGGACCTCCAAAACTCGGACGGTCACACGGACAGCCCTTCGGGAGGCACTCTCGAACTAAGACCGAAACTACGATCTCTCTACAGAGTTTCACACATACGGTGTCATCTATCCGGCAGGGCTTCGCCGTCCAGAACTAGTTCCTGCCGGAACCCAGACAACCTTTCGGCTCTACGAAACTATTTCGCTGGGAGGGAGCGAAGAATGCCAGATCATGCATGGCTTTGTGTATGAGAGCAAGAGTGTGTCTTATGGCAGCCCACACGCCTCCTATTTATAGGAAACCCAAGGGGTAGGGTGGTTTTACAAGAAGACCCAAAACCCACATGGAAAGGAGTCCTTCACAAGGACCTAAAAGGTGAAACCAAGGAACAAGGGGGACTCCATGAAGGAGTCCACCATGTGGCCGGCCACACCCTCATGTGGGGCCCCAAAATTGGCCCCTATCCATCCATGTCATCCCCAAGATCTTTTGGAGCAAAGGCCCAAAAGGTGGCTTTCCAAAAATATCCCAAAAAGCACTTTCACTATTCACGACGACATTTGTCAGCGTCTGATCGAACTGAAAATATTCATGTGGGCTTAGAACAATTCTAGTACCCACCAAAATATTTTTCAACGCGAGCCGGAACAATTCCGGTTTAGTGATTTCATCTGCGAAAAGCATCTGAAGCGGTTTCGGCAGTTCCGGAACATTTCCGGTTTTCATCCCGGAAAATTCCAGAAAGTTTCCAGAATGATTCTGGCACCCTCCAAGAATTATCAGGCATGTGCCAAAACCAATTTGACTTTATGGTATCCTCTGAAACAACTTTTCAGTTTCACCGGAACTCATCCGGTGACCTCTCTGCGGAACTTTTCCGCTGTCCGAAGCTTTTCCGGCGTCCGAAACTTTTTCGGTGATTTTCTCTCAGACTCCCTGTCTAGTATTCAGCAGATAGATGACCCTTAAGCGTGTGACCCTATAGGTTC
The DNA here is from genome assembly GCA_039707655.1 of Elymus sibiricus. Classification (NCBI taxonomy): domain Eukaryota; kingdom Viridiplantae; phylum Streptophyta; class Magnoliopsida; order Poales; family Poaceae; genus Elymus; species Elymus sibiricus. The sequence continues at coordinate 403,410,190 of CM077668.1, forward strand.
GGTGAAGCATAGACATGACCCGGAACCCCTTCCGATCAATGATCAACATCGGAGCCGTGGACACCCATATCGATCCCTATACCCACACGAATAAATATTTGAGTGAACCTCCAGTTGCCGTGAGCTATTCCTGTTGCTTCGCAATATGTTACAATTACCCGAGGTGAGAAACATCGGCATCCTCGTGGATCAACACTTGTCCACAATGCCAGTTACCTCGTTGACGGTATTGTTCTCTTTTCTCGTTCCCGTGTTCCGGCATCCCTGTGATCAAATCACCCTGTGTCTGGCCAGACGATGATGGATACCGTAACACCGAGAGGGCCCAGAGATATCTCTCCATCGTCGGAGGAGCAAATCCCAATCTTGAGCTATCAAGTCCCTTGACATACTTTTCCATGAACCCGTAAGCCGCCGTAATAGCCACCTATTTACGGATGACGTTTAACAAACCCCAAAGTTCATGAAGCAAGCATGAAGAAACTCGACACTCTCATGGTCTAAGGAATTATGCAAACATTAACTTCTCTGTGTTATTAACCATAAACTTATGACGAATGTATCTCATAGCATAACATCAATCGGGTCGATTCAACACAAGTGTTCTACCAACAATTGTGCCCTCAAAATTGCCGGCATAGCCATGCCCATGATCAGGAAAACAGGATCATCATGCAATACTTGAGCCAGTCTTAGAGGCCAGACTAGGAATACATTTTACCGTTTATTATTCCACACGTGCATATGAGTCTTCCTTCGAGCCTCGTGGTTATTGTAGACTCGAGAACCATAGCAGTTATAGCATGGAACATAAACATAATTATGAACAGGGAGATAATCAATAACATTTATTATTGCCTCTAGGGCATATCTCCTACAGACTCCCACTTGCACTAGAGTCAATAATCTAGTCAATGCTAATGCACTTTACACCTGTGGCATACCGGTGTAAAATATGCTTCGCATGTGGTATAGCCTGATGTCCAACGGATCTGACGACTTCAGCTCCGTGTGTAACTTTGCATATCCTCGCGTTTTCATGCTTTCACAAAATTCATATTTTGTGTGGACTTGGCTTTGCATATGTGTGAATCATTGGTCGAAACCTGATTCCTCAGACTGAGCTATGGAGCAACTATGTGCAATAGTGTCCCATAGACCAAAGCCATCTTGGAACCATACTAAGTTCATGAATGAACTATATGATTCAACAACTTCTTTGTCGCTTCTTAAGCGTCAACATACTTAGCCTTTGTTATAGAATTCGCCACAGTATCTTGTTTGGAACAATTTCCAACTACCGTGCCACCATATTGTGTATTACACAAAAAACCCTTAACTTAAATCGAAAATCGCATGGAGCATTGATGAAGACTGTATCGATGTAATTACTTTACAACGAGCACTTCATAATCTCTGCTTGCGAGAAAACATGTCATCACTACTACTACTCTAGTACTCAATGACATCTTTCACTGTTGTCCTATGATCAGTACTTTGATCACTTTGGTATCTATACTCGCAACAACTTTGGAGTATTGGACATATCTGGTTGTTTTTACATACCATGGAATACATGATTAATCCAAACACAAGAGTGTGTGGAATCTCCATTATGTATTTTACTCATCAGTGTTTTGGGACACCGAGTCTTGCAAAAACTCTTTCCATGTGACTTCGGCAAGAATCACTCCTTGGCGTTTTAAATGCCAAAAAGTTTTAGCATCTTGTCAATATGTATTCATTGCTTAGCCCCATTAGGTAAATCTATCTCCATAGATCATCATGCCTAATATTGAGGCTATTTAGCCTAAGCACTTCATCGAAAAACTATTTTCTAATGAAGTCCTTATTCGTGTCAAGAAATTTATTTCCAATTTAACAATGTGTCAAGTACACACGGTTTTAGAAATATTATTATGCTCCCACTTACTTTCTTGAATCACAAGCATCTTCGATACCCATTTGATGAAGTCAAACCCCTTTGACCATTCCATCAAAAACGAAGATTCCAACTCCACTTTGCTCTCTTCTGTCCATCGCTGGAACTCTGAAGTTTGCATACTTACTAGCATCCTCTGGATCGACAAATTACTTTGGACTGTATCACATACAAGTCCTAGGTTTCATTTCCATCAGATGGAAATCTTTTTGTCATCCATGTTTCATATCTCATGATTGAAATATGTATTAATTGCTAGTTCAACCCGAACCGACTTTAAGCATCGCTACGGTGAGACAATCTCATCGTAGTCAACTCCTTGAACTTGTTATTGCAACAAGTCGAGCTTTATGGATAAAACATTTTTATCCGTATCAGTTATTTAGTTCCATAAATACTCGTTAGACTCTAAGTCTTTCGAAAGGTGTATCAAGATTTTAATCTTGAATCACTTATATGGAAACTATCTCGGATTGTATTGGCATTTAGCCAATTCCGGAGTCAGGGCCCATCAACGCTTCCTTGTGTATTGTAGGTATACTGTTGTCTAACAACAATATCTCGTTTGCGCACCTGATAGGTTTGCACGAGCTTTGCCTACGTGGTTCAGCTGCAAGTTCGACCGAAGTCCATACATTTTATTGTAGAGACTTCCGTACCAGTCGCAGTAGGAAACTCCGGAATCACTTCCAAGGTTTCTTTCCTTTGATCTGATGACGAAGATACTGATTATCTCGTCGAGTTGCACTGTCCTCCCACTCACCTTTTGAAAGAACTATTCTCTTTAAAAGCATACCGTTTTGCGGCAAAACCCTTTGCCTCGGTATAGTGGTGGGGGAATACCCAATGACTTGGGATAACCTTACAAAGTAGCACTTGTCTGATTTGGAATAGGTTTGTAACCTTTTACACAAGCCCCATATTCCAAATGTTAAGAAAAGATATAACATGGTTGGGCGTACCACACCATGGCGTCATTTCAACAGACCTGATGGAGCTCTTTTCAGTGTAAAAGCCGCAGTCTCTAAAGCATCACTCTATAAAAGGGATAATGGCAAATTTATTTATGTCATCTTTGATCTTACCATGTCATAAATGGTTTGATTACATCTTCACGGACTTTTCACTTGCAGTGGTGTTCCGGGAGGTGCAAGTTATGAAACCCCTTTCATAACTCATCAGACATTCGCTAAACTTGTAACTCAAATATTCCTTTCTGCAATCGAATTGTAGAAACATAATTTTCTTGTTACAATAACTTCTACTTCATTTTTGAAAACCTTATGAATGAATTCAAAAGATCCAGACTTCGTCTCAACAAGTAAATATCCATATATCTACTTGAGTCATTTCTGAAGATAGATAAATCCACTACTTGCAACAACATTTATTGGACTACACACATCACAATGTACGATCACCAATATGTTCTTTGTTCGTTCCTTATGGCATGTGAACGGTATTTCAGTCACTTCACTTTTCGGAGGAAAGTTGCAAGTGTCAGATGATTCAAAATCAAATGACTTTAAAATCCATCATAATGGAATTTTCCATGCGGGTTTCTACAATGTGACCAAATGCAGTGCCACACTTGTGTGGTATTATTTTAGTCTTGCGACATTTAGCGTCAGTGTTATGGATGTATCATATTTTCCACCAATATTCATAACATACATCCCATCTAGGATGGAAGCATGGCCCTTCATGTTATTCATAATACTGAACAACAATTGTTGTTTTATGAACAACTCTTTTGCAACAAACATTGTGCAATGGGCTAGAGTTTATGAAACTCTAAAATGAATTATGAAAGTAAACCCAGAGGTAATGTATTATTATTAATATTCATAACATACGTCTCATTCATAATAAAAGTATGGCCCTTATGTTATTCATAACACCGAACATCAAAAGTTCTCTTATGAACAACCTTCTTGCAAGATACCTTATGCAAAGGGCTAGAGTGTGAAACTCTAAAATGAATTATGAAAGTAAATACATAGGGAATACACCTATGGAAGGCATAGTAACAGTTACTATGTTCCCTGCGTGTATCTAAACCTCATTCCTGGCTAGTCTTTCAGGCCATAGTAGTTCTTACATCGAGTTGCAACAGAATGCAATCGAGCGGGTATCTTTGTGATTAACTCACAATACCCAAGAATTAGTGATTAACATGTTTAACCATAATTCCCAAGAACTATATCTTTGACCAGCCTTTCTATACATCAAAAACCTGTATGACATTCATACATGAGCTGGATATTCCAGTCTTCTATCCTTTTGCCTTTATACTTCTAACAGTTTAACTTTTAGTATTTCTCCTACTCTCAGAAGAAGCATCCAACTTAAGAGTGGCGTTAGCCCCGGACTTCCTAGGCGTGAAAGACTCACTAACACCCTTCGGACACTTCCTTTCTCTTTAATTTGTTGTTTTATTCACCTTTCATTATATGATAGGCATTCTCCTGGATCCCTCTCTTATCAGTCTAATGCATAGTAAACTCCTTTACTAATAGTTTGCAAACAAACATTGCTTTGGATATCTCATATCTTTTAGCCTTTGTCTTTCTCTGAAAATGATTTTCAGATTCCATGAATATCACATAACTATCCAAACTTTCGAAGTTCGGGTCTCATGGAAGCAAACATATTGTACTTTGACTGAAAAGGAATTCTGGCTTTTGGATCGAAGGACGAGAGTCACATGATCCATAGCATTAGCGGGAGAATACCGAAAGCATGCGATAGGACAAAGTCCTTCTCGGCACTATTGAGGAAAATCCTCATATTACGTTACCAATCGTAAAGTTTTAACCAGATATTTAACAACTATTCAATTTTAATTGGGAAGGTGGAAACGCGAGCCATTCTTCTACAACTATTTTGCAAATTGCACTTAGACAGAGTTCAAAATTAATTGCACTGAGAATTAAACAAGTTAATTCTACAGTGCGCTCCCACTCAAATCAATATCTCTCATAATTGATTGTGAGTGATTCAAGACCCGCATATCCATTCAACGTCACGGTTCGAGATGAACACCCATGGCGTGAACTTCAATCGGTAGGCAAACTTGCCGATCACATCTCTATGCGATTCTTGTTCATCTTTCGATGCGCATGTTCCGAGCTCATGACTTTCATGCCTGAACGTCAAGACAACCAAGTGATCTCGTTGCGAGGTCTCAACTCACCCGCCTCACACATCCCTAATCGTTCGCACCCATGGAGATCATGCAATGCCCCGAAAAGTTAGGTGCCGCGACGGTGCTACACTTGGGAGAACACTAACTACTTGATATTTTAGTGAGAGATCACCCTAATAAAAAAGCGACTACTGCGCAATCAAGAAGGGTGCATCATAAGGGATAAACATCTCAGGCAATTCATAATAGCATGATATGGTATAGCCCTTTCTGACGGAGAAGTCTTTCATTTCTTCGTCTCCGGCATTCGCGTCGGTGTTCACCTTCGCGAAGATTGCCACCACCTTGTCGATGCACCAGATAATATTGCTATCTCTATAGCTAATAAAATAAGTGCATTACATAAGGTTGACACACAGGTCATTAAAGTGCAATCATATGGCTCCAGCCATCATGCCGAATCATGACACGCAGGTCATGTTAATCAATTTACATCATATAGTCATCTCATACATAATCAAATTATTATGAACACTGCTATACCACATCACATGCACATGCAAACCATCCTGCAAAACCAAGTTAGACGCCTCTAATCGGTCCATGCAAAAACTTGTTTTACGTGGCTTCTAAGGTTTCGAAATAAACCGAAGCTACCAACGTCCATCATCAAGCATGATAATCCTGGTTGCTAGATTAACCTTCCAGGGTGTATGAAACACGAGATAATAAAATCTCGAGCCCCATACTAAACTTCGTCATATGCGTGACCCCCGTGCAGATCATATCTGCATTGCCCTTTCGTCTGCGAAATTTCATCTTTCTTTTTAACTACGGTGGAATTCAATGAACTGTTAGCACTTCGTTGATCAATCAGGATCGCGGATTGCCAGAACATTGAAACTCCACCATACTGTTATCAAGATCAGAAATATGCAAATTCGAGGGAAGCAACAAGAACATCGGGTAACTGACTTCATCTGCTACCCGCACAAATAATTTTCAGCAATAGATCTCATCTACTACCTAATTATATTGTGCAACACCCATACATCTCTATGTATTCTAGATCGCAACCTGCATCTACGCATAGCACGGCTCTTGATGCCACTGTTGGGTAACGCAGCAGAAAACAAAAATTTTCTGACCTACGCACCAGCCCAGGACCACTATGGAGACTGCATACAAGGTTTGATCATTATCGTTACCGACTCGTAGCGCAGCGGAAGTAGAGTCGATGACGATCGGCGGTGCAGATCCCCGCAGCTAGGATTTTACAACCTCCCAACCGCGAGGATGTATACCCTCATCTGCCCCGCGGACAGCCCTCCGGGAGGCGGTCACATAGTCCCCCGAACGGTGTCGCGGACAGCCCTTCGGGAGGACCTCCGAAACTCGGACTGTCACTCGGACAGCCCTTCGGGAGGACCTCCAAAACTCGGACGGTCACACGGACAGCCCTTCGGGAGGCACTCTCGAACTAAGACCGAAACTACGATCTCTCTACAGAGTTTCACACATACGGTGTCATCTATCCGGCAGGGCTTCGCCGTCCAGAACTAGTTCCTGCCGGAACCCAGACAGCCTTTCGGCTCTACGAAACTATTTCGCTGGGAGGGAGAGAAGAATGCCAGATCATGCATGGCTTTGTGTATGAGAGCAAGAGTGTGTCTTATGGCAGCCCACACGCCTCCTATTTATAGGAAACCCAAGGGGTAGGGTGGTTTTACAAGAAGACCCAAAACCCACATGGAAAGGAGTCCTTCACAAGGACCTAAAAGGTGAAACCAAGGAACAAGGGGGACTCCATGAAGGAGTCCACCATGTGGCCGGCCACACCCTCATGTGGGGCCCCAAAATTGGCCCCTATCCATCCATGTCATCCCCAAGATCTTTTGGAGCAAAGGCCCAAAAGGTGGCTTTCCAAAAATATCCCAAAAAGCACTTTCACTATTCACGACGACATTTTTCAGCGTCTGATCGAACTGAAAATATTCATGTGGGCTTAGAACAATTCTAGTACCCACCAAAATATTTTTCAACGCGAGCCGGAACAATTCCGGTTTAGTGATTTCATCTGCGAAAAGCATCTGAAGCGGTTTCGGCAGTTCCGGAACATTTCCGGTTTTCATCCCGGAAAATTCAAGAAAGTTTCCAGAATGATTCTGGCACCCTCCAAGAATTATCAGGCATGTGCCAAAACCAATTTGACTTTATGGTATCCTCTGAAACAACTTTTCAGTTTCACCGGAACTCATCCGGTGACCTCTCTGCGGAACTTTTCCGCTGTCCGAAACTTTTTCGGCGTCCGAAACTTTTTCGGTGATTTTCTCTCAGACTCCCTGTCTAGTATTCAGCAGATAGATGACCCTTAAGCGTGTGACCCTATAGGTTCGGTGAAGCATAGACATGACCCGGAACCCCTTCCGATCAATGATCAACATCGGAGCCGTGGACACCCATATCGATCCCTATACCCACACGAATAAATATTCGAGTGAACCTCCAGTTGCCGTGAGCTATTCCTGTTGCTTCGCAATATGTTACAATTACCCGAGGTTAGAAACATCGGCATCCTCGTGGATCAACACTTGTCCACAATGCCAGTTACCTCGTTGCCGGTATTGTTCTCTTTTCTCGTTCCCGTGTTCCGGCATCCCTGTGATCAAATCACCCTGTGTCTGGCCAGATGATGATGGATACCATAACACCGAGAGGGCCCAGAGATATCTCTCCATCGTCGAAGGAGCAAATCCCAATCTTGAGCTATCAAGTCCCTTGACATACTTTTCCATGAACCCGTAAGCCGCCGTAATAGCCACCTATTTACGGATGACGTTTAACAAACCCCAATGTTCATGAAGCAAGCATGAAGAAACTCGACACTCTCATGGTCTAAGGAATTATGCAAACATTAACTTCTCTGTGTTATTAACCATAAACTTATGACGAATGTATCTCATAGCATAACATCAATCGGGTCGATTCAACACAAGTGTTCTACCAACAATTGTGCCCTCAAAATTGCCGGCATAGCCACGCCCATGATCAGGAAAAGAGGATCATCATGCAATACTTGACCCAGTCTTTGAGGCCAGACTAGGAATACATTTTACCGTTTATTATTCCACACGTGCATATGAGTCTTCCTTCGAGCCTCGTGGTTATTGTAGACTCGAGAACCATAGCAGTTATAGCATGGAACATAAACATAATTATGAACAGGGAGATAATCAATAACATTTATTATTGCCTCTAGGGCATATCTCCTACATATCACTAGTTTGGTTTTATAAAAGAAAACTACAAAAAAATGGAATTGAAGTTGCATGAAATGCTTTACCTTTATGATGTCTTTCTTGAAAATAAGGATTCTGAAAATTGTGCTCATTTGTTAGAAGAAGAATTCTATAAAATGTTTAATTTGAATTATGAGCATGATTGCAATGTTGTTAGTATGAATTCTATGAATATCCATGATGCTAATAATGTGCAAAGCCAGAAGCTTGGGGATGCTATGTTTGATGAAGATGATATTTTTAGCCCCCCAAGTTTTGATGAGCAAATTTATTATGATGAAAGCATGCCTCCTATTTATGATGATTATTGTGATGACATGTATGCTATAAAGAGTAATGATAACTATGAAACTTGTCATCATGATTTTTATTTTCAATTGGATTATGTCAATCAAGTTTCTCATGATAGTTATTTTGTTGAGTTTGCTCCCACCACTATTGATGAGAAGAAATTTTCTTGTGTGGAGAGTAATAAATTTTCTATGCTTGTGGATCATGAAAAGAATGTTTTGTGTGATGGTTATATTTTTGAATTCATTCATGATGCTACTGAAAATTATTATGAGAGAGGAGCATATGCTTTTACATATTGCAATAATATCAAGTCTCCTCTCTATATGTTGAAAGTTTTGAAGCTATGCTTGTTTTGCCTTCCTATGCTAGATGATTCTTGTTCCCATAAATTGTTTGCTCACAAAATCCCTATGCATAGGAAGTGGGTTAGACTTAAATGTGCTATTCATATGTTCATGATGCTCCCGTTATGTTTCAATTCTTATCTTTTATGTGAGCATCATTGAAATCATCTTGCCTAGCTTGAAAGGCATTAAAGAAAAGTGCTTGTTGGGAGACAACCCAACACTTATTCCTACTGTTTTTGTGTATTCACATGATTAAGATACTGTAGTAGTCATGTTTTATATGTTTTCTTTCAAATAAAGTGCCAAGTAAGACCTTTGGGATAGTGTGGGTGATAGTTGACTTGATTCTGTGCAAAAACAGAAACTTTTGCTCCCAGTGCAGAAATTCTAAAAAATCACCAGAGCGTCAAAAGCTTCTGAATTTTGTACACATGATTTATATACTAATTTACCACTTTGTCCTAACTTTTCACAATTTTTAGAGTTGCAGAAGTATGGTCTTTGTTCAGATTATTACAGACTGTTCTGTTTTGGACAGAATCTGCCTTGTTTGCATAGTTTGCTTGTTTTAGCATTTCCATAGCTTATATTAAGTGATATAAATTGTGGAAATGATATAGTACAGTAGGCTTTATGTGAGAACAATTTTGGATCTTGTCTTGACAGTACCAAAGTGAATGATTTGCCCTTTATCATACTAACCCATCTCACGAAGTTCCATTAAGTTTTGTGTGATTGAAGTTTTCAAGTTTTGGGTGAGATATCGATATGAGGAGAATAAGGAGTGGCAAGAACTTAAGCTTGGGGATGCCCAAGGCACCCCAAGGTAATATTCAAGGAATACCCAAGCAACTAAGCTTGGGGATGCCCCGGAGGGCATCCCCTCTTTCGTCTTCAACATTATCGGTAACCTCACTTGGGACTATATTTTTATTCGTCACATGATATGTGTTTTGCTTGGAGCGTAATTTTATTTTGTTGAAATTTGCTTGCTGTTATTTAGAATAAAGTTTTGTATCTTTTATTTCAATAAAAGTGTCAAGTATAGCCTTTACCATGCTCAATTTGCAAGTGAATGAGTGGCTGTTTCAAAACAGAAAGTTTGCTGTTAGTGCAAAAAATTCCCTAGAAAAGTCAGAAAGTGATAAAATCTTGAAATTTTGACACAGCATGCTATTATAAATTATCTACAGTTTGGTAAATTTTCAGAAGTTTTGGAGTTAATTAAGTAAGGATCTTGCTACATCCTTTACAGACTGTTCTGTTTAGACAGATTGCTGTTATGATTGCATTGTTTGCATATGTTGGCTTGTTTAATGGTTCTATTTGAGGATAGGAGTATTAAATATGCAGTGGCATTTAGTATGCAATGTTAAATTATAATTTTAGTGAATTGTTACAGTGGACAATGATAAGGTTTTGCATTGATTTATACTAACTTATCTCATGAGTTCTTGTTGAGTTTTGTGTGGATGAAGTTTTTGAGATTTAGAAAACCGTGATATAAGAAGAATTAAGGAGACACAAGAGCTCAAGCTTGGGGATGCCCAAGGCATCCCAAGTTCATATTCCAAGAAGTCTCAAGCAACTAAGCTTGGGGATGCCCCGGTAGGCATCTCACCTTTCTTCTTCAACAACTATCGGTCAGTTTTCTTTGAGCCTAAGCTTTTACTTCTTCACATGAGTTGTGCTATACTTGGTGTGTCCTTTTATTTCCCTTTTGCTTGTTGTTTTAATAAAATACTTAGATCTGAAATCTTGGAATGGGAGGTAGTCCTCACATAGCTACTTATTTGTTTGACTACTCATTGATCTTCACTTATATCTTTTTGGAGTAGTTTGTCATTTACTCTTGTTCTTCACTTATATCCTAAGAGTAAATTATTGAATGAATTGAATATCATGAAGTTGAAGTTATATGTTCTTCATGTGCTCGTATCATGCCTAGTAGTAGCTTCACATTGAGTTTAGATGGTGAAATCTTTTGAAGCTTGACAATCACAATATTGGTCATACAAGCAATTCATGAATGATTAGTATAAGGAAGAGAACTTTCACATATAAATATATTATCTTGGACATCTTCTATGATTGTGAATACCCATTAATTATTTTCAAACTTGGGCAAATTAGTTGAAGTTGGACAAGGAAGACAACGTAATGAGTTATGTTTGGGTATATTTGCATAGAAGTTATATTGTTATGGATCCTCCAACATGTGGTGCTTGCTTAGGATCTTTTGCTAGCCAAAAATTCGCACTAAGTAGAGATACTACTTGTGCATCCAAAAACCCTTAAACCCAGTTTCTTGCCATGAGTGTCCACCATATCTACCTATGGATTGAATAAGATCCTTCAAGTAAGTTGTCATCGCTGCAAAAAGCAATAAAAATTGCTCCTAAATTAAATATGATCTTTTATTGTAAGGGAAAATAACCGTGGTACGAACTTGTGATGGTGAAGAATAAAAGCGAGAGACTACATAATAAAGGTTGCTATCACAAGGGGCAATATCACGTGACGTTCCTTTGCATTAAGAGTTTGTGCATCCAAAAATAAAAAGCACATGACAACCTCTGCTTCCCTCTATGAAGGGCCTATCTTTTACTTCATGTTATTTACTTTTATGCTATTTAGTTTCATGTTGAGTCAATTCCTTATCCCAACCTATTCTCTAGTTGGCAAGCATCATGTGGTGGGGAAAGATCCAAGCACATATGACCAGTCAAATATATTTGATCATGATTTATTATTGTTGACAATTATATCTATGATAAATGAGTTGGGAGGCGAAACATTATGCCCCTATCTTTCTTTGTGTTCGATGGATGCCATTTGTTCTAAAAATATGCTTTGAGTACTAGCAATCATAGAATACTAAATGATAATTGAGTATGTGTGGCACCCCGGCTCAGAGGAAACCGGAACGCCCCGTATTCCAGCCCAGAGACAAGTCTTCTGGAATACGACACTGCTGGCATAGAACAAATCAGCTCTTTATTACAAATACACGGGGTACAAGGGTCTGGATGACACAGCGGAATGACGTCGGCACGGCGACACTACGTCTGCCCGGATAGCTCTACGCTAGCAGCGATACAACTCGAAGCAACGGAACAACTCTCGGCAGCGGAACGACGACGGCGGTGATGGACTCCAACTCCGCAGGGACTCTGGCTGGAACGCGTATTCCTAGCTCGCACGCACGGACTCCTCGACAGACAAGCAATCAAGCATGACCTGCAAACTGGCATGACACGCCAGGTGAGTACTTTGAATGTACTCGCAAGCTCACAGCACCCAAAGCAATCAAGACAAACAACAACATGGCATTTACAGGTTAAGCAGGTGTAAGCATAATGATGCTAGAACAATAATAGCATGGCATGGCATAAGAACATGATGGCACTAGCATGTAGCATGTGAAACTATCTTGATGCAACTTTCTCTGCTCGGAGGTTACCTCGTAACCATCCCATGTATGAACTTACCATCGGGTGTGGTACATGATAACCTCGGGACCAACCAAACTTTTTATAACAATACCGTAGTGACAACATGGTCACAAGGAGTTTGATCTTTACCCGGGTTCATCTATGAAACCACAAAACATCAACCAAATCCGGTATCCACGATACCACGGTGATCCTCTTGCGATCACATAAAGATCAACCAACTTCTTTCTCATCCAACCGGGTGGTTATTAACAAGATTATTATTACTGTTGACCCATAGTGTGATCGACTACGAACTGGGCCCATATCCGCGGGCGCGGCTATTGATAGATTATATACACTCTGCAGAGGTTAGTACACTGTACCCACACCACAGAACCCATGGCCTCTCACTCCCATTCGGGTGGACCAATGGCGTTCCGACAAAACCAATCTACCGCATGAAACTCTCCCGGCCACTCCGACCAACTCCCCTTTGGGCTAAGTCATGGGTGGCCCCGATGTCACCTCGTGACATCCAACGGCCACCGTCGGGGTAAAAACTAAATGGTCCCAAACGGGGACAACCCGGGTACAAAACAACTCGGGCACACAAGGCTTAGGTCATCCTACCCGGCCAAGGTAGCGTCCGCGCATAACCTTCCCTAGTTGGAGGCACTGGTGAGAGGCATGACAATAGACCACATTAGGGCCTTCCCATAAAGGCAAATGTGGTTGCACTGGTTAGTTTGATTTGATGGCACTATGACTCAGCCAACAGGTGTTCAAGTTCAATTAACATCCGGTTAAACTTGAATGCAAATGATGCTCAGCCATAACAATATAACATGATGAACTGACCATGATAACAACATGAACATGGATGGGAAACATAAGCAAACAACATATCAACAGTAGTAAAGCATCTATTCCGAGGAGCATGACATGATGATGAACATGAACGAAATGATATAACCTGACCACATACGAGCATAGCATAATCACTAGCATCAAAATAAATACTTGACTGAAGTATAACCATAGCATGAGCAAATAAACATCTACTCAACTAGGTGCAGATGAACATAGCATAAGCATAAGCATGCAGATACGAGCATGAATAAACCATTCATGGAGTACTAACATGCACAAACAATAATAAAGATTCAAGTTGAAACAATAATAAAGATATGAGCATGAATAAACCATTCATGAAGGCTATCATGCAATTGGTTGTTGTGGCTTGCCTGGGTATGAAGAAACCACCGGGAAGAAGTGCGGAAAGGTCGCGGAAGAGAACGCCGGAAACACTTCTCTCTCGGAGGGGGCTGATTTAAGGCAAGGGCACAATGGTAATTTCCACTGTGTGAACACATGATGAAAATGGTACCAACATGACGGGCTCGAAGAGACGAAGATGTGGGATTTGGAATCACCTCGATCGGAGTTTCGGTTAAAAAGATATAGCCGTTTGAAGTCTAGGGACCAATCTGTAAAGATTTTATTCGCAGACAGGCCCCTGGGGGCTGAACCGAAAGCGCACTCGGCTAAAATACGTTTCTGAAGAGGAAAACGCAAACTTAGCCGCAGTAGAAGGAAATACGCTTTCAATGTTTTGAAAGCGCATTCAGAGAAATGCGCCTCCACTTACGTGACGTGGCAGAGGCGGGGTCAACGCGCAGCCGTTGACAGGTGGGGTCGGGAGAGGTGCGGGGCCCACCTAGCCTCGTCTTCTTCCTCCTCTCCCTGTCCCGATCGGAACAGAGGAGGAGCAGGGGAGGCTCAACACCGGCGACGGCTGGGCGGCTCCGGCGGGGTTCTTCGGACGGCGAGGACGCCGGCGGGTGCGGGGCGGCACGCCGCTCCCGTCCAGAGGGAGATCCGGCGCCGGGGAAGAGCGGAACGGGGTGGCTGCTTGCCCGGGGTGCGGCGGCTACATGCGGCGGTGGACGCGGCACTACGGCCGGAGAAGGAGAGAGGCAGGTTGGGGGCGGCCTCGCGGTGAAGTTCTGCGCCCGCCCGGTGCAGCCGTCGCGCCGGGGAAGGGCAGTGGCCATGGCAGCTCGAGGTGGCCGCGAATAGAGGCGGCGGCCGGAGTTGGGGGCGCGCGGCTTGAGGCACTCCGGCGAGGACTGGAGGAGATGGGGAGGTGCGCCGGAGTGGAGTGGAGCTGGTGGTGCGGTCAGGAGGGGGAGGGGAGAGCTAGGCTCGCCGGAATCAAGCTGATAAGGTGGCAGCCATGGCGGACGGCGGCGGCCAGAGAGTGGAGAGAGGGGCTCCAGTGAGCTTGGAGGGCCGGGGAGAGAGCGGCGAGGAGCGGAGGAGGTCGGGGCACCTATTTATAGGCCCGGGGCGAGCTCGGGAGGGCTCGAGAGGCCGCAGGCTAGCAAACATGGTGATGGCAGGGGCGGCCAGGTCACGGGCACGGCGATGGCGACGCAACCACGGCGAGATAAGGCGGGGCAGCAGAGGGGAATTGACCGCACAAGCACGGGCTAGCTACTGGACATGGAGAGGGCTCGAGAAGAGGAGGGAGCGGACGAGCACAGTGCCGCAAAGTGCCAGAGCGCGTGGGCGTGCATGCCAGCCACGCAGTCACCGTGTGAACAGGCGCACACGGTGCACTCGGATCGGCCACATCGTGTCTGGGCGATAGGTCATTCCTCAGAGAAGGCCGTGAAGGAAAGAAACGAGCACAGGGATGCAGGAGGTGACTAGTGGAAGCTTGGAGACAAAGCAACAACAATGTGTTTGATGTGAGCTGAGAGAGCTTGAGCAGGAGATAGACTCTGGTCTTTGGCTGAGAGTGATCACTCACTAAGATGATCATCTCTGCAAATTTGCAGCTCATTTGGATGGAGATAAATAGCACTTGCTGTAGAATGGACCCTACTAGTCGGAAAAGCAAACTTTGATGCGGCACTCACATACTAGCTTGCATTGAGCTGAAATTTGGAGGAGGTGAATGATTTGAGAATATGAAGCTACTGTAAAAGTTTCATACCATTTGGAAATACCAAAATGGTACTTGCTTCACAGAGCTTCAATCTGGTCAGAAACTTAGAAAAATAGCTGGGGGAAAATGGCTACATAAAATGAGCCAAATTTTGGTGGAGATATAATATATGGATAGGAGAATGCTCTGGTAAATTTTCAGCCCTAGTGAAGCAATATGAAATATAGTTGCTTCACAACAGGAAAATATGACCAGAAACCAAGATTTGATGGTATGCTCATATAGATGGTTGGATAAGGTTGAAATTGGGTGGAGAGCAATTATATGAGCATATGAAGGTGCTTGCACAATTTCAACTCATTTGGATCATCCTAGATAGCACTTCCTTCATTAAGCTTCCAGTTGGCCAGAAACTTTGGAAAATTACCAAGGAAGATTTATTAGCCCAATTGAGTTGAATTTTGTCAAGAGGCAATGATATGAGTGGGAAAGAGTGCCCAAAAAGTTTGAGAGCAAGCAAGCAATTAAAAAGGGTACTTGCTTCTCAAACTGCCAGCTGGGGCAGAATCAGAAAAGGAATATTTGTGGAATATTTTTGAACATGGCAAGGAAAGGTTTTGACATATCTGAGCAAGATATGTCCCAAAGGATTTATGGGAATTATTTGGGAATTTTTGGAAAGGTAGAATGTGGGTTGCTTCACAACCCAGGGCAAACAGGGTTATTCCTTTAATAGAAAAAGGAATATTCCCAAGAATTTGAATATTGGGATTGGGACCAAGATGGAGATGACATGAAGATGAGGTGAGATTGAGATTGGCAATCCACTTGGGAACCTAGGAAGATGAAATCTTCCCAAGTTTCCAGACCACACAGCCTTAGCAAAGGAAAAACAAAGCAAACTCAAAGAAAAGCAAAGGAAAAAGAAAGGACTGAAATCCAGGGTGTTACAAACTTTCCCCCCCTTAAATAAATCTCGTCCTCGAGATTTGGTTGCTTAGGGACCAAGGGGATGTCCTGACTTAAGGAAACCGTTTCCAACTCGGGTTTCCCTTTCTCTTATATGATGTTTCCGCTGGATCTCATCTGACTGACTGACTTACTCAAGTTTGCTTGACTGATACCAACTGCTGATAGATATTGGCTCACATGTTCATGCTTATACTGATTTCAGTTTCATACCTGCTGACCATCGGGATTGTGATAGATGTGTCATGACTGACGTATGTGCCCTGCAAACAAGTTCGAGAGTCGTCTCCGAAGGTTGTGTCATCATTATATCCAGTACTGACATCATTCCATGGGATTGCGAACAAATCTCCTTGGGGAGCACGGGATCTCTTCATCCTGACATTGGATTGCTCAGTTAACTATTGGGATTCCGGGTTCATAGCCATGCGGAGAATCATAACCGTTTCCTGACTTCTGGCAAGCTCTTCCTGAATCATCTTGGCTGACTCCACTATCGGGGTCGTCCAATCCGTGTCCAGTATTTGACTGTCACCTGTCGGGTTGAACATAAATGTGTACGACTTTATATGATAGCATCCACATACCTGTCTGGTAGCGGTTTTGGCAAACAATCTTTTCCATGGCAGTCTTGTATGTTAACAGGTACCCATACTTGAGAGTACATGCTTCAAGACTGATGTTCACTATTCTGATTACTCATCCTGGAGGTATATTCATGTGGATGAGAGGCCGTGTGATGCTTTAACACGGTTAACGAGGTTGTCTGCTGAGCTAGCACCTTGGTCTGACATGGCAGACTTGAATATTTCAATACTGACAACTTCGGTCATAATCGATGACTGAGCAGGTTACCTTGATATGAGGTCCTTATCTGAACGGAATAGACTCCTTGGGTGTATATCCATGTTAAGCACGGCTGAGTCAGACCATCTTGGGTACATATCCATGATAATTATGGCTGAGCTAGACCGTCTTGGGCATCGGTGCCATTTCTGTCATGTAACCATTATCATCCTGGTATTGCCGGTCTGCTCTTTTATTCTTGTTTTTCTTTTAACGTGGCCTCACAGACTCTTGGTTCTTCGTGTGATCCTTCATACCGTCATAGGCAGTATTTTTGGTAAATCATACCTTTAGTCCTATTCCGTATATTTCCTCCCAATGTGCGAGTACGAAGCTCATAGTTGTTGTCAATCATACCAGTTCACTGTGTCGAGTGCGAGAAAACTGGCCTCGGTAAGTGCTACCAAAATTGTTGTCCCATGTGGACTTGCTCCAAATGTCGTTGATTCTGGCAACACCACCTGAAGCGTATATCTGGCTTTCCTTCTTCTTGCATACTGATGAGTCTGTCGAACCTTTATCTTGACTTCATCATTGTATTAGTGACTTGCAGGAACTTGGTAGCATGCTCACATGATAACACGTTTAGCTGAACACTTAATTTCTGGGGCAGATACTTGGGTTTTGATGGATGCTTGCTCCTGACAAAACTGTTGCGAATCTGATCCTTTGAGATGCACTGCCATATGCTGCCAACTGACTGTACATTGTCTTCTATCGGTGTCGTACTGAGGAAGCTTGTGTTGAGAGCTGGCGTGCTGAGGAAGGCTGAATCACTTGTGCTCGAAGCGTTCGTCAGACCACTTGATGGGGTATCGTACTTCAGAAGCTTCCCCCCTTAAAGGTTTGTTGGGGAAAACTCGGTACCTTACTGACGAAGCTTTGAATATCTTGTACGAGAAGTCATCCATATATATTGATGATGCCAATTTAAGAATCTTGCAGTGTAAGCTTCGCTGACTATTTGCATAGGGATACTTATACCAGAAACTCCTTAATGTGATATGTTGCCATATATCCACTCTTAATATACTGGCTGTTGATTTCTGATATAACCAGGATTGTTTGATTAGCCTTCTTCCTGAATACTGAACTCAGACCATATGCTGACTGGCTTCCGTGTGTAACAGGTTCAATTTTACTCATAGCAAAAATCAATCCTTGAATATGAACCATACCTTTGACCTGAAATATCCTGTTGGTCTTGTACCAAATTTGTCCTTCTGCTGCTTTAATCATTGCTGCTGTGAAAATGACTCCCTGATGGAGACTTGTTGTTGTCTGGCAGTTCCGGATATACTTGCATTCTGACCGGATGTCTTTAACGTAATACTGTTAGTTGAAAAATCTCGTGTGCTTCTGAATATATACAAACTTCTCACAAATTCTTCTGATCCGGTGTTGGTTGAGGAGCAACTTTTCATTAAGGGGAAATAAGGTAACACCGAAGATTCAACGAAAGAAGCACAAGAAACGAGCGAAAACAACCAAACACACAGCATACAAGTCACACAACTAATCCACACAGTCACACAAACATGATACTACAATTAATGCAACATGCACTACACGGATGCTCAACCCTCACGCGGGTTGGCGGCTGTAGAAGCTAAATGGGTAGCGAGTGGAGCGGCTGACACCGAAACTCTAATGGAATCAGCGGGAGGGATCGGTGGAGAAACCGATTGAGATGGGGGTAGGGAAACACCAAGTAGCCTCCTGGCTCTGGTGGCGCCTTGGACTAGCTCGGCAATGAGAAGGTACTCAGCTGCCAAGTAACGAGACATGGCGAAAATGGTCGCATCATCTTGAGGACGAACAGAGGGGAACCTAACTCGCTTAGGATCCTCGACGATGGTAGGATAGAACTGATATGCACGGTTGCTTTGCATCATACTCTCCTGATGACGAAGACCCGTGACTCCTGCCATAGCGGCAAGCTGGACTGCACGCTCGGGATTGGCACCATAACCACCATAGAAACTGTAGGTGCGTCTCCCAAAAGTGCTTGCGGCTGTCAGATGGACATGAGCAATATACTCCATGATCCTTCCTCCAATCGGAACCTGGAAGACTCGATACTTGGGTGGATCTCCGTTGGGGTAAAGACTATGCCACACATCTCAAAGAAGGGTGACGAAGCTGAGAGGTGCAGGGTTGAGCCTGAACACAATGGGAACGGCCTCAAATGCACGGGGATTGACCGCCATCTATATCCACGAAACGAACGGTTAGGGATAAAGAACTAAATCTACATGCATGCTATGCAGCAAACAAATGCAACCACAAAATGCAGCAACCAAGGGCAGCAAACAATCAAGGTACTATACTACCGTTTTCTAATGCTCGCGCAGACTAGGGCATTCTACAGCCAGACCTGCTCTGATACCAACGCCTGTGGCACCCCGGCTCAGAGGAAACCGGAACGCCCCGTATTCTAGCCGAGAGACAAGTCTTCTGGAATATGGCACTGCTGGCATAGAACAAATCAGCTCTTTATTACAAATACACGGGGTACAAGGGTCTGGATGACACAGCGGAATGACGTCGGCACGGCGACACTACGCCTGCCCGGATAGCTCTACGCTAGCAGCGATCCAACTCGAAGCAACGGAACAACTCTCGGCAGCGGAACGACGACGGCGGTGATGGACTCCAACTCCACAGGGACTCTGGCTGGAACGCGTATTCCTAGCTCGCACGCACGGACTCCTCGACAGACAAGCAATCAAGCATGACCTGCAAACTGGCATGACACGCCAGGTGAGTACTTTGAATGTACTCGCAAGCTCACAGCACCCAAAGCAATCAAGACAAACAACAACATGGCATTTACAGGTTAAGCAGGTGTAAGCATAATGATGCTAGAACAATAATAGCATGGCATGGCATAAGAACATGATGGCACTAGCATGTAGCATGTGAAACTATCATGATGCAACTTACTCTGCTCGGAGGATACCTCGTAACCATCCCATGTATGAACTTACCATCGGGCGTGGTACATGATAACCTCGGGACCAACCAAACTTGGTATAACAATACCGTAGTGACAACATGGTCACAAGGAGTTTGATATTTACCCGGGTTCATCTATGACACCACAAAACATCAACCAAATCCGGTATCCACGATACCACGGTGATCCTCTCGCGATCACATAAAGATCAACCAACTTCTTTCTCATCCAACCAGGTGGTTATTAACAAGATTATTATTATTGTTGACCCATAGTGTGATCGACTATGAACTGGGCCCATATCCGCGGGCGCGGCTATCGATAGATTATATACACTCTGCAGAGGTTAGTACACTGTACCCACACCACAGAAACCATGGCCTCGCACTCCCATTCGGGTGGACCAACGGTGTTCCGACAAAACCAATCTACCGCATGACACTCTCCCGGCCACTCCGACCAACTCCCCTTTGGGCTAAGTCATGGGTGGCCCCGATGTCACCTCGTGACATCCAACGGCCACCGTCGTGGCAAAAACTAAACGGTCCCAAACGGGGACAACCCGGGTACAACACAACTCGGGCACACAAGGCTTATGTCGTCCTACCCCTCCAAGGTAGCGTCCGCACATAACCTTCCCTAGTTGGAGGCACCGGCGAGAGGCATGACAATAGACCGCATTAGGGCCTTCCCATAAAGGCAAATGTGGTTGCATTGGTCAGTTTGATTTGATGGCACTATGACTCAGCCAACAGGTGTTCAAGTTCAATTAACATCCGGTTAAACTTGAATGCAAATGATGCTCAGCCATAACAATATAACATGATGAACTGACCATGATAACAACATGAACATGGATAGGAAACATAAGCAAACAGCATATCAACAGTAGTAAAGCATCTATTCCGAGGAGCATGACATGATGATGAACATGAACGAAATGATATAACCTGACCACATACGAGCATAGCATAATCACTAGCATCAAAATAAATACTTGACTGAAGTATAACCATAGCATGAGCAAATAAACATCTACTCAACTAGATGCAGATGAACATAGCATAAGCATAAGCATGCAGATACGAGCATGAATAAACCATTCATGGAATACTAACATGCACAAACAATAATAAAGATTCAAGTTGAAACCATTGCTACTACAAGGCTATCATGCAAGTGGTTGTTGTGGCTTGCCTGGGTATGAAGAAACCACCGGGAAGAAGTGCGGAAAGGTAGTGAAAGAGAACGCCGGAAACACTTCCCTCTCGAAGGGGGCTGATTTAAGGCAAGGGCAGAATGGTCATTTCCACTGTGTGAACACATGATGAAAATGGTACCAACATGACGGGCTCGAAGAGACGAAGATGTGGGCTTTGGAATCACCTCGATCGCAGTTTCGGTTAAAAAGATATAGCCGTTTGAAGCCTAGGGACCAATCTGTAAAGATTTTATTCACAGACAGGCCCCTGGGGGCTGAACCGAAAGCGCACTCGGCTGAAATACGTTTTCTGAAGAGGAAAACGGAAACTTAGCCGCAGTAGAAGGAAATACACTTTCAACGTTTTGAAAGCGCATTCATAGAAATGCGCCTCCACTTACGTGACGTGGCAGAGGCGGGGTCAACGCGCAGCCGTTGACAGGTGGGGTCGGAAGAGGTGCGGGGCCCACCTGGTCTCATGTCACGATCCCAGGGCCTAGCACGAAGAAGGCCAAGGAACCAGAGGCCACTCAAGCTCTCAGGCGTAGCCTGCGAGCAAGGAAGCCCAAGACCAAGGACTAAAGCTCGGCCCAGGCCCACTGAAGAGGGCGTCACACGCCAACGGCCATCTACTTGTAGCTCACGGCAAGTGAGAGAGGGACATCGATTGACAGACTGTCTCCGCACCTGCGTGTGCTATCTTCTTCCTCCTTCCCCCTTCATGCCTCAAGAACCCTAGATCCTCTCCATCTCAGAGAGATCTTGTATCAGACCTGTATTGCCGACCAGTGTGTTGCTGGTAGATGTTACAATCGTGACATTTGGTAATCAGAGCGATCGATCCTGCCAGATATTTTTTCGTCCGCGGCGTCTGATTTGGGGATCCTCGAAAATCCGCTGCGATCGGTGTGAATTCACTTCGGTGATTCGCGCAAAACACCTCGGTGTACCGACGCAAGGTTGAGTTGATTCCCGATCCAGCATCACGGCGAGATCCAACAACACGACGTTGACGACCAGAATGGGGGCGGCGGAGATGACGCTCCAGGAATTACAGGCGATGTTGGCGACCACCACGACCATCGCCAAGAACAACGCGGAGGCCTCGACTTCCCACACCAAGCAGATCGATCTGTTGGTGGGCAAGGTGGATGACGTTCTTCAGTCGCAAGCCACGTTGCTCTCTGAACATCGACATAACACATCAACGGTAACTCGCCTGCTGAACTCATCAAATTCGTTGACTGAGAGAGTGGAAGGTCTGATGAGAAGGATGGAAGTAATTGAGGGCAGTCAACACACAACACCACCGGCGGCTATGGGCCAAAGGGCTGCAGGAATAGCGGGATGTTCAGCTCCTCGTGAGGCGCCGACTAGGACTATCCAGGTGCAGGACCAACAACTGAATCAAGGGGATCACCACCCAGTCAGATCTCCAGTTGCTTGTGCTCTGTCAGAAGATCAGCAACAGGACATAGACACTAGGCAAAATCAACAGCGGTTCGGCCATGCTAAAATGCCTCGCACTGATTTTCCCAGGTTTAATGGGGAAGACCCAAAATGGTGGAAGGATTGCTGTGAAAAATACTTCCAGATGTTCTCAGTTCCTCCTGACAACTGGGCTAGTTTTGCCACACTGCATTTTCAAGGAATTGCAAAAACATGGCTGCAAAGTTATGAAGCCTTGCATAGAATCAGATCATGGCCTGATCTGGTGGTGGCAGTATATACTAAGTTTGATGTCAACAAGTATGAACAGCAATTGGAACAGCTGTTTAAGTTGAAACAATTGGGAACAGTAACTGAATATCATGCCCAGTTTCAGGAACTGATGCACAAGGTGTTGACACACAACCAGGGTTATGATGAAACATTTTTGGTAAACAGGTTTGTCAATGGGCTGAAATCACATATTCGTATTGCCATTAGGTTACATACCCCCAGAACAATTGACACTGCTTTCTGTTTGGCTCTTTTACAAGAAGAGGAACTGGACTTATTGAAGAAGAAACCATACTACAAGTCTGACTATCATAAACCATTTATGAAACAGAACATCAGCTCTGACAGTCTTCTAGGAGCAGTACCAGGAGCTACATCAGAGAAGAAAGGAGCAGGAAAAGTGGAAGACAAACACTACTGGAATTCAGTTATTTGCCATCTGCCAGCTCCTTGCCGTCTGCCAGCTGATGGCAAAGAGGTTGTTTGCCGTCTGTCTTGCCAAAGCAGACGGCAAAGAACCAGCTGATGGCAAAGAGGGTCTTTGCCATCTGCACTTCTTTGCCGTCTGCTGGCAGATGGCATAGAGTTCTTTGCCGTCTGCCAGCAGACGGCAAAGACCAAAGTGGGCCCCACGGGGCACGGCACTGGCTAGGTCAAGCTCTTTTCCATCTGCCACTTCTTTGCCATCTGCTGGCAGATGGCAAAAATTTCTTTGCCGTCTGCCAGCAGACGGCAACGAGGTGAGGGGGGGGCCCACAATGTCACGGCGGGGGCGGGCTAACGGTCACCGTCTTTGCCGTCTGCCAGCAGACGGCAAAGAGGGGGGCTTAATTTTCGCCCCCGCGCCCAAAGCCCCTCTCTCTCTCTCACACATCTCTCTCTCCCTCTCTGTCTCAGCGCCGCCGCCCCGCCCTGCCCTGCCCTGCCCCCGCCGCCCCCGCCGCCGCCCCGCCCTGCCCTGCCCTGCCCCGCGCCGCCGCCCCGCGCCGCCGCCCTGCACCTCCGCTGCCCCGCGCCGCCGCCCCGCAGTCTGCCGCAGCGGCCACGCGCCGCCGCCCCGTCGCGCCCCTCCGGCGAGCCCTCCCCGGCGGCACCCCCCGGCGAGCCCCCCCGACGGCACCCCCCCCCCCGACGAGCCCCCCGGCGGCACCCCCTCCGGTGAGCTCCCCCACCTCTGCCCTTTTTTTTTTTTTTTCTGTTTTTCTGTTTTTTTCCTTTTTTTTAATACCATGATTATAGATATATATAGATGCTACTGTTAGTAGATAGTAGATGCATCAATTAGGTTAATTAGTTAGATGTTGTTAATTAGGTTTTTTGAGTAGGTTAATTAGTTAGATGCTACTGGTTTCGACATCAATTAGGTTAATTAGGTTAGGAGGAGGAGAAGAAGAAAAAAGAGGAGAGGAGGAGAAGAAGAAGAGGAAAAAGGAAAGGAGGAAGAAGAAGAAGAAGAAGGAAAAAAAAGGAAGAAAATGAAGAAAAGGAAGAAGAGGAAGAAGAAGAAAAGAAAAAAAGAGGAAAAACCCCGACCCCGACCCCGACCCGACACCCCGACCCCGACACCCCGACCCCGACACCCCGACCCCGACCCGACACCCCGACCCCAACACGGCACCCCGACCCCGACCCCGACCCGACACCCCGACACCGACACGGCACCCCGACCCCGACACCCCTGACACCACGACACCCCCGACACCCCGACACCCCGACCCCGACACGACACCCCGACCCCGACACGACACCCCGACACTTAAATTAGGTATATATTCAATTTTTTAGGTATTCAATTTTTTATTATGTTCATGATGATGATACACTTAAATTATATACATATTATTCATGTCAGGTATTCATTCTTTTTATGTTGTACTAATTTCGTTTACTCTTTGTCATTGCAGGTGTTGACAGATGGTGGGCGCGGGTCGAGAGCGCTCCGAGGCTCCTACCTCGGCGCGTGGTGGGAGGGGTAGTTCCATTCCACCCCATAGCCTCCGGAGAGCGCTGGATCTCAGTATGCAGACACCACCGGCGGTCGCTTCTTCTTCGGCCGGGAGAGGTCGGGGGGAAGAAGGCTGGTAGAGGTGGACGTGGCGGCGGGAGAGGTAGGAAGGCTGCTACTACGCTTTCCTCGCCGCCACCTCCAGCTGATTCACCCGACCACAGGAGTGCTCCGTCTGAGATGGAGCCGCCTGAGGTGGACCCGTCTCGGACTCCGGTCCACGAGCCTCGGGTCGACGAGCTTATGGCAGACGCGCCTACGGCCGACGAGCCTCGGGCCGACGAGCGTCGGGCCGACGAGCCTTTGTCTCACGAGACTCCGTCCCACGAGACTCCGGAGCTCAGCAGGGATCACGCTGAGTCGCAGCGGAACTCGACGGAGTCGAGTGGCCGTGCTGAGGGTGGCTATAGTTCTGATAGCTATAGCGAGGGTGAGTGGGTTGAGGGGCGCAAAGTCTACCAGCGTGGTGGTACAAAGCTCCCGCCCACCCCGGCGACCCCCGACCAGAGGTGGTTGATTGCGCCTAACGGGGCCAAGTAAGTGCATTTACTCTTTTTTAACCTTTTGCCTTCACGTTTCTTCGAATATCTAATGCGTTGGCCTTGTCATACTGCAGGTCTTGGACACACGAGCCTCATGTCTGCAGGCCCAACAGTGTCCTTGGTGTGATTTGTCGCCAGAGCTTCCCGGGGTGGGTCACGTTGCCCGGTGAGGGCCGGGTTCCCGAGTTAGGAATGACCTGGGAGCACTACTTGGCTGCCCCGGCCCCGCCGGGGCATAGGATCGGCGATGTTGAGTGCCACAAGGTGGCCGACATTGTGATCCAGACGTTTTGGGTAATTTCTCCTTTGCCGTCTACGTTGTGTTTCCTTCTTTGATTGGCAACCCTAGTGATTGTACTAATTCGTGTTTTCTTGTTTTATTGTAGACCTTCTACAGGTGTGCTGAGGGACAGGAGGAGGCCGCGTCTCTGGTTATCGACAACGAGTGCAGGCGCCTACTTCAAAACTTTCGGCACGAGGCTCGGACGCAGGCTATTCGAGACTACTTCGCCTCGGCAGGTATTAGGAGGAAAAGAGAGAAGTGCCGCGAGAAGTTTCTGAGTAAGGAGAAGTACATGAAGGTAATTACCTATTCTTAAGGCCTTGTACTTAGTTTCCTTGATTTGATTCGTAGGCGTAGCGCTCAAATTTCTCTTGCTTAACTTAGGTGCCCCCGAGATGGTGTGCGGATAGGATGGACTGTTGGGAGGCGTTGGTGGATGAGTGGTGCTCTCCCCAATGGCGCTCCACCCACGACACTGCAAAGGACAAGCGTGGCAAACTGAAAGGTGTCCCACACCATCTAGGCAGCGTCAACCTACATCAGTACGGGGAAAACTGGGTATGTGGTTTGCTTCATGATTCATGCAAATTTATTCTTCATGCTAGCTTGAGCCCTCAACTAATACTCTGTTCCTCTCTTTTAGGCACGAGAGAACAAGGCTCCAGTGCCACAGCTGTTCGACCTCTATGCCAGGTCCAATACTGCCTCGTACAAGAAGGCCAAGGCATTCTCTGAGTCTGACCTCGATGATCCAAAGAAATTCACCAACCGCGCCTCCCACCACAAGCTTGTGAGGTACAGAGACGAGGGGAAGGCGAGGAAAGGGCCGGACTTTAACCCGAGCCAGCAACCTCTTGATCCAGAGCTGGTGATGATATCTGGTGGCGGGAGGCCCCATGGCTCGTTAGCCATTGGGGATGGACTGATACGTTGTAGTAGCACTCTCCCGCAGATCAAGAAGCGCCAGACCGGCTCTGATCCTGAGATATTGCCTCGTGCACGGCCAGTGGAGCTCGAATTCAAGGTTAGTTATACGGACTCAGATACCTTTCCTTCATTACATTGTGTGTGCGGCCGTCGATGATTACAATGCTAACGAGTGGTGTTGCAGGCTGCTATTGAGGCAGAGAGAGCGAAGACCCAGGCTGCTATTGAGGAAGAGAGAGCGAAGACCCAGGCGATTCTAGAGGAGAGGGACCGGCAGGCGGCGGAGAGGGAGAGGGAGCTTGAGGACAGGACGGCTAATGCGTTGGAGGAGGAGAGGAACCGGAACATGATGGCTAACCGGGCCCTATACGAGATGTTCGCGGTAAGTTTCTTCTGCATATTGGCCAAATCATGCACGTAATGTTCCTTACAGTAGTATCTAATATGACTGACTCGTCAAAACCAAATGTGCAGACCCTGTGCGAGAAGAGCGGCACGACCCCTCCGCCGATGCCAGTCATTGCTCCGGCGGGCACGGTGAGTTTCATTTGAATAGTCATTATTTACTAGTCTTCACATTTGAGTTGCATCATGCTAACGATACATTGGAAATGATCTTTAGTGCAGCATAACTCCCGACAAGCACCGACCGATCCTCCTCCGTCAGCCACTGGCGCGACCGGTCCTACAACTACACCTCCGTGATGACGGTAAGTTTTCGCAAGTGTTTAGCATAACAAATGCGTACTTAGCTTAAGAAATGACCTATTTATCTCCAAAATGCCGTATACTTAGCTTAGTTTCCTCAAAAATGACATTATAACCTTACTTAGCTCCAAAATGACCAATTTTACCATGGATAGCTCTCAAATGACCTATACTTAGCTTAGCTTAAGAAATGACATATTTAGCTCTAAAATGACCAGTACTTAGCATTATTTCCTCCAAAATGACATAATAACCTTAATTAGCTCCAAAATGACCTATTTTACCACGGATAGCTCTCAAATGACCTATACTTAGCTTAGCTTAAGAAATCACCTATTTAGCTCCAAAATGACCTATTTAACCTAGGAAAGCTCTAAAATGACATATACTTAGCATTTATTCCTCCAAAAATGAATTTATATGGTTAGCTAGCTCAAAAATGACATAATAACCTTAATTAGCTCAAAAATGACCTATTTAACCTAGGATAGCTCTAAAGTTACCTATACTTAGCATTTATTCCTCCAAAATGACTCAATATGCTTAGCTAGCTCAAAAATGACATAATATGCTTAAGAAATGACCTATTTAGCTCCAAAATGACTTAATATGCTTAATTAGCTCAAAAATGGCATAATTACTTAGGTTAGCTCTGAAATGACCTATACTTAGCTTATTTAGTTCATTTATGACATACTTAGCATATTTAGGTCAAAAATGGCCTATTTAACTAGGTTAGCTCTAAAATGACACAAGTAAGATTCTTCTTCTTCTTCTTCTTCTTCTTCTTCTAGTCTTCTTCTTCTTCTTTTTCTTCTTCTTCTTCTAGTCTTCTTCTTCTTCTAACTTCCTTCTTTCCCATTTTGCAGATTTGATTCACTTCACGGAAGCTTGCATTCATGGAGTCCTTGTCCTTCCATTTTGTTTTGATTTTGTAGGATCAACAATTGACACTGGCATATGTATGTATAGATGAATGAAACTTGCATATGTATGGATGAGACTTGCATATGTTTTGATTTGGTATGTGTTGGATGATCATATCCATATGGCTTGCATATTATTTGCATATGTGTTGTTTATTATGTGGTGGATGAGACATTTTATGTGATGGACTAGACATAATGTTTGCCTTATTATGTGATTCTGAATATATATATATGTGTGTGAATTTATGTGCAAATGAATTGATATAAGAGAAAACAGTAAAAACAGGGGCTATATAGCCACTTTGCCGTCTGCTAGCAGACGGCAAAGAGGTTTGCCGTCTGCTAGCAGACGGCAAATAGGCCACGTGGCTGCAGCCTGTGCAACCTGGGCTGGCCTATTTGGCCTCTTTGCCGTCTGCTGGTAGACGGCGAAGACCTTTGCTTCTTTGCCGTCTGCGGGCAGACGGCAAAGAGCGCCGTTAGCCCCCTAACGGGGCTGGAACCTTTTGTCTGCCGTCCAGGGGCTTTGCCGTCTGCCAGCAGACGACAAAGAGCTTGGCTTCTTTGCCGTCTGCCAGCAGACGGCAAAGTGGCCTTTACCGGCACCCGTTCGGCCGGACTGTTCGCCGTCTGCTGGCGGACGGCAATGGCTTTGCCGTCCGCCAGGCAGGCCTTTGCCGTCTGTTATGGCAGACGGCAAAGAAGCTGATTCCAGTAGTGAAATTCGAGTCTCTCAGAGCAATGAGAAGAGCTAAGGGATTATGCTTCAAATGTGGTGATAAGTATGCACCAGGGCACAAGTGTGCAACTCAAATTTCTCTTCATGTCCTAGAAGAGTTGCTCGATGCTCTACAGTTGGAAACAAAAAGTAATGATGAACAGTCAGGAACATCTGACAGCGAAACAGAACAGGACACTGAGGTAATGAGTATATCAGAAGATGCAGTTAATGGGACAGCCAAGAGAAGAACAATTAAACTACAGGGGCTCATCCAGAAGCAATCTGTCTTAATCCTAGTTGATTCTGGAAGCTCTCATAACTTTATCAGTAAGAAACTAGTGACATCACTGAATCTGTCTGAAGACACTGTCCCTACAGCTACAGTGAGATTAGCTGATGGTACTCCTGTTCAATCTGACACTGCAATTCATAACCTGCAATGGTGGACTCAAGGTCATACATTTTGTAACACCATGAGAGTGTTGCCCTTGGGCAGCTATGATATAATTCTGGCATGGATTGGTTGGCTGACTGTGGTCCTATGTTTGTGGACTGGCATGTGAAGAAGATGAGGTTCAACCATCAAGGCAAGAGAATTACATTGAGAGGTGTCAAACAGGACCTAAAGGAGTGCAAACCAGTAACTGCTAAAAAGTTAAACCAACTGGTCAAACAAGGACAGGTGGAACACATCATTCAACTGTGTGCCATTTCTGCTGATACTAACACTGGGGAAATTCCAGGAGAAGTGCAGAAGCTGGTAACACAGTATAAGGTCATTTTTCAGGAACCTACAGGGCTACCTCCAGTCAGAGATTATGATCACAAAATCAAAAACCCTACAGAGTCTCTCCTCAGTTGAAAGATGAGTTAGAAAAACAAGTAAAAGAAATGTTGCAAAAAGGGTTCATTCAACCAAGTACCAGCCCTTTTTCCTCCCCAGTGCTGCTAGTAAAAAAGAAGGAAGGAACTTGGCGTTTTTGTGTGGACTATAGACAACTAAATGCCATAACTGTGAAGAACAAATACCCGATGCCTGTGGTGGAAGAGTTGCTTGATGAGTTGGCAGGAGCACAATGGTTTACCAAATTAGATCTGAGAGCAGGTTATCACCAGATAAGGATGGCAGCTGGTGATGAGCCAAAAACAGCTTTTAAAACTCACAATGGACACTATGAGTTTAAAATGATGCCCTTTGGACTGTCATGTGCACCTGGCACATTTCAAGGAGGTATGAACATCACATTGTCCCCAGTGAACAGGAAATGTGTCCTGGTATTTGTAGATGACATACTGGTGTTCAGCCATACATTTGAAGAACACATTGAGCATCTGAGGCAGGTTTTCCAAATATTGCAGGAGAATCAGTTTTTTGTGAAGCTATCCAAATGTTCCTTTGCTCAGCAACAGTTGGAATATTTAGGACACATTATCAGCAAGGACGGGGTAGCTACTGACCAAAGCAAAATAGAAGCTGTACAAACGTGGCCTCAACCTACAACTGTGAAGAAAGTAAGAGCATTCCTAGGGTTGGCTGGGTACTACAGGAGGTTTATCCAAGGATATGGAGTGATCAGTAGACCATTAACAACCTTGTTAAGGAAAGGTCAGCCCTTCATCTGGTCTGAAACAGTAAACAACTCGTTTCTGGCCTTGAAACAAGCATTGGTGTCTGCCCCTGTGTTGAAACTACCTGACTTCTCTAAACAATTCACACTAGAAACTGATGCTTGTCACATTGGCATTGGAGCTGTACTGATGCAAGAAGGACACCCAATAGCATTCTTGAGCAAAACTTTAGGCCCAAGGGCACAAGCTCTTTCTACTTATGAGAAGGAATGTCTAGCCATTATCCTAGCAGTTGACAAATGGAGAGCTTATCTGCAACACAAGGAGTTTATAATTAAGACTGACCACCAGAGCTTGGCACATTTGACAGAACAGAGACTCACCACATCCATTCAACACAAGGCTTTTGTCAAACTCATTGGTTTGCAGTACAGGATCCAATACAAGCAAGGGGCACTTAACAAAGCAGTTGATGCTCTCAGCAGAAAAAATGAAGAAACTGAGGTCAATGCAGTAACAACTTGTGTGCCTGCTTGGACAAGTAATTTGATCAATGGTTATGCTAATGACCCTGTTGCTCAAGAAATTTTAACATCTCTGGCAGTTCAGCCTCAAGGGGAAGGGAATTATACACTTCAAGAAGGAGTAATCAGATACAAAGGGAGGATTTATGTGGGTTCTAATGCAACATCACAAGAAAATATCTTGCAAGTATTGCATTCCAGTGGGATTGGGGGCCATTCTAGGATTACTGCTACTTACCAGCGAATTAAGTCCCTGTTTGCTTGGCCCCAGCTGAAACAGAGTGTGGAGGAATATGTTAAGAAATGCACAGTGTGTCAACAAGCAAAGATAGAACATACCAAGCTGCCTGGCTTATTACAACCATTACCTGTGCCCAAGCAAGCATTCGACATTGTCAGTATGGACTTCATTGAGGGACTACCAAAATCGGGTAATTCTGACTCTATATTGGTGGTCATTGATAAATTCAGCAAGTATGCTCATTTTATACCACTGAAACATCCCTACACAGCAGCTCACATAGCTCAGGTGTATGTTGACTATGTCTATAAATTGCATGGGTTGCCCCTGAAAATCATATCTGACAGAGACAAAGTGTTCACCAGTAAGTTTTGGCAAATGTTGTTCAAACTGACAGACACAGAACTGAACATGAGCAGTGCTAGGCACCCTGAAACTGATGGGCAAACAGAGAGATTGAATCAGTGCCTAGAAACATATCTGAGATGCTTTGTTCATTCCTGTCCAACTAAATGGCACAACTGGCTATCTCTGGCTGAATTTTGGTATAACACTACAAATCATTCTGCTTTAAAGAGTACTCCATTTATGGTGTTGTATGGTAGAACACCAAGACAATTGGGGATTTCTGCTATAGAACCAACCAATGTTCCTGAACTTGATGACTGGTTGAAGACAAGAGCTGACATGAATAATGTCATTCAAAACCAATTGCACAGAGCTTGCCAAAGAATGAAAGCTCAAGCTGATAAAGGAAGAATGGAAAGGGAATTTGCAATAGGAGATAAGGTATATCTGAAACTGCAACCCTATGTGCAAATGACAGTGGCCAGAAGGACAAACCAGAAGCTATCATTCAAATATTTTGGTCCTTTTGAAATTCTGCAGAGAGTGGGAGCTGTAGCCTACAAGTTGAAGCTACCTGCTACAAGGAAAATACACCCGGTGGTGCATGTATCTGTTCTCAAGAAAGTTGTAGCGCCAGACACTCAAGTCTGCCCGGATTTGCCTGATATCTGCTGGGATCAAGATAATGCAGTCACTCCGGAAGCCATTCTTCAGACAAGACTTTTGAAAATGGCAAATGGCACTCATTCCCAGGTGCTGGTTAAATGGACAGGTATGCCTCCACACATGTCTACTTGGGAGTCTCTCTCTGATATGCAGGAACAATTCCCGGATGCACTGGCTTGGGGGCAAGCCAGCTCTCAAGGAGAGGGGCATGTCACGATCCCAGGGCCTAGCACGGAGAAGGCCAAGGAACCAGAGGCCACTCAAGCTCTCAGGCGTAGCCTGCGAGCAAGGAAGCCCAAGACCAAGGACTAAAGCTCGGCCCAGGCCCACTGAAGAGGGCGTCACACGCCAACGGCCATCTACTTGTAGCTCACGGCAAGTGAGAGAGGGACATCGATAGACAGACTGTCTCCGCACCTGCGTGTGCTATCTTCTTCCTCCTTCCCCCTTCATGCCTCAAGAACCCTAGATCCTCTCCATCTCAGAGAGATCTTGTATCAGACCTGTATTGCCGACCAGTGTGTTGCTGGTAGATGTTACAATCGTGACAGTCTTCTTCCTCCTCTCCCTATCCCGATCGGAACAGAGGAGGAGCAAGGGTGGCTCGACACCGGCGACGGCTGGGTGGCTCTGGCGGGCTTCTTCGGACGGCGAGGACGCCGGCGGGTGCGGGACGGCACGCCGCTCTCGTCCAGAGGGAGATCCGGCGCCGGGGAAGAGCGGAACGGGGTGGCTGCTAGCCCGGGGTGCGGCGGCTACGAGCGGCGGTGGACGCGGCGCTACGGCCGGAGAAGGAGAGAGGCAGGTTGGGGGCGGCCTCGCGGTGAAGTTCTGCGCCCGCCCGGTGCAGCCGTTGCGCCGGGGAAGGGAAATGGCCGTGGCAGCTCGAGGTGGCCGCGAACAGAGGCGGCGGCCGGAGTTGGGGGCGCGCGGCGCCTGAGGCACTCCGGCGAGGACTGGAGGAGATGGGGAGGTGCGCCGGAGTGGAGTGGAGCTGGTGGTGCGGTCAGGAGGGGGAGGGGAGAGCTAGGCTCGCCAGAATCAAGCCGGTAAGGCGGCGGCCATGGCGGACGGCGGCGGCCAGAGAGTGGAGAGAGGGGCTCTAGTGAGCTTGGAGGGCCGGGGACAGAGCGGCGAGGAGCGGAGGAGGTCGGGGCACCTATTTATAGGCCCGGGGCGAGCTCGGGAGGGCTCGAGAGGCCGCAGGCTAGCAAACATGGTGATGGCAGGGGCGGCCAGGTCACGGGCACGGCGATGGAGACGCAACCACGGCGAGATAAGGCGGGGCAGCAGAGGGGAATTGACCGCACGAGCATGGGCTAGCTACTGGACATCGAGAGGGCTCGAGAAGAGGAGGGAGCGGACGAGCACAGTGCCACAAAGTGCCAGAGCACGTGGGCGTGCATGCCGGCCACGTAGTCACCGCGTGAACAGGCGCACGTGGTGCACTACGATCGGCCACATCGTGTCTGGGTGATAGGTCATTCCTCAGAGAAGGCCGTGAAGGAACGAAACGAGCACAGGGATGTAGGAGGTGACTAGAGGAAGCTTGGAGACAAAGCAACAGAAATGTGTTTGATGTGAGCTGAGAGAGCTTGAGAAGGAGATAGACTCTGGTCTTTGACTGAGAGTGATCACTCACTAAGATGATCATCTCTGCAAATTTGCAGCTCATTTGGATGGATATAAATAGCACTTGCTGTAGAATGGACCCTACTGGTCAGAAAGGCAAACTTTGATGTGGCACTCGCATACTAGCTTGCATTGAGCTGAAATTTGGAGGAGGTTAATTATTTGAGAATATGAAGCTACTGTAAAAGTTTCATACCATTTGAAAATACGAAAATGGTACTTGCTTCACAGAGCTTCAATCTGGTCGGAAACTTAGAAAAATAGCTGGGGGAAAATGGCTAAATAAAATGAGCCAAATTTTGGTGGAGATATAATATATGGATAGGATAATGCTCTGGTAAATTTTCAGCCCTAGTTAAGCAATATGAAATATAGTTGCTTCCCAACAG
This sequence comes from Elymus sibiricus, assembly GCA_039707655.1. Lineage (NCBI taxonomy): Eukaryota > Viridiplantae > Streptophyta > Magnoliopsida > Poales > Poaceae > Elymus > Elymus sibiricus. The sequence continues at coordinate 403,444,791 of CM077668.1, forward strand.
GAAAATATGAACAGAAACCAAGATTTGATGGTATGCTCACATAGATGTTTGGATAAGGTTGCAATTTGGTGGAGAGCAATTATATGAGCATATGAAGGTGCTTGCAAAATTTCAACTCATTTGGATCATCCTAGATAGCACTTCCTTCATTAAGCTTCCAGTTGGCCAGAAACTTTGGAAAATTGCCAAGGAAGATTTATTAGCCCAATTGAGTTGAATTTTGTCAAGAGGCAATGATATGAGTAGGAAAGAGTGCCCAAAAAGTTTTAGAGCAAGCAAGCAATTAAAAATGGTACTTGCTTCTCAAACTGCCAGCTGGGGCAGAATCAGAAAAAGAATATTTGTGCAATATTTTTGAACATGGCAAGGAAAGGTTTTGACATATCTGAGCAAGATATGTCCCAAAGGATTTATTGGAATTATTTGGGAATTTTTGGAAAGGTAGAAATGTGGGTTGCTTCACAACCCAGGGCAAACAGGGTTATTCCTTTAATAGAAAAAGGAATATTCCCAAGAATTTGAATATTGGGATTGGGACCAAGATGGAGATGACATGAAGATGAGGTGAGATTGAGATTGGCAATCCACTTGGGAACCTAGGAAGATGAAATCTTCCCAAGTTTCCAGACAACACAGCCTCAGCAAAGCAAAAACAAAGCAAACTCAAAGAAAAGCAAAGGAAAAAGAAAGGACTGAAATCCAGGGTGTTACAGTATGTGGAGCTCTTTCTTAGACTTTGTTGAATAAAGTTGAATTGTAATTGCTTGTTGATTAAGAACATAGGTTGTTAAGTTTCAAGAGAATGCATTGTTTTGAACCATAACATGTGAATTGGTTGCTACTTGGTCATGATGAGTTTTATGATAATAAGTTGCTATTATGATGCTAGGAAAAGTGATTGAAATTATCATTGATCAAACTTATGCACTATGCTAGCATCCACACTTCATAAATTATTTCTTTTATCATTTACCTACTCGAGGACGAGCAGGAATTAAGCTTCGGGATGCTGATACGTCTCCAACATATCTATAATTTATGAAGTATTCATGCCATGTTTATAACAATTCTATATGGTTTTGGTATGATTTGATTAGAACTAACCCGGACTGACGCTGTTTTCAGCAGAACTACCGTGGTCTTATTTTTGTGCAGAAATAAAAGTTCTCAGAATTGGATGAAACTTTTTGACAATTTTTTTGGACCAAAAGAGACCCCTGAAGCTTCGTGGAAGGACCAGAAGAGCCACAAGGTGACCACATGGCACCAGGGCACGCCCCAGGGGGGTGGTGTGCTGGTGCCATGTGGGCCACTCGTAACTCCCCTTCATGTGAAACCAACGCCAAAAAATTCTATAATTAGAGAAACCCCCAGAAATAACCCTAGAACTTGGACTCCGCCGCCGCAGGCCTCTATATCCTCGAAATACCATCTAGAGCCTTTTCCAGTACCCTGTCGGAGGGGGAAATCATCACCGGAGGCCATCTTCATCATCCCGGCGGTCTCCATGACGAGGAGGGAGTAGTCCAGCCTCGAGGCTAGGGGTATGTACTAGTAGCTATGTGTTTGATCTCTCTTTCTCGTGATCTTGAGATGTCATGATCTTGATGTATCATGAGCTTTGTTGATATAGTTGGATCATATGATGTTTCTCCCCTCTCCATCCTTGTTGTGATGAATCGAATCTTTTCCCTTTGAAGTTTTGTTATTGTTGGATTGAATGTTTAGATATGGGAACACTTGAGGTATGTCTTGCATAATGAATACCCGTGGTGACAATGGGGTATCATATTGATTCACTTGATGTATGTTTTGGCACTCAACTTGCGGATTCCCGAGGTGGCATTGGGGTAATCTATGCATAGGGGTTGATGAACGCTTTCATTATCTTTTCTCCGATAGAAACTTTGGAGTCTCCTTGAAGTTCTTTGTGTGGATTGAATATTATGATTATGAAGTTGTTTGATGCATATCGTATAATTAACTCATGGATACTTTGGTGACATTGGAGTATCTAGGTGACATTAGAGTTGGTTGATGTGTGTCATATGGTGTTATTTTAGTATGAACTCTAGGGCTGTTTGTGACACTTATAGGAATAGCCTAATAGATCGATCGGAAAGAATAGCTTTGAGGTGGTTTCGTACCCTACAAACAATTTCTATCTTATGTTCTCGGCTAATAGGAACTTGGGAGTGATTCTTTGTCACTTATTGAGGGATTATTATATGATCCAATTATGTTAGCATCGTTGAGAGATTGCACTAGTGAAAGTATGAAACCTAGGCCTCATTTTCAAGCATTGCAATACCGTTTGTGCTCCGTTTTAATATTTGCTACCTTGCTGTTTTTTATTGTTCACACTACAAAAACTCATATCTACTATCCATACTACACTTTTATCACCATCTCTTCGCCGAACTAGTGCACCTATACAATTTACCATTGTATTGGGTGTGTTGGGGACACAAGAGACTCTTTGTTATTTGGTTGCAGGGTTGCTTGAGAGAGACTATCTTCATCCTACGCCTCCCACGGATTGATAAACCTTAGGTCATCCACTTGAGGGAAAATTACCGCTGTCCTACAAAACTCTGCGCTTGGAGGCCCAACACGAGTCTACAAGAACAAGTTGTGTAGTAGACATCAGACATCGCCACCAAGGTCGACGCCGACGGCCGCGTTCGGCCCCAAATCCCCACTCTCCTCCTCCCACATTAGCCTTGTCGCCTCCTGCACTGCTCCTTAGCCTCCTAGCGTAGTACTGTGCCGAGAGATTCTAAGTTTACCTCAGCTTCGAGATATTAACAAGCCAGATTTTGGCCGGTGCTCAAGAAGGTATGCACCAAAATTTTATCATTTTATTACCTTTTTCGTTTGGATATTGCCTTGAAATATGAGTAGACCGGCACATCGTTGGAGCAATTCTAGGATGTGGTATCTTTTGGTTGAAGTGCCTTTGAGGAAAAAAAATGCCCATTTAAACTATTGAAAGTAGTTGGTTTACCCACAACCTTTTTTCTTATTTGCAACTGGTGTTCGTGGGTTGGGTCGGCTTATCTTTTTGATGGAGTGTTTAGTATAAATTGTGATTGGACTCAAACGTGCTTGTGATTTCACGACAATTTACCTATGCCAGGCACCAAAACCTACTGTGACACTCAGTTTCTTCGGAGCCATACTACCCAACTCTAGAGATCCTTAGTACCGATATCATCGAGCCTGTCCAGCCATAGCCGGGTTTAACATAATGTCTGAGTTGTCCTTGTCCTGCCCGCATGGACAATCCAAGAACATGAAGTCCTTCCCCTTGACCTCCCCTCCCCTCCCGTCCCCGCCGCCGGATGGATTCTGCTGGGCTAAGCCCGTGCGATTTGGCAACGGCGGGTCCCTGACGTAATATTCTTTGCACGCTCCTCGAAGAGAAAAAATGTTTTGGCATGGTAGGTGTGAATTATTATATGTTTCCTTATGTATAATTTTTTTATTTGTACTTTAAACATTATAAGTCCGGTGTGCATGCAAGGTCAAACTTTCTAGATCACTAATTTTTTATTCATCAATTTGTTTTAGTCTCTCAACCATATATTTACTAATGAAGGTAATGGCTCCTTACACTTGGTGAATTAATGAGAAAGGTAATTTAAATAATTAAATGAACTAATTCTTTATGGTGGCAATGAGCATGTCTAAAGGGATGCACATGTCTCCTAGGGAAAAAGAGAACACAGTTAACCAAAATCAAGTGCATCGAGGATGCATCACAATTTGGTCTTGAGCGATTGAACCATGGGAGAGTGATTTTCGTCTCCCATTGCAACGTACGGGCATGTTTGCTAGTGGTATTTATACACGGTTATACAAATTTTGATACAGTAGCAATTAAGAGATTGATATATCATTATGATCATGATGAGTTATATATCATTGGGCTACTAATCCAACTTTTGGTCACTTTGGATCCATCCACTTGAATCTAATCCGCGTTCCTTCCACCCAATGATATAATAACTCATCATCATCCAAATCATCATATTCATATAATAACTCATGCATCATCATCATCGTCATCATCATCATATTCATATAAGAACTCATGCATCATCATAATAACAACTCATCATCATAGTCATATAAGAACTAGCTCATCATTCTAGCACAATGTAGCACATAACTCATCATCATCATCATCATCATCATGGTCACAACCCCTCCTCATCATCATAGTCATAACCAACACTATCTAATTGTTCTTAGCACGTGATGGGTACTACCTAATTAAGACCTGCTACTCTCTCGAAGGTAAAATAACATAAAACAGGTAAACCCCTGAATCTCCATTATGGAGAATAGAGATCAACCTGTCTCCCATTTGTGGGTTGCACTTCATGTTGCCCCCAAGTAGTTCCCTGTGATCATTCAGAACTTTTCTCCAGTCTTTGATTGTGAGGACTTCATCTCTTCGAGAAATCGTGTATGCACTGCGTTGACACGTAGGCCAACTTGGCCATAAGCTAATAATGTTCATGTCACCTTTCAGATGCATAAGACGAGGCACACAATCCGCTAGGAGTTTCTGTTGAAAAACATCATAATAAAATACTTAGCAAAATGTAGTTTAGCTTAAGAAGAATGTATGCAAAAGATGCACTGGTGACATAATTAATAGGAAAAATCTTACCATGATATCTCGATGGATGTTACCGTAGTTCAACATGTGGACTAGTGGCACGTATTGACCATAATTTGGAGGAATATGATGTTTTGTCTTGAAAGTCTCAACATCATTAATCCATGAAACAAAATGATTTATCTCCTCGCAAGTTAGTTCAGACCCATAACTGTAGTAGGTTTTGTCTACTACGTTCCGTATATTTCTTGAAGAATGGAAATAAGCTGCCAATGGAAGCTATTAACTATTTTTAAATAAATAATATAAATTACTTTATAAATATGTTTGAGAAACTCACACAGAGGTAGAACTGGAAGCGTATCCACATCGACCCAAATGTCAATATTATCTTCAATGTCATCTTCAGGACGAATATCGAAGGTGACATGCATACCCTCTTGAAATCCATATACCTTGCATAGTGCTATCCAATTCGAGCAACCAAAATGGGAGTAGGCCACTGCATTGTGTAGCTTAACTGCAAAAGCGTAACCATGTTGGGTCCTCAGGTGAACTCTCTTCGTCTCCATATTCTCATGATGTGACGCCCCAAGACCGACGCTCCAGATGCCTTCCATGTTTTTCGTGTTAGCCACGTCAATTATTTTGTTTGTTGCATTCATCATCACATCATTCGCATCATCCGCATTGCATCGGTAGCCCGCTGCCATCATTTTCAAAAAACTCACATCCGTTCATAGTTGCCGCTTCTCCCCGTTGCCTTTTGTTGACCGTACCAAGTCCAACTAGACCGCTCTCTTCTCTCATTTCTCTGAGCCCATCAAAACCCCCCTTGTCTCTGTGGCCTTTTGGCAGACCCCGTTGTCTTTGGTTTCCCCTATCGTCTATTGTCCAGCCTCTCTGCACAGTGCACGGACCCCTCACAACATTGTTCGAAAACTGTCCCGAACCCGAACTGCACGGTCGTGACCGATGGGTCCGGATCAATCCCAAATACCCCCAAACATCTTCGGTTACTTTATCGGACTGCCCAAAACTATTTTTCTCGACCGTCCAATTTAATCAGAGGATCCAACCTTAGTCCGTCTCCCCTATATATATTCCACTTACGTTCCAAATCAGACTAACCCTATGAATTAGGAGGCTTGTCCCATCCTCCCATTGCGCCGCCGCCACTCCACCCAGTCTCTTCTCCCTCGGGATCCCTCCCGATCCACCCACCAACCTCCATCGATTTCCCCATCCACCAACCAACGCCACCTCCTTTGCTCCCGAGACCCCGGGCTCCTCCTGTTCGATCCCTGCACCGAGCACCCACATCGCCGCCTTCCTACGACCTTGCGCCCGTGCAAGCAGACCTCGACCACTGGTGCTCCACCTCGACCCGTGTTGCGCTTGTCGAGGACCCCATGGCGTCGTCCTCTGTTTTCTCTCGATTTCCCTGCTCCATCTCTCTCTCCTCTGTAACCTCCCATCTCTCTCGTTTCTCCCTGTGTACAAGAGGACAACCATGGAGCCCCGCAGCACCTCGTCCTCAACCATATCCCGGCGCCGGCGAGCCATCACCTCTTACCGATGCCCTCCGCCACTCAGGTGAGCCCCCGTCGCGCGCCTCTCCTTTTCGCCTTGCTCCCTCCTCTCGGACTCATCTCTCTCTCCCGTTTCTGTGGACAGGAAATCAACCATGGCCATCCGTCCATGGAGATGAGCCGCGCTGCCCTAGTCACCTGCGACCTCGGGTCGCCTCTGCTTCGTCCTTGCTGTCCGCATGCGCTCCGTTGAGCCCTGCCGCTGCTTCCCTTCCCTTGTGTTCTCTCTGCCCCAGCTACATCTTCTCTGAATCCCCCCCGCCATAGACTTGCATCTCCCGTCGCCGCTCTGCTCAGTTCGTCGCCGTCGCGCCGCCTTGCCTCCACTCCCGTGACCCCGCGCCGGTCAGCAGCAACAGGTCGCCAAGCCTCTCCCTTCTCTTTCGCCGCTTCCTCTCTTTTCCTCTGCTCTGAAGTTCTCTCTGTTTCTCTGCTCAGGAGCACCATGCCATGGCCGCCGCCTGTCAAGACCCGTTGCCGGACCTCGTGGGTCTCTGTCCGGCCGTATCTGCCCCGTTCGCCCGTGCCACTGCCTACGTTGCCACGCCGCCCTCCTCGCCGGCACACCTCCTGCCAGCCGCCATGGACAGCGCTGCCGCTGCCTCTTCTCGTCAAAGGAGACGAACGCCAGCGCCCGCCCGTGGTCGCGTTAACCACTGGTCAGCTCGCGTGGGCCCCACCTTCAGGGACCGTGCCAAGTCATGCGCCTGGGCCGCCTCCCCTTCGCCAGATCCGGCCACTACAAAAAAAACACATCCGTGACATTATGGCCCGAACGATTTTTTTCTGTCATGGTTATGACACTTCTATGATGATAATTGTGACAAAAACACGTATCATCATAGATGTGGTGGGCTCCTACTTCTATGACAAAAAATCATGATAGAAAATAGGATTTTCGTCCTGGGCGGGCCGGGGACGCACCTGCATGACATTCTTTGGGCCGTCCATGACATAAAAAATCGTGGTAGAAGTGAGGCCGAGGAAATTTTCGTGGAGTTCCCGGTTACGGTGGGTGGTCGGGGCCGAGCGATGCAGTGTGGTTTGCGCATTTCTCTCTCGTACGTACGTGCGCGTGGTGTGAGCCATGTCGCTATAACTGAACCCGAGCGATCGCACTGCTACGTATTGAAGCCGATCAATTGACCCTTCGCTGCTAACTGAACCCGACCGACTCCTTCCTTCGCTGCTAACTGAACCTGATTGGTCGCTGCTGCTCCTTACTGAAGCCGATCGAACACCCGTGCAAGACGTAGCTAGCTAGCCGGTTGGGTTGCCTCTGGATGAACAGTGCCCGTTGCTGCCGCGCGCGTGATACGTAGAACGAGTCGAGACGTGGTGAGTCCAGCCGGTTGGGTTGGCTGTTGATGAACAGTTCCCGGTGGGGGTTGGATGAACAGGACCCCGGCCGTGTGTAGGTGGTTGCCGCTGGATGAACAGGACCCCCTAGTAGTAGGCAGTTGCCGCTGGATGAACAGGACCCCGAGGAGGCCGCCACACACCCAGCTGGTTGGGGTGGATGAACAGGACCCCGTGGAGGCCGGATGAACAGTAGCCGGTGGAGGCTGGATGAACATTAGCCCGTGGATGAACAGTGTCTGGTGGAGGATGCAGGAAGTCGACGGTGGATGAACAGTAGCAGGTGGAGGTGGAGGAAGTCGACGGTGGATGAACAGTAGCAGGTGGAGGCTGGAGGAAGTCGACGGTGGATGAATAGTAGCCCGTGGAGTCACGTTTTGCGGTACGCCACACCCCTCCCGATGAACAGGACCCCATTTCGACCGTAGGCGGTTTGAGAGAAGTCCATTTCCTCTGTTTTGCGGTACGCCAGACCCCTCCCGATGAACAGGACCCCGTTTCGACCCTAGGCGGTCAAGCAGAAGTCTGTTTCCTCTATTTTGCAGTACGCCACACCCCTCCCGATGAACAGGACCCCGTTTCGACCCTAGGCGGTCGAGCAGAAGTCCGTTTCCACCGTTCTGCGGTACGCCAGACCCCGATGAACAGGACGTATTCCGACCCAGTCGGTTGCCTCCCAATGAACACGACGCGGTTTAGTCCGTTCCGACCCAGCCAATTGGCTGCCGATGAACACGACGCCGTCGCTGTACGCGTTCGAGAACCCGCCCGTATGTACGTACGTGGCTGTCTTTTTTGCAGCGTGGTTGTACGTATGTGTACACGATTTAGACGGGACTGCCTGAACTGCTACCGCTCCTTTTTTTTAAACATTGCTACCGCTCCTTACTCGGCCACGGTTGATCGTGGCAGACAGACCGATGGACCAGTATGTACGTACAGGTTTGCGACCAGAATGACAACGCTACGTACGCTTCGACCGGGTGGGTCCCAGCTGTCAGGGGATAAGGAGGCATTTCCTTGCGTGTGAAATATAGATGGTGGATCCGAGCTGTCAGGGGGAGGATTCATTTTTTTGCGTGTAATAAGGAGGCACTTCCTTGCGTGCGAAGATGTAGCTGGTGGGTCCAGCTGTCAGCCTCACTGCATACAGTCCTCTTTCGATGGCTATCTTTTGTTGACCTCGCCGCGCGGACAGCACCAAGGCGCTGGACGACGGCGAGGCCCATGTAGGGAATGACGCGGAGCCGGGGAAGACGCGGAGGGGAGTACGAGGGTTGACTGGTTCGGCTGTGGTGTGAGGCTGCCGTCGCCGCAGAATAACAGGGGGTGTGTGTGAGTAGAGGGATGCCCTGGCCAGCGGTGGGAGTAGGAGGGGGCGATGAGGCCTGCGCGGCAGCACAGCCGGCCACGGGAGGCAGGAGCACGCGGTCCCGCCGGCGCTGGTTTGGGCGGCTGGTGCAAGAAAATCAGAGGTTGAAGAAGCAGCACGACCGTTGGATTATCATCCAACGGTCACTGCTGATAGAATCGTTTGTTGACTAAGTTGACCAAGCCCTGCGTACGCGTCAACTCAGTAGGGCCACAAGTCAGCCTACAAATATGGTGGGCCCCAGTTGTCATGGGGAGAAATCGTTATTTTTCGCTTAATAAGGAGGCACTTCCTTCCGTGCGAAGATATAGCTGGTGGGTCACAGCTGCCAGGGGCAGGATTCCTTTTTTTTCGGGTAATAAGGAGGCACTTGCTTGCGTGCGGCCATGGACCATGTGGGTCCCTACTGTCAGCCTCTGCACATACAGCCCTCTTCCGATATTGTCGTTTGTTGACAACGTTGACCACGCCGCGCCGAGAACACCAATGCGGTGCATGACGGCGAGACCCAGGAAGGGAATGACCCGGAGGCGGCGAAGCCACAACAGTGGAGGGATGTGGGTGAGTAGAGGGATGGCCTGGCCAGCAGTGGGAGTAGGAGGGGGCGGTGAGGCCTGCGCGGCAGCACAGCCTGCCACGCGAGGCAGGAGCCGACGGTACGGCCAGCGCTGGTTTGGGTGGCTGGAGCAGGAAGATCAGAGATTGAAGAAGCATGACTGTCGTTGGATTGACATCTAACGGTCTCACGCTGGTAGAGTCGATTGTTGACTAAGTTTCTTTTTTTGAAAAAACTTGTGTACGCATCAACTTAGTAGGCCCACAAGTCAGCCTCCAAATCTGTGGCAGACAACATACAACCCATTTGCTATTTTTTTTAATAATTTGCAGCCCATTTGCTAATTCCTAAGGAACTTATTACAACCCATTTTCTACCCAGGACCACGGTCAAAAGGTTCAACCTAATTTTGCATATTCGGTGGAGTCCGAACTTTTTTAAGCCAGAAATTTCGAGTCAGAAACAAACAAATTAAAAAACAATGAGCTTAAAATCTAATGATATTTAAAATCTAAAAATTGGAAGAAAAAACCTAAATTTGAAAAGAATTGCCAAATTGCTTTTTTTAAGGGGTAATTGCCAGTTTGCTGTTTTTTTATATTTCCAGCCCATTTGTTAATACTTATTACAGCTCATTTCATATTACTTATTGAAGCCCATGTTCTGGGCAAGCCGAATGGATCCATCCTTGTCTTGAAAGATTTGCAGCCCAGCAATTTGCAAAAAAATTATTATGACTTGCAGCCCATCATGGCTAGACCGAGTAATGTTAAAATAAACCTGGTAAGGGTAGTTTATTATGAAGGTTGATAATTTGTGCAAGAGTTGCGATGGGAGCATAAACATTCTAGTAAATTGAGCCATCATTGCACGTCTATGATTACATTGGTCCGTAAAATCTTAACACGTTTTGTAATGATTTTTTAACGTAATCAACATGATTAACCTGCCAACTTATAATGATAAACATTTATTTTGTAAGAACTTATTGATTTGCCAAATAAAATATTGTTTTATTTTCGTAAGGTAATAAGACTTGGACAATTGAGTTGGTTTTAGGGAAAACCAGTTGTAAAAAAATCAGCCCTGGGAGGGAAAACGACAACAGAAAATAAGGAACTAAGGTGAAAAGGGAACTTTACGTATTTCCAGTATAATAATATATGTATATGAACTAATAAAACTATAGGTACAGATAAGAAACCGGACGTTTTTTTAGAATAGAACTGGGCTGTGCGTTTTCTTCAGTAAAAAGAGTGGCATGCGGATGTTCTAAGAGAAAATATAACTAAGGCTGGCGGGCCAGAGGCCAGTTGATACCTGCTGGATCTTTGTGCCCCATTGTTGTCATGGGCTGGGCCTGTTAAAAACAAAACCTAGCCTGGGCAGTCTACAGCCCAGTTGATAGTTGCTTGACCTCAAAAAACAATATACCTGCTGGATCTCAGTTGTCAGTCTGTAGTTGTAGAATTCTCTCGTTTATTGACTACGTTGAAAATTTCATGGGTTTCACCATCTCAGACGTCAGCATTATTTTTCCATCGTGATAATAAGTGCATGCACTTGCTTGCGTACGGCCATGGACCTCCTGGTTCCGTACGGTTAGGCTCAGTATGGACGGGTCTTGTGGTTCCACGGACGAATTTCATGCAAATCGGATGATTTTCACTGAAACGGGACCAAATTCATTGCATTTTACATATTTCTTTTTATTATATGGAACGTTTTACATATTTCAACTAATAATAACCGACTAGGCCTTTTTTGAGTCCATGGGAGGCGCTTCACACGATCGAGGTCCCGACACTTAACTGTTCTTGAAGCCCCAAATCCATCGCTCCTCTCTTTTAACAATTTGCAGCTGGGCTTGGTGTGCCACAGCCTAGTCCCGACGTGCTGCGTCCAACTATCAGCCTGTGAAACCAGATGGATCCCCTGCGTACTCGAAGATGTTAAATTTTGGAGAACCAGGAATTTGAATGACAGGTGCCTATGGTACCCATAAAAAAATTCTGGTGTCTGAAAATTCGTTTCGCAACAAATGATTCAGTTTTATATCGACGTCGACCCTCGACATGATGGTTGGAAGAAAATGCCAAGTTCATACCGAAAGATCCTTAACAACAATACCAACTTGCAGACGACCAGGTAGAACAAGTACCAATACCAAACTAACTTATAATCTTTTTAGTCCTAGCCCTAGTGTTCGTCTGGTAGAAAATCTTGTAGCCGACCAGCTCCCGCTCCTTCTCTTGCTCCAGGTCCTCCAGGTGGTACTGGTGCATCACCCAGTTGGTCCTCTGCTGGTCGAAGTTCTTGTTAGTCTGCAGCACCAGAACTTTTTTTGCTGCCTTTCTGCCGGCTGTTGACCATCACCGGCATGGTATTGCCGGTCTTGTGCCACATCGCGTGCATGCCGCACTCCGACTGTATCTTGCGACGCGTCCGCGTGCCCCTTTTGAACGCCCTGGAGTTGCGCTGGAAGAAATGCTTGCTTAGGCCACTCAGTGTGATACCTGCAGTATTGGCGAATACAAGTTTTAGGGTAGTTGGCATTTTTATAACATCTTTGGCATGTTACAGTCACTTGCTTCACTTTTTATTTACTGTCAAATTGTAAATTGCTTCACTAAGTCCGCGTCTAAAAAGAAAAATAAAGGTCTAAACAAAGGAATATATTTTGTGCAAGTAGACGGCCAATCGGTGTCTAACCTGGAAGTTTCTCAGGATGGGTCTAGCATATGCCGTGCTCGCTGTCGATGGTTGGTATGAACAAATCGATTAGAGGGTGAGATCTCGCGCTGTCAGCACTCACTTTGGCCTGAAGGTGCTCGATCAGCTCATGATCCGTGGGATCGAACTTGATGCCAGCCGGCAGCACCGGCCAATCCTTCTTGGACTTGCATCGGTTAATTCCAGTTAAATGGTACTCAATGTATGATCAATCAATTGTTTAAGTAAATGATGAAATATTTCGACAGATAAGTGCTACTCCAAATCTAAAGTCCACAACACCCGAACAAACTGGGGTCTCGGCTTCATTACTACATGCATACTCTAAAGACTTGAAAACCCCCATAAAGATCGAAATCATCATACAGAGCGACGGGACGAATACTCACAGGAGCGGCCTCACTGGTTCCTTCCTTCATGCGGCTAGCTTGAAGAGCATCCTTGTTGAGATCAATTTTTTCAACGTCTTCCTTTTGACTACTTGCAATGAAGTATAGTAGCTCCAGTAGCTCATCGCTCATCATACCAACTGGATCGGAACAAGGCAGCGGCCGGGGGGCGGGGAGATCGGGAGAGGTGGGAGAGTGATTTTTGTAGAGAATGGGAGAGTGATTTTGTAGAGAATGGGAGAGTGATGTTGTACTACCAGAGGGGGGACTGCGCTTCGGTGCCTGCCTTTGTGCCTATGACATGTGGGCCCAACAAGTCCAGAGGGGTGAGGCTCAATTTGGTGAACCGAACACGCCGCCGGGACTCTTGTGTCACCTCACGCGCAGCGTGTTGTCACGTCACTACAATGTGAGGACATGATGAATAAGTTGACCGACGTATACTAGTACTACTAGTCGTAGTACTACTACTAGTCGTAGTACTACTAGTCGTACAACTACTACTTACTATAGTACGGGTAGCGCAATATACGGTATAGAGGACTACTAGTACTACAAATTTAGAAATGGAGTACATTCATCCAATCTCCAGGTTGCTTCCATATTGCGTTAAATAATAGTATTAGAGGGGCATTGCTAAAGGCTTAGTTTTAAGGGCATTATGCAAGAGTGTTTAGAAGGAGCTTAAAAACAGGTGCCTACACAGTTACAAGGATGTGCGACAGACTTTGTAGGCTACATCTTATATTTACTAATTGGAGGCACCATACGAGCGTTCACGTTAACCCACATCATCAATATTAAATTAACCATTAGATTTAAATTTAGTGGTCAAGATCTATTAAAGGCCCAGAGTAATTAAAAGAAAAACACCAGATACGTAAAGGGATAAAAAAGGAATAAACACACACGTAAAAGAACAGCCATGTCCTTCGAAAAACACATATATAAGGAATTAAACACGCATAAGAAAAAAGTGTTTTGACCACCTACTTAAGGCGGATCTCATTGGATTCGGTCGGCGTTTGTCTTCGGTGGATCCATGTGGATCCGGTCTTCGTTCGTCTGTGTTCGTGTGTCTACAGGTTGGATACTTCCGATCTACTCTTCTCTTCATCGGCGGCGGTTGCTGTTCTGGTGCGCTGGTCCTATGGGCCTTAGCACGACGACTTCCCGACTGTCTACTACAACAAGGTTTGCCCGGCTCCTATGATGGAGGGGTGATGACGGCGGCGCGCCTTCGGCTCGCATCAGTGCTTGTAGTCGTCGCTAGGTGGTCTATGGACCTGGATGTATTTTTTACTTCTGGTGTTCTTTGTACTATCTTGACTGTTGATGAATAGATTGGAAGTTTTCCTCGCAAAAAAAAAAAAACTCCCACGTCCATAAAAGAGTCCTGAGCTCCCACGTTCCATGATCTAAAAAGAACACGCACGTCCAAGTTCCAAAAAAGTGTGTGCCTTCTCCATGCTAAAGGGAAAAAGGCATGTTAAACAATCTTCATGCCCCACGCTAGACAAAGTCGGATCTAAATTCACATGGGAAAAAAAAAATCCTCAAGCCCCACGTTAAATTCACATGGGAATGCGCCCCTAAAAAAACACATAAATGAAAAGTCCTCAAGCCCCACGTTAAAAGGAGTCCACATCCCAAATCCTACAAAAACAATGGCCACGTACATGTTCCCTTGATTTTTTTAAAGGCGCACAATTGTTTTCAGAGGAAACACGTACAAATAAATGAGGCTAGCCTCATGTTTAGAAAAAAAGTCTAAGCCTGAATGAAACTTTTTTATTCCTACCATATGAAAAGAAAACCTGGCCATGAAAAAAATAAATCAAAGACGAGCATACGAAAATCTCCCACTATCTCACCACTTCAATTGTCATTTAAATATAATTTGTGACAACGATAACATATGTTCGAAAACAAAAAAAATCGCACACAAAAAATCGTATTTGAACATAAAGATGTAATTTTTATGATATTTCAAATAGAAATATTTACAACAAAATAATAAAATATCTAGGATAGTATATTCAAATCCAAAAATTTCTACGTAAAGGTGGTCCTAATTTCAAATATCTAAGGCATTATACTTTGTATTAAATCCAATTTTCTAAATTAATATAGGCGATATATATAATTAACATGTGCATTAAATATACTGGAGTATAAATTATATAATGTTTATATGGACATATCGTCGTCGCACTTATTATAAAAATGTGGATTATTGAAAACAATATGGAATCACACAACAATGTTAAGATAGAGCTTTTCCTAGCCCGTGCGGACGCACGGGTTGAGGACTAGTGAAGCCTAATTGATATAGTATATGACTTCTGCAGAGCATCTCCATCATCATTATCAGTACATGCTACGCAGGTGAGTTAGGATGCACTTGATCCCAGAAAGGTATCTATCCTACAAACTAACTACAGTATATAATATCCAACAAAAGAGGGTCATGCTACAGCAGCAGGATACATGGCTCAGTCTAGATATCACTATGAATCAAGTTGTGCATATTTGCTGTTGGCATGAACCACATGGCCGCATGTCGGGTTTGTAAAAAGCCATTCATCGCTTGGAAGCTTGATGCCTTTCACACACTGAAGATCATCTGGCAACAAGCTGTGTCGACGAATCTCTGGATATGGTGATTCATGAAACCCATGGTACGATGTGTAAACACAGCCCCCCTGGCGAATGGAAGTTTCATAGCACGGTAATCATCGCTGGTGATATGATCGATGATTGGTCGGATGATCGGATAATTGAGCCCGAGGAACAGGGAGTGGTTGCCGAGGCTGTAAACCTGCCTCCAGTTGAATACGCCTGGCCCAACGGAGCTGGGATCTTTCTCGAACACGAAGCAGCCATAGCCATCACAGTCGTGAACGCCCCACACATTGTACTGAATTTGGTTTGATGAAATAGTTTGGTCACTTTGGTACGTGCGAATGAGCATCAAATGCCCACCTTCAGGTGAACGAGCGATAAACCACCACCCATTGACTTGTATATTTCCAGGTCCTGGAATTATAAAGGCCAGCGCATTTGCGTCTGCTGCAACAAATCAAATTGGGGACCGAAAGGACAAAAATATACAATCAAGTTCAAAGTATGTGTGGAATTAAGTTTATTATAACAGTGACACAGATAATAGCAAGAGAATTGCAATGCCGTGGTCATAATTATACCCCAGTTTTTTTTTAAATAAGCCAATGGCTTTCATATTCTAGCAATATGTCATGGTTCAAACATCATGTAAAAATGAAGGAAAACAGCTATGCCAGGGCCTACTCATATATATTCTACCATAACAGTTACTACAGTTCTCATATCAACTCTAGCAATAACATGCGTGGTTATAAAAATCTTGGAAATGAGAGTAACATATAGCAATCATGAGGTTATACTCATAAAATCTATTCTAACAATCATTAGATGCCAATTGTTCTCATATCAACTCTAACAATAACATGCGTGGTTATAAAAATCTTGGAAATGAGAGTAACATATAGCAATAATGAGGTTATACTCATAAAATCTATTCTAACAATCATTAGATGCCAATTGTTCTCATATCAACTCTAACAATAACATGTGTGGTCATAAAAATCTAGGAAATGAGACGAACATATAGCAATGATGTGGTTAGTCATACAATCATCAACAGACAGTCGTATTCATAAGGTAAAGATGAGATGAGAAAGAACAATTACACGACGATAGATTCCACCAGTATATGCAGCCAATCTGTGCGTCCACCGTGTAAACGATGCCATAGTGCACTATAGCATCAGACAGAAATGGGGGGTAAACAGGATTGATGATGAGCCATAACCATGTATGGCGACCGGATTCCAGATAGGCTAATCCCCCGTCGAACAAGGCAATGAGCTTGTAATCCATATAGTCTTCTGATGGTGTGGGCACTTCACAGATTACATCCTTCAGCAAACGGAGGTCGAACCAAAAGCTCGACGCGTCTCGTGCGTAGTAGGCAGGAGTGTCCAGCGGGCCGCGAGGCTCTATGCCGGCGGTATCCAACGATGGAAGGGTGATCTCTCGCTGGGTGTATTAATCCACGAGACGCCACGGACTACCGGATTGGTGGATGAGGACGATCCAGTTGGCCTTCATGCCTGCCCAGTAGTGGCCGCGCATGAAGGACAGGTGGGCGGGTAGTGGTAGCATGTCGAGGGGCACGACGGCAACCTCCGTAGGATCGTCAAGTCGGTGTCTGGGCCACCTGCGAGGATCGGGCATCAGCAAGCAGGGTTTCTTGAAAAGGGCCGGCCGGCCGCAGACGAGTAGACGGTACATAGAAACCGAGCATGCGGCCAGACGCACGGTGCTGAGCAGGTCCATACGATTACAGATCTGCTCCAAGAGAACATCGGAGAGGGAATTCCAATCGCGACTTTGCGTGACAATTGGTTCTGCCATAGGGTTTTTTAGGGCGCTGAGTGATTGGGGTTTTCGGTGTCTGCGAGCGAGCGGGGAAGTGGATGCGGGCGGGCGAGCGAAGAAGATGGCGTGTGTGGCCGAGCAGTGAGCGGGGGGATATGGTATGCGCGAGCTACCGAGGAAGATGGCGCGGGTGGCCGAGCAGTGAGCGGAGGGAAATGGTATGCGGCCGACGATGGGGAAGAGGGAATTCCGGAGAAGAGAGGAGGAAGAAGAGGGAAAGACGGGCAAGGTGCATTAAATCTCAATTCTACTAGTACTATTACTAGGATAGGATATACCGTCCTTCGGAGTGTAAATAGGTAAGCCGATGACATGTGGGTCTACGTCAAGAGGGCCCATATGTCAGTTAATGGAAGAGAGAGGTGCGTACGCATATTTGTGGAAGCGTGCTCCACTGCCAAACATGATGGCAGTACACGGTAAGGCTGATTTAGTAACACCAACACTCTGGCTCAGCTTATTAATTAAGTGTCCCATCTGCTGCAGCGTGTATTGTCACTTCACTGTGAAGAGTAGTTGAATAGTTCACTCTGACCGAGATGGGGAATAATGGATCGCCAAGACTTCCTATCTATCTATGCCTCTACTCTCATCCTGTCCAACAAGAAGAGCCATTGGCCAAGGAACCCGACGCCAATTATGTAGGAGTACTACTACTACTCCCTCCTTTCGGTTTATATAGAGGTCAATAAAAAAATCATCATCCAAGTACTCCTAGGCCCTCTTTGATTTGCAGGATTTTCAGAACGTAGGAATAGGAAAAATACAGGATTTGAGTGGCATGTCCATTTGAATCCTATATAATTAGCATAGAGTGTTTGATGCCACAGGAAAAACAAATGAATTGTAAAAAGAGGTTGGAGTGGATGCTTGATTTCCATTGAAATGTAGTACACTTGATTCCATAGGAAAAAGTCCTATAGGATTCAATCCTTTGAATCAAAGGACAACCATAGGAAAAAATCCTAAGGATTCTAACCCTCCAAAAATCCTATGTAATTCCTTTGAATCAAAGGAGCCCCTAGTAGATGATGAGTGCGCGAAGAATTTTTTCCAAAATTACTCAATAATGGGCTCCGTCCAGGTGCATAGGGCATCTTACCAAATATTTTCCGTGATCTTTAATTTTGATTTTGCATGTTTCTATTTTCGTTGGTTGACGCATTAAATAGGATTTGCATGTTGCTTTTTAGGCATTAATGACATGGGAAACTAACATAGTGGTTGGCTCCTCCCAATTTTCCAAGCGGGCCAAATAGTAGTAATTATTGTCATTGAGTTTTGGTTTAATATCATTCATCCAATCTCCACGCACCTTGGTCATAGTGGGGAGTATCATATACTAGTATCATGCATATGATACTAGTGTATGATACTACCTTCATAGTGCATAATATCATAGAGTAATATCATAGATGATCATATTTATTACCATGCATGACACAAAGTAGCATAGCATTTAACATGATACGGTATCTACCTATGTTACTCTAACCCTCTCTCTCTTCTTTAATTCTCTGCCACATCAGCGTGTTTGCTATTCCCGAGTGCATGATACCGGTTAAGATACTACCACTATGGCAAGAACCTGGACGGAGGGAGTGGTACTAGTAGATGATGAGTGCGCGAAGAATTTTTTTCCAAAAGTACTCAATAATGGGCTCGTTTTCCTCAAGAAAATTGTGTTTACGAACGTATTAATTGCAATGCATGCGTGCATGCATGAACAACAAAAGACCAGAACTTTTACATGCATTGGTGAAAACGTTTTCTCTTAATTCTTGCATGCAACATTTTAATGGGAGGGAGTTGAAGCCTCATGCATTCATGCATGCATGCAACACTCACACAGTCACACGTACACATGCACGCACGCAACACTCACGCATCCATGCGAGACACAGCACAAGACGCAACACACACGCTCACGCTCAAGTGCTCAACTTACACGTGCATCGGTGCATGCACACACATACATAGCCAGGGTTGG
Source organism: Elymus sibiricus (assembly GCA_039707655.1). Lineage (NCBI taxonomy): Eukaryota > Viridiplantae > Streptophyta > Magnoliopsida > Poales > Poaceae > Elymus > Elymus sibiricus. The sequence goes on from CM077668.1 coordinate 403,463,894, forward strand.
ACTCCTGTCGCGCTTGCGTAAAGTTTTGTTTAACTTATTTCTTTGCTCCGCCAACTGACAGATGGGACCCAGAAACTAGGTGCCAATTTAACCAGTCAACAAAGTGCGATGTAGACTATTTGGCCGGTCAGCAGGGTGCAATACGGTGCTCCACGGTGAGCTAGTGACCGTATAATCATAGCAAAACTATATAGTGACCGTAATGAGCGTAGTATGAAGTCCAGTGACTGTATTGTTACAAATACGTTGACCGCCAGTGAATTTCTCGTTTCAAATTAAGCCATATTAACCGGAAAGGACGCAGTATGGACTACAACTTTGATGTGTCCCGTCAACTCACATAACGAGGAGAAGCTTGCTTGCTACGCCCTCTCCCTCGCCCACGCGCGCGGTGGCTCATGGGACGAGGAGAAGCTTGCTTACTACGTACGCCTACGCCCTCTCCGTCGCCCACACGCACGGTGGCTTGCAGGACGAGCAGAGGGTTTTGACTACATCGCCCACTCCCTCGCCCTCGCCCTGGCGGTGGACGTGCAGCAGTCCACTCGGTGTCAAATTGCCAGAAGCATATTGTACTGTAGTATCATCATTGTTGGACCTCCCGAAGAGGCGAAGAGCCAAGCGCAAGGTTTATAGGAGTACTATAGCAAACAACCGCTACCGTATGATGCCGCCACGCCACCTATAACCAAAGCTGTGCCACCTTTTTTTTCTCACACAAAGCGTGTTGGAGCCCGTGCAACAGCCACACAAGTTGCACGTACACATAGGTCCTGTTTGGATCCATGGGTTAGAGTTAGTTTGAGCTAGTTGGGGCTCAAATAGCTCTGAAGTATCCAAACATGAGGGCTAGATTGGAGCTAGTTGCATCTAACCCACCCAAAAAAACTATCCCACCCAAGAGGTGCTAATTGGAGCTAGTTCTCATGGGGCCAACTGAAAAATCACTTTTCTCTCTCTATCCCGCCAGCCAAGAGGTGCTAATTGGAGCTAGTTCTTGTGGGGCCCACTGAAAAAACACTTTTCTCTCTCCATCAAGTGCATTTATTGTCAATCTAACCCTGTCATCCAAACACCTCTTTAGCTAGAGTTAGTTCAGGGTTAGTCATGAGCTAGAAACTAACTCTAACCTCTAGCTAAGTTAGAGTATCCAAACAGGGCCATAACACATTTACTAGTAAGTTCTAAAGGTGAAATGCCGACATGCCACACAAGTTCATCTCCACTTCATGTGATAAATTTGTGCACGACTACTCTACCTATATTTACAGTGGTACCATTTACCATACTCCACTTACACGTTATAGATGGGCTCCATGTCCTCCTCCACGTTCCAGTCCCAGGTGTTCTTCATAGATGGCACGATCCATAGCGGTGGGCAACGGGAATCATTGTCACAGCTTTCTAGTCCGGTTCCACACGATGGAGACTCATCCAAGCTGAAGTAGCATAAATCAGGGATAGCGTGTCCCAGCATGTCGGTCATCCGGTGGTGCGCACTGAAGGCACAACCATGCTTCATGAACGGTATGCCTTCGGTGTCGTGCACGGAAGGTGGCATATGTTTCACAATGGGGTAGCTGTCCCCAATGAAAAGCGAGTGCTCTCCAAGAGTGTTCCTCGGCTCCCACATAGCATCACGGGGGTCGAACTCGGCGCCGTTCATCTGGTACACGTGGCATCTCAGATCTGCACACATGGTGATGTACATGGTCAAGGTCCATGCATCATAATGTTGTGCTCAAATATGGCGCTCGGTAATATTGTGCGGCAAGTAGTATAGAGGAAGTACAATAACCGGCTTATTATACTACTATATAGCCACTCTTGGCTACATGGATGAGATAGTAAGACATGGAAAAACAAAAATGGTGGGAGCTAGTGGGTTGTAGTCTTCAAGAGCCTAGCTATACGCATCCTCCTAGGTAAAAAGTACTACTCCCGACGATCCATGCATGTAAAGTTTGACTAGCTTTATACGAAAAGATATCAACATTCACACTATGAAATCAATATGCGGACTAAAAAGAAACGGAGGGAGTACTAGTAGTAGTACGAGAGCGTTAAAAAATCTAATACTAAATTGAACTACATAGAACTAACAAGTCCCCTTCTGGCGGCGGCGGTGGCTGCCGTCGAGGATGATTAGGCAGAAGGCGAGGTCAAAAATCTAACTAAATTGTACAACATGGAGTACTAGTACTAGTAAACATGTCCCAGTCAAGAAAAGAAAAGAACTAACAAGTACTACTCCTCAATTGGAAAATGGAATACCTGGGTAGATGGTGACGGTCCGATCATGGTAGATCGTGTGACCTTGTTGCACATCAATGGTACCATGGGTAACGACTGCTAAGATAGTTGATCCCAAATAGCCAAAGTCAGCTACAAGGTTCCAGGTTAGACCGAATCGCGGATGCAAATGCACATCCAGGATTGGCGATCTGATTTTGATCGGGGGATGCCTGGTCCCTGCAAAATAATGGAGTACCGTCAGGGATGCAAATGATGGTTTGTGCATTTCATTTGTTATCTCCCGTACCGTAGGATGGCATCCATATGAAACAAGTCCCCTGGTTTTTCACCACGAAGATGCGGCCTACATGGCGCACGGCGTCTTCGAACATGTAGGGGTACAAATCTGCCGTGGCCAACATGCACTAGCCCCTGCCGTTACGGCCATTTGTATTGATGGCAATCCTTATGTCGAACACCGCGATGAGATAGTAAACGTCGTAGCTATGGTGCTTTGTCGGCGGGTCCGCAATTGCTATCTTCTTCAACCTCATGGTTGCATCATCATACGTATTGAAGCCCAGCCAGTCCAGAAGGCCGATCCCAATGGTGGAGAAGGGGTCTACTGTAACGGCCGCACTGCTGTGGATGTTGTGCAAAATGATGGTGGTATCCGGCCGGAGGTATGCAAGTCAATCTCCGTTGGCACCAACCCAAATCTCTATATGCGACGGTGGGCAGCGGAGAAATTACGGGATGGAATAGCTAAGTAGTACTATATTTAGAATATACACTACATGATCAAACTCCATGACTGACCTGCTCATCGGACAAAATCCGACTACCTCTCAACGTCGGCAACTCTAGCGGAGTCAACGTGCAACCACAACCACGTTGCGGTGGACTCTCCGATGGATGGTCCCATTGAATAACCTTCTCCTCGAGGACGCATGGAAGACCAACAAGCATGGCCTTCTCCCAAGCCTGTTTACGCACCATCTTAAAATAGTTGGTGCAGGAAGCACCGAGTCTTGCGGCGGTGAGGAAGTCGGAGCGGTGTGCGATTTCTCCCAGAGGATCATCGTGCAAGGTCTCCCAGCCCCCACGAGGAGGAGAACCGCCTAGCGAATCCATGGCAGCAGCGACGAACTGCCTTGGTCTCTTCAGGGGGAGGGGAACTGGCGAGGAGGAAGTTATGCGGGCACGCATTAGTGGTAGTGCGATGGTACTGTAGTACGTACTAGTAGTAGTGGAGTACTACGAACCACCATCGGTGCTAACGCCAATCTCCATCAAACGTTCGCTGGGAGACATGGCAGTTGCAAACGCCCGCGTTGCAGTTACATGCGTAAGGGTGGCAGTTTTGCCAAATACCATGGGCTTAAAAAAACGCCACCGTCAGATGGAAATCTGGCGGTTATATGGGCGTTCGCCAGGATTGGGCTCGTGGCGAACGTTCGCCAGGTACCATTACTACTGGTAGATGCTCATAATTAATTAAACAAATGTACAGGTGACACACACACTAACTACTTCTCGCATGCTGGCCAGACCCAAACGCCATCGTTCTCTTTCTCGTCCTTCTTGGCGGCAGCCCACCGTGCTTGTTGGACCTCTGCCCAGCTCTCCTCAGCATCGCGGTAACTACCGCCGCGATCCTGCCAGGTGGAGGCATCGGGCCATGCTGGCCAGAGGCCGTTGCTGTCCTTCCCGGCCTTCTCGGCAGCAGCCCGCCGTGCTTGGATCTCCGCCCGGCTCTCCTCAACAGCGCGTGCGGCAACTTCTTTCTTGCGGCGCCGGGCCTCTCTTTTCTTGAGTGCTTTCTGCCTTTTCCGCTCCTTCTGTGCGGCTTTGACCTCCTGTTGCTCCACTGCCCATTCGGCCGTGGCAGCTTCAAAGTCCGCCCACGTAGGTGTGCGGTCGCGGGTGGCGATGAACTCGGCGCGGCGGGAAGCCATCGCTTTGCGGGCTTTGATGAATTCGGCGTGGCAGGATGCCATCGCTTCCTTACCAGTTAGTGTGCGGCGTGGTGGCATGAACGGCGACACTTGGAGAGAGCTATGGGACGGGGTGGCCGGACAACCGTAGGAGTAGTAGGGGCTACTAGAGTAGAGGACGGCGCTGCAGGGGAGTCTCACGCCGCTCGTGGCGCGGCAGTAAAGCCGTCATAACACAAAACCCCACCACTCCCAGTAATAAGGGCCTGGTAAAATGAACGGACAAGCAACCATCATATCACTCCTGTCTTTATTGCATTTCATCTCTCTGAAGTTGCTACTTGTAAACTGCGTTGGATTTTTATCCCCGAAGAGGAGAGGATGATGCAGCACAGTAGAGTAAGTATTTTCCTCAGTTAAGAACCAAGGTTATCAATCCAGTAGGAGAACCAAGCAACACCACGTAAACAACACCTGCACACAAAACGCAAACCCTCGCACCCAACGCAAACGAGAGGTTGTCAATCTCTCGGCGTCAAGTAATGAGATTAAAAGGTATATGATAGACTGATAGATTGATAAATAAATAAAAGATAAAAATATGCAGCAAATATTTTTGGTATTTTTGTATGAGAAAACAAGATAGATCTTATGATAAAAGTAGACCCGGGGGCCGTAGAGTTCACTAGAGGCTTCTCTCAAGAAAATAGCATACGGTGGGTAAACAAATTACTGTTGGGCAATTGATAGAAAAGCAAATAATTATGACGCTATCCAAGGCAATGATCATGATATAGGCATCACATCCAAAACAAGTAGACCGACTCCTACCTACACCTACTACTATTACTTCACACATCGACCGCTATCCAGCATGCATCTAGTGTATTAAGTCCATAAGAACGAAGTAATGCATAAAGAACGATGACATGATGTAGTCAAGATAAACGCTAACAAGAATTCATCCCAACTTTTTATCCTTAATGGCAACAATACATGCGTGTCAATTCCCCTTCTGTCACTAGGACTGAGCACCGCAAGATCGAACCCATTACCGAGCACCTCTTCCCATTGCAAGAAGACCCAATCTAGTTGGCCAAACCAAACCAAAACTTCAGAGAAGAAATACAAGGCTATACTAAATCATGCATAAAAGAGATCAGAGAAGAACTCAAATAAAACAAGGATAGATCTGATCATAAACTCACAATTCATCGGATCCCAACAAACACACCGCACAAAGTCATTACATCGGATGGATCTCCATGAAGATCATGGAGACCATTGTATTGAGAAACATAAAGAGAGAGAGATCCATCTAGCTACTATCTACAGACCCGTAGGTCTATGGTGAACTACTCACGCATCATTGGAGAGGCGGCAAGGTTGATGTAGAGCCCCTCCGTGATGAGTTCCCCCTCCGGCGGAGTACCGAAGAAGGCCTCCAGATGGGATCTCGCGAGAACAAAGGCTTGCGGCGGCGGAAAAAGTATTTTGTCTTCTGTTCTGGGGGTTTTGGAATATCTCTGAATTTATAGTGGAGGAATTAGGTCAAATGGACGCAAGGGGGGCCCACATGGCACTTGGGCCCCCCCCCCCGGGGCGCGCCCTGGTGCCATGTGGCCCCCTCTGTGGTCTTCTGCCTTGGCTCCCAAGTTGGCGTTGATCCTTATCCCCAGAAAAAAATCTCCAAAAAGTTTCCGGACGATTTGATCTTATCTGATAGTAATTTTCTGTAAAACAAAAATAAGGCCGAAAACAGGAACTGGCACGTGGCAATAAGTTAATAGGTTAGTCCCCAAAAATGATATAAAAATGTATGAAATGATACTAAAAACATCCAAGAATAATAATATCATAGCATGGAACAAGCAAAAAAAATAGATACGTTGGAGACGTATCAATCATCCCCAAGCTTAAGTCCTGCTCGTCCTCGAGTAGGAAAGTGACAAAACAAATTTTTGATTGTGGAATGCTACCCAACATACTTATCAAGTTTCTTTTCATAGCATAGACATGAGGACTTGTATGATTCAAAGCAATAGTCTATATTTGACATGAAGACATAGATACTCAAGTGATGCTAACAAGCAACCATGCTTTTCAAAATAACAATGCTAAAGAAAATTATCCCTAGCCCATTATGCTCAATCATTGATCCATTCATGAAACACACTCGAATATCAATCATACTCCATGCACACACATGATCACATGACCCCCTAGTTGGTGCTTTTAAAGAGAAGGATGAGACTCAACATAAAAATAAATAGAAAGGCCCTTCGCAGAGGGAAGCATTGATTTACAGAGGTGCCAGAGCTCAAGTTTTAAAGGAGATGAAAAATTTATTTTGGGAGGCATGCTTTTCTCGTCAACAAGAACGACTTAAGGTTCCCAATACCTTCCATGCTAGATACATCATAGGCGGTTCCCAAACTGAAAATAAAAGTTTTGCTCCCCATCATCGTTCCATGGTTTTGAGACTTTTGTCCCTTTTTACCATTCACATCCGAAGGAGTTTGTTTTTCCACCTTTCCTTATTACAATCCATGGCTAGCCGTATTCACGGGTGCCCTCCATACCAACACATTCCAAGGAAATTTAATTTATTTTGGGACTGGGCATCCCTTTTACCACCACCCTCTCATGCAATGACAAGTGAATAAACACTCATCTTGAGAATGACATATCCAACATGGAATTCATCGGCCACCCCTCACCGCTTCATGAGCGATACGGGCACACAAAGAGAAATTTATTTTTGAATTTTTTCTAGAGATGGCACATGCAAATTTACTTAGGACGGCATTGAAATACCGCATATAGGTAGGTATGGTGGACACAATTGGCATAACAAGTTTAGGATAATGGATGCACAAGCAGAATTCCCGCTTAGTACAAATGGAGGCTAGCAAAAAGATTGAGAAGCGACCAACTAAGAAACCATAATGATGCACATGCATACATAAAACATAACCAACACCAAATAATGCACCACAAGTAGGATGTAACTTCATTGCATAACTATTGACTTTATGTGCTTGCATAGGGAATCATAAACCTTAACATCAATATTCATACTAGAGCATAATTACTCATGAACATAACTCACATATCATCATCTACATATCTCAAAACTTTTACAAAGAATCAAGTTGTTCATGTCCCATAAAATTTTTATGCTAATTTTCATCATCCCTCTTGAATATTCATCACATGGGGACCAAGCTCATAGCTTGTACAATTTACCATAACTATTTTCAAACTCACAAAAAGATATAAGTGAAGCATGAGAGTAAATTTCTACAAAATTTCTAGCATAGCAACTCTCAAAAAAGATATAAGTGAAGCAAGAGAGTTCATGTGTTTCTCTAAATGAAAAACACCACCGTGCTCAAAAAGATTTAAGTGAAGCACTAGAGCAACCACCTAGCTCAACAAATTTAAGTGAAGCACAAAGAGCAATTCTAACAAATCATGATGACATGAGGCTATCTCAAGAAAATGTGTTCAGAGGTGATGATTGTGATAAATTAAAAATAAAACAAAGCAAAGACTCATATCATACAAGACGCTCCAGGAGAAACTCATATCATGTGACGAATAAAAATATAGCCTCAAGTGTGTTACCGATAGTCGTTAGCAGAAAGAGGGGATGCCTTCCGGGGCATCCCCAAGCTTAGACGATTGAGTCTCCTTGGATATTACCTTGGGGTGCCTTGGGCATCCCCAAGCTTAGTCTTTTGCATCTCTTCATTCCTTCATCCATCGTCGTCACACCCAAAACTTGAAAACTTCAATCACCCAAAACTCAACAAAACCTTCGTGAGATCCGTTAGTATAACCAATCAAATTACTACTATAAGTACTGTTGCAAACCCATTAAAATTTTATTTTCCATTATAGGTACTGTGTTCTCACTTTCCCATGGCTTGCACCCCCCGATACAATCCATAGTTTCATTAAAACAAGCAAACAATGCATCAAAAACAGAATCTGTCAAAAACAGAACAGTCTGTAGCAATATGTCGAAAAGCCATGCTTATGTAACTCCAAAAATTCTGAAACATTAGGACAACGTGGAAAATTTATATATAAATCACGTGAAAAAAATTCAGACTCATTCGATGCTCAGGTGAATTTATAAAAAATTTGGACTGGGTGTCAAAGTTTCTGTTTTTCACAGAATTGAGTTCACAAACATCCACATCATCCCAAAGGTCTTACTTGGCATAAACACTAATTAAAATATAAAAACCAAATCAAAACAGAAGAAAATAAAGGGTAAACAAAAGAACAGAACCAATAAGTGAAAAATAAAAATTTATTTTATTCGTTGGGTTGCCTCCCAACAAGCGCTATCGTTTTACGCCCCTAGCTAGGCATAAAGCAATACATCAAGTATTGTCATCCTTGGATTTGATTCCATAGGTGGCCCTCATAATAGATTCATAGGGCGGTTTTATTTTGGTCCTTGGGAAGTGTTCCATGCCTTTCTTTAAAGGAAACTGAAACTTTATATTTCCCTCTTTCATATCAATCACCGCACCAATGGTACATAAAAACGGTCTTCCAAGAATCAAAGGGCAAGATGGATTGCATTCAATATCAAGAACAATAAAGTCCATGGGTACATAGTTCCAATTTGCAACAATAAGAACATCATTGATTCTCCCCAATGGATTTTTGATAGTAGAATCCGCCAAATGCAAATTAAGAGAACACTCATCCAAATTGGTAAAACCAAGAACATCGCAAAGAGACTTTGGAATTGTGGAAACACTTGCACCCAAATCACACAAAGCATTGCACTCAAAATTCTTAATCTTAACCTTGATAGTAGGTTCCCACTCATCATACAACTTTCTAGGAATAGAAATTTCTAACTCAAGTTTTTCTTCCAAAGCTTTCATTAAGGCTTCCACAATATGTTTAGTAAAAGCCTTATTTTGTTCATAAGCATTTGGTGAGTTCAACAAAGATTGCAACAAAGAAATGCACTCAACCAAAGAACAATTATCATAATTAAAGTCATGGCAATCCAAGATAGTGGGTACATTGCTAGCTAAAGTTTTAACCTCTTCAAACCCACTTTCAACAATTTTTGCATCAAGATTTTCACCCTCCGAATCATGGAGACGCCCTCTATATAAAGTTGACTCTTCTTCAGTCTCCTTGTCAACAAGATTAACACTACTAAACAAAGAATCAATAGAAGACACACCAATCATCTTGTGGCACCCCGCCTCAGAGAGACCGGAACACCCCGTATTCCAGACCAGAGATCAAGTCTTCTGGAATACGGCACTGCTTGGCATAGAACAAATCAGCTCTTTATTACAAATAACACTGGTACAAAGGTTCTGAAGGCATGAAGGTTACAGGGGCACGGCGACACCTCGCCTGCTATGGTAGTTCTATGCTAGCAGCGAGACATCTCGAAGCGGAATAACTTCTAGCAGCGGAACAACGACGACGGTGATGAACTCCACTCCGCAGGGACTCTGGCTGGGACGTATCCTAGAGCGCAACCTCGGGATCCTCGACAAACAAGCAATCACGGCATCACCTGCAATCTGGCATGACACGCCAGGTGAGTACTTTGAATGTACTCGCAAGCTCACAGCAACCAAAGCACTCAAGACATATAACAGCATGGCATTTACAAGTTAATCATCAAAGATGAACACGATACTACTAGAACAACATGAGCATGGCAACAACATGAGTATGGCATGTACATATAATTCATGATATGAACAGGATGATACTAGCATGCAAGGGGGTCGGCGTTTAAGGTCTCACGGACCAACTTACTCTGCTCGGAGGTTATCTCATAACCACAAACTTACCATCATGATCATCACATGATCACCTCAGGATCAACCAAGCTCGGTATCAACTATACCATCGTGATCATCACATGACCACACGGAGCTTGATCTCTACCTGTGATCATCGCATGACCACATAAAGATCAACCAACTTCTTTCTCATCGAACCGGGGTTGTTATTATTCAGGTTATTATTTCTGTCGACCCACAGTGTGACCTACTACGAACTGTGTCCATGACCGAGGACGCGGCTATCGGTAGTTTATACACTCTGCAGAGGTTAGTACACTGTACCCACACCACGGAACTCATGGCCTCGTGCTCCCATTCGGGTGGACCAACGACGTTCCGACAAAACCAGTCTATTGCATGACTGTAACACCCCCTGTCATTATGCTATAGTGATCACTTTGGTTAATGCCATGTCAGCATGTTTAACAGTGCCTAATCATCATTTGCATCATATCTCATTTCAAATTCCAAAATTAAATTGAAATTCAAATTAAAGTGTTAAATAAAAGTTGCTCAAATTGAAAACTAAAATGTTCATTAAATAGCAAATAATTCATAACTAATTATGTTCAGGAGAACAACATCACTAAAATTCACTAAGTGACTTAAACAACCTCAAACAGTAGCTAACAGCAATATTTTAAATCATTTTATTTAATCCATTTTACAATTGAAATCATATTTTACCCAAACTAGTTTTTGGTGGCAGGCAATAATGCACTGCATTTTATGAGCTAAGTCACATATTTAATAAAACTCAATTAGTGGCCTAGCAATTTCAAAACAGAAACTAAAACAGAAAACTGAAAATAGAAAAAGAAAAGACTTACCGCTTACTGTGCATCTGGGCCGTGAGTGCACAGTAGCTTGCGGCCCGGCCCAACCGCGCCTTCGTCCTCCTCCGTCGCGCTGTCGGCTGGCGCGCGCGACAGCGCCGCCGATCGCCGCACGTCGCTCCTCCCACGGTTCCCCGACGCCGTTAAGAGCATCCCCGGTCGCTTCTCCCTCCCCCCGAAACCCTAGCACCCCCAAATCCCCCTCTCTCGCTCGGCATCGTCCTCTCGCGCGAGCACCCGACGAAGCCGCCATGGCCGAGCTCGATGTCGTCGCTGTCGTCGTCATCACCGCCTGAGACCGAGCTCAAACGCTCCGCCGGCCTCTTCTCCTTCTTCCCCGACCGCTGGACCGAGCTCTGCGCCGCTACATTGCCGGATCGACCTCGTCCCCATCTTCTCTGTCGCTGGCGACCGCCGTCGATCCCCGTCGTCCCCGGCCTCCGTCTGCGCTCCTAAGCCGTCGAGGGCTTTCCTTAGCCGCTTGGTGAGCTCCTCCCCTTCCTCCCCTTCTCTCTCCCGCGCGTCTCCGTCGCCGTAGCTGCTGCCGTCGTCGCGCCCGAAATGTGCTCCGCCGCATCGCTCGCTGCCGTCCGTTTAGTCGCCGTCATGCTCAAACGAGCGCGGCTTCGTGCTTACTGCATCTGCGCGAGCCCAATGCGCCCACTCGCTCGCCTCCTAGTGCCCTACAACGCCCGATCCGGACGCGGCCGAACTCCGGCGAAGTTCCCGAGCTCGCCGCCGTCGCCGTAGGGCCCCTCCGACCGCGAGGCCGCCGTAGATCGATGCGGCTCGGCCTCCGCTTTCGAACGCCACCTCGCGCGCGTCGAATCGCCCTCTGTGGCCGGATTCCGACCACGTCCGGCGAACGCCGCCGCTGGAATGGTCGCCGGCGGCAAAACTCCGGCGACGCTGACCAGGCGCGGACGTGGCTCGGTCTGGCCCACCTCTGTGTGGCTGACAGCGGGCCCCGCGGGCCTAGTTGACTCGGTCAATGCTGACGTGGCCGGCCCCGTGTCTATGACATGTGGGTCCCGCCGAATTAAAACAATTTTAAATAAATAGAAATCGGTTAATTAATTAGTTAATTAAATTAATTAGTTAATCACTCACTGACCAGTAGGCCCCGCCTCTAATTAATCTGTAATTAGATTAGTTTTAAACTAATTAACCACTGTCTCACTCACCAGTGGGTCCCACTGGACCCACAGGTCAGGTTGACTCTGGTCAACCGCCACTGTTGACCGCTGACGTCAGCTATGCGTCATGCTGACGTCACCCCAGTACTGTTTCGGATAATGTTGAATTAAATAAATCCAGAAATTCCAGAAAATTAATAAAACTTTGAAAATTCATATCTTTTAAACCGTAAGTCAGATGAAAATAATTTATATATGTAAAACGATCAGAAAAATATGAAGATTCTGAATACGTGATCAAAACACCTGTCCAACACTCCTAGCTAGATGAACATGGAACAATTTGCCTGATTTCGATAAATGAATAGTGTCCAACTTTAATAAGATAAATCCAAATAAGTTCCTAAATTAACTAAATCATTTAGTTAGGCAGTTAAACACATTTGCACAGCATTTAGGCATGTCATGCATAGTGTTTGCATCCTTGCCGTGAATTTACTGTTTCTTCCCCCCTCCTTCTCTCTCGATAGACACCGACGCCGACGCAGCTGGATTCGACTACACCCCCGACGAGCAGTCTACCGACGATCAGACACTTTCCGCAGAGCTTCCAGGCAAGCAATCCCCCCTTGACGCATGCCGATAAATCCTATTATTTCTTCCTCCTGCTTGCATTAGAATTGCCGCTGCTTTGCTTTGCTTAATCCTATTCCGATGCATGACCTGATTTTGTAACTGTTGTTCATACCTTCCTGTTATCCTATATTGCTTAGTATAGGATTGGTCAGAGTCCCACCAATTGGCCCTACACCTTGTCCATATGCCCTGCTTGATATTGGGCCGTGATCACTCTGGGTGTGATCGCGGAACTGCACACATTTTACTTTCTGTTACTATTGGGGAACTGAAGGGCTGGCGGTACCATCCCGTAGAGGTGGACCTGAGTCCCGACAGTTCCCAATGTTAAAGACGGGCTGGCCCCAAGGGTGCCCGCGAGAGAACAACATTAAAGACGGGTCGGCTCCAAGAGCACCCGCGCGTGAAATCAAGTCGGATCGACAGGTTGTCTGTTCGACTCTGCGAGCAACTTAATACGCCTAACGGAACTGGGTATTTGATCTGAGTGGGTCGTCGTGCCCTATACGCACTACCACCACGTGGGATAATGGTTTAATGGGGCCCTCTACGTCGTAGTATCAGCCGAAAGCTCTTCAGACGTCACAGCTCAGAGATGCGGGCTGATCGTCGGGGTTGGGCTGGTTACGTCACTGGTGTATTCAGTGTCGCGCCTGCTCCCCGTCCAGCCACGCAACGTGCAGGAGTGCAAAGGGTGATGGGCCCAAGACCCCTTCGCACTTAGGATTTAGACCAGCGTGTTGACCTCTCTGCTGAGCTCTAGGTCGGGCTGCGATGTGTCGATCAGCCGAGGCCGGGCATTACCCAGCCAGTGTGTCCGGCCGGAGTTAATCGAGCGTGTTGGGTAACAGTAGTGCACCCCTGCAGGGAAGTAATCTATTCGAATAGCCGTGTCCACGGTAACAGGACGCTCGGAGTTGTGCCCGGATCTATGACAACTACAAAGTGATGATGATGCTTATTAAACTGATACTACTGCTCTTGGGATCACTTTCTCGCGGGATAGTCGAGAAAGGATCTCAGGGAGTTGTTATTATACAACCACTATTATATGCTGCTATATTCTATTCTCTTCTGATGCTGCAAGACTGCTTGAAGATGCTAGTCTTCGATAGGCTAGGCTTCTCCCCCTCTATTCTCGCATTCTGCAGTTCAGTCCAAAGAGATAGCCCCTTTCATTTGATACCAATGCATAACTAGCATAGTTCTGATGTCAGTCTTGTGAGTACTTTGGATGAGTACTCACGGTTGCGCTGCCATCCTTTTCCCCCATATTCAATTGATGATACATCAGACGACAGAGCCCAGGAGCCAAACGCCGCTGCAGGAGCGTACTACCAGGAGGGTCCCGACGGCACTTACTACTAGGTTGATCCAGCCGACCAGGAGTAGTTAGGAGGCTCCCAGGCAGGAGGCCTGCGCCTCTTCGATCGTTGTCATTGTTTGTGCTAGCCATCTTATGGCACCTTTGACTAACTATGTCTGTACTCAGATATTATTTGTGTGACTGGCTTATGTATTCGGGCCCTCGTGCCCCTGGTTTGTAATATTTGCAGACTTATGCTTTTATTTGAGTTTAGAGTTGTGTTGTGATATCTTCCCGTGAGTCCCTGTGCTTGATCGTGCACGTTTGCGTGTATGATTAGTGCACGATGAAGTCGGGGGCGTCACAAGTTGGTATCAGAGCCGACTGCCTGTAGGAAGCCCCTCTCCAACTCCTTGGCCGCAGTTGAGTCTAGTATTTCCGTAAACTATTTTACTAACATGGCTGTGTGGCTTACGGGCCCACGTCGCCAACTGGGTGGTATTAGGATCTTTTATTCCTCTTCTATACTCTGGGACTCTGAACTCTCTTCCTTTCGGGTTAAATGAATTTTACTAACGCCGACACTAGGATCTCGTAATCTCGTCCACCCGGAGAGCTGGATTATCTGTGCTTGTTCCTTACCATTGATCTGATTAGTCTGATAATCATATTTTCCTTTACATTAGTTTGTTTAACCTTTCCAAGTTATACGATACTTCCCATTGTCATTTGACAATCCTGAATTTCCTCTGTTTCAGATGGATCGTTTGTTTCCGCCGCGCCCTGCGACGCAGCTTGTGCTTCGCACTTTGGCTCGTGATGCCCCTGGTTTTCCAGCTGTCCTGATCGCCCTCCTAACCCGACTGGGCTACCGCTGGTACCCCGAGTACATGGTTTACGAGGATTACCGCGAGTTCAACCAGGAGCAGTACCATGCTGATGTTCGCATCTACGATCAGCAAGATGACTCAGACACTGAGCTGCACATCTTTCACGGGATCGGTGTGACGATTGAGATGGCAGTCCATGATGCTGCCTATTCTGCTGTCGCACGACTCCGTGGAGAGCATAGTAGCTTGGATGCCTCTGAGTTCCGATACATTCCGTATGCACCTACTGGAGATGCTACTGGATACTACACAGCTATCTGTGCCCCTTACGAGCGTCGTCGATATGACCCGCACGTGTTGATTCAGTGCACTCAGGCTCTGGATCGCGCTAACCGGGCTCTTGCAGTCGAGTTGTTTGCCACTCGAGCACGTCTCTACGATGCTATGACGCAGCTGCTACCAGCTGTCCGTGCAGGGATACATCCGGAGTATATTCTTTACCCGCGCAGGACTCAGATGCCCGCTGGGATCGATTGGCCTGCTGTTGGAGGTCGCACGATCGTACGTGGACCGCTCCTTCCAGTTCGAGACCGGGTTCTGCATCAGAGTGCACACGGAGAGCAGGACTTTTCAGTCACAGGCACTCATCGTCCGCACTTGCAGTTACCCCGTTTCAGTGGTTTTCTCCGACGTTGATGTAGCCTTTGCTATGTCTCGTTGTGTATTCCTCACCGCGTTCCTGCGCGTCGCCTAGCATGTCTTTTTCTTTAATTTTACGCCGTTATGCTGTCCGCGTGTAACCGACTCTGTGTATGGATCTGTATGTCTTAATTGACTACTGTTATGTATCTATTGCACTGTTTATTCATTGTCGTGTTACATCATGCTTGTCGCTAAACCCTTGCAGTTGCTTTTACTAAACTACCCCCTGTTGAACTTTTAGCAGGATGGTTAGGCCAGGTGCTCGTGGTCGTGGTCGTGGCCGTGTCCTCGAAAACCCACCACCACCAGACTATATGGCAGCTATGATGCAGCAATTCGAGCTGAATTGTCAGTTCATGACTAATATCATGGCTCAGTTTCTGCATCAGAACAATCAGAACCAGAACCCAGCTTCAATAACACTGTCAGAGTTCGTGCGTCTCAAGCCCACTATTTATCGCAACTCTGAACAGCCGCTGGATGCCGATGACTGGCTCCACGACATTGCTTTTGAGATGGAGTCTGCTAGTGTCGCCCCTGACAACTATGTCACCTTCGCGACCTACTTTCTGAAGGGACCCGCTGCTCAATGGTGGTCCACTCACAAGCGTACACTGCCTGCTGGGACAATCGTTACTTGGGATGAGTTTCAGACTGCCTTCCGTGCTCGCTACATTCCTCAGGGAATCATAGACCGGAAGAAGACCGAGTTCCGCAACCTCGTTCAGGGCAACAAGACTGTCGAAGCCTATCAGCGGGAGTTCCTTAACTTATCCTGCTATGCTGAACAAGACGTTGCCACCGATGCTCTTAGACAGGAGAAGTTCCGTAATGGGCTCCACCCAGATCTCGAGCTTGCACTTGCCGCTCAAGATTTCGATGACTTTGCCACTCTCGTGAACAAGGCTATCCGGATCGAGACCGCTCAGATCAAGCACAAGGAATCGCAGAAGCGCTACCGTGACATTGGCTCATCTTCGAGCTCAGTACAGAAGCGTCGAATCTTGATTCCCAATAGTGTGTACCGTCCAGCTGCCTCTGCGCCAAGACCCTCTTATGCTGCACCCCGTCTGCCTCCTCCACCACCGAGGCAGCCAAGAGTTCAAACTGCTCCACCCAATGCTCCTCTTCGTCCTGAAGATGGTCTCTGTTTCAAGTGCCGCAAACCAGGTCACTTGGCTAAGGACTGCCGTCAGACTCAGAATCAGTTGGCGTTCCCTCGTAATGGCCGTGGCAATGGTCGTGGCAACAATCAGGCCTGCAACTATAATACTAGGTCTGCTGCTTATGGTCGTGGACATGCTTACAACATTGATATCGAAGAAGTCCAGGATCAGCCTGCTACTGTGATGGGTACCCTTCTTGTTAACTCAGTACCCGCTTCTGTTTTATTTGATTCAGGAGCATCGCATTCATTCATGTCAGAAACATTTGCATTATCACATGACATTGCATTTGATAACATGAACCTACAAATGGTTGCCCGCACCCCTGGAGGCCAGTGTCAAACCTCTGTGATGGCACACAATGTCTCTGTTGAAATTGAAGGGTTGGAATTCCTTGTTTCACCCATTATCCTAAAGTCTTCCACCATAGACCTCATTCTGGGAATGGATTGGTTGAAAGCTCATATTGCTTCGATCAATTGTGCCACCAAAGTCGTCCAACTCCTTCACCCCTCCGACGAGATAGTGAATTACGCCGCCCGAATTACCCGGAATGCCGAAGCTCAGATATATGCTCTGAATGCTTTGAATGCCTCACCTCTTGAGGGAATTGAGAACGTTCCAGTCGTCCGTGACTTTCCGGACGTCTTTCCGGAAGAACTTCCAGGAATACCCCCGGTTAGAGCTGTCGAGTTCGTCATCGACTTGAAGCCTGGCACTACCCCTATTGCGAAGCGTCCTTATAAGATGCCTCCGCATGAACTTCTCGAGATCAAGGAAGAAATCGACAAGTCGCTGAAAAAGGGTTTCATCCGCCCCAGTTCCTCTGCTTGGGGAGCACCTTCTCTCTTTGTTAGGAAGAAGGATGGAACTAACCGATTGGTCCAGGACTATCGGCCCATTAACCAAGCCACAATCCAGAACAAATATCCACTGCCCCGGATCAATGATCTTTATGATCAGCTTGCTGGATCCTCTGTGTTCTCGAAACTCTTCTTGAGGTTGGGTTATCATCAGATCCGAGTTCGTAAGGAGGATATTCCGAAGACCGCTTTCGTTACTTGCTATG
The DNA here is from genome assembly GCA_039707655.1 of Elymus sibiricus. Lineage (NCBI taxonomy): Eukaryota > Viridiplantae > Streptophyta > Magnoliopsida > Poales > Poaceae > Elymus > Elymus sibiricus. The sequence goes on from CM077668.1 coordinate 403,481,593, forward strand.
GATCATACGAGTACACCGTTATGTCCTTCGGATTAACTAATGCTCCAGCAACCTTCTCCCGATTGATGAACTATATCTTCATGGACTACCTCGACAAATTCGTCATGGTCTACTTGGATGATATCCTTATATTTTCCAAGAATGAAGAAGAACACGCTGAACATCTTCGGCTTGTATTGGAGAAGCTACGAGAACACGAGTTATATGCCAAGTACTCTAAGTGTGAATTCTGGTTATCTGAGGTGACTTATCTTGGTCACGTGATTTCCAAGGATGGCATTGCTGTTAACCCCGAACGAGTTCAGGCTATTCTTGACTGGACTCCTCCGAAGAATGTCAAGCAAGTCAGGAGTTTTCTCGGACTCGCTAGCTATTGCCGCCGATTCGTTGAGAACTTCTCGAAGATTGCAAAGCCATTAACTGACCTGCTCCACAAAGGTGTTAAATTTGAATGGACAGAAAAATGTCAAGAAAGCTTTCAGACACTCAAAGATAAGTTCACATCTGCCCCAGTGTTAGCACCCCCGGATTCCCAAAAGGATTTCGTGATTTACTGTGATGCATCTCGCCAAGGATTAGGCTGTGTCCTAATGCAAGAGCGCAAAGTAATTGCTTATGGCTCTCGTCAATTGCGTCCTCACGAGGAAAATTATCCAGTACATGATCTCAAACTTTCTGCGGTTATTTATGCTCTGAAGCTATGGCGACATTACCTCCTTGGTAATCGTTGCGAGATATACACGGATCATCAGAGTTTGAAGTATCTGTATACTCAGCCAGATCTGAACCTTCGTCAACAAAGATGGCTCGAGACAATAGCCGATTATGACATGAACATCTCTTACACCCCTGGCAAGGCTAATGTAATGGCCGATGCTTTGAGTCGCAAGGCTTATTGCAACAACCTCATGGTGCAGGAAGCACAACCTATGCTTTATGAAGAGCTTCGCAAATTGAACCTTCACATTGTTCCTCAGGGTTATCTCAATACCCTGGAGGTTGAGCCAGACCTCGAGCGCAACATCAAGACCAGACAGAAATATGACTCTGAAGTCGAGAAGGTTAAGAACTTCCTCTCCAAGGGTAATCCTTCATTCTACCATGTTGGTGAGGATGGTGCCTTGTTCTTCAAAGGCCGCCTAGTGGTCCCCAGAAGGCGCAATCTGGACTCCCGTTCGGATGTCATGAAAGAAGCACATGACACGCCTTTGTCTATTCACCCTGGTAGTACCAAAATGTACCAAGACATTCGTCAGCGGTACTGGTGGCCTGATATGAAACATGATATTGCTAAATATGTTGCTGAATGTGACGTTTGTCGTCGCATCAAGGCAGAACATCAAAGGCCTGCTGGAACTCTGCAACCCCTTGAAATTCCGTAATGGAAATGGGACAAAGTCCAAATGGACTTCCTTACTGGTTTTCCCAGATCGCAGAAGGGTCATGATGCTATCTTTGTCGTCATCGACCGGTTCTCAAAGGTTGCTCACTTTCTTCCAGTCAAGGAGACTATCACTGCTAGTCAGTTAGCAGACTTATATGTTTCCAGAATTGTGTCACTCCACGGTGTTCCGTTGGAGATCAGTTCAGATCGTGGCAGCCTCTTTACTTCCAGGTTTTGGAACAGTTTCCAAGAAGCTATGGGAACTCATCTATCCTTCAGTACTGCTTATCACCCTCAGTCTCAGGGTCAAGTCGAAAGAGTTAATCAAGTGCTTGAAGATATGCTTCGAGCTTGCGTCATCTCATTCGGTAAGAAATGGGAGGAATCTCTTCCGTATGCTGAATTCTCGTATAACAATAGCTACCAAGCTAGTCTGAAGATGGCACCGTTTGAAGTTCTGTATGGACGTAAGTGTCGAACCCCTTTGAACTGGTCAGAAACTGGGGAACGTTCACTCGTCGGACCGGACATTATTCAACAAGCTGAAGAACAAGTCAGCATTGTCCGGAAACATTTGCAAGCTGCTCAGTCTCGTCAGAAGAGCAACTATGACCGCAAGCACAAGGTAATGGTCTATCAACCTGGCGAGCAAGCTTACCTTCGTGTCAATCCGTTGAAAGGCACTCATCGGTTTGGAATCAAGGCCAAGTTAGCTCCTCGCTACATCGGCCCGTTCCGTATTCTCGCTCGTCGAGGAGAAGTGGCATATCAATTGCAGTTGCCGCCAAACCTATCTCAGGTGCATGATGTCTTTCATGTATCCCAACTCCGCCGCTGCTTCAAGGATCCTATCCGAGCTGTGGATCATGAAGTGCTTGAATTGCGAGAAGATCTGTCTTATCCAGAGTATCCGATCCGCGTTCTTGATCAAACTAAACGTCGGACTCGTCAGAAGTCGATCAAGTTCCTCAAGGTTCAGTGGTCAAATCATTCTGAAGATGAAGCCACTTGGGAACGCGAGGATCGACTTCGCGAAGAATACCCCTCTTTCTTTCAGTCTTCCTCTTAATTCTCGGGACGAGAATTCTTGTTAGAGGAGGAGAGTTGTAACACCCCCTGTCATTATGCTACAGTGATCACTTTGGTTAATGCCATTCAGCATGTTTAACAGTGCCTAATCATCATTTGCATCATATCTCATTTCAAATTCCAAAATTAAATTGAAATTCAAATTAAAGTGTTAAATAAAAGTTCCTCAAATTGAAAACTAAAATGTTCATTAAATAGCAAATAATTCATAACTAATTATGTTCAGGAGAACAACATCACTAAAATTCACTAAGTGACTTAAACAACCTCAAACAGTAGCTAACAACAATATTTTAAATCATTTTATTTAATCCATTTTACAATTGAAATCATATTTTACCCAAACTAGTTTTTGGTGGCAGGCAATAATGCACTGCATTTTATGAGCTAAGTCACATATTTAATAAAACTCAATTAGTGGCCTAGCAATTTCAAAACAGAAACTAAAACAGAAAACTGAAAATAGAAAAAGAAAAGACTTACCACTTACTGTGCATCTGGGCCGTGAGTGCACAGTAGCTTGCGGCCCGGCCCAACCGTGCCTTCGTCCTCCTCCATCGTGCTGTCGGCTGGCGCGCGCGACAGCGCCGCCGATCGCCGCGCGTCGCTCATCCCACGGTTCCCCGACGCCGTTAAGAGCATCCCCGGTCGCCTCTCCCTGCCCCCGAAACCCTAGCACCCCCAAATCCCCCTCTCTCACTCGGCATCGTCCTCTCGCGCGAGCACCCGACGAAGCCGCCATGGCCGAGCTCGATGTCGTCGCTGTCGTCGTCGTCACCGCCTGAGACCGAACTCAAACGCTCCGCCGGCCTCTTCTCCTTCTTCCCCGACCGCTGGACCGAGCTCTGCGCCGCTACATTGCCGGATCGACCTCGTCCCCATCTTCTCTGTCCCCGGCGACCGCCGTCGATCCCCGTTGTCCCCGGCCTCCGTCTGCGCTCCTAAGCCGTCGAGGGCTTTCCTTAGCCGCTTGGTGAGCTCCTCCCCTTCCTCCCCTTCTCTCTCCCGCGCGTCTCCGTCGCCGTAGCTGCTGCCGCCGTCGCGCCCGAAATGTGCTCCGCCGCATCGCTCGCCGCCGTCCGTTTAGTCGCCGTCATGCTCAAACGAGCGCGGCTTCGTGCTCAGTGCATCTGCGCGAGCCCAACGCGCCCACTCGCTCGCCTCCTAGTGCCCTACAACGCCCGATCCGGACGCGGCCGAACTCCGGCGAAGTTCCCGAGCTCGCCGCCATCGCCGTGGGGCCCCTCCGACCGCGAGGCCGCCGTAGATCGACACGGCTCGGCCTCCGCTTTCGAACGCCACCTCGCGCGCGTCGAATCGCCCTCTGTGGCCGGATTCCGACCACGTCCGGCGAACGCCGCCGCTGGAATGGTCGCCGGCGGCGAAACTCCGGCGACGCTGACCATGCGCCGACGTGGCTCGGTCTGGCCCACCTCTGTGTGGCTGACAGTGGGCCCCACGGGCCCAGTTGACTCGGTCAATGCTGACGTGGCCGGCCCCGTGTCTATGACATGTGGGTCCCGCCGAATTAAAACAATTTTAAATAAATAGAAATCGGTTAATTAATTAGTTAATTAAATTAATTAGTTAATCACTCACTGACCAGTAGGCCCCACCTCTAATTAATCTGTAATTACATTAGTTTTAAACTAATTAACCACTGTCTCACTGACCAGTGGGTCCCACTGGACCCACAGGTCAGGTTGACTCTGGTCAACCGCCATTGTTGACCGCTGACGTCAGCTATGCGTCATGCTGACGTCACCCCAGTACTGTTTCGGATAATGTTGAATTAAATAAATCCAGAAATTCCAGAAAATTAATAAAACTTTGAAAATTCATATCTTTTAAACCGTAAGTCAGATGAAAATAATTTATATATGTAAAACGATCAAAAAAATATGAAGATTTTGAATACGTGATCAAAACACCAGTTCAACACTCCTAGCTAGATGAACATGGAACAATTTGCCTGATTTCGATAAATGAATAGTGTCCAACTTTAATAAGATAAATCCAAATAAGTTCCTAAATTAACTAAATCATTTAGTTAGGCAGTTAAACACATTTGCACAGCATTTAGGCATGTCATGCATAGTGTTTGCATCCTTGCCGTGAATTTACTGTTTCTTCCCCCCTCCTTCTCTCTCGATAGACACCGACGCCGACGCAGCTGGATTCGACTACACCCCCGACGAGCAGTCTACCGACGATCAGACACTTTCCGCAGAGCTTCCAGGCAAGCAATCCCCCCTTGACGCATGCCGATAAATCCTATTCTTTCTTCCTCCTGCTTGCATTAGAATTGCCGCTGCTTTGCGTTGCTTAATCCTATTCCGATGCATGACCTGATTTTGTAACTGTTGTTCATACCTTCCTGTTATCCTATATTGCCTAGTATAGGATTGGTCAGAGTCCCACCAATTGGCCCTACACCTTGTCCGTATGCCTTGCTTGATATTGGGCCGTGATCACTCTGGGTGTGATCGCGGAACTGCACACATTTTACTTTCTGTTACTATTGGGGAACTGAAGGGCTGGCGGTACCATCCCGTAGAGGTGGACCTGAGTCCCGACAGTTCCCAATGTTAAAGACGGGCTGGCCCCAAGGGTGCCCGCGAGAGAACAACATTAAAGACGGGTCGGCTCCAAGAGCACCCGCGCGTGAAATCAAGTCGGATCGACAGGTTGTCTGTTCGACTCTGCGAGCTACTTAATACGCCTAACGGAACTGGGTATTTGATCTGAGTGGGTTGTCGTGCCCTATATGCACTACCACCACGTGGGATAATGGTTTAATGGGGCCCTCTACGTCGTAGTATCAGCCGAAAGCTCTTCAGACGTCACAGCTCAGAGATGCGGGCTGATCGTCGCGGTTGGGCTGGTTACGTCACTGGTGTATTCAGTGTCGCGCCTGCTCCCCGTCCAGCCACGCAACGTGCAGGAGTGTAAAGGGTGATGGGCCCAAGACCCCTTCGCACTTAGGATTTAGACCGGCGTGTTGACCTCTCTGCTGAGCTCTAGGTCGGGCTGCGATGTGTCGATCAGCCGAGGCCGGGCATTACCCAGCGAGTGTGTCCGGCCGGAGTTAATCGAGCGTGTTGGGTAACAGTAGTGCACCCCTGCAGGGAAGTAATCTATTCGAATAGCCGTGTCCACGGTAACAGGACGCTCGGAGTTGTGCCCGGATCTATGACAACTACAAAGTGATGATGATGCTTATTAAACTGATACTACTGCTCTTGGGATCACTTTCTCGCGGGATAGTCGAGAAAGGATCTCAGGGAGTTTTTATTATACAACCACTATTTTATGCTGCTATATTCTATTCTCTTCTGATGCTGCAAGACTGCTTGAAGATGCTAGTCTTCGATAGGCTAGGCTTCTCCCCCTCTATTCTCGCATTCTGCAGTTCAGTCCAAAGAGATAGCCCCTTTCATTTGATACCAATGCATAACTAGCATAGTTCTGATGTCAGTCTTGCGAGTACTTTGGATGAGTACTCATGGTTGCTCTGCTATCCTTTTCCCCCATATTCAATTGATGATACATCAGACGACAGAGCCCAGGAGCCAGACGCCGCTGCAGGAGCGTACTACCAGGAGGGTCCCGACGGCACTTACTACTGGGTTGATCCAGCCGACCAGGAGTAGTTAGGAGGCTCCCAGGCAGGAGGCCTGCGCCTCTTCGATCGTTGTCATTGTTTGTGCTAGCCATCTTATGGCACCTTTGACTAACTATGTCTGTACTCAGATATTATTTGTGTTACTGACTTATGTATTCGGGCCCTCGTGCCCCCGGTTTGTAATATTTGCAGACTTATGCTTTTATTTGAGTTTAGAGTTGTGTTGTGATATCTTCCCGTGAGTCCCTGTGCTTGATCGTGCACGTTTGTGTGTATGATTAGTGCATGATTAAGCCGGGGGCGTCACAATGACACTCTCCCGGCCACTCCCGACAAACTCCCCTTTGGGCTATGTCCTGGGTTGCCCCTGATGTCAACTCGTGACATCCGCCACCTTTGTGGCTGCCACCTTTGTATAGAACTCACTGCTTTGGTCAGTCATTCATGACAGTGACAGAGGTTAATGATATCGCTTTGTCGGTTGAGAGGAAGCTGGCCTTGATATCCACTGTCAAGATTGTTGTCCCAACATTGCCTTGCTTCATAGTTTGTCACACATTGCATCACACTGAGGTGCATACTGGTTTTCTTCCTCTTCCTGTGGTTGTCGGATTCTCACCGTGCTTGCATTATCGTACGAGTGACTTCCATTACCTTGGCAGCATGCTCAATATATGGAAGCATGTGTAGCTGAGCATTTGATTCCCGAGGCAGACACTTGTGTCTTGACTGATTCTTGCTTCTGACAAACTGTTGCGGATCTGATTCTTGAGATGCACTGCCATATGCTGCCAACTCATTGTGTAATATCTTGTACCAATGACGATGACCGTTGGTAGTGCCGTACTGACGAAGACTGGGTAGCTTGTGTTGGAAGCCATCGAGAGTAGCGTGCTCAGAAGCTTCTCCTTCTGGTTGCTTGCTGAGGAAGATTCGCTGACTTATGATGTAAGCTTCCTGCGGTGGCTTACCGAAGAAGACTGTGTGTCTTACACTGGAAGTTGTCCACGTATCGTACCGAGGAAGACTGCGGAACCTTGCATCGTAAGCTCCCCTGGTAGCGTGCGGAGGAAGACTGGGTTGCTTGCTCCAGAAGCTTCTCTCCGTGATATGCGGACTGAATGCCATATATACATATGCCCTTGATATTCCTCTGACTGGAAATGTACTATTGTCTTGCACACAAATTGTCTTCCAGCTGGTTCATTACACTTGTGATGGTTGCGCACTGAGGTAAACTTGATGCTAATGGTCAATCCCGGATAGCATTTGCATTCAGATCAGATATTTCCAATATAATGCAGTCAGCTGAGAATTTCATAATGTTTAGCTGAGCTTCCAAATATTTGAAATCCTCACTGATTCTTTGAGTCCGGTGTCGGTTGATGAGCAACTTTCATAAGGGGAAATAAGGTAACACCGAGGGCCCAAAGAAAGAAGCCAAAATAAACGACTAAAACAAAAGCACACACAACATTAAGATTACAAACAACTGCACACTTCACAGCTATTCACCTCACTATGCATGCCTACTTAAACACACAATTCTCGAGGAAACTCCGGTACAACGATCTAACATGCTGTGGCGGTGTGCACGATAGTGGATCATCGTGTGGAGAGCTTGGTGTAGCCAGAGTCACATCAAGCGTTGGCTCGGCACTGGTTGCATCCGGACGGGCTTAGCGGTGAGGACGGACTCGGTGATCATGTAGCGAGACACGGATGTCACGACCACATCATCATCAAGCGTACGGAAGGGAACCGTACTCGTCCAGGGAATGGGTGATAGAGTAGGATAGCAGTGGAAAGCAGGGTCTGCTGGCATTGCCCTTTTCTGGTAACAAAGACCAGCGAGGGTTGCCAAACGGCGGGTTGGATGGCAAGATCCGGGGTAGAAACATGTCTACCATCGAAATAATAGGCGTGGCTGGAGAAAATAACTTGGTGTGATACCTGTGCATCAATCTTGCAAAGTGATCGACACCACAAGGTACCTCGGCATCACTCCGCTGGGACAGAGATGACACCAAACACCAACTAGCAAGTATGCAAAACTAGAGGGTGCAGGTAGTGGATTGAAAACGATGCCACCTACACTCACAAGATCAACCGTTAGAGACAAGATAATAAGTCTATATGCATGCTATGCAGCAAACAAATGCAACAACCAAATGCAACAAGCAAGCCAGACTCTGAACTACCGGTTTCTAACGCTCGCGCTGACTAGGGCGTCCTACAGCCATACCTGCTCTGATACCAAACCTTGTGGCACCCCGGCTCAGAGAGACCGGAACACCCCGTATTCCAGCCCAGAGATCAAGTCTTCTGGAATACGGCACTGCTTGGCATAGAACAAATCAGCTCTTTATTACAAATAACACTGGTACAAAGGTTCTGAAGGCATGAAGGTTACAGGGGCACGGTGACACCTCGCCTGCTAAGGTAGTTCTATGCTAGCAGCGAGACATCTCGAAGCGGAATAACTTCTAGCAGCGAAACAACGACGACGGTGATGAACTCCACTCCGCAGGGACTCTGGCTGGGACGTATCCTAGAGCGCAACCTCGGGATCCTCGACAAACAAGCAATCACGGCATCACCTGCAATCTGGCATGACACGCCAGGTGAGTACTTTGAATGTACTCGCAAGCTCACAGCAACCAAAGCACTCAAGACATATAACAGCATGGCATTTACAAGTTAATCATCAAAGATGAACACGATACTACTAGAACAACATGAGCATGGCAACAACATGAGTATGGCATGTACATATAATTCATGATATGAACAGGATGATACTAGCATGCAAGGGGGTCGGCGTTTAAGGTCTCACGGACCAACTTACTCTGCTCGGAGGTTATCTCATAACCACAAACTTACCATCATGATCATCACACGATCACCTCAGGATCAACCAAGCTCGGTATCAACTATACCATCGTGATCATCACATGACCACACGGAGCTTGATCTCTACCTGTGATCATCGCATGACCACATAAAGATCAACCAACTTCTTTCTCATCGAACCGGGGTTGTTATTATTCAGGTTATTATTTCTGTTGACCCACAGTGTGACCTACTACGAACTGTATCCATGATCGAGGACGCGGCTATCGATAGTTTATACACTCTGCAGAGGTTAGTACACTGTACCCACACCACGGAACTCATGGCCTCGTGCTCCCATTCGGGTGGACCAACGACGTTCCGACAAAACCAGTCTATTGCATGACACTCTCCCGGCCACTCCCGACAAACTCCCCTTTGGGCTATGTCCTGGGTTGCCCCTGATGTCAACTCGTGACATCCGCCACCTTTGTGGCTGCCACCGTCGTGGCCAAAACAAACTCGTCCCAAACGGGGACTCCCGGGTACAATACAACTTGGGCACTCAAGGCTTATGGCCGCCCACCGGGCCAAGGTAGCGCGCGCACATAACCTTCCCTAGTTGGAGGCACCGGCGAGAGGCATGACAATAGACCGAATCAGGGGCCCCCCATAAAGGCAAGTGTGGCTGCACTGGTTAGCTCGATTCGGTGGCACCATGACTCAGCCAACAGATTTGTTCAAGTTCGATTAATGTCAGGTTCAACTTGAATGGTGACGAGCTGAGTCACAGTAAAATAATATGACAATGCATATGAGCATGATATCAATGCAACCATGGATGGGCAACATAACCATTTAACAATATAGCAGCACCAGTGATAAATCATTTAGTCTAGGGGATGCAAATGAGCATGGTATAACGATGATCACGAATATCACAAGTAATTTCATAACCAACCAATAACTATTCATATGAGCATAACCTTATTACTAGCATCGGAAATAATTGCAAGAATAACACATGATAAGAATATCCTTAGCAATGAATCATATCACTTACTAGATGAAAAAGAACATGGCATAAGCATAAGCATGGATTCACAAGCATATTCGAAGTATTCACAAAATAATTAAATGCGCAAACAATTATTAAATATTCAAGTGGAAACCATGGCTATTGCAATGCCATCATGCAAGTGGCTGTTGTGGCTTTCCTGGGGGTGGAGGAACCATCGGGGAGAAGTGCGGAGACACTCGCGGAAAAATCGCCGGAAAAGATTCCCTCTTGGAGGAGGCTGAATAAGGGCAGGGGCAAGATGGTCATTTTCAAAATGTTACAACATAGTGAAAATGATACCATCGGAACGGGCTCGACGAACTGAGATCGTGGGCGTTGGAATCACCTGATTCGGAGTTACGGTTGACGAGTTACGGCCATTCGTTCGTTAGGCAGAAAATAAATAAAAATTATTCATTTCTGCTGCTAACGGGTGAACGCCCGCTTTTTAACTGTTTCGGCCGGCGGGAAAAACAGAAAGCGTATTCTGAGGAATACGCCTTTCAGAACGTGAAAGCGCCTTTTTGACCGAAGAAGCCCACATTACGCTTTCCTTAGGTGAAAACGTATTCTGTAGAATACGTGTCCACTTAAGTGGCGGGCCCGGGTGGCTGAGTGTATGACGCGCGGGGCCCACTGGATCCCTCTCTCTCCTCCCGCCTGCTTCTCCTACCTCCCGACGGGCGCTCGAGGACAGAGGGAGGTCGCGCGGCGCCGGCGCGTTCCGGCGGCACAGGCCGTCCCCGGCGAGTCCACGACCACCGGACTGCTCGCCGCAGAGAGGCACGTCGAGGGGTCCGCCTCACGGTTCCAGGGGAAGGCCGAGGCGCACCTGGCCATGGCCGTGGCGGGCGGACGGCTCGGCCGTCGATGGGCGCAGTGGCTACAGGCCACCGGAGGAGAGGGAGAAGGGCGGGGGAGGTTCGTGGTGCTCCGGTGGTCCTGTTGGTGGAGAAAGGAGGAGGGGAGGAGGCCAGCATTGGGCGAATTTGAGAGAGGGAGAACGGCTGCCATGGCGGCAAAGGTGGCCGAGGAGGACTCCTCGAGCTCGGGTGAGTGGTCGGGGAGGGTGCTGAGGTGGAGGAGAGGAGGTGTGAGTGCTCGGGAGGCCTCGGGGCTGCTTATATAGCCACGGCGAAAGAACCGTCCCCGGATGTCGCCGCGGCCGGATGGAGCGTGCCCTGGCGTACCGCGTACGCGTGCGCTCGCAGCAGAGAGGTTGAGGGCGACGGGAGAGAGCTAGTGGAGTGGCAGACGCGGGCGGTGCGCCGTCCGGTCGGCCACCAAGACACTGTGCTCACGCGGACGAGGTCGCCGTGGCGCGAGGAGGGTGAATGGGGAGGGGGCGAGGGCTCTGGAGCGACCGCGTCGCCACTGCGGGGCTCGAGGACATGCTAGGACGCGCGGAACCGGCTGGGGGAAGAATGCCCGAAGCAAAACGACGAGCAGAGCGCGCCCAGCGCTTGCCACGAGCGTGGTCACCGCGTGGCATGGCGACGAGAGGGCACGAGGGTCTGCAAACAGCTGTCTACCGAGTTGTCCCTCCAACCTACAGTCCCCCTGAAGTGATGGATCGACTAAAGTGACTATGTGTTGATGGGAGTGGTTGATGAAAGTTTTCTGTTGCTAACTTAGGCATCATGTTGTGCTCAAATGGAATGGGGTAAGGATTAACCAGGATGTCTCAGGGATTTATGGTAGGAAGGACTATGATCCTGTTAATTTTGAGGCCATTTGGACAAATATTTAACCTAGTTGCTTTGCAACTGCAAAATCTGGTCCAGAAACAAGATCAGGAAGTAGAACTCACATGGTTGCTTGTATTGATCTGAGAATTGGTGGATCATGATAATTTGTGAATATGAAGATACCATAAAAATTTCATCCCATTTGGACAAGTAAAAATGGTACTTCCTTCACAATGATCCACACTGGACAGAAACTTGGGGGAATTTTCTAGAGAAAATGGCTTTTCAAAATAATGTGATTTTTGGCATTATCACATTATTTAGGGATAGTTAGGTCCTGGATTAATTTCTGAATTTTTTAAGCAATAAAGAATATAGTTGCTTCGCAAACTGAAATTGTGACCAGAAACCAAAATTTGAAGGTGTGCTCACATAGTTTGTTGGATGGAGATGAAATTTGGTGGAGAGTCATTATTTGATCATATGAATGATATCACAAAATTTCAACTCATTTGTATAATCCTAGCTGGTACTTCCTTCACAAAGATTCTCTCTGGTCAGAAACTTTGGGAATTTGCTGAGGAAGATTTGCTACGAAAATTATGCTGAATTTTGGCATATGGCAATAATTTGGATATTAGAGATTGCCCAAAAATTTTTAAGGCAATCAAGAAAATATAAATAGCACTTCCTTCACAAAGTGCCATTCTGGACAGAATGGAAAATGAATATTCCTGAATTATTTTTGAACTAGGCAGTGATGGGTTTTGACATATTTGGGGGATATATGATCCAAAGAATTTATGAGAATTTTTTGGGAATTTTGTGGAAGACAGAAATATAGGTTGCTTCACAACCTAGAGCAAACAGGGTTATTCCTTTAATAGAAAAAGGAATATTCCCAAGAAATAAATATTGGGGTTGGGATAAGATGGAAATGACATGGCCTTGGGATAGATTTGAGAATGACAAGCCACAAGGAAGTGGCAGGAGAGAAGATTTTCCCAGGTTTCAAGACCACAAAGCCACGGAAAAAGGAACTCCAAATAAAAATTCGAAGAAATCCAAAAGAAAAAAAAAGGACCAAAAATCGGGGTGTTACAAACCTACCCCCCTTACGATAAATCTCGTCCTCGAGATTTGGTTGCTCAGGGAACAGGTATGAATATTCTGACTTAAGGAAACCGTTTCCAACTCGGGTATCCTTTTCCATTATGAATTGTTCCCACAGAATTGCATCTGACGGACTGCCTTGTTCTGGGGTGGTTTGCTTCATCGTACCCCACATTCTGACAGGTCTTCCCTCATATATTCATCCTTGCTCTGACTTCAATTCTTTTATGTCTGCTGGCTTGTCTGATATTATCATGACCGGGATTTCCATAATTCCGGAAGTGATTTCCATTCGACGTGACATTCTTTATCAGCACCGATAGTATCAATGGAGTTGGGAACAAATTCCTCGATGGACATGAAACATTTTATTCCTTGCGTCAGGTTGCTCGAGTAGATGCAGGTCCTCCGGGTCCAAAACAATGCTGAGAATCATAATCATTCTCTTGGCGGAATCTGACTGCTTGTAGGAAATTCAGAATCTTGCTGACTTCTTTGTCTCAGATCCGTACCGACGATTCAACTGTCACCTTAGTCTGAGGTCCTTACAAACAGAGTAGACCCCTTGGGTGTATGTTCAGGGTGATCAATACGGATTCAGACTGTCTTGTGTACCATATTGTTCATGCAACAATTATCATACATGTATTGCCGGTCTTGCTTCTTCATTGTTGTTCTCTTTTTCTGAATCTTTTGTTGAAAGAGCTTGGCCATAAATATCTTTAATTCTTCATGCGGCCATAGGTGCTATCTGGTGCGATATTCCGGCAGTCATACCTTATCCTTATCCTCAGGCGGTGCAGCAACGTTTAACTGGCAAGTTTACCATCTCTCAAGCTCTAACTGTAGGGCAATGATCATCCGAACCTTTGCATGAAATCGACAAATAAATCAGTGGCCACCAGAACGGTCTTTGCAACTCAGATCTAGGTCATTACTGAAATAATTCAACCATGGCTCATGACGGCTGAAAAGCAGCTCAGAGCATGAGGCAGGGTTGATAAGAAGAATGTAGCAGTTCCCTAAGACGGCCGAAGAACAGCTCAGAGCATAGGGTCGCTGCTACAAAAAGAAACTCAACCGCTGCCCGAGACGGCCGAAAAGCAGCTCAGAACACGGGCCAGTTGTTGAAAAGAGAAATATAAAATCGGCATCCACCCTGGACGGCCAAAAGCAGCTTAGAGCACAGGCGTGGTGCCATTACGAGAGAAAGGTAAGCAAGGGTTCATCATGATCATATACCAGGTTCACCGTTACTTGTATAGAACTCACTGCTTTGGTCAGTCATTCATGACAGTGACAGAGGTTAATGATATCGCTTTGTTGGTTGAGAGGAAGCTGGCCTTGATATCCACTGTCAAGATTGTTGTCCCAACATTGCCTTGCTTCATAGCTTGTCAGACATTGCATCACACTGAGGTGCATACTGGTTTTCTTCCTCTTCCTGTGGTTGTCGGATTCTCACCGTGCTTGCATTATCGTACGAGTGACTTGCATTACCTTGGCAACATGCTCAATATATGGAAGCATGTGTAGCTGAGCATTTGATTCCCGAGGCAGACACTTGTGTCTTGACTGATTCTTGCTTCTGACAAACTGTTGCGGATCTGATTCTTGAGATGCACTGCCATATGCTGCCAACTCATTGTGTAATATCTTGTACCAATGACGATGACCGTTGGTAGTGCCGTACTGACGAAGACTGGGTAGCTTGTGTTGGAAGCCATCGAGAGTAGCGTGCTCAGAAGCTTCTCCTTCTGGTTGCTTGCTGAGGAAGATTCGCTGACTTATGCTGTAAGCTTCCTGCGGTGGCTTACCGAAGAAGACTGTGTGTCTTACACTGGAAGTTGTCCACGTATTGTACTGAGGAAGACTACGGAACCTTGCGTCGTAAGCTCCCCTGGTAGCGTGCGGAGGAAGACTGGGTTGCTTGCTCCAGAAGCTTCTCTCCGTGATATGCGGACTGAATGCCATATATACATATGCCCTTGATATTCCTCTGACTGGAAATGTACTATTGTCTTGCACACAAATTGTCTTCCAGCTGGTTCATTACACTTGTGATGGTTGCGCACTGAGGTAAACTTGATGCTAATGGTCAATCCCGGATAGCATTTGCATTCAGATCAGATATTTCCAATATAATGCAGTCAGCTGAGAATTTCATAATGTTTAGCTGAGCTTCCAAATATTTGAAATCCTCACTGATTCTTTGAGTCCGGTGTCGGTTGATGAGCAACTTTCATAAGGGGAAATAAGGTAACACCGAGGGCCCAAAGAAAGAAGCCAAAATAAACGACTAAAACAAAAGCACACACAGCATTAAGATTACAAACAACTGCACACTTCACAGCTATTCACCTCACTATGCATGCCTACATAAGCACACAATTCTCGAGGAAACTCCGGTACTACGATCTAACATGCTGTGGCGGTGTGCACGATAGTGGATCATCGTGTGGAGAGCTTGGTGTAGCCAGAGTCACATCAAGCGTTGGCTCGGCACTGGTTGCATCCGGACGGGCTTAGCGGTGAGGACGGACTCGGTGATCATGTAGCGAGACACGGATGTCACGACCACATCATCATCAAGCGTACGGAAGGGAACCGTACTCGTCCAGGGAATGGGTGATAGAGTAGGATAGCAGTGGAAAGCAGGGTCTGCTGGCATTGCCCTTTTCTGGTAACAAAGACCAGCGAGGGTTGCCAAACGGCGGGTTGGATGGCAAGATCCGGGGTAGAAACATGTCTACCATCGAAATAATAGGCGTGGCTGGAGAAAATAACTTGGTGTGATACCTGTGCATCAATCTTGCAAAGTGATTGACACCACAAGGTACCTCGGCATCACTCCGCTGGGACAGAGATGACACCAAACACCAACTAGCAAGTATGCAAAACTAGAGGGTGCAGGTAGTGGATTGGAAACGATGCCACCTACACTCACAAGATCAACCGTTAGAGACAAGATAATAAGTCTATATGCATGCTATGCAGCAAACAAATGCAACAACCAAATGCAACAAGCAAGCCAGACTCTGAACTACCGGTTTCTAACGCTCGCGCTGACTAGGGCGTCCTACAGCCAGACCTGCTCTGATACCAAACCTTGTGGCACCCCGGCTCAGAGAGACCGGAACACCCCGTATTCCAGCCCAGAGATCAAGTCTTCTGGAATACGGCACTGCTTGGCATAGAACAAATCAGCTCTTTATTACAAATAACACTGGTACAAAGGTTCTGAAGGCATGAAGGTTACAGGGGCACGGCGACACCTCGCCTGCTAAGGTAGTTCTATGCTAGCAGCGAGACATCTCGAAGCGGAATAACTTCTAGCAGCGAAACAACGACGACGGTGATGAACTCCACTCCGCAGGGACTCTGGCTGGGACGTATCCTAGAGCGCAACCTCGGGATCCTCGACAAACAAGCAATCACGGCATCACCTGCAATCTGGCATGACACGCCAGGTGAGTACTTTGAATGTACTCGCAAGCTCACAGCAACCAAAGCACTCAAGACATATAACAGCATGGCATTTACAAGTTAATCATCAAAGATGAACACGATACTACTAGAACAACATGAGCATGGCAACAACATGAGTATGGCATGTACATATAATTCATGATATGAACAGGATGATACTAGCATGCAAGGGGGTCGGCGTTTAAGGTCTCACGGACCAACTTACTCTGCTCGGAGGTTATCTCATAACCACAAACTTACCATCATGATCATCACACGATCACCTCAGGATCAACCAAGCTCGGTATCAACTATACCATCGTGATCATCACATGACCACACGGAGCTTGATCTCTACCTGTGATCATCGCATGACCACATAAAGATCAACCAACTTCTTTCTCATCGAACCGGGGTTGTTATTATTCAGGTTATTATTTCTGTTGACCCACAGTGTGACCTACTACGAACTGTATCCATGATCGAGGACGCGGCTATCGATAGTTTATACACTCTGCAGAGGTTAGTACACTGTACCCACACCACGGAACTCATGGCCTCGTGCTCCCATTCGGGTGGACCAACGACGTTCCGACAAAACCAGTCTATTGCATGACACTCTCCCGGCCACTCCCGACAAACTCCCCTTTGGGCTATGTCCTGGGTTGCCCCTGATGTCAACTCGTGACATCCGCCACCTTTGTGGCTGCCACCGTCGTGGCCAAAACAAACTCGTCCCAAACGGGGACTCCCGGGTACAACACAACTTGGGCACTCAAGGCTTATGGCCGCCCACCGGGCCAAGGTAGCGCGCGCACATAACCTTCCCTAGTTGGAGGCACCGGCGAGAGGCATGACAATAGACCGAATCAGGGGCCCCCCATAAAGGCAAGTGTGGCTGCACTGGTTAGCTCGATTCGGTGGCACCATGACTCAGCCAACAGATTTGTTCAAGTTCGATTAATGTCAGGTTCAACTTGAATGGTGATGAGCTGAGTCACAGTAAAATAATATGACAATGCATATGAGCATGATATCAATGCAACCATGGATGGGCAACATAACCATTTAACAATATAGCAGCACCAGTGATAAATCATTTAGTCTAGGGGATGCAAATGAGCATGGTATAACGATGATCACGAATATCACAAGTAATTTCATAACCAACCAATAACTATTCATATGAGCATAACCTTATTACTAGCATCGGAAATAATTGCAAGAATAACACATGATAAGAATATCCTTAGCAATGAATCATATCACTTACTAGATGAAAAAGAACATGGCATAAGCATAAGCATGGATTCACAAGCATATTCGAAGTATTCACAAAATAATTAAATGCGCAAACAATTATTAAATATTCAAGTGGAAACCATGGCTATTGCAATGCCATCATGCAAGTGGCTGTTGTGGCTTTCCTGGGGGTGGAGGAACCATCGGGGAGAAGTGCGGAGACACTCGCGGAAAAATCGCCGGAAAAGATTCCCTCTTGGAGGAGGCTGAATAAGGGCAGGGGCAAGATGGTCATTTTCAAAATGTTACAACATAGTGAAAATGATACCATCGGAACGGGCTCGACGAACTGAGATCGTGGGCGTTGGAATCACCTGATTCGGAGTTACGGTTGCCGAGTTACGGCCGTTCGTTCGTTAGGCAGAAAATAAATAAAAATTATTCATTTCTGCTGCTAACGGGTGAACGCCCGCTTTTTAACTGTTTCGGCCGGCGGGAAAAACAGAAAGCGTATTCTGAGGAATACGCCTTTCAGAACGTGAAAGCGCCTTTTTGACCGAAGAAGCCCACATTACGCTTTCCTTAGGTGAAAACGTATTCTGTAGAATACGTGTCCACTTAAGTGGCGGGCCCGGGTGGCTGAGTGTATGACGCGCGGGGCCCACTGGATCCCTCTCTCTCCTCCCGCCTGCTTCTCCTACCTCCCGACGGGCGCTCGAGGACAGAGGGAGGTCGCGCGGCGCCGGCGCGTTCCGGCGGCACAGGCCGTCCCCGGCGAGTCCACGACCACCGGACTGCTCGCCGCGGCGAGGCACGTCGAGGGGTCCGCCTCACGGTTCCAGGGGAAGGCCGAGGCGCACCTGGCCATGGCCGTGGCGGGCGGACGGCTCGGCCGTCGATGGGCGCAGTGGCTACAGGCCACCGGAGGAGAGGGCGAAGGGCGGGGGAGGTTCGTGGTGCTCCGGTGGTCCTGTTGGTGGAGAAAGGAGGAGGGGAGGAGGCCAGCATTGGGCGAATTTGAGAGAGGGAGAACGGCTGCCATGGCGGCAAAGGTGGCCGAGGAGGACTCCTCAAGCTCGGGTGAGTGGTCGGGGAGGGTGCTGAGGTGGAGGAGAGGAGGTGTGAGTGCTCGGGAGGCCTCGGGGCTGCTTATATAGCCACGGCGAAAGAACCGTCTCCGGATGTCGCCGCGGCCGGATGGAGCGTGCCCTGGCGTACCGCGTACGCGTGCGCTCGCAGCAGAGAGGTTGAGGGCGACGGGAGAGAGCTAGTGGAGTGGCAGACGCGGGCGGTGCGCCGTCCGGTCGGCCACCAAGACACTGTGCTCACGCGGACGAGGTCGCCGTGGCGCGAGGAGGGTGAATGGGGAGGGGGCGAGGGCTCTGGAGCGACCGCGTCGCCACTGCGGGGCTCGAGGACATGCTAGGACGCGCGGAACCGGCTGGGGGAAGAATGCCCGAAGCAAACCGACGAGCAGAGCGCGCCCAGCGCTTGCCACCAGCGTGGTCACCGCGTGGCATGGCGACGAGAGGGCACGAGGGTCTGCAAACAGCTGTCTACCGAGTTGTCCCTCCAACCTACAGTCCCCCTGAAGTGATGGATCGACCAAAGTGACTATGTGTTGATGGGAGTGGTTGATGAAAGTTTTCTGTTGCTAACTTAGGCATCATGTTGTGCTCAAATGGAATGGGGTAAGGATTAACCAGGATGTCTCAGGGATTTATGGTAGGAAGGACTATGATCCTGTTAATTTTGAGGCCATTTGGACAAATATTTAACCTAGTTGCTTTGCAACTGCAAAATCTGGTCCAGAAACAAGATCAGGAAGTAGCACTCACATGGTTGCTTTTATTGATCTGAGAATTGGTGGATCATGATAATTTGTGAATATGAAGATACCATAAAAATTTCATCCCATTTGGACAAGTAAAAATGGTACTTCCTTCACAATGATCCACACTGGACAGAAACATGGGGGAATTTTCCAGAGAAAATGGCTTTTCAAAATAATGTGATTTTTGGCATTATCACATTATTTAGGGATAGTTAGGTCCTGGATTAATTTCTGAATTTTTTAAGCAATAGAGAATATAGTTGCTTCGCAAACTGAAATTGTGACCAGAAACCAAAATTTGAAGGTGTGCTCACATAGTTTGTTGGATGGAGATGAAATTTGGTGGAGAGTCATTATTTGATCATATGAATGATATCCCAAAATTTCAACTCATTTGTATAATCCTAGCTGGTACTTCCTTCACAAAGATTCTCTCTGGTCAGAAACTTTGGGAATTTGCTGAGAAAGATTTGCTACGAAAATTATGCTGAATTTTGGCATATGGCAATAATTTGGATATTAGAGATTGCCCAAAATTTTTTAAGGCAATCAAGAAAATATAAATAGCACTTCCTTCACAAAGTGCCATTCTGGACAGAATGGAAAATGAATATTCCTGAATTATTTTTGAACTAGGCAGTGATGGGTTTTGACATATTTGGGGGATATATGATCCAAAGAATTTATGAGAATTTTTTGGGAATTTTGTGGAAGACAGAAATATAGGTTGCTTCACAACCTAGAGCAAACAGGGTTATTCCTTTAATAGAAAAAGGAATATTCCCAAGAAATAAATATTGGGGTTGGGATAAGATGGAAATGACATGGCCTTGGGATAGATTTGAGAATGACAAGCCACAAGGAAGTGGCAGGAGAGAAGATTTTCCCAGGTTTCAAGACCACAAAGCCACGGAAAAAGGAACTCCAAATAAAAATTCGAAGAAATCCAAAAGAAAAAAAAAGGACCAAAAATCGGGGTGTTACACATCTTAACATGCTCATCATTATTGCTACGAAAATTAGTAAGAGAGGCCTTTTCAAGCAATTCCCGCTTAGCATTTAACATAGCGGTTCTCTTCTTACTTGCATCAATAGAAACATAAATAGCCTTGATAGATTCATTAATATCAACTCTCGAAGGAAAAGGTTTGGCCTTGAGATTTTCCACATCAAGAGAAAGCTTATCAATGCTTTTAGACAAATCATCAATCTTGTTCAACTTTTCTTCTATCGAAGTGTTGAAAACTTTTTGAGCATTGATAAATTCCTTAATACTACTTTCAAAATCAGAGGGCATCCTTTGGTTATTATGGGAAGAATTACCATAAGGATTGCCCAAAACATTAGAGGAATTTCCAGGATAAGGCCTAGAATTGAAATTTCC
Source organism: Elymus sibiricus (assembly GCA_039707655.1). NCBI lineage: Eukaryota > Viridiplantae > Streptophyta > Magnoliopsida > Poales > Poaceae > Elymus > Elymus sibiricus. The sequence continues at coordinate 403,502,312 of CM077668.1, forward strand.
TCTATAAGCATTATTATTGAAATTGCTACGAGAAACAAAATTCACATCTATAGGATCACTATTTTGTTCAATCAAAGTAGACAAAGGCAAATCATTAGGATCAATAGAAGCATTCCTACTAGCAACCAACTTAACAAGAGCATCAACTTTATCACTCAAAGTACTAATCTCCTCAACGACATTCACCTTTTTGGTAGTAGGTGCCCTTTCGGTATGCCATTGGGAATAATTAGCCATAATATTATCAAGCAAATCAGTAGCATCACCCAAAGTAATCTCCATAAAAGTTCCACCCGCGGCGGAATCCAAAAGATTTCCAGAAACAAAATTCAAGCCAGCATATTTTTTTTGGATAATCATCCACAAATTCAAGCCATGAGTAGGGCAATTTTTCAGCATCAATTTCATTCTCTCCCAAGATTGCGCAACATGTTCATGGTCAAGTTGCTTAAAATTCATAATCTGGTTTCGGAGAGAGATGATTTTTGCTGGAGGAAAATACTTAGTAATAAAAGCATCTTTGCATCTATCCCAAGAATCGATGCTATTGCGAGGCAAAGAAGAAAACCAAATTTTTGCACGATCTCGCAAAGAAATCGGAAACAATTTCAACTTGACAATATCATTGTCCACATCTTTTTTCTTTTGCATGTCACACAACTCAACAAAAGTGTGGAGATGTGATGCTGCGTCCTCATTAGGACTTCCAGAAAATTGATCTTTCATAACAAGATTCAATAAAGCGGCATTTATGTCAAAAGACTCCGCACTAGTGGCGGGAGGAGCAATAGGAGTGCTAATAAAATCATCATTATTGGTATTGGAAAAATCACACAACTTGGTGTTCTCTTGAGACATGATGTCTACGCAAAAAGAAAGCATGCGAATAAAAGCAAACGAGAAAACGATGAAGGAAAAAGAGGCAAATGAAAGCAAATATTTTTGTAAATTTTTTTAGAAGTGTGGGAGAGGAAAATGGGAGGCAAAGGGCAAATAAAGTAAATGCAAAGGTAAGGATTAAGAGTGTAGGTACTTGGTAATGTTGATGATGTGTCCCCGGCAACGGCGCCAGAAATTCTTCCTGATACTTGTAAACTGCGTTGGATTTTTATCCCCGAAGAGGAGAGGATGACGCAGCACAGTAGAGTAAGCATTTCCCTCAGTTAAGAACCAAGGTTATCAATCCAGTAGGAGAACCAAGCAACACCACATAAATAGCACCTGCACACAAAACGCAAACCCTCGCACCCAGCGCAAACGAGAGGTTGTCAATCTCTCGGCGGTCAAGTAACGAGATTAAAAGGTATATGATAGATTGATAAATAAATAAAAGATAGAAATATGCAGCAAATATTTTTTGTATTTTTATATGAGAAAACAAGATAGATCTTATGATAAAAGTAGACCCGGGGGCCGTAGAGTTCACTAGAGGCTTCTCTCAAGAAAATAGCATATGGTGGGTAAACAAATTACTGTTGGGCAATTGATAGAAAAGCAAATAATTATGATGCTATCCAAGGCAATGATCATGATATAGGCATCACATCCAAAACAAGTAGACCGACTCCTGCCTGCATCTACTACTATTACTTCACACATTGACCGCTATCCAGCATGCATCTAGTGTATTAAGTCCATAAGAATGAAGTAATGCATAAAGAACGATGACATGATGTAGTCAAGATAAACGCTAACAAGAATTCATCCCAACTTTTTATCCTTAATGGCACCAATACATGCGTGTCAATTCCCCTTCTGTCACTAGGATTGAGCACCGCAAGATCGAACCCATTACCGAGCACCTCTTCCCATTGCAAGAAGATCCAATCTAGTTGGCCAAACCAAACCAAAATTTTGAAGAAAAAATACAAGGCTATACTAAATCATGCATAAAAGAGATCAGAGAAGAACTCAAATAAAACAAGGATAGATCTGATAATAAACTCACAATTCATCAGATCCCAACAAACACACCACACAAAGTCATTACATCGGATGGATCTCCATGAAGATCATGGAGACCATTGTATTGAGAAACATAAAGAGAGAGAGAGAGAGAGCCATCTAGCTACTACCTATGGACCCGTAGGTCTATGGTGAACTACTCACGCATCATCGGAGAGGCGGCAAGGTTGATGTAGAGCCCCTCCGTGATGAGTTCCCCCTCCGGCGGAGTACCGGAGAAGGCCTCCAGATGGGATCTCACGAGAACAGAGGCTTGCGGCGGCGGAAAAAGTATTTTGTCTTCTATTCTGGGGGTTTTGGAATATCTCTGAATTTATAGTGGAGGAATTAGGTCAAATGGATGCAGGGGGGCCCACATGGCACTTGGGCGCCCCCCCCCCCCCGGGGCGCGCCTTGGTGCCATGTGGCCCCCTCTGTGGTCTTCTGCCTTGGCTCCCAAGTTGGCGTTGATCCTTATCCCCAGAAAAAAATCTCCAAAAAGTTTCGGGACGATTTGATCTTATCTGATAGTGATTTTCTGTAAAACAAAAATAAGGCAGAAAACAGGAACTGGCACGTGGCACTAAGTTAATAGGTTAGTCCCCAAAAATGATATAAAAATGTATGAAATAATACTAAAAACATCCAAGAATAATAATATCATAGCATGGAACAAGCAAAAATAATAGATACGTTGGAGACGTATCAGCAGTCCGGTTCATATCTCCACATTTACGGTCGATCCTAAAGCGGCAAGCTTGATTGTCTACAAGTCAGCATGTAGAGGCAATTAGTAGCCGTTGATTTTTTCGACAAATAAAGCGAAAGCTTAATACGTGTTGTAATTAAATACAGTAGCTATTACCTTCTCTTGTAAATTCATTCTACAAGTATGATCCAGGTGTTTTTCCATTGTTTCAAATAATAATTCTTAAATCTACACGTGCATGCCACGTGACATGCACTAGTCTCTTCTATAGTCCACCAGTTTTGAACTCTTGAATCTCAAGGCCAAGGAGCTAAAAGTTGCAAGTGGAGGGTACTACTGTTCTCTAGAACAATCGCTGTACTATCTACTAGGACGAGCGAGGGGCGGCTAGGGCGAGCACGCTGGCGAGAAACATGCCTGTGATAAATAGGAGTCCTATACGTAAAAGTATACTAGTATACTAGTGTACATACTACTACTACTCTAGTACGCCAGCCACGACATGATGGCGCGTGCAAAATATACGGGAGCGAAAACCCGTGCACGTGGCTGGTACTATACGTAATTTGACTTGTTTGTTTCTAGAGTTGTAGTGAATATTCTGATATGTTTTATGTGCGTGTACAATTATCTTCAGTTTTTTCGAAAAGATTGCTCCAGTAGGCGGAGTAGAAACAAACACTCTCACGCAGGCAGTAGGATTAACAGAGTTTTTTTCTCGAGCAGGACGACGTAATATTGGCTCGAAGCGAGGTTAATAAAATATTTTTTAAAAAGGCCGCCGTGCGTTCGGCGGCGATCGAACCCACAAAACGAGCTATACTCCGCGACCACTAGTAGTAGTACTACGCAACGTAGAATCGCTATTTGTCGCTAGTACATTGTTCCTTATACATATTGGAGTATTTAACATAAAAACTACTCCTACCACTTTCCAACCAGCCTTACCAAGAAATCACTACTCTACAAAAATAAGCAAAAACATACCAAAAAATTCTTAATCCGTCGCAATAAACTACCAAGTGCCGATTAGGCACGTTTAAACCCATGTGGCACATTACGTCAACACCGTCTATTTGACCGGCAGGTTAGGCCTTATGGCTTGTGGGACCTACATGTCACTATGGATAAAAATCCCCAAGTCACCTCCTACCTCCGGCCCGTCCACCTAGTCATCCTCGGCGGCAGCCACCGCCGCCGGCAGAAGGCGAGCTCAAAAGCGTCGACGGCGCGGAGCCCATCTTGCGGCAGCCCGGAGGCCAGCTCCACGCGACGGTCGCGGCCGCTAGCTAGCCAAGTTAGCACACACCCTGCTGGATGCATCCAGCTGCTTGTGTGCAAGGTTTGCTAGATAGGTTGGCACGGCGGTGCGGCGGCTTGCTCGCGCGTGCCGCACTAAGGCCAGCCATCTGGCTCGAGCGAAGGCCAGCGCGGCGGCTTGCTCGCGCGTGAGCCGCGCTCGGGCCAGCCAACCAACCTGTGCTGAGGCAAGCGCGGCATCCGCTCGTCCGACGGAGCGGCGGCCAGCTCGCCCATCACCGGCGCCGCCAACGAACACGCATACGAACTGTTTCAAGTAATGTTCAGGAAAAATAGATTATTGTAGGAGGAAGAAGAGGATAGATGCTCACATGTGGGTCCCACCTGTCGTGACGGTAAACACAATGGTCAAACATACGGTGTTGACTTAAGGTGCCTCGTCAGCACGGACGTGTGGGCCAACCCTGTCATGGATGGGTTTAAACGAGCCTAATTGGCACTTGGTAGTATTTTTTTGGCGCGGATTAAGAAATTTTGGGTATGTTTTTGATATTTTTTGTACAATAGTTGCTTACTAGGGCAGGTTGAAAGTGGTAGTTTTTTGTTAAATACTCTACATATTGTAAGTAGGAGTGAAAGTTAAGCTTTGGAAGCCAATAAGGACGGCTAGTTACATGATACCTACGTGTATGTAATTCAAACTAAATATCGACCAAGAGTGACTAATATGTTGACGCAAAACTCAAAACTATGGAAACAGAAGCGTATTATTGATACTTGTTTCCATAAACTTGGATCTACGTTCTATTCAACGACTGAGCATGTGGGCCTTAGCACGATGACTCCCCCGAGTGTGTAAAACAAGGTTTTACTGTCTCCGGTAAGTAGGGGGATGACGGCGGCGCGCCTTCGGCTCGCTCTAGTGCTCGTAGTCATACTAGGTGATCTACGGATGTGTAGATGTATTCTTTTTCATGTCTCGTGTTCGTCGTACTTCTGGTACTTTTGATGAATAGCTGGTAAGTTTAACTTTTCACAAGAAAACCTTGGTTGAGCGTGTGTGCGAGAGAGAGATACTGCGTGTGTGTGATCTGGAGAGACTGAGGCAGAGATAAGAGATTCTTTGTGTGTTTGTGTGTGTGTGTGGAGGATAGAGAGAGACATGTGCATGGGGCTTTGTGTTGTGTAACATGGAGACAGATAGACATAATCACAGAGTGAGTGTGTGAGAATATAGCTGGCCAAACGGGCCGGGCCAATCAGGACAGCCCACGAGCATGCCGGCACGGAGAATTTTGGTGTGCATGTGAGTTAGAGAGAGAGAGAGGGGGGGTATATATATGTATACATATATATACACATGTAGCTGGAGAGAATGTACAAGGGTGTGTGTCTTAAAAGAAGGATGCAGATATATGGGGTGGTGTGTGTGTGTGTGTGTGCATGTGTCTGTTTGTGCGCGCGCGCGTGTGTGAGAGGGAGTGTGTGTTTGTGGAGAAGAGAGGTCATTGTTGATGTAAACCGAGTAGGGAAGGGGGAATTATATGACACGTGTGTCCAGGAGAGGGGAAGGCATGTCTAGTAGCGGGATAACATGGGTGCGGGCGGGGATCAAGCGAGCTATTTGGAAGAGACATCGAGTGTGTGTGAGAGAGGGGTGAGAGAGAGAGAGAGTGTGTGTGAGAGAGAGAGAGGGGGGAGGGAGAGAGAGGGGTCGTTTGTGTGCGGAAGTGGCCTATAGATAGGGAGACAAGGTTGATGTTGTTCGAAAGTGGCCTATGTAGGGAGACGCAAAGGAAAGCGAGTCATTTTCTACGTTAGAGAGACTTCATGAGAGAACTAAAATGGATGGTGGAGAGAACAACATGCGAGTTTGAGATCGATGGTACGCTAGGGAGCTATGGAGGGAGTCATGGCATAAATGTCTATAGGGAAGGAGGGTCGACTCCGCATGTGGGAGAGATAGAAAGAGGAGAGAGCTGCACAAGGAGATAGATGGTGCTTGTGTGTAGTTGGGTGGTGAGTGAGGTGTGTATCAATGTGTGTGTGTGAGAGAGAGAGGGAGAGAGAGAGGGAGAGAGAGAGAGAGACAGTGGAGAGTGTGCGAGAACCACATAACTAGGGAGATAGACGTTGGGGACACTGCTTTGTGTGTATGGGAAAAATACACAGCTATATACTGTGTGTGTTTGGGAAAGAGAGATGCCGGGAGACCTAGAGAGTGGGGGAGGAGATGTATGCATGTCCGAGAGACAAAAGTGATAGAGACATATATTGGGGTCCAGACTTAGAAGAGAGAGAGGGGTTAATGTATCCCCGTGTTTGTGTCCCGCGAAGAGAAAGGCTTGTGGGGGGTGGGGAGGGAGGGGTCGGGGTGGTGGGCTTCAGATAAAGAGTGAGGTGTGTATGTCTGAGAGACACAAACGTAATTGAGATAGTATATGGTCAAGAGTGTGTGCACTCATGCTTCATCAATTTGTCTCACAGTTTGGACTATGAGATAGTGATACTTTTGAACATGCGTGGTATACTTTGAAGTACCATAATTACAAACCTAAGATTGGAATTTTTGAATCCGTCTCCATTATTAGCTTTTGTAATTCATTTAAACGGGGGTACATTTTTTTACCAGGGTTTTCGTGATTTCAAATTCATATATCAAACCTAGAGATATACACATACGGTCGTGTTCAAACCTTATTTTTGTTTTTGTCATCAGATGATAAACACATTCAAAATTTCATTTGAATTGGAGCATATGATGGTATTTGCTTCCACCATACCTCAATCATCCATATGTGAATTGAATGGACGATCTAAGTTTCGAGTTGGAGACATTAATTTTCCAAACTTGCACTTTTTTTGCGTGCACAACAAATAAACACTAGGCCATGATATCATAGTCGGCCATACAACAGCAGAACACTTAATTTTAGCCGCGAAAAGCTTTCAAACTTCCCGCTCACATCGAAATATCTCGCACCCGAAAGTTTAGCCCTGCGATATTCCCCTTTTACCCCTGCCACATCAATGGAAACGGGCTGCTTTGGTAACTCCAATGTTTTCACCTCTTTGCCCCCAACATTCTTCCCCACAACCCCTCCCCGCCTCCCCCAACCGCTCCCTCCCAAGCCGCCGAATCTAGTCCTCCGCCGCAGCGGTGGACCTCCCACCCCGCCGGATCTACCTTCCGCACCTTGGAACCCCCAACTGCCAACTCACCACTGCGCCGGAGCCGCTCCATCGACTGGCTTGTCCACCGCTCCAGATCTCCTTGACCGCCATCATGGTCCACCGCACCGGAGCTGCTTCACCGGCGCCCTCGACCACCACAGTGTAGGCCCTTCACCAACTCCCTCGTCCACCACATCGCCGGCCCTTCATACAAGCCCTCGTCTGCCGCAACAGATCTGCCTCAACGAAAGCATTGTACACCGCACGGGATGTGCTACGCTGACGCCTTCGTCCACTGCACCGGACCCGCTCCACGGACGCCATATTCAACTTCACCGGCCCTGCTCTACTGACGCCGCCGCCTCATTAGGTTATTTCGATTTCTACTCCCTTTGTTTCTCTCTTCTTTATTGCCCAAATAGCTCACTTACCACAGATCAGCTTTCTTGGATGTCGACAGGCGCCGGAACCGAAGCACCAGAGCCGCTTCAGCAACGGCGACAGCCGGCCCAAACTCAACCGCAACACGGGCACCATCGACGATACTTATCTTTCATGTATGACAACGATGCCCATACGCCGCCGAGAATCAGGTACTATTCTCCAACAGCCGGCGTCTACGTTCACTTTCTTTGCATAAGCACTGCACCTTCGAATTTCTTTAGGGCATCATTCAATTTTTCATGAGAGGCGTTATTCTGCTTGCACCTGTAGGTCCATACGTGTGGCAGTGAACAGGTTACATGTGCTAAATTACAAATCAGTGCAAATGTAGTTACAATGCTTTTGTTTTGTCCTAAGTATTACTGTACTTCCTAGATATCACTGCCTACTATTTTACTTCTTGCATGCTATATTTATGATAATGGTGTTGTTCTGATGCGACCTGTTGGTTCCAATTATTGTACTGGACTGCTTCTATGTTCTCTATGCTTAATTACACATCAGCAAACTAGCTTCTGGTTCCTCTGCTTTTGGTTTGTCTTAACCTACATTTTTCGATGCTAGCTATTACATGACTACTCTGAGCCTCTGTTCATTTCTTTCTTGTGCGTTCTTGATCTTCCCAAGTTGCATGACTAATTTGATGCTTCTATTCATTATGGAGCTGCCAACCCCATCAAGCAAAATGCTTTTTCTTTTGGGGCTGGCACCTCGGACAAGCATAAAAATAGAGTGGAGCACATATACTGTCGTGTAAGCACACACCCTTCTTTCATTAGTTTAGATGAACCATTGATGATCAATTTGAACTAGTGCATGTGATTAAAATTAGTTTTACCTAAATATAGGGGGAAGAATAAACTACAACGACTAGTTTCGCAACCATGGGATGCTGACGATATCTTCAAAGAACATTGCAACAGCATCGAGGCTTCACATCAACATATGGTAAGCCAGCAGTGTGTTTTAGTACATGTGAAATGTCATGTGTGTGGGCTGCTTTCTTGGCTTGTGCCTTCAACCAGTAATCCTACAGGATTACAAATAGTTCAGTTGCCTGCTTTGCTGTATTGCTTGATTCGAACGCTTGTTTGTTACTCCCTCCGTCCCGAAATAAGTGACTCAACTTTGTAGTAACTTTAGTATAAAGTTAGTGTAAAGTTGAGTCACTTATTTTGGGACAGAGGGAGTACTTGTTAGGCTATACCTTAGTTGGCCAATGTGTCAGCAGTGCCTACCGTACTATCGTAAAAAAATGCATGCCTAATTCATTTGACTCCTTAACTTTTCCTGTGAACTTCATCACAACACTGTCTTCCTAGTTTATATGAGGCCACACTGTATAAGTTCTTTCCCAGATTATTTCAACTACTTATATGCCTGAGCAACTTAAATATAGCGGTGGTACACTGCCTTTCATCTTACCATTTTAATTTGTTTTCGGCTGATGCAACTTCGAGCCATTTAAATATAGGTTGCCATGCTCGGCAATAATTTGTATGTCGTTTACCATGTAAGCTTACTGCCTGGATCATGCGATAACTATCTCTTACTTATGTCCAGCGGAAACCTTTCAGGATCCAGTTCAAACTAGGACACAATGTACACCCCCAGGATCTATTTGTGGAAGCAGTGCACCATCCATGTTACCAGATGGTAGCAGTTCAGAGGCTACACCGTTGGAGAGCACAGATATTATAGTTCTTGAGGCTCTACTAGAGGCAGAAAGAGACGGTGTGGCTACCATGAATGAGGTAATCCTGATCTTGAGGCTGGAAATTATGCAATTAGCTGCACGCATTATGGAAGCAAACCAAGAATTGGAGAAAGTAAGAATGTTGCATTTGAAGACGGAGGAGGTCCTTCTGCTTCTGCTATCTGAAGCCCAGGCTAATCCCAGTTGTTCTCTAGCTACTAGTTGGAATTCTCATTAGATTAGTATACTTGCATGTTGTGTCATGTGTGTGAATGGATTACGTTGTAAGACCCCATATTTGTTGTCCATGTGTTGTAATGATCTGATTTTTTTAGGCGAGCTAATCCTTAGTACTTGTATGAGTGGACATAAGGTCAACTGTTTTTGTGTGAGCAGATTGTATATTGGATAAAATAACTGTTTGACTCAAAGTGTATCCAACCTACTGAATTCGAAGATCACGCCATTTCTTAATCATATTTCATATATAAAGGTGGAATAAATCTTTGTTGCGGGTTTGAAGATATATATAAGAAAACATATAATGATGTATGAATATTCGTAATCGAATACAAAATGGATTTGAATTTAGTTGCCAGGGTAAACGTGAATGCTAATTCTCTCAAATTTTGAACGAAGCGGCAAAACACCCACTCTCTTTTGTCGGCTGCCTGAAGCCAGTGTTTGCGAGATACATAGAAATTACTGTCTACTACCTGTCAATAGGGGTAGGTTAGTAACTTCAATCAGACGTGACACGACCGCCTCTCACCCCATTCAGACATGGTGGGCGCCAAACATGGGCGGCAAAGACACATTTTATTCAAACTCGTCCGAAACACCTCTCTCTCCCTCCATTTCCCCATTCGTACATGGTGGGCGGCAAAACAAACTCTCCTCAGCCAAAATCGATGTAGGCAAATATTTTAAATAGGGGCAGGTTTGTAACTTCACTCATACGTGACACAACCGCCGTACCTGTCGGCTGTCAGCCCCGTTCATACGCCGTGGGTGCCAACCGTGGGTGCCAACCATGGGCGCCAAAACACCCTCTCCTCGCCGGAAATCACTCTCGGCAATTTTTGGGGAGATGCGAGATTACCGTCCTATCTCCAACCGACGAGATGTCCGAGTTTTTAAACGGGGGATAAGTTCGTAACTTTCCCAAATTTCAGACAAAGCGCGTCCCAAAGTTTGAGATCCCCTCCCCCCCCCTCCATTTCCCCATTCATACACCGTCGGCGCGAAAACACCCTCCCCACACCGGCCAGCCTCCTCCGTCCGCCACCCCATCCTCCACCTTGCCGGAGCCGCTACCCCTACCCTGTGGTCCACTGCAAGAGATGGACATCTCTCATCCACGGCGCCGGACCAGGATCCTTTCATCACGTCCTCTCGCTTCATCGGCGCCGTCGTCCACCTTGCCGTGGCCGCTCCTACGACAGCCTCGTCCACAACAACATGACTTATCTCCCGATGCCGCCGTCTGCCGTCTCCAGTCTGCTTCCGCGACGCCGATAGCCATCGCATGCGCAACACCCTCGATGTATCAGCAGGGGCCTACACGACGTCGCAAGAGAGGTGGTACTCTTTCATTCGTATCTATTTAAGTTATTAATCTCACCCGAAAAATAGATCGTCACTTGTTTACCGTACTTTTCTTGTCCATACCAAATCTTAGTGGTTAGTTGAAAGCAAACATTAGTTGCGAAGTAGCCTTTGTCCGGTTTGCACCTTCAGATCCGCCATGGCACGGTCACTCTACTCGCAATCCTCATGGTTTTCCCCTTTAATATTCACTTCCATCGTCCTAGGTGCTTCATGTCGTGCTAGCACTGCTCCTCAAGGCCTCAACCCATCAAGCCAAACAACATGCCACTCATAATTCCAAAGCATAGTTGTTGAAATACGAATCTGATCTGATGCTGATATTACTAAAACAGAGAACATTTAATTAGTTGTTGTTTTCGAACTGCTCCTCTCGGTGTGGCCTCCATGTTCTTCTAAAAAAAGAGAACATCTTTGGAAATCGCCTGCGTGCAGTAGCGCTCAAATAGCTGCTTAAAAAGTCCTTTAGTTTCTGTCCTTGGGCATCCCTGATCCCTGTGTAATAAACGTAGTCATCTTCTGCTTTTAGTTTATGCTTTCATTAGCTGTTGTTTTCGAACTGCCCCTCTCAGTGAGCTGATGTATGGCACTACTGTGTGGGTTTCATTCGAGTAATGGAACCGGGGAGAGGCCTCCCGGTTCTTCTAAACAAAGAGAACGTTTACTTGGTCAGCTAATGTTCCTATATTAGTTTCGAAAAGCATGTGCGCCACATATAGAGAGACATCAGGGATTAGCATTTCTTTATGCGCTCTGGTTCATCATGTGTGGGCAACACACATTGTATTATCTAAAATCTGCTTGCTCTTCTTTATCATGTTCCTCTTCTGTTCTTCTTAATAAGTATAGTACTTTCTCCGCTCCTAAACTGCCTTGGGTGCGTGTGTGACGCCCCCGACTTAATCGTGCACTAATCATACACGCAAACGTGCGCGATCAAGCACAGGGACTCACGGGAAGATATCACAACACAACTCTAAACTCAAATAAAAGCATAAGTCTGCAAATATTACAAACCGGGGGCACGAGGGCCCGAATACATAAGTCAGTCACACAAATAATATCTGAATACAGACATAGTTAGTCAAAGGTGCCATAAGATGGCTAGCACAAACAATGACAACGATCGAAGAGGCGCAGGCCTCCTGCCTGGGAGCCTCCTAACTACTCCTGGTCGGCTGGATCAACCCAGTAGTAAGTGCCGTCGGGACCCTCCTGGTAGTACGCTCCTGCAGCGGCGTCTGGCTCCTGGGCTCAGTCGTCTGATGTATCATCAATTGAATATGGGGGAAAAGGATAGCAGAGCAACCGTGAGTACTCATCCAAAGTACTCGCAAGACTGACATCAGAACTATGCTAGTTATGCATTGGTATCAAAGAAATGGGGCTATATCTTTGGACTGAACTGCAGAATGCCAGAATAGAGGGGGAGAAGCCTAGCCTATCGAAGACTAGCATCTTCAAGTAGTCTTGCAGCATCAGAAGAGAGTAGATAATAGTAGCATATATTAGTGGTTGTATAGCAGCAACTCCCTGAGATCCTTTCTAGACTATCCGGCGAGAAAGTGATCCCGAGAGCAGTAGTATCAGTTTAATAAGCATCATCATCACTTTGTAGTTGTCATAGATCTGGGCACAACTCCGAGCAGGGGTGCACTACTGTTACCCAACACGCTCGATTAACTCCGGCCGGACACACTGGCTGGGTAATGCCCGGCCTCGGCTGATCGACACATCGCAGCCCGACCTAGAGCTCAGCAGAGAGGTCAACACGCCGGTCTAAATCCTAAGTGCGAAGGGGTCTTGGGCCCATCACCCTTTGCACTCATGCACGTTGCGTGGCTGGACGGGGAGCAGGCGCGACACTGAATACACCAGTGACGTAACCAGCCCAACCCCGACGATCAGCCCGCATCTCTGAGCTGTGACGTCTGAAGAGCTTTCGGCTGATACTACGACGTAGAGGGCCCCATTAAACCATTATCCCACGTGGTGGTAGTGCGTATAGGGCACGACGACCCACTCAGATCAAATACCCAGTTCCGTTAGGCGTATTAAGTAGCTCGCAGAGTCGAACCGACAACCTGTCGATCCGACTTGATTTCACGCGCGGGTGCTCTTGGAGCAGACCCGTCTTTAATGTTGTTCTCTCGCAGGCACCCTTGGGGCCAGCCCGTCTTTAACATCGGGAACGGTCGGGACTCAGGTCCACCTCTACAGGATGGTACCGCCAGCCCTTCAGTTCCCCAATAGTAACAGAAAGTAAGATGTGTGCAGTTCCGCGATCACACCCAGAGTGATCACGGCCCAATATCAAGAAGGGCATACGGACAAGGTGTAGGGCCAATTGGTGGGACTCTGACCAATCCTATACTAAGCAATATAGGATAACAGGAAGGTATGAACAACAGTTACAAAATCTGGCTATGCATTGGAATAGGATTAAGCAAAGCAAAGTAGTGGCAATTCTAATGCAAGCAGGAGGAAGAAAGAATAGGATTTATCGGCATGCGTCAAGGGGGGATTGCTTGCCTGGAAGCTCTGCGGAAAGTATCTGATCGTCGGTAGGCTGCTCGTCGGGGGTGTAATCGAATCCAGCTGCGTCGGCGTCGGTGTCGACGTCTATCGAGAGAGGAGGGGGGAAGAAACAGTAAATTCATGGCAAAGATGCAACACTATGCATGACATGCCTAAATGTTGTGCAAATGTGTTTAACTGCCTAACTAAATGATTTAGTTAATTTAGGAATTTATTTGGATTTACTTAATTAAAGTTGGGCACTATTCATTTATCGAAATCAGTCAAAATGTTCCATGTTCAGCTAGCTAGGAGTGTTGGACAGGTGTTTTGATCACATATTCAGAATCTTCATATTTTTCTGATCGTTTTACATATATAAATTATTTTCATCTGACTTACGGTTTAAAAGATATGATTTTCTAAAGTTTTATTGATTTTCTGGAATTAAATTAATTAATTAAATTGACATTATCAGAAACAGTGGGGGGGTGACGTCAGCATGACGCAGAGGTGACGTCAGCGGTCAACCAGCGGCTGACCAGGTCAAATCTGACCTGTGGGGCCACTGGGACCCACCTGTCATTGAGACCGTGGATAATTAGTATTAAATCTAATCTAATTACAGATTAATTAGAGGTGGGGCCTACTGGTCAGTGGGTGATTAACTAAGTAATTTCAATTAACAATTTAATTAATAATTTGTTTATTTCTAAAAACGTTTTAATCGAGCGGGCCCCACATGTCAGCGACAGTGGGCGCCACGTCAGCGGTGGACCGGGTCATCGGGGCCCAGCGGGGCCCGCAGTCAGTGGTACTAAGGTGGGGCCCGGCTGGCCAGGTCAGCGCCGGCCACCGGAGTGCTCCAGTGAGCTCGCCCGCGACGGCGAAACTCCGGCGAGCTCGGAATCTCGCTGTGGTGGGTCGTTTCGGCCGTTCTTTGGCTCTCTGGAACGAGCGGAGCGGCGCGCGTCTCGTGGTGGCGGTGGTCGGAGCTGGGGAGGCCGGAGTTGACGGCGGCGAGCACGTCGGCGGCGAGCGTTTCGGGCGAGCAGCGGGAAGGCGGCTGCGGTGCATTTTAGCGGGCGCATTCGGGCGAGAGTGGAGCACCGCGTCGATATAGCCTATCGGCGCTGGCTGCGGTGGTCGGGAGCGACGGCAACGGCGAGCTCGGGCGGCGGCAGAAACATGGCGCGGCGGCGAGGCGGCTACGGCGAAATGCACGGCACGAGGAGAGGAATGGGGAAAGGGAGAGGCTCACCGCGTGGCTAAGAAAAGCCCTCGATGGCTTAGTAGCAGCCGAGGTCGTCGGGGACGGCGGGGATCGACGGTGGCCGAGAAGAAGAGGTCGAGGTCGATCCCGAGCGTGCGGTCGTCCCCGAGCTCAACGGCGAGGCGCAGTCGAAGGAGGCGAGCGAGGCGGAGCGGATGGGCTCGTCGGAGCGCTGATCGGGAGGCGGTGGCCGCGCTAAATCACGGCCATGGCAGCGGCGACGTCGGGTGGCTGCACGAGAGGATGATGCCGAGCGAGAGAGGGGGATTTGGGGGTGCTAGGGTTTCGGGGAGAGAGGGGAGCGACCAGGGGGGGCTTTAGCGACGCCGGAGGACCGCGGGATCGACGACACGACGACGATCCGCGCTCGGGCGCGCGCGCCAGGCGACGCGTGCGGGAGGTGAGAGAAGACCCGCTGGCGGGCTGGGCCTTGCACTGCGCATCTAGAGCCCAGCCGCACAGTAACCGGTAAGTCTTTTTCTTTTTCTATTTCTATTTTCTGTTTTATTTCTGTTTTGCTAATTGTTAGGCTACTAATTGACTTTTATAAAATATGTGACCTAGCTCATAAAATGCAGTGCATTATTGCCTGCCACCAAAAACTAGTTTGGGTAAAATATGATTTCAATTGTAAAATGGATTAAATAAAATGATTTAAAATATTGCTGTTAGCTACTGTTTGAGGTTGTTTAAGTCACTTAGTGAATTTTAGTGATGTTGGTCTCCTGAACGTAATTAGTTATGAATTATTTGCTATTTAATGAACATTTTAGTTTTCAATTTGAGCAACTTTTATTTAACACTTTAATTTGAATTTCAATTTAATTTTTGGAATTTGAAATGAGATATGATGCAAATGATGATTAGGCACTGTTAAACATGCTGACATGGCATTAACCAAAGTGATCACTGTAGCATAATGACAGGGGGTGTTACAACTCTCCTCCTCTAACAAGAATTCTCGTCCCGAGAATTAAGAGGAAGACTGAAAGAAAGAGGGGTATTCTTCGCGAAGACGATCCTCGCGTTCCCAAGTGGCTTCATCCTCAGAATGATTTGACCACTGAACCTTGAGGAATTTGATCGACTTCTGACGAGTCCGACGTTCAGTTTGATCAAGAACGCGGATCGGATACTCCGGATAAGACAGATCTTCTCGCAATTCAAGTACTTCATGATCCACAGCTCGGATGGGATCCTTGAAGCAACGACGGAGTTGCGATATATGAAAGACATCATGCACCTGAGAAAGGTTTGGCGGCAATTGCAACTGATATGCCACTTCTCCTCGACGGGCGAGAATACGGAAGGGGCTGATGTAGCGAGGAGCTAACTTGCCCTTGATTCCGAACCGATGAGTGCCTTTCCACGGAGTGACACAAAGGTAAGCTTGCTCGCCAGGCTGATAGACCATTACCTTGTGCTTCCGGTCATAATTACTCTTCTGACGAGACTGAGCAGCCTTCAAGTGTTCACGGACAATGCGGACTTGATCTTCAGCTTGTTGAATAATGTCCGGTCCAACGAGTGAACGTTCCCCAGTTTCTGACCAATTCAGAGGGGTTCGACACTTACGTCCATAGAGAACTTCAAACGGTGCCATCTTGAGACTAGCTTGATAGTCGTTGTTGTAAGAGAATTCGGCATACGGAAGGGATTCCTCCCATTTCTTACCGAATGAGATAACGCAAGCCCGAAGCATATCTTCAAGCACTTGGTTGACTCTTTCGACTTGACCCTAAGACTGAGGGTGGAAAGCAGTGCTAAAAGACAGATGAGTTCCCATGGCTTCTTGGAAACTGTTCCAAAATCTGGAGGTAAAGAGGCTGCCACGATCTGAACTGATCTCCAACGGAACACCGTGGAGTGACACAATTCGGGAAACATACAAGTCTGCTAACTGACTAGCAGTGATAGTCTCCTTGACTGGAAGAAAATGAGCAACCTTTGAGAATCGGTCGATGACGACAAAGATAGCATCATGACCCTTCTGCGATCTGGGAAAACCAGTGATGAAGTCCATTTGGACTTTGTCCCATTTCCATTCCGGAATTTCAAGGGGTTGCAGAGTTCCAGCAGGCCTTTGATGTTCTGCTTTGATGCGACGGCAAACGTCACACTCAGCAACATATTTAGCAATATCATCTTTCATATCGGGCCACCAGTACCGCTGACGAATGTCTTGGTACATTTTGGTACTACCAGGGTGAATAGACAAAGGCGTGTCATGTGCTTTTTTCATGACATCCGAACGGGAGTCCAGATTGCGCCTTCTGGGAACCACTAGGCGGCCTTTGAAGAACAAGGCACCATCCTCACCAACATGGTAGAATGAAGGATTACCTTTGGAGAGGAAGTTCTTAATCTTCTCGACTTCAGAGTCATATTTCTGTCTGGTCTTGATGTTGCGCTCGAGGTCTGGCTCAACCTCCAGGGTATTGAGATAACCCTGAGGAACAATGTGAAGGTTCAATTTGCGAAGCTCTTCATAAAGCATAGGTTGCGCTTCCTGAACCATGAGGTTGTTGCAATAAGCCTTACGACTCAAAGCATCGGCCATTACATTAGCCTTGCCAGGGGTGTAAGAGATGTTCATGTCATAATCGGCTATTGTCTCGAGCCATATTTGTTGACGAAGGTTCAGATCTGGCTGAGTATACAGATACTTCAAACTCTGATGATCCGTGTATATCTCGCAACGATTACCAAGGAGGTAATGTCGCCATAGCTTCAGAGCATAAATAACCGCAGAAAGTTCGAGATCATGTACTGGATAATTTTCCTCGTGAGGACGCAATTGACGAGAGCCATAAGCAATTACTTTGCGCTCTTGCATTAGGACACAGCCTAATCCTTGACGAGATGCATCACAATAAATCACAAAATCCTTTTGGGAATCCGGGGGTGCTAACACTGGGGCAGATGTCAACTTATCTTTGAGTGTCTGAAAGCTTTCTTGACATTTTTCTGTCCATTCAAATTTAACACCTTTGTGGAGCAGGTCAGTTAATGGCTTTGCAATCTTCGAGAAGTTCTCGACGAATCGACGGCAATAACTAGCGAGTCCGAGAAAACTCCTGACTTGCTTGACATCCTTCGGGGGAGTCCAGTCAAGAATAGCCTGAACTCGCTCGGGGTTAATGGCAATGCCATCTTTGGAAATCACGTGACCAAGATAAGTCACCTCAGATAACCAGAATTTACACTTAGAGTATTTGGCATATAATTGATGTTCTCGAAGCTTCTCCAATACAAGCCGAAGATGTTCGGCGTGTTCTTCTTCATTCTTGGAAAATATAAGGATATCATCCAAGTAGACCACGACGAACTTGTCGAGGTAGTCCATGAAGATATAGTTCATCAATCGGGAGAGTGTTGCTGGAGCATTGGTTAATCCGAAGGACATGACGGTGTACTCGTATGATCCATAGCGAGTAACGAAAGCGGTCTTCGGAATATCCTCCTTGCGAACTCGGATCTGATGATAACCCAACCTCAAGTCAAGTTTAGAGAACACAGAGGATCCGGCAAGCTGATCATAAAGATCGTTGATCCGGGGCAGTTGATATTTGTTCTGGATTGTTGCTTGGTTAATAGGCCGATAGTCCTGGACCAATCGGTTAGTTCCATCCTTCTTCTTAACAAAGAGAGAAGGTGCTCCCCAAGCAGAGGAACTGGGGCGGATGAAACCCTTTTTCAGTGACTTGTCGATTTCTTCCTTAAGCTCGAGAAGTTCATGCGGAGGCATCTTATAAGGACGCTTCGCAATAGGGGTAGTGCCAGGCTTCAAGTCGATGACGAACTCGACAGCTCTAACCGGGGGTATTCCTGGAAGTTCTACCGGAAAGACGTCCGAAAAATCACGGACGACCGGAACGTTCTCAATCCCCTCAAGAGGTGAAGCGTTCAAAGCATTCAGAGCATATATCTGAGCTTCGGCATTCCGGGTAATCCGGGCGGTGTAGTTCACTATCTCATCGGAGGGATGAAGAAGTTGTACGACTTTGGTGGCACAATTGATCGAAGCAATATGAGCTTTCAACCAATCCATTCCCAAAATGAGGTCTATGGTGGAAGACTTCAGGATAATGGGTGAAACAAGGAATTCCAACCATTCAATTTCAACAAAGACATTGTGTGCCATCACAGAGGTTTGACAATGGCCTCCAGGGGTACGGACGACCATTTGTAGGTTCATTTTATCAAATGCAATGTCATGTGATAATGCAAATGCTTCTGACATGAATGAATGCGATGCTCCTGAATCAAATAGAACAGAAGCAGGTACTGAGTTAACAAGAAGGGTACCCATCACAGTAGCAGGCTGATCCTGGACTTCTTCGATATCAATGTTGTAAGCATGTCCACGACCATAAGCAGCAGACCCGGTGTTATAGTTGCGGACCTGATTGTTGCCACGACCATTGCCACGGCCATTACGAGGAAATGTCAACTGATTCTGGTTCTGGCGGCAATCCTTAGCAAGGTGACCTGGTTTGCGGCACTTGAAACAGAGACCATCTTCAGGACGAAGAGGAGCACTGGGTGGAGTAGCTTGAACTCTTGGCTGCCTCGGTGGCGGAGGAGGCAGACGGGGTGCAGCATAAGAGGGTCTTGGCGCAGGGGCAGCTGGACGGTACACACTGTTGGGAATCCAGATTCGACGCTTCTGTGCTGAGCTCGAAGATGAGCCAATGTCACGGTAGCGCTTCTGCGATTCCTTGTGCTTGATCTGAGCGGTCTCGATCCGGATAGCCTTGTTCACGAGAGTGGCAAAGTCATCGAAATCTTGAGCGGCAAGTGCAAGCTCGAGATCTGGGTGGAGCCCATTACGGAACTTCTCCTGTCTAAGAGCATCGGTGGCAACGTCTTGTTCAGCATAGCGAGATAAGTTAAGGAACTCCCGCTGATAGGCTTCGACAGTCTTGTTGCCCTGAACGAGGTTGCGGAACTCGGTCTTCTTCCGGTCTATGATTCCCTGAGGAATGTAGCGAGCACGGAAGGCAGTCTGAAACTCATCCCAAGTAACGATTGTCCCAGCAGGCAGTGTACGCTTGTGAGTGGACCACCATTGAGCAGCGGGTCCTTTCAGGAAGTAGGTCGCGAAGGTGACATAGTTGTCAGGGGCGACACTAGCAGACTCCATCTCAAAAGCAATGTCGCGGAGCCAGTCATCGGAATCCAGCGGTTGTTCAGAGTTGCGGTAAATAGTGGGGTTGAGGCGCACAAATTCCGATAGAGTTATTGCAGCTGGGTTCTGGTTCTGATTGTTCTGATGCGAGAACTGAGCCATGATATTAGTCATGAACTGACGGTTCAGCTCGAATTGTTGCATCATAGCTGCCATATAGTCTGGTGGTGGTGGGTTTTCGAGGGCACAGCCACGACCACAACCATGAGCACCTGGCCTAACCATCCTGCTAAAATTTCAACAGGGGATAGTTTAGAAAAAGCACTTGCGAGTGTTTAACGATAAACTTAATGTAACACGACAATGAATAAGCAGTGCAATAGATACATAACAGTAGTCAATTAAGACATACAGATCCATACACAGAGTCGGTTACACGCGGACAGCATAACGGCGCAAAATTAAAGAAAAAGACATACTAGGCGGCGCGCAGGCACGCGGTGAGGAATACACAATGAGACATAGCAAAGGCTATATCAACGTCGGAGAAAACCACTGAAACGGGGTAACTGCAAGTGCGGACGATGAGTGCCTGTGACTGAAAAGTCCTGCTCTCCGTGTGCACTCTGATGCAGAACCCGGTCTCGAACTGGAAGGAGCGGTCCACGTACGATCGTGCGACCTCCAACAGCAGGCCAATCGATCCCTGCGGGCACCTGAGTCCTGCGCGGGTAAAGAATGTACTCCGGATGTATCCCTGCACGAACAGCTGGAAGCAACTGCGTCATAGCATCGTAGAGACGTGCTCGAGTGGCAAACAACTCGACGGCGAGAGCCCGGACAGTACGATCCAGAGCCTGAGTGCACTGAATCAACACGTGCGGGTCGTATCGACGACGCTCGTAAGGGGCACAGATAGCTGTGTAGTATCCGGTAGCATCTCCAGTAGGTGCATACGGAATGTATCGGAACTTAGAGGCATCCAAGCTACTATGCTCTCCACGGAGTCGTGCGACAGCAGAATGGGCAGCATCATTAACTGCCATCTCAATCGTCACACCGATACCGTGAAAGATGTGTAACTCAGTGTCTGAGTCATCTTGCTGATCGTAGATGCGAACATCAGCATGGTACTGCTCCTGGTTGAACTCGCGGAAATCCTCGTAAACCATGTACTCGGGGTACCAGCGGTAGCCCAGTCGGGTCAGGAGGGCGATCAGGACATCTGAAAAACCAGGGGCATCACGAGCCCAAGTGCGAAGCACAAGCTGTGTCGCAGGGCGCGGTGGGAACAATCGATCCATCTGAAACAGAGGAAAATCAGGATTGTTATTCGACAAAGAGAAATATAATATAGCTTGGAGAGAAAGGTTAAACAAACCAATGGAAAGGAAAATATGATTATCAGACTGATCAGATCAAAGACAGGGAATAAACACATATATCCAGCTCTCCGGGTGGATGAGATTACGAGATCCTAAGTGTCGGCGTTAGTAAAATTCATTTAACCCGAAAGGAAGAGAATTCAGAGTCCCGGAGTATAGAAGAGGAATAAAAGATCCTAATACCACCCAGTTGGCGACGTGGGCCCGTAAGCCACACAGCCATGTTAGTAAAACAGTTTTCGGAAATACTAGACTCAACTACGGCCAAGGAATTGGGAGGGGGCTTCCTACAGGCAGTCAGCTCTGATACCAACTTGTGACACCCCCGACTTAATCGTGCACTAATCATACACACAAACGTGCACGATCAAGCACAGGGACTCACGGGAAGATATCACAACACAACTCTAAACTCAAATAAAAGCATAAGTCTGCAAATATTACAAACCGGGGGCACGAGGGCCCGAATACATAAGTCAGTCACACAAATAATATCTGAATACAGACATAGTTAGTCAAAGGTGCCATAAGATGGCTAGCACAAACAATGACAACGATCGAAGAGGCGCAGGCCTCCTGCCTGGGAGCCTCCTAACTACTCCTGGTCGGCTGGATCAACCCAGTAGTAAGTGCCGTCGGGACCCTCCTGGTAGTACGCTCCTGCAGCGGCGTCTGGCTCCTGGGCTCCGTCGTCTAATGTATCATCAATTGAATATGGGGGAAAAGGATAGCAGAGCAACCGTGAGTACTCATCCAAAGTACTCGCAAGACTGACATCAGAACTATGCTAGTTATGCATTGGTATCAAAGAAATGGGGCTATATCTTTGGACTGAACTGCAAAATGCCAGAATAGAGGGGGAGAAGCCTAGCCTATCGAAGACTAGCATCTTCAAGTAGTCTTGCAGCATCAGAAGAGAGTAGATAATAGTAGCATATATTAGTGGTTGTATAGCAGCAACTCCCTGAGATCCTTTCTCGACTATCCCGCGAGAAAGTGATCCCGAGAGCAGTAGTATCAGTTTAATAAGCATCATCATCACTTTGTAGTTGTCATAGATCCGGGCACAACTCCGAGCGTCCTGTTACCGTGGACACGGCTATTCGAATAGATTACTTCCCTGCAGGGGTGCACTACTGTTACCCAACACGCTCGATTAACTCCGGCCGGACACACTGGCAGGGTAATGCCCGACCTCGGCTGATCGACACATCGCAGCCCGACCTAGAGCTCAGCAGAGAGGTCAACATGTCGGTCTAAATCCTAAGTGCGAAGGGGTCTTGGGCCCATCACCCTTTGCACTCCTGCACGTTGCGTGGCTGGACGGGGAGCAGGCACGACACTGAATACACCAGTGACGTAACCAGCCCAACCCCGACGATCAGCCCGCATCTCTGAGCTGTGACGTCTGAAGAGCTTTCGGCTGATACTACGACGTAGAGGGCCCCATTAAACCATTATCCCACGTGGTGGTAGTGCGTATAGGGCACGACGACCCACTCAGATCAAATACCCAGTTCCGTTAGGCGTATTAAGTAGCTCGCAGAGTCGAACAGACAACCTGTCGATCTGACTTGATTTCACGCGCGGGTGCTCTTGGAGCAGACCCGTCTTTAATGTTGTTCTCTCGCGGGCACCCTTGGGGCCAGCCCGTCTTTAACATCGGGAACGGTCGGGACTCAGGTCCACCTCTACAGGATGGTACCGCCAGCCCTTCAGTTCCCCAATAGTAACAGAAAGTAAGATGTGTGCAGTTCCGCGATCACACCCAGAGTGATCACGGCCCAATATCAAGCAGGGCATACGGACAAGGTGTAGGGCCAATTGGTGGGACTCTGACCAATCCTATACTAAGCAATATAGGATAACAGGAAGGTATGAACAACAGTTACAAAATCAGGCTATGCATTGGAATAGGATTAAGCAAAGCAAAGCAGCGGCAATTCTAATGCAAGCAGGAAGAAGAAAGAATAGGATTTATCGGCATGTGTCAAGGGGGGATTGCTTGCCTGGAAGCTCTGCGGAAAGTGTCTGATCGTCGGTAGGCTGCTCGTCGGGGATGTAGTCGAATCCAGCTGCGTCGGCGTCGGTGCCGGCGTCTATCGAGAGAGGAGGGGGGAAGAAACAGTAAATTCACGGCAAAGATGCAACACTATGCATGACATGCCTAAATGCTGTGCAAATTTGTTTAACTGCCTAACTAAATGATTTAGTTAATTTAGGAATTTATTTGGATTTACTTAATTAAAGTTGGGCACTATTCATTTATCGAAATCAGTCAAAATGTTCCATGTTCAGCTAGCTAGGAGTGTTGGACAGGTGTTTTGATCACATATTCAGAATCTTCATATTTTTCTGATCGTTTTACATATATAAATTATTTTCATCTGACTTACGGTTTCAAAGATATGATTTTCTAAAGTTTTATTGATTTTCTGGAATTAAATTAATTAATTAAATTGACATTATCCGAAACAGTGTGGGGGTGACGTCAGCATGACGCAGAGGTGACGTCAGCGGTCAACCAGCGGCTGACCAGGTCAAATTTGACCTGTGGGTCCAGTGGGACCCACCTGTCATTGAGACAGTGGATAATTAGTATTAAATCTAATCTAATTACAGATTAATTAGAGGTGGGGCCTACTGGTCATGGGTGATTAACTAATTAATTTTAATTAACAATTTAATTAATAATTTGTTTATTTCTAAAAATGTTTTAACCGAGCGGGCCCCACATGTCAGCGACAGTGGGCGCCACGTCAGTGGTGGACCGGGTCAACGGGGCCCAGCGGGGCCCGCAGTCAGTGGCACTAAGGTGGGGCCCGGCTGGCCAGGTCAGCGCCGGCCACCGGAGTGCTCCGGTGAGCTCGCCCGCGACGGCGAAACTCCGGCGAGCTCGGAATCTCGCTGTGGTGGGTCGTTTCGGTCGTTCTTTGGCTCTCTGGAACGAGCGGAGCGGCGCGCGTCTCGTGGTGGCGGTGGTCGGAGCTAGGGAGGCCGGAGTTGACGGCGGCGAGCACGTCGGCGGCGAGCGTTTCGGGCGAGCAGCGGGAAGGCGGCTGCGGTGCATTTTAGCGGGCGTTTTCGGGCGCATTCGGGCGAGAGTGGAGCACCGCATCGATATAGCTTATCGGCGCTGGCTGCGTTGGTCAGGCGGCGGCAGAAACATGGCGCGGCGGCGAGGCGGCTACGGCGAAATGCACGGCACGAGGAGAGGAATGGGGAAAGGGAGAGGCTCACCGCGTGGCTAAGAAAAGCCCTCGATGGCTTAGTAGCAGCCGAGGTCGTCGGGGACGGCGGGGATCGACGGCGGCCGAGAAGAAGAGGTCTAGGTCGATCCCGAGCGTGCGGTCGTCCCCGAGCTCAACGGCGAGGCGCAGTCGAAGGAGGCGAGCGAGGCGGAGCGGATGGGCTCGTCGGAGCGCTGATCGGGAGGCGGTGGCCGCGCTAAATCACGGCCATGGCGGCGGCGATGTCGGGTGGCTGCGCGAGAGGACGATGCCGAGCGAGAGAGGGGGATTTGGGGGTGCTAGGGTTTCGGGGAGAGAGGGGAGCGACCAGGGGGGGCTTTAGCGACGCCCGAGGACCGCGGGATCGACGACACGGCGACGATCCGCGCTCGGGCGCGCGCGCCAGGCGACGCGTGCGGGAGGTGAGAGAAGACCCGCTGGCGGGCTGGGCCTTGCACTGTGCATCTAGAGCCCAGCCGCACAGTAACCGGTAAGTCTTTTTCTTTTTCTATTTCTATTTTTTGTTTTATTTCTGTTTTGCTAATTGTTAGGCTACTAATTGACTTTTATAAAATATGTGACCTAGCTCATAAAATGCAGTGCATTATTGCCTGCCACCAAAAACTAGTTTGGGTAAAATATGATTTCAATTGTAGAATGGATTAAATAAAATGATTTAAAATATTGCTGTTAGCTACTGTTTGAGGTTGTTTAAGTCACTTAGTGAATTTTAGTGATGTTGTTCTCCTGAACATAATTAGTTATGAATTATTTGCTATTTAATGAACATTTTAGTTTTCAATTTGAGCAACTTTTATTTAACACTTTAATTTGAATTTCAATTTATTTTTTGGAATTTGAAATGAGATATGATGCAAATGATGATTAGGCACTGTTAAACATGCTGACATGGCATTAACCAAAGTGATCACTGTAGCATAATGACAGGGGGTGTTACAGCGTGCGTGTGTTGTGGTGGTGTGCGTTTGTACCGGGTGTTGTTCATCGTTGCTTTATTTATAATAAAGCGGGGCGAACGCCTTTTTCGGTAAACCATAAGTCTTTTTAGATATTCCAATAAGAACTACATACAGATTTATATAGACATATTTTAGAGTGTACATTCACTCATTTTGGTCCGTATGTAGTCCGCATTGGAATCTCTAAAAGACTTATATTTAGGAACGGAGGGAGTAGTATGGTCCTTGTCGGGAAGTGGAGCAGGGACATTTGCAGTCGACTAGTCTATTGGGTCGCCTCAGATGGATGCTTTCAACTATTCTACATGGTCTGCCATAATATCCGGGAAATGCTGGGCTCTATGTCTTTGAGAGTCTAGACTGATAGTAACAGTATTGTGCCTTCAGTTGAATAGAGCTGCACATGTAGGGGCCGAAGCCTTTCTAGCCTACCGGCAATACAAGCCCATATGTTCCAGCTACTTCCACTTTCCTGATTTTACTCGTGATGCTTAGGGTTTTCCCCTTTTATCTACACTACTATGATCTGCGTAGGTGCTTTCTGTCGTACTAGCAGGACTCCACCCTTCAACCTAAACAACACACCACTCATAATTCCAAAGCTTAGTTTTTCAAATATGAATGTGATATGATACTGATATTAGTTAATAGACACATTTAATTGGTTACGTAAATCTCCCACTTGAGTTTCCAAATGCATGTGGCGACATATAGAGAGACAGCAGGAATTGCATTTCTTTGTCACTTGTTGACTGTACTTTGTTGTCCATACCAAATCCTTATTGATAGTTGAAAGCAAACATCTGTTGCTAAGTAGCCTTTGTGCGGTTTGCAGCTTCAGATCTGGCATGCCACTGCCACGGTCAACACTATACTCATCATGCTTAGGGTTTCCCCCTTTTATAATCACCACGATCAGCCTACGTGATTCGTGTCATAATATCACTGCTCCACCGATCAAGGTAAACAAGCTTAGTTGTACAAATTCGAATTTGATATGATGCTGATATTAGTAAAATAGAGACAGGTTTAATTGGTCAGCTAAATGTTCCTACTTTAGTTTCGAAATGCATGTGAGCCACATATGGAGAGACATGAAGGAATAGTATTTCTCTGTCTTCTCTGGTTCATCATGGGTGGGCAACATACATTGTATAGAAAGACTTGCAATATCATCAATCTGCTTGCTCTTCTGCTCTTCTTTAACATGATCCTCTTCTCTTCTTCTTTAATAAGTACAGTATGTTCCTTGTTGGGAAGAGTAGCAGAGACATTTGCGGTCACAGGTCAGGTCGATTTGTTCTTCCTTAGTATATTTTGAAGCTGTCATCTGCGAAGTATCATTACTTCTGGAGCTCTCATATTTTGAGTAGTAGGCCACATTATTTTAATGCACACACCAAATTACAGCACACATGGCATCTCTCAGAAGAATTGCAGAGATAGCACATAGGGGGTTTATAGGGAGGCACCATTGGAATAGAATCACTTATGCATTACAAAGATAATCTCACTTATTTTTATGTTTTCATGCATGTCACGTATTGAACATGATCATAATGAATATGAGAATGGGCACACGAGAGGAATATTGCGGAACAATCCCCTGGATTACAAACTTGGCATGGTGGAGGATGGCCTATCTTATTCACCCATCAAGGTGCTTGCTCTAACTTGACAAGGTTGTAATGGTCGCACGTATCTTGCATATGACGCCTTGCATTACTTCTACTTTGTTACACCACCATCTGCTTAGTTAAGCATCATATATGAGTATATGCCATGCCTATCCATTTTCTGTACCTATTCCATGTGTCATCATACCATGGTT
Organism: Elymus sibiricus; assembly: GCA_039707655.1. Lineage (NCBI taxonomy): Eukaryota > Viridiplantae > Streptophyta > Magnoliopsida > Poales > Poaceae > Elymus > Elymus sibiricus. The sequence continues at coordinate 403,529,494 of CM077668.1, forward strand.
TTCCAGTCAAATGTTGTTCTTTCGTAATAGATGTCCAAACGGAAGAGGGTGAGTGCAGATCCTGAAGGAGTACAGAAAAAGCATTTAGAAAAAGGTAGTGATACCTGATAAATCAGATAGATCAGCAGCCCCAGAAAACACAGGCCCAACTGTAGCACACTTTACCCATACTCCACTAGCCAAAGCCCTATTAGAACTGCATAGAGCCCAGTGTCAGGTACTGTCTATGATATCAATTCAAATTTTGAACTCCTACATTTGTGCATGTGCCTTACCATCTCTCTTGTATGCAAAATAATTGCAGATGAATCTCCATTCTCAAAGGATCATAGGATCTCACAACAATACTGGGCACTGCATTGCTCTTGTCAGTACCTCTTGCCCTTTATCAACATACTTACACTCATTGCTGTTTGATTAATTATGTAGCATCACTGTAAATGTTTACTTCGTTATCCACCCTTTGCTCGAACTTATAAGATCTATATTTACTCTTTCATAAATGTAGAATTAACACAATGGTTATGAAGTTCCGGATTGCTCATGTAAGTACCTGTTGTCATGTACTCCCTCCGTATCGAATTAAGTGTTCCTCAATTGGATGAATTTAAAACTTAAATAGTGCTAGATACATCCATTTGAGCGACAAGTAATTCCGGACGGTGGTAGTATAATAGGTACTTGCATTGAGAGATAGTCGATTGTCTAGCATTACTCTGCATCTTATCTGCCCTGCCCTCCATTTTCTCAAAATTATCAGATCTACATTTACTCTTACCAAAATGTTGAATAAAGCCAATGCCACTGCACACGTTGAGGTCTGCATTCCACTTGTCAGTACCTTTTGCCTTGTAACGCTGTACTTAATTGATAGCTTTTTGATTATGTATCATCACTCTGCATCTGATCTTCATTATCCTCTATTTCTTCCAATATTATTAGATCTATATTTACTCTTTACAAAATGTAGAATAAAGACAACGCTTATGAACTGAGCTTCATTATCCTCTATTTCTTCCAATATTATTAGATCTATATTTACTCTTTACAAAATGTAGAATAAAGACAATGCTTATGAAGAAGTTTGTTTTGGGAATTTATTGAATTATCCTTCCATCGACATCGAGAAGGGCTTTGTCTAGCCCGTGTTAACATGTAATGTAAGTCCATCCTCCTCAAGCCTCAAACTTTGTTCTAGTATAGATTTGGATAGGCATCATTTCCTCCACTGCAGTTTACTTTGGTGTTTGCATCAGATTGGATGTTTGCAACAACTGCCAGTTTCAAATTGTAGTTGTAAAAACATGTTCCTTATTCATACCATCCACATTAATCAGAACAGATCCATTTATTTCCTTTAGCTCTGTATGTATGCATGTGTTCTAGATGTCTAATCCGGTGGAGTGGTGAAGCTGCCCACGCCCACATCATCTCATTTCCTGCTTTGTCTTAACTGATTTTGCCGATGATACGGACAATGCCATATAATATGGTAATGCTATTTTAAATTATATCTCTGAATTTGCCAATATGAAATGGGACGAAATTGTCAGCACACTCACCATCGTTGCTTATATATTTGTGAAACCTGTTATCTGTCTCCTTGTTTCTCTTTCAGAGTCATATCTCTTATGCTAGGCAAAACTTTAGGGAAGATAGTCAGCCAAACCATCCTGAAGAGAGCGAGATGACCACAAGGTCATGTCTTGATGAAGTCAGTGTGTTCAAGCTAGTCAGAAGCAGCTGTGAGACAACCTCAGTGAAGTTGCTACCTCAGTCAGTTCAACTTCTTCAGTCTCAACTTAAAGCGGAAAGAATTGGTTCAGCTCATCTCTGACTTGATGTCAATTCCATAACAAAGATCTCAGAGGACAGCCATGCGTGCTTTCTTGCTACGCAGCTTGAGTTTGAGGATCTATCATTGAAACAACTGAGGTCTCATCAGCTTGTTCTGCTGCTTGTGGTGCACCTCTAGGACAGGCCTAATGTCTTTTGAACTGTTTTTAAGTGCTGTCAGTTTTGTATATTCTTTTGTTGGCGCGTTTATATGCACTAGTGGCGACCTTTGATGCCCAGTGTATGTAATCTGTAGTCTGGTTGCGCTTTATTATGACCGGTGGTGAACTTTGATGCCCAGTGGATGTAATATGCCGTAATATCTTTATTGTATAGTCTAGGTTTATTCATAGTCGGTATGCTGTAATTTGGGCGAAAGCTTCAATGGAGCTCATCATTGTTGATCTGTCAGGCCGGCCCATAACTAGTTATATATGCGCCAAAAAGTGTGCCTATAATCATCTTGGGCCATTAGCAGGCCTAAACGTAAAGTAGTTTTCCGAATTTAACAGGCCGAGTAAAATTCGGGCCCGTTGGGCCAGAAAATACCATGGGCTTTTAACAGGCTGAAAACTAGATTGGGCTAGAGGTGAGCCTTACAATTCACGGGCCAACACAGGCTGAAACATCGTAGGCCCATGTTTGACCCAATAACATACGAGGCATTAACAGGACAAAATTTATCTCGGGCCTTGTTTGGCCCAATAAAATTATAGGCCTGGCCCAATGATATTATGGGTTGTAAGCAGGCGGGATTCAATGCAGGCCGTAACTAGGCCCAACTATGTTACGGGCCGTTAAGAGGCCGAAAGTCACTTCGGAAAAGTAATAGCCCAGTTGGAGCACGGGCCGTTAAATGGCCTAAAGTGAAACCGGGCCGACATCGGCCCAGATGCCCCATGGGCCGCTAACAGGCCAAAAAGATTATCGGGCCGAACTGTTAAACGGGCCTTTAACAGGCCGAAATACAAACCGGCTTACAATGGGCCCAAAAGCACAATGGCCTGTTAACGGGCCTGATCTGATATGGACCATGTTTTAGCCCAAAATACGACAGGCCGTGAACGGGCCAGATCTGATATGGGCCTGGCTGTTAAAGGGCCGGCCCACGAGTGTCTGACAAAATATTGTGGGCCTTTGACTGGGCCAGCCTTTCTAACTTAAATGGGCCACTGTTGGGCCATGCCACGTGTCGTCGTATCATAGGCGCCTCTCGTCCATTGGACGGTTGACATCTGTCCCAACGCCGAGCTGACACGTGGTTCTTTCGACCAATGCGAATTTAACACGTGGAAAATCGCCATTGGTCGCGCCTGTTAATGGGTTATCGGATCCAAAACCGGACCCGATAGCTTAACGGCGACCCGTTATGGTGGATGCCACGTGTCGGTCACCCTTGACGAAACCACTTCCATGACGCGCCATTTATCGTCATGGAAGTGGACACTTCTGTGATGATAATTTTGGTATTGTCATGGAACACTTCTACGATAGCACAGGTATGACTATCTTGATTCTGTCATAAAATCGTCATGGATGTACATGCATGACAAAAAACGTGACCTACTGTGACAAAAACGTATCATCACGGAAGTGTTTGTTTTGTAGTGGGCCCAGCCGCTTCTCCTGTGTCCAGCCGAGCGAGATCAGGCCCGATGTGAGCCTCACCCGTCTGTTCTCCGCCCTGTGCACATAATTCCTATCCGACGCCTAGTGCACTGTTTAGTTTCGGCCCATAAACGTTTTTTTAGTTCTGTGAATTTGTCATTTTATCCAGCAAGTGCATAATTACAGAAAATGCCACTATTTTTGCATTGCTCGTAATTAAATAACCATGCATCGAAATAAATCATGTCATATATGTAAAATGCTTAGAATTTCATGTAGTTTCACAATATGCAACTTTCATCCATGTTTAAAATGTTAAAAATTGTTGTTTGCATTGATTTGCATTAATTACATGCTAAGTGGTTTATTTCATAACTAAAACCGTAGCTCCGAATTAAATGAACTTTATATGCAAATGGGGTGGAAAATGAGTAGATTAATTTGGTGCACTTACTTTTGCTGTTTAAAAACATTAAAATTGTGTTTTAATCAGAACAGTACCAAATTCGAAATTCACATATGGGGATTTTCCGGAATTGTTGTTTGTTGTTTCCGGCCTCATTTAAATTGCCTAGATAGGTAGTTTAATCATGCTTCATCTCTTGCCATGTTAACCAACATTTAATATTGATGAGTAGCACAAATAGGAGCGAACTAAATAATTAAACATGGAGTTTCATCAATATGCAACTCGTTACGTATTGATCTTCACTTAATCTGTAGTATTTGTTTGTTGCATCTTGCCATGACATGCCTATTTAACCGGACATGCATATGATACGTCTCCAACATATCTATAATTTTTTATTCTTCCATACTATTATATTATCAATCTTGGATATTTTATATACATTTACAACCAATTATATATCATTTTTTGGGACTAACCTATTAACTTAGTGCCCAGTGCCAATTGCTGTTTTTGCCTGTTTTTTGGTTTTCCAGAATATCAGTACCAAACGAAGTCCAAATGCCACGAAACTTTTTGGAGATTTTTTCTGGACATAAGAGACAGTAGAAGCTTCGGGAGGGGACAAGAAGATGAAGCAGTGGCCCACGAGGAACCACGGCCCGCCTGGGGGGGGGGGGCAGACGCGCCCTGGTACCTCATGGGGCCCACACGGCTCCGTTTGACCTAATTCCACCTCTATAAATTCTCTAAAATCGGGAAACCAATAGGGGAGTCCACAATATACATTTTCCGCCGCCGCAAGCCTCCGTTCTCGAGAGATCCCATCTGGAGGCCTTCTCCGGTACTCCACAGAAGGGGGAATCAATCACAGAGGGACTCTACATCAACCTTGCTGCCCTTCCGATGATGCGTGGGTAGTTTACCATAGACATTCGGGTCCATAGTTAGTAGCTAGATGGCTTCTTCTCTCTTTTTGATCTTCAATACAATGTTCTCCTTGATGTTCTTGGAGTTCTATCCGATGTAATCACTTTTTGCGGTGTGTTTGTTGGGATCCGATGAATTGTGAGTTTATGATCAGATTTATCCATGAATATTATTTGAGTTTTCTCTGAACTCTTTTATGCATGATTGTTATTGCATCGTATTTATCTCCAATATATTGATTTGGTTTGGCCAACTAGATTGACTTGTCTTGCAATGGGTGAGGTGCTTTGTAATGGGTTCGATCTTGCGGTGCTCAATCCCAGTAACAGAAAGGGACATGACACGTATGTATTTTGGCTATTAAGGGTAAAAAGGTGGGGTTTATTCATGCGTGAGTTTACTTTGTCTACATCATGTCATCTTGCTTAAGGCGTTACTCCGTTCTTTATGAACTTAATACTCTAGATGCATGCTGGAACGGTCGATGTGTGGAGTAATAGTAGTTGATGCAGAATTGTTCGGTCTACTTGTCTCGGACATGATGCCTATATGCATGATCATTACCTTGGATATCGTCATGATTATTTGCTTTTCTATGAATTGCCCAACAGTAATTTGTTCACCCACCGTATGCTATTTTCAAGAGAGAAACCTCTAGTGAAAACTATAGCCTCCGGGTCTACCTTTATCATATATTAAAAATCCTAAAAATACCTTGCTGCAATTTTACTTTAGTTATTTTATTTTGTATTTTTGTTTAATCTATCACCAAAAAATATTATCTTGCATCTTGCCGTCGAGGGATTGACAACCCCTTGTTCGCTTTGGGTGCGAGAATTTATTAGTTTGTGTGAAGGTGCTGCTAATGAGTTGTTGCTTCGTTCTCCTACAGGATTGATAACCTTGGTTTCATACCTGAGGGAAATACTTATCTATACTGTACCGCATCATCCCCTCTTCTCCGGGGAATTACCAACGCAGCTCACAAGTAGCAGGAAGAATTTCTGGCGCCGTTGCCGGGGAGACATCATCAACATCTATCAAGTACCTACGCATAAACTCTCATCTACTTGCATTTACTTTTATTTGCCTTTGCCTCTCGTTTTTATCTCCCCCACTTCTAAAAAGTTTTTACAAAAATACAAAATTATTTTCCATATGCATTTTTCTTGTTTGCTCGTTTTATCGTTATGGCTAGTTCTTCCCTTGTTACGTGTACCCCTGAAAATGAAGTTCTTAATTTTAAGCAAAGGGGAGGAGAGAATTTAATAGATGCTTGGTATAGGATTTGTGATGCTCATAATAGATCAACTCGTAAGCAATCCACCACCATTCTTCTTCACAATTTTTATGTGGGCATTACTACTTGGTATAGATTTGTGCTTGATACTATTACCGGAGGGAATTTCTTGATGTGTACTTATATGGATGCTTTCAATGCTATGGGAAATCTAGTGGGATCACCACCTATCACTATTAATGAAACAATTTTGACCTTGCAACATGTTATGCAAAGGTTAGAAGCTATTCAAAATAAAATGACTACTACTGTACACCTTGAGAATTTTGATAAAAAATTTCATAATCATATCTCTCAATTTGGTTCTAAGGTAGGAATTACTTTGAAAACCTTAAATGAAAAGGAACCGGTAATTAATGAAAGATTAGAACAAAGCCCCGCTAGAATCGATAAGTTAGAAGAAATTATTAATAAGTTGGGCTCGGCTTTTTCCTCCGTTAAGAGTATTGATAGAACTCCTCCTAATAAAAATTGCAAGTTTATGTATGTTCCTAAAACCAATGGTGCTACTTCTACTAAGGGAAATGAGGACCTTAAAATGATTAGCGTGCACCCCAATTTTGTTGATGTCATAAAAGAACCTATCTATAAGAACAAAAAAAAATTGATTTTGTGCCTAGGAGTGTGATTATGGGAAACTCGTATGTTGAACTCCTAAAATAAGTGGTTGTGTAATTGAGGAGTTGGAAACCAAAGATGAGAATACTTGAAAACTATGCTTTATGCCTAGCTAGGGGCATAAAACGATAGCGCTTGTTGGGAGGCAACCCAATGAATAAAATATTTTTTTGCTTTTTCTTTCTGTTCTTGTGTGTTACATAATTATAGCCTCTGTTTTGATTGTGCTTTTATGTTTTAGTTAGTGTTTGTGCCAAGTAATACCTTTGGGATAGTTTGGATGATAGTTGACTTCATTCTGTGCAAAAACAGAAACTTTTGCGCCCATTGCAGAAATTCTTAAAATAATCAGAGTGTCAAAAGCTTCTGAATTTTTTACACATGATTGATATACAAATTTTACACGTTTTCCTAATGTTTCAGAATTTTTGGAGTTATAAAAGTATGGTCAATGTTCAGATTGCTACAGACTTTTCTGTTTTTGACAGATTCTATTTTTGATGCATTGTTTTGCTTGTTTTGATGAAACTATGGATTGTATTGGGGGGTATAAGCCATGGAGAAGTTAGAATACAGTAGGTATAATGGAAAAATGAAATGTGAGTGGGTTTGCAACAGTACCTAAAGTAGTGATTAGCTTTATTATACTAACGAATCTCACGAAGGTTTTGCTGAGTTTTGTGTGATTGAAGTTTTCAAGTTTTGGGTGAGATCACGATTGATGAAGGAATAAGGAGTGGCAAGAGCCTAAGCTTGGGTATGCCCCAGAAGTCATCCCCTCTTTCTTTTACCAACTATCGGTAATTTTACTTGGAGCTATATTTTTATTCGTCACATATCATGAGTTTTGCTTGGAGCGTCGTGTATTATATGAGTCTTTGCTTTGTTTGCTTTTTAGTTTGGCACAATCATCTTTGCTGGACACACTTATTTGAGAGAGCCACACGTTTATCATAGTTTTTTAGAATACTCTATATGCTTCACTTACACCTTTTGAGCTAGGCAGTTGCTCTAGTGCTTCACTTAAATCTTTTTTAGCACGGTGGTGGTTATATTTTGAAGAAATATTTGAACTCTCATGCTTCACTTAAATTATTTTGAGAGTTGATAAGATTAAATTTTGAAGAAATATTTGCACTCTCATGCTTCACTTATATCTTTTTTGAGTTGATAATAGTAATGGTAATTTGCACAAGATATGAATTTGGTCCCGAAGTGATGAATATTCAAGAGGGATATAATAAAAACTTACATATAGATCATTGGATATGATAAGTTTGATTCCTTGCAATAGTTTTGCGATATGTAGATGATAATATGTGAGTCATGTTAGTGAGTAATTGTGATTTAGTAAGAATATTGGTGCTAAGGTTTGTGATTCCCTATGCACGCACGTAAAGTGAATAGTTATGCAACGAAATTATATCCTACTTGTGGTGCATTATTCGGTGTTAGTTATGTTTAATGCATGTTTATGACCGTTTTCACTTTTTGGTTGGTCGCTTCTCAATCTATTTGCTAGCCTTCATTTGTACTAAGCGGAAATACTGCTTGTGCATCCAACTCCTTAAACCTAAGTTGTGCCAAATGAGTCCACCATACCTACCTATATGCGTTATTTCCATGTCGTTCCAAGTAAATTTGCATGTGCCAACTCTATCTTTTCAAAATAATTTTCTGCTTTGTGTGCCCGTACCGCTCATAAAGCGGCAGGGGGTGGCCAATATTTTCCATGCTAGGTGTGTTATTCTCACGATGAGTGTTTATTCACTTGTCATTGCATGAGAAAGTGGCAAGGTAATAGGGATGCCCAGTCCCGAAATGATTTTTTTAATATGATGTTAATAATAAATTCCTTGGAAAGTGTTGGGATGGAAGGCACCCGTGGATACGGCTAGCCATGGATTGTGAAAGAACGGTGGAAAGGAAATAAACTTTATTTTTTGTTTGGGAACCGCCTATGATGTGTCTAGCTTGGAAGATATTGGGAATTCTCGGTCATTTTCGTTGATAGTAAAAGCATGCCTCTCAAAATAATTTTATATCTCTAATTTAAATCTTGAGCTCTAGCACCTCTGCAAATCTATGCTTCCCTCTGCGAAGGGCCTATCTATTTACCTTTATGCAATTTTTATTTTTATTTTGAGTCTCCATTTTCTCTTACAAAGCACCAACTAGAGAGCACTATTGTCATACTTGTGCATTGGATGTAGCTAATATTGGGTGTGTTCCATGAATGGATCAATGATTGAGCATGATGGTCTATGGATAACTTTCTTTAGCGTTGATATTTTGAAAGGCATGGTTCCTTGTTAGTATGCCTGAGTATTTATGTCTTCATGTCAAATTATAGACTATTGCTTTAAATCATTCAAGTCCAAATGTCCATGTTACAAAAGAAAAGATTATATGATGAATATGATAGGTAGCATTCCACATCAAAAATTCTGTTTTTATCATTTACCTACTTGAGGATGAGTATGAATTAAGCTTGGGGATGCTTGATACGTCTCCAACGTATCTATAATTTATGATTGTTCCATGCTATTATATTATCAATCTTGGATGTTTTATATACACTTACAAGCAATTATATATCATTTTTGGGAATAACCTATTAACTTAGTGCCAGCCAGTTGCTGTTTTTTGCCTGTTTTTGGTTTTCCAGAATATCAGTACCAAACGAAGTCCAAATGCCACGAAACTTTTTGGAGATTTTTTTCTGGACATAAGAGACCCTGGAAGCTTTGGGAGAGGGCCAGAAGATGGAGCAGTAGCCCACGAGGGACCAGAGTGCGCCCTGGTGGCTTGTGGGGCCCATGTGGCTCCCTTTGACCTAATTCCACCTCTATAAATTCTCTAAAATCGGAAACCAACAGAGGAATCCACAAAATACTTTTTCCGCCGCCACAAGCCTCTGTTCTCGAGAGATCCCATCTGGAGACCTTTTCCGGTACTCCGACGGAGGGGGAATCGATCACGGAGGGGCTCTACAGCAACCTTGCTACCCTTCCGATGATGCGTGAGTAGTTTACCACAGACCTTCGGGTCCACAGTTAGTAGCTAGATGGCTTATTCTCTCTTTTTGATCTTCAATACAATGTTCTCCTCGATGTTCTTAGAGTTCTATCCGATGTAATCACTTTTTGCGGTGTGTTTGTTGGGATCCGATGAATTGTGAGTTTATGATCAGATTTATCCATGAATATTATTTGAGGTTTCTCTGAACTCTTTTATGCATGATTGTTATAGCATCGTATTTCTCTCCGATCTATTGATTTGGTTTGGCCAACTAGATTGATTTCTCTTGCAATGGGAGAGGTGCTTTGTAATGGGTTCGATCTTGCGGTGCTCAATCCGAGTGACAGAAAGGGACATGACACGTATGTGTCGTTGCTATTAAGGGTAAAAAGATGGTGTTTATTCATGCGTGAGTTTACTTTGTCTACATCATGTCATCTTGCTTAAGGCGTTACTCCATTCTTTATGAACTTAATACTCTATATGCATGCTGGATAGCGGTCGATGTGTGGAGTAATATTAGTAGATGCATAATCGTCTCGGTCTACTTGTCTCGGACGTGATGCCTATATGCATGATCATTGCCTTGGATATCGTCATGACTATTTGCTTTTCTATCAATTGCCCAACAGTAATTTGTTCACCCACCATATGCTATTTTCAAGAGAGAAACCTCTAGTGAAAACTATGGCCCCTGGGTCTACCTTTATCATATATTAAAAATCCTAAAAAGACCTTGCCGCAATTTTACTTTATTTATTTTATTTTTTATTGTTGTTTAATATATCTATTTATCACCATACAATTGAATCTTGCATCTTACCGTCGAGGGATTGACAACCCCTTGTTCGCGTTGGGTGCGAGGATTTGTTAGTTTGTGTGCAGGTGCTGCTAACGAGTTGTTGCTTGGTTCTCCTACTGGATTGATAACCTTGGTTTCATAACTGAGGGAAGTACTTATCTCTACTGTACAGCATCATCCCCACCTCTTCGGGGAAATACCAACGCAGCTCACAAGTAGCGCACCTCGTCCTCGACCACCTCCCGGCACCGGCGAGCCATCACCTCCTATCGATGCCCTCCGCCACCCAGGCGAGCCACCATCGTGCGCCTCTCCTTTTCGCCTTGCTCCCTCCTCTCGGACTCATCTCTCTATCTCTCGTTTCTCTGGATAGGAAAGCAACCATGGCCGCCCGTCGATGGAGATGAGCCGCGCCGCCCTGGTCACCTGTGACCTTGGGTCGCCTCTGCTTCGTCCTCGCCGTCCGCATGCGCTCCGGTGAGACCTGCCACTGCTTCTCTTCCCTTGTGTTCTCTCTCTCCCAGCTACATCTTCTCGGAATCCCCCCGCCATGGACTTGCAGCTCCCGCCGCCGCCCTGCTCCATTCGTCACCGTCGCGCCACCTTGCCTCCACTCCCGCGACCCCGCGCCGGTCAGCAGCAGTAGGCCGCCAAGCCTCTCCTTCCCTTCTCTTTTGCCACTTCCTCTCTTTTCCTCTGCTCTGAAGTTCTCTCTGTTTCTCTGGTCATGAGCACCACACCATGGCCGCTGCCTGTCAAGACCCGTCGCCGGACCCCGCGGGTCTCTGTCCAGCCGTATCTGCCCCGTTCGCCCGCGCCGGACCTCCCCGCATCTCTGCCTACATTGCCACGCCACCCCGCCTCGCCGGCACACCTCCTGCCAGCCGCCATGGACAGCGCTACCGCTGGTCAGCTCACGTGGGCCCCATCTTCAGCGACCGCGCCAAGTCCATGCGCCTGGGCCGCCTCTTCTTCGCCAGATCCGGCCCAGCCGCTTCTCCTGCGTCCAGCCCAGTGAGATCAGGCCCGATGTGAGCCTCACCCGTCTGTTCTCCGCCCTGTGCACATAATTGCTATCCAACGCCCAGTGCACTATTCAGTTTCGGCCCATAGACGTTTTTTTTCAGTTATGTGAATTTGTCATTTTATCCAGCAAATGCATAATTACAGAAAATGCCATTGTTTTTGCATTGCTCACAATTAAATAACCGTGCATCGAAATAAATCATATCATATATGTAAAATGCTTAGAATTTCATGTAGTTTCACAATATGCAACTTTCAACCATGTTTAAAATGTTTAAAATTGTTGTTTGCATTGATTTGCATTAATGACATGCTAAAATGGTTTATTTCATAACTAAATAACCGTAGCTCCGAATTAAATGAACTTTATATGTAAATGAGGTGGAAAAAATGTGTAGATTAATTTGGTGCACTTACTTTTGCGGTTTAACTACATTAAAATTGTGTTTTAATCAGAACAATACCAAATTCGAAATTCACATATGGGGATTTTCTGGAATTGTTGTTTGTTGTTTCCAGCCTCATTTAAATTGCCTAGATAGGTAGTTCAATCATGCTTCATCTCTTGCCATGTTAACCAACATTTAATATTGATGAGTACCATAAACGGGAGCGAACAAAATAATTCAACGTGGAGTTTCGTCAATATGCAACTCGTTGCATGTTGATCTTCACTTAATCTGTAGTATTTGTTTGTTGCATCTTGCCATGACATGCCTCTTTAACCGGACATGCATCATACTTGGTTGTGCATAATGCCATGATTATGCTTGCATTTTTACCAGGTTGTTTGCTTCTTTTGGGTTGTGCTTCTTCTCGATAGTCTATCTACATTGCGAAGTGTGAGGATTCATTCGACTACATGTGTTCGCCTTCTTCATGGATTCGGTCTTCTTCCTAGCGGGATTTCAGGCAAGATGACCATAACCTCGGATATCTCTACTATCTTTGCTTGCTAATTGTCTCGTTGCTATCGTTATGTCGCGCTTCCTACCACATATATGTTAGCCTCCCATATGCCATGAAATAGCCTCTAACCACCCTTACCCAGCAAACCGTTGTTTGGCTATGTTACCGCTTTGCTCAGCCCCTTTCTTATAGCATTGCTAGTTGCAGGTGTAGTTGCAGGTTGTTCCATGTTGGGACATGGATATCATGGGATATCACAATATCTATTATTTAATTAATGCATCTATATACTTGGTTTTGGGTGGAAGGCTCGGCCTTTTGCCTAGTGTTTTGTTCCACTCATGCCGTCCTAGTTTCTGTAATACCGGTGTTATGATCCTTGATTAGCGTTCCTAACATGCTCGGGGGAATGGGACCCTCTTGACAATTCGCTTTGAATAACCACTTCCAGCAAGGACCAACTTTGGTGTTAACATTTTGCCAACATAATAATACTGAATTAAATAATTAATTTGCATAGGGAGTTAGCGTTACCCGGGGATTCTTAATTCAACATAATACAGGTGGGCCAGTGCTGATGGTGCTGGTTCAAACTAGAGCAGCTTCCGGCGCCGCTCGCGGCAACTCATGGATTTGGTCGCTGTAACCATAGCTCATCCGTCGTGGCCTGAGACGAGATACGCGCGGCTACTATCAGGGTGTCGGCACGTCTAGAGGTCTTGCTGGACTTGTGTTACCATTGTTGAAATGTCTTGTGCACCGGGATTCCGAGGATACTTCGGGCTATCTCGAGGTTGAGGTATTTCCATCGTAGCTTGTGTTGGTTTGTGATGGACCAGGTTGGAAAACCTCTGCAGGGTTAAATCTTACGCTAAGCCGTGCCCGCGGTTATGTGGCACTTGGATATTTATAACCTCTGGTTGTAGAGAACTTAACACTAATCCTAATTAAAATACACCAACTGTGTGTGTAACCGTGATCGTCTATCTTCGAGGACGTTCGAGAAGAGAACACGGTGGGGTTATGTTTGACTCGTAAGTAGGTGTTAAGGATCACTTCTTGATCATTACTACATTGCGACCGTTATGCGTAGTTGCTACTTGTAGACTACGTTGGATTTTTATCCCCGAAGAGGAGAGGCTGATGCAGCACAGTAGAGTAAGTATTTCCCTCAGTTAAGAAACCAAGGTTATCAATCCAGTAGGAGAACCAAGCAACACCACATAAACAGCACCTGCACACAAAACGCAAACCTTCGCACCAAACGCAAACGAGAGGTTGTCAATCTCTCGGCAGTCAAGTAACGAGATTAAAAGGTATATGATAGATTGATAATAACATAAAATATAAAAATATGCAGCAAATATTTTTGGTATTTTTGTATAAGAAAACAAGATATATTTTATGATAAAAGTAGACCCGGGGGCCCTAGTGTTTACTAGAGGCTTCTCTCAAGAAAATAGCATACGGTGAGTAAACAAATTACTGTTGGGCAATTGATAGAAAAGAAAATAATTATGACGCTATCCAAGGCAATGATCATGATATAGGCATCACATCCAAAACAAGTAGACCGACTCCTGCCTGCATCTACTACTATTACTTCACACATCGACCGCTATCCAGCATGCATCTAGTGTATTAAGTCCAAAAGAACGAAGTAATGCATAAAAAACGATGACATGATGTAGTCAAGATAAACGCTAACAAGAATTCATCCCAACTTTTTATCCTTAATGGCAACAATACATGCGTGTTAATTCCCCTTCTGTCACTAGGACTGAGCACCGCAAGATTGAACCCATTACCGAGCACCTCTTCCCATTGCAAGAAGATCCAATCTAGTTGGCCAAACCAAACCAAAACTTCGGAGAAGAAATACAAGGCTATACTAAGTCATGCATAAAAGAGATCAGAGAAGAACTCAAATAAAACAAGGATAGATCTGGTCATAAACTCACAATTCATCGGATCCCAACAAACACACCGCAAAAAGTCATTACATCGGATGGATCTCCATGAAGATCATGGAGACCATTGTATTGAGAAACATAAAGAGAGAGAGAGCCATCTAGCTTCTAACTACGGACCCGTAGGTCTATGGTGAACTACTCACGAATCATCGGAGAGGCGGCAAGGATGATGTAGAGCCCCTCCGTGATGGATTCCCCCTCCGGCGGAGTACCGGAAAAGGTCTCCAGATGGGATCTCTCGAGAACAGAGGCTTGCGGCGGCGGAAAAAGTATTTCGTGGACTCCCCTGGGGGTTCTGGAATTTCTCTGAATTTATAGTGGCAGAGGTAGGTCAAACGGAGGCGGGGGGCCCACATGGCACCTGGGCGCGCCCCCCCTGGGGCGCGCCGTGGTGCCATGTGGCCCACCCTATCGCCTTCTGCCTTGGCTTCCAAGCTTGTGTTGATCCTTATCCCCAGCAAAAATCTCCAAAAAGTTTCGGGATGATTTGATCTTATCTGATAGTGATTTTCTATAAAACAAAAAATAGGCAGAAAACAGGAACTGGCAAATGGCACTAAGTTAATAGGTTAGTCCCCAAAAATGATATTAAAAACATCCAAGAATGATACTATCATAGCATGGAACAAGCAAAAATAATAGATACGTTGGAGACGTATCAAGCTCCCCCAAGCTTAACTCCTGCTCGTCCTCGAGTAGGAAAGTGACAAAACAAATTTTTGATTGTGGAATGCTACCCAACATTCTCAACAAAATTCTGTTCATAGCATAGACATGAGGACTTATATGATTCGAAGCAATAGTCTATAGTTTGACATGAAGACATAAATACTCAAGTGATGCTAACAAGTAACCATGCCTTTCAAAATAACAATGCTAAAGAAAATTATCCCTAGCCCATTATGCTCAATCATTGATCCATTCATGAAACATACTCGAATATCAATCCTATCCCATGCACACACATGATCACATGACCCCCTAGTTGGTGCTTTTAAAGAGAAGGATGAGACTCAACATAAAAATAAATAGAAAGGCCCTTCGCAGAGGGAAGCATTGATTTACAGAGGTGCCAGAGCTCAAGTTTTTAAAGAGAGATGAAAAAATTTATTTTGGGAGGCATGCTTTTCTCGTCAACGAAAACGACTAAGAGTTTTCAATACATTCCATGCTAGATACATCATAGGCGGTTCCCAAACATAAAATAAAAGTTTTGCTCCCCATCATCGTTCCATGGTTTTGAAGCTTTTGCTCCTTTTTTTCCATTCACATCCGAAGGAGTTTATTTTTTTATTTGAGAGTTTTCTCTCTTTTTGTAGTTTTTGCCATTTGGGACTGGGCATCCCTATTATCGCCACACTCTCGTGCAATGACAAGTGAATAAACACTCATCTTGAGAATGACATATCCAACATGGAATTCGTCGGCCACCCCTCACCGCTTCATGAGCAATACGGGCACACAAAAGAGAAATTTATTTTTGAATTTTTTTAGAGATGGCACATGCAAATTTACTTAGGACGGGATTGAAATACCGCATATAGGTAGGTATGGTGGACACAATAGGCAAGACTGGTTTAGGATAATGGATGCACAAGCAGTATTCCTGCTTAGTACAAATGGAGGCTAGCAAAAAGATTGAGAAGCGACCAACTAAGAAACCATAATGATGCACATGCATACATAAAACATAACAAACACCGAATAATGCACCACAAGTAGGATGTAACTTCATTGCATAACTATTGACTTTATGTGCTTGCATAGGGAATCATAAACCTTAACATCAATATTCATACTAGAGCATAATTACTCATGAACATAACTCACATATCATCATCTACATATCTCAAAACTATTGCAAAGAATCAAGTTTTTCATGTCCCATAAAATTTGTATGCTAGTTTTCATTATCCCTCTTGAATATTCATCACATGGGGACCAAGCTCATAGCTTGTACAATTTACCATAACTATTTTCAACTCTCAAAAAGATATAAGTGAAGCAAGAGAGTAAATTCTACAAAATATCTAGCATAGCAACTCTCAAAAAGATATAAGTGAAGCAAGAGAGTTCATGTGTTTCTCTAAAACAAAAGCACCACCGTGCTCAAAAAGATTGAAGTGAAGCACTAGAGCAACCACCTAGCTCAACAAATTTAAGTGAAGCACAAAGAGCAATTCTAACAAATCATGATGACATGAGGCTATCTCAAGCAAATGTGTTCATAGGTGATGATTGTGATAAACTAAAAAGATAATAAAGCAAAAACTCATATCATACAAGACGCTCCAAGCAAAACTCATATCATGTGACGAATAAAAATATAGCCTCAAGTATGTTACCGATGGTCGTTAGAAGAAAGAGGGGATGCCTTCCGGGGCATCCCCAAGCTTAGATGCTTGAGTCTCCTTTGATATTAGCTTGGGGTGCCTTGGGCATTCCCAAGCTTAAGCTTTTGCATCTCTTCATTCCTTCATCCATCGTGGTCACACCCAAAACTTGAAAACTTCAATCACACAAAACTCAACAAAACCTTCGTGAGATACGTTAGTATAACAAAACAAATTACAACTATAAGTACTGTTGAAAACCCATTCAAATTTTATTTTTGCATTATAGGTACTGTGTTCTCACTTTCACATGGGTTGCACCCCCCGATACAATCCATAGTTTCATCAAAACAAGCAAACAATGCATCAAAAACAGAATATGTCAAAAACAGAACAGTCTGTAGCAATCTGTCGAAAAGCCATACTTCTGTAACTCCAAAAATTCTTAAAAATTAGGAAAACGTGGAAAATTTATATAAAAATTATGTGTAAAAAATTCAGAAGCATTCAACACCCTGACGAGTTTATAAAAATTCTGGACTTGGCGTCAAAGTTTCTGTTTTTCATAGAATTGAGTCCACTATCAACCACATCATCCCAAAGGTCTTACTTGGCACAAACACTAATTAAAATATAAAAACCAACTCAAAACAGAGGAAAATAAAGGATAAACAAAAGAACAGAACCAAAAAGTGAAAAACAAAAATTTATTTTATTCGTTGGGTTGCCTCCCAACAAGCGCTATCGTTTTACGCCCCTAGCTAGGCATAAAGCAATACATCAAGTATTGTCATCCTTGGATTTGACTCCATAGGTGGCCCTCATAATGGATTCATAGGGCGGTTTTATTTTGGTCCTCGGGAAGTGTTCCATGCCTTTCTTCAAAGGAAACTGAAACTTTATATTTCCCTCTTTCATATCAATCACCGCACCAATGGTGCGTAGAAACGGTCTACCAAGAATCAAAGGACAAGACGGATTGCAATCAATATCAAGAATAATAAAGTCCACGGGTACATAGTTATTATTGGCAACAATAAGAACATCATTGATCCTCCCCAATGGCTTTTTGATAGTAGAATCCGCCAAATGCAAATTAAGAGAACACTCTTCCAAATTGGTAAAACCGAGAACATCACAAAGAGACTTTGGACTTGTAGAAACACTTGCACCCAAATCACACAAAGCATTGCACTCAAAATTCTTAATCTTAACCTTGATAGTAGGTTCCCACTCATCATACAACTTTCTAGGAATAGAAATTTCTAGCTCAAGTTTTTCTTCCAAAGCTTTCATTAAGGCTTCCACAATATGTTTAGTAAAAGCCTTATTTTGTTCATAAGCATTTGGTGAGTTCAACAAAGATTGCAATAAAGAAATACACTCAACCAAAGAACAACTATCATAATTAAAGTCATGGCAATCCAAGATAGTGGGTGCATTACTAGCTAAAGTTTTAACCTCTTCAAACCCAGTTTCAACAAGTTTAGCATCAAGATTTTGACCCTCCGAATCATGGAGACGCCCTCTATCTAAAGTTCACTCTTCTTCAGTCTCCTTGTCAACAAGATTAACATTACTAAACAAAGAATCAATAGAATACACACCAATCATCTTAACATGCTCATCATTATTGCTACGAAAATTGGTAAGAGAGGCTTTTTCAAGCAATTCCCGCTTAGCATTCAACATAGCGGTTCTCTTCTTACTTGCATCAATAGAAACATAAATAGCCTTAATGGACTCATTAATATCAACTCTCGAAGGCAAAGGTTTTGCCATGAGATTTTCCACATCAAGAGAAAGCTTATCAATGCTCTTAGATAAATCATCAATTTTGTTCAACTTTCCTTCCATCAAAGTGTTGAAAAATTTTTGAGCATTGTTAAATTCTTTAATACTACTTTCAAAATCGAAGGGCATCCTTTGGTTATTATGGGAAGAATTACCATAAGGATTGCCAAAAACATTAGTGGAATTTCCAAGAAAAGGCCTAGAATTGAAACTACATCTATAAGCATTATTATTGAAATTGCTACGAGAGACAAAATTCACATCTATAGGATCACTATTTTGTTCAATCAAAGTAGACAAAGGCAAATCATTGGCATCAATATAAGCATTCTTACTAGCAACCAACTAAACAAGAGCATCAACTTTATCACTCAAAGTACTAATCTCCTCAACAGCATTCACCTTCTTGGTAGTAGGTGCCCTTTCGGTATGCCATTGAGAATAATTAGCCATAATATTATCAAGCAACTTAGTAGCATCACCCAAAGTAATTTTCATAAAAGTTCCACCCGCGGCGGAATCCAAAAGATTTCTAGAAAAAAAATTCAAGCCAGCATATTTTTTTTGGATAATCATCCACAAATTCAAACCATGAGTGTGGCAATTTCTCAGCATCAATTTCATTCTCTCCTAAGATTGCGCAACATGTTCATGATCAAGTTGCTTAAAATTCATAATCTGATTTCGGAGATAGATGATTTTTGCTAGAGGAAAATACTTAGTAATAAAAGCATCTTTGCATCTATCCCAAGAATCGATGCTATTGCGAGGCAAAGAAGAAAACCATATTTTTGCACGATCTCGCAAAGAAAACGGAAATAATTTCAACTTGACAATATCATTCTCCACATCTTTTTTCTTTTGCATGTCACACAACTCAACAAAAGTGTTGAGATGTGATGCCGCGTCCTCATTAGGACTTCTAGAAAATTGATCTTTCATAACAAGATTCAATAAAGCAGCATTTATGTCAAAAGACACCGCACTAGTGGCGGGAGGAGCAATAGGAGTGCTAATAAAATCATTGTTGTTGGTATCGGTAAAGTCACACAACTTGGTGTTCTCTTGAGACATGATACCAATGCAAATAAAAATGAGCAAAGAAGAGGCGAACGAAAAACGGCGATGGAAAATAGGCAAATAAAAGTGGCAAAAGAGAAAGCAAATATTTTTGTAAAAAAAAATTTAGAAGTGGGGGAGAGGAAAACGAGAGGCAAATGGCAAATAAAGTAAATGCAAAGGCAAGTGTTGAGAGTGTAGGTACTTGGTAATGTTGATGATGTCTCCCCGGCAACGGCGCCAGAAATTCTTCCTGCTACTTGTAGAATACGTTGGATTTTTATCCCCGAAGAGGAGAGGATGATGCAGCACAGTAGAGTAAGTATTTCCCTCAGTTAAGAAACCAAGGTTATCAATCCAGTAGGAGAACCAAGCAACACCACGTAAACAGCACCTGCACACAAAACGCAAACCTTCGCACCCAACGCAAACGAGAGGTTGTCAATCTCTCGGCGGTCAAGTAACGAGATTAAAAGGTATATGATAGA
Source organism: Elymus sibiricus (assembly GCA_039707655.1). Lineage (NCBI taxonomy): Eukaryota > Viridiplantae > Streptophyta > Magnoliopsida > Poales > Poaceae > Elymus > Elymus sibiricus. The sequence continues at coordinate 403,549,600 of CM077668.1, forward strand.
TTGATAGATTGATAATAAAATAAAAGATAAAAATATGTAGAAAATAGTTTTGGTATTTTTGTATAATAAAACAAGATAGATCTTATGATAAAAGTAGACCCGGGGGCCGTAGTGTTCACTAGAGGCTTCTCTCAAGAAAATAGCATACGGTGGGTAAAAAAATTACTGTTGGGCAATTGATAGAAAAGGAAATAATTATGACGATATCCAAGGCAATGATCATGATATAGGCATCACATCCAAAACAAGTAGACCGACTCCTGCCTGCATCTACTACTATTACTTCACACATCGACCGCTATCCAGCATGCATCTAGTGTATTAAGTCCAAAAGAACGAAGTAATGCATAAAGAACGATGACATGATGTAGTCAAGATAAATGCTAACAAGAATTCATCCCAACTTTTTATCCTTAATGGCAACAATACATGCGTGTCAATTCTCCTTTTGTCACTAGGACTGAGCACCGCAAGATTGAACCCATTACCGAGCACCTCTTCCCATTGCAAGAAGATCCAATCTGGTTGGCCAAACCAAACCAAAACTTCGGAGAAGAAATACAAGGCTATTCTAAATCATGCATAAAAAGATATCCGAGAAGAACTCAAATAAAACAAGGATAGATCTGATCATAAACTCACAATTCATCGGATCCCAACAAACACACCGCAAAAAGTCATTACATCGGATGGATCTCCATGAAGATCATGGAGACCATTGTATTGAGAAACATAAAGAGAGAGAGAGCCATCTAGCTACTAACTACGGACCCGTAGGTCCATGGTGAACTACTCACGCATCATCGAAGAGGCGGCAAGGATGATGTAGAGCCCCTCCATGATGGATTCCCCTCCGGCGGAGTACCGGAAAAGGTCTCCAGATGGGATCTCTCGAGAACAGAGGCTTGCGGCGGCGAAAAAAGTATTTCGTGGACTCCCCTGGGGGTTTTGGAATTTCTCTGAATTTATAGTGGCGGAGGTAGGTCAAACGGAGGCAGGGGGCCCACATGGCACCTGGGCGCCCCCCCCTGGGGCACGCCGTGGTGCCATGTGGCCCACCCTATCGCCTTCTGCCTTGGCTTCCAAGCTTGTGTTGATCCTTATCCCCAGCAAAAAATCTCCAAAAGGTTTCGGGACGATTTGATCTTATCTGATAGTGATTTTCTGTAAAACAAAAAATAGGCAGAAAACAGGAACTGGCACGTGGCACTAAGTTAATAGGTTAGTCCCCAAAAATGATATAAAAATGTATGAAATGATATTAAAAACATCCAAGAATGATACTATCATAGCATGGAACAAGCAAAAATAATAGATAAGTTGGAGACGTATCAGTAGTTTACTATTCTTATTATTGTACTCGTAACTTAGGCACCATACAATGCTTAGTGCTTGCTGCAACCTCACCACTTTACCCCTTTTATACCCATTAAGCTTTGATAGTCTTGATACCCATGGAAATGGGATTGCTGAGTCCTCGTGGCTCACAGATTACTACAACAACAGGTGCAGGTACCGGTAAACCGATTATTTAACGTGAGAGCGATACTTGTTCTTTTGGAGTTCTTCTTCTTCATCGATCATAGGATGGGTTCCCGGTTGGCAGCCTGGGACTAGTAGGGTGGACGTCGTTCTTCTTTTTTGTTTGATTTCATTCGTAGTCGGATCCTGCTCTTCTGTATGATGTTTGCTATGTACTATTGTATTCATGTATTCATGCTGTAGCTTGTGGCGAGTGTAAGCCTTTATCTGGTATTCTCATCTGTTCAGTACATGGTATGATGTAATGATACCCACCTTGCGAAGCGTCTCTGATAAGCGCTTCTATCCTTAGTGGGATTTTCGAGTCCCATGAGGATAGGACCGCATATTGGGCGTGACACATGATCTTCGAAATCCAGCTTTTCCAAGTCATAAGGTCTTGCATGGCAGGGGATGCACTAGTCGAACTGTAAAAAACAAAAATTACACGTTGAGGCAAAGAAGCAGAAGTCATGCTTAATTACGCAAAAAGACTTGTCGTCATTGTGTACCGTACAAACATCGAAGGTCTCGTTGAGCTTAATAGTGAATCGCCGACCATCTTCTAGGTGAGGCCTATCGTAATACCCTGGTCGTCATTGCAGTAGTCGCACTCAGGGATCCTATCGTCGTCAGACATTTCCTATATCCATAATTCAAAGATTAAAAATCGATCGACGACAATTACTAGAAACTCAACACACAGATCACTATTATCCACAAGTTGACTTTCGGTCTGTTGAGTCTTCCTTGAAAAACTCTCATCTCACGTGGTGTATATGGTAGGCACTCCCTCTCAGATATTGCGACCGCCAGTGATGGTCGCTCTTCCGTTCGTTCCCGAGTGCATTACACCAAAATATCTACCACATGGGAACGAAGGAGAAGTGACCCCCACGAAAACAGTCGGCATTCTTCCTCTCTGATATTTCAACAATATATGGTGGACACTCCCTCACAGATATTTCGACCGTCGGTGATGGTCGCTTCCCCTCCTTCTCTCGTGCATTACCAAGGTATATCACGAGAAGAAGGAGAGGAAACTACCCCCACGACAACAGTCGGCATCCTTCCTTCAAGAACAGACTGAAAGTCACTCAAGGAGCATCGGCAGACTCAAAGTCAACCTGTTACATACATGGAGCAATGACATAAAAATGGCCTATGTTCTGCCGGAATGTCGCTTAATTCCCATTCCGGCAAATCACGGGCACTCTATATTTCTTACTTTCTAGCACAAGTCATGCCAAAATTCACAAAAAAATTCGGCATGACCTTTGCTAAAATAGGACATATCGAGCGCCTGAAATTTGCCGGAACGGAAATGAATCAACATTCCGGTAAAACATAGGCTACTTGGAGTTTCCCTGCAAACAATAAAAGCCAAGACAGCACTTGGGCAAGCACATACGCATGCTAGTACTACACAACACTACTCCACATATCATATGTCCAAATAGACCATCTTTACTCACCGCGCTACTAATGAGGATGCCGGTGATCTTTTGGGCGTCGTCGAGCGGCACGTCAGTGATCTTCCCTGCACACAAATAAAATAACTATGTAAGCTATGCTTGTTATGCTATCCAAATCTTCAAATGGCTAGTTAACAACACCCTGTGAGAATATACAATTTGATTCCTAATAAAAATTCTACTGTCTACAATTTGATTCTAAACCCTAGAAAAATGCCCTAATATTTTTACCTAATGTCTACTTCCTGAACCCTAGAAAAATGCCAACTAAATTCTACCAACTAAATATAACTTAGAGTTTGATTACTGAAATATATTTGAAAATATACCATGAACCCTAAATTATACCAACTAAATTAAAAATTCTACCAACTAAATTCAGTAAACTACAAACAAGAAACTATAAAGTCGAAATTATAAACTAATTTAGTTAAATGAGGGAGCTAGGAGGGAGGAGAGGAGGAGGCAGGAGGGAGCAGTGCGGCGGCTGGAGAGGAGGGAGGGAGGAGAGAGGAGGAGGAGGAGGGAGGAGGGGCGACGACTGGAGGGGGAGGGAGAAGGAGAAGGTGCGTGGTGGCTGGAGGAGGAGGGCGACCGGAGCTGGGCCGGGCGTGCTCACGTCGGCGGAGGCGTGGAGAAGGAGGAGGTTGCGGAGGGCGCCGGGGCTTGGGGGTCGACGGCGAGGCAGCAGAGGAGCTTGTGGAGGGCGCCGGGGCTCGGAGGACGGCAACAATGCGTCGACGGTGGGAGTAGCACACACGGTGGTGAAGGCAAGAGGGAGAGAGATTGAGAGAGTGACAACGAAGAGGAGAGGAAGCGGATAAGGCTGGCTTAGCAACAGCGCTGGTAAGGGACCGACGCTACTACTAAGCGCTATAGCTATAGCGCGGGCCATACGAACAACGTTGCTGTCATCTGTGGCCCACCAGCTGGCAGAGTGCAACCTTAGTTGCAGCGCGGGGTGAGGGACCAACGCTACTGCTATCTTTTTAGCAGTAGCGAGCGTTTGGCGGGCCACGCTGCTACTATAGGCATCCCCCGTGGGTACGGTGGGGACCACTTATCAGCAGCACGGTGTTGCATACACACGCTACTGCTATATGCTTACTTGTAGCGGTTGTCAGTACCCCGCGCTGCTGTTAAGTAGCAGTGCGCTGCCCCTTTACCACGCGCTACTATTAATCCTCTACCTATAAGGTATTTCCTAGTAATGAGGGCTCACTGGGTTGCCCTGATGAGTCGGCTCTTCAGCATCAGTCGGGTTGTTATTGATGTCCGAGTTGGCCATCAATATATCTTGGGAAGGAGTTCCCGTCATGGTGTTTGTTGCGGCAGCATGCGGGTCACCAGTTTTCTTCTTCACGGAAGCTTTGGCTCTGGAAATACAAATATATGATACATCAGAAAATGGAAGGAGCATGCAATGGATGATTGATACGTCTCCAACGCATCTATAATTTTTGATTGTTTCATGCTATTATAGTATCAATCTTGGATGTTTAATATACACTTACAAGCAATTATATATCATTTTTTTTGGACTAACCTATTAACTAAGTGCCCAGTGCGAGTTGCTATTTTTTGCCTATTTTTGATTTTTCAGAATATCAGTACTAAATGGAGTCCAAATGCCACAAAAAAATTTGGAGGTTTTTTTCTGGACAAAAGAGACACTAGAAGTTTCGGGAGAGGGCCAGAAGACAGATGAGGTGGCCACGAGCCACCAGGGCGCGCCCTAGTGCCTCGTGGGCCCACCTCTGCTCCGTTTGACCTAATTCCACCTTTATAAATTCTCTAAAATCGGGAAACCAACAGAGGAGTCCAGGAAATACTTTTTCCGCCACCACAAGTTTCTGTTCTTGAGAGATCCCATCTGGAGGCCTTTTCCGGCACTCCGCCGGAGGGGGATTTGATCACAGAGGGGCTCTACATCAACCTTGCATCCCTTCCGATGATGCGTGAGTAGTTTATCACAGACCTTCGAGTCCATAGTTAGTAGCTAGATGACTTCTTCTCTCTTTTTGATCTTCAATACAATGTTCTCCTCGATGTTCTTGGAGTTTTGTCCGATGTAATCACTTTTTGCGGTGTGTTTGTTGGGATCCGATAAATTGTGAGTTTATGATCAGATTATCCATGAATATTATTTGAGTTTTCTCTGAACTCTTTTATGCATGGTTATGATAGCTTCGTATTTCTCTCCGATCTATTGATTTGGTTTGGCCAACTAGATTGATTTATCTTGCAATGGGAGATGTGCTTTGTAATGTGTTCGATCTTGCGGTGCTCAATCCTAGTGACAGTAGGGGACATGACACGTATTGTATCGTTGCTAATAAGGGTAAAAATATGGGGTTTATTCATGCGTTTGTTCACTTTGTCTCCATCATGTCATCTTGCTTAAGGCGTTACTCCGTTCTTTATGAACTTAATACTCTAGATGCATGTTGGACATCGGTCGATGTGTGGAGTAATAGTAGTAGATGCAGGCAGGAGTCGGTCTACTTGTCTTGGACGTGATGCCTGTATACATGATCGTTGCCTTGGAAATTGTCATGATTATTTGCTTTTCTATCAATTGCCCAACAGTAATTTGTTTACCCACCGTATGCTATTTTCAAGAGAGAAGCCTCTAGTGAAAACTATGGCCCCCGGGTCTACCTTTATCATATATTAAAAATCCCAAAAATACCTTGCTGCAATTTTACTTTATTTATTTTATTTTGTATTTTTGTTCGATCTATCTATCTATCACCATACAATTTAATCTTGCAAATAACCGCCAAGGGATTGACAACCCCTTGTTAGCGTTGGATGCGAGGATTTGTTATTTTGTGTGCAGGTGCTGCTAACGAGTTGTTGCGTGATTCTCCTACTGGATTGATAACCTTGGTTTCATAACTGAGGGAAATACTTATCTCTACTATACTGCATCATCCCCTCCTCTTCGGGGAAATCCCAACGCAGCTCACAAGTAGCAATTGACAAGTTTTTTATGCAACTTACCCACGGTTGATGCTGAAGGCCGGGATCTGGCTGGCGCAAGACTCGTCAGACGAAGGTGAGGTCGTCTAGTATTCCGGGTCAGAGCAGCGTAGCAACTCTTTGAGTTGGTCGGCTCTGGGGCATGAAGGAGTTGGACAAGTTTCTCCTGAGTCCGTGCCTTTCGTGGGGCCGGCTCATTCGACAAGCCACCAGATAGGGCTCCGGAGCTGCTCTGGAGCTACTCCGGGTCTTCCGCTTCGAGGTTCCAGCATGCTGAGTTCTCTTCAAAAGAAATTGTGGGTCTAAGTGAGCATCTGGATGTGAAAAAGGTACCTTTCGGACCGCCCGTCTCTCTCTCCTCTAGATAATTGTTTCCAATTCAGGAGATGGATTTACCTCAGCCTCGATGGCTCGACTGGATTCAACTCGTTCATGAGGAGAGGCGACATCTGCAAGTTCATTAAAAAGACGACCAAGAGAGTCAAGTTCTTCTACCTCATTTTGATCGTCCTCTTCCTCTGCAAGGTTCCCATCCTTAGGAGGAGTTGGGACATGAGGTTCAGTTTTCCACCAGTCAGAGTCCTCCTATTAATAAAAAAATAAGTCGTGATATTAGACAAGGCAAAGAGTGTAGTTGAGTAAGCAATATGAATGGAAAGTAAAATGGCGACTCACTAGGGCTGCCGGGTTACCAGCATAAAACGGGGGGAGACCCACAATGGCGATTTTTTCCTGGGCCTCCCCTAGGAGCTTCTTAATTGCCTTCATGAAATCATTGTGAGGCAGGTCAAAATTGCTGAAGCGCAAGTCGTCGGCCAGCTCGCCCGTGTATTGGTGCACGAGCCGATTTCTGAAGCTAAGAGGCTGGATCCTCCAACTCATCCAGCACCGGGTCAAGTCGACCCTAGAGAGCCCATGTGCTATTAAAGGCTTGATCTTGGAATAGAAGGGCTTCATTTTTCCCACTCTTCAGCAGAGGCGTAAGCGTCAAATTGCTTTGAAACTTCAAGTCGGTCTTGTCTGTAACCCGACAGTTGAGATTGCTGGTTTGGCGATGTGTCTTTAAAATAGAACCAGGTTTTGTGCCATCCTTTAGGATGACTCACTAGTGCCATCTCATGGAAAGCCGAGTTCCTTCTTCATTGGATTGTCACTCCTCCTAGTTCCAGACTCGGCCCTGCCTTGCACTTTGTCTGGCGGTTGCAATAGAAAAACTCTTGGAATAGGCTGACAGACGGCTCAATTTGGAGCTACACCTCACAAAAAACTTGGAAGTTACTCAAATTAAGCACCGAGTTGAGGCCGAGATCTTGTGGCCTGATGCCAAAAAAGTGAAGGACGTCACGGAAAAATTTGGAACCCAGAGGGCGGAAACCTCTGTCCAGGCGATCAGCAAAGATGATTATTTCAATTGGGCCCGGAGCAGGCCGAGTCTCTTCTTCTGGAGCTCGCCATTCAATCTCGTTCTGAGCCGGCAACATACCAGAGTTCACCAAGTCGTTAAGGAAAAGTTGTGCCATGTCTGACTTGGTCCAGTTGACAACTTTTGCGACTTTAGGAGCCATGATTATGGATTACTGCAATATGAGAGCTAGCAAAAGTAATTAAAACCCAAGACCCGGCAGAGAACTACGAGAGAAATTTTCTGGGTCGTAAGAGCTATTGTCCAGGATTACTACAAATACCTAAATGAATATGGATTACTATGACTCAAGATATGGTGATCCGGAATAAGTATAACTAGGCAGGAGATACCACAACGATTTGTGACCCGGCTAGCCATACAAAGCAGATTCCGGGTCAAGGCGGCTACAAACAACAATTGTATAGATTCCACTTCGACACAGATCTGAAAAATGGTTGCAAAAGGGAAAATAAAGAAAACCTAGGTCGGCAACATGTGGAGTTCATTGAGATGGTACAAGGGATCTACGGGGTAAAAACTGCATTACGGAGAAGATTTAAGGCCCTACGGATGCATGTCCATTTGAAACCAAATCTACAGCCGTGCCTAGCGATGAACTATGGATGACCGCTAACGAACTAGTGGAGAACTATGACGAAGAAAATTACAAAGATGCAATGGTACACTCATAGATCTGCGAAGGAAAGCTTGCGGGCTTCGATGTTCGCGGGCGCATCCGTGGTGCTCCTGACTGGTCCCGGCGACGGTGTAGGTGTTGTTGCGTTTGCTGTCTTCAAGGTCGGAGAGCTCGAGGAGGCGCGGCGGCGTTCGAGCGAGAGGAAGAAGAAGAATAAGAAGGGAGCAATGAAAGGGTAAAAGTGAGCCTCGGGGTATGTCGCCCTATTTATAAGGGGAGAGGTGACGAAACGGCAGGCGCGAGACCCCAGGGGGCGTAGTAAATTTAGGCCAAAAAGATGCCTCGATCTTCACGATTGACAAGACCTGTCATATCCACGCAAAGATTTGTTATAATGTCACTCATGGATATCGGAGGTAAGTGGGGTGATGTCATGATATAGAGTAAGCAGAAAAACGCAAAGTGTGGAGCCAGCGCCGCGACCCGGCAAAAGATTTGACCCGGCAGGGTGTTTCCACGAAAGGGAATGGTGAGGATTAATAGGATGGAAAGATGGCAGCTCAGAAAGAAATCTAGACCCGGAGCTTCATCCTTTATGTTTTTCTTTATTTTTGTTTTCAGGATGGAGTTTAGCATGGATAAATCCAAGCTAAAACTGGGGGCTAATGTTGGGGATGTTCCCCACGACTAAGACCCGGCCAAAGCCATGACCTGGCCAGGAGCATGGAGTCTCCATGCGTCACTCTATTTTCCGGGTCACGGTGCAGAGACAGGAAGGGCCCAAAGGCCCAGAAGGAGACCCGGTAGAAGGCCGGCTCACGGAGGAACCACAACCGGCCAGCTTGAGAAGACAGCCCAGAAGGAAGGTTATCTAAACTTAGAGAACAAGTCCAATGAGAATTAGAGTAGGATACGGGTTAGCAATGTGACCCGGAATCTTCTGTAAAACCTAGGGACTCAACCTGTTATATAAAGGGGACCCCTAGGATGAAGAGACTAGGTTGCAATCTCTCGAAAGCTAGGTTAGCGAATCCGCAGCTTGTAATCGAGATCATCGTCAATATCATCAAGTAGGAAGTAGGTCTTTACCTCCACCGCGAGGGGCCGAACGTAGGTAAACTTGTGTCCTTCATTCCCGATCAACCCCGTTCAAGCAACCACCTAGTTGCGATGGCCTCGAGACTTAGTCCTTTCACGAGGACATCTGTCGTGACAAAACCACGACAGGACCCTAGAACCTTTGAGGGAGGCTAGAAGAGCTACGAGAGAGCCACGAGCTCACAGGGCGCGCCCCCTGAGCTCGTGGGCCCCACACAACTCTGTTTGACCTAATTCCAAGCCTATAAATTCACAAACATTCTCAAACCAACAGAGTGCCACCCGAAACACTTTTTCCGCCGCCGCAAGCTTCTTCCCTTCCGCGATACCATCTGGAGGCCTTTTCCGGTACTCTGCCTGAGGGGAACTCGATTACGGAGGGCTTCTACATCATCCTTGCTGCCTTCCTATGATGCGTGAGTAGTTCACCACAGACCAATGGGTCCATAGCTAGTAGCTAGATGGCTTCTCTTCTCTCTTTGATCTTCAATACCATGTTCTCCTCGATCTTTTTGGAGTTCTATCCGATGTAATGTTCTTTTGTGGTGTGTTTGTTGGGATCCGATGAATTGTGGTTTATGATCAGATTATTCATTGAAAGTAATTGAGTTTTTTCTTAACTTTATTATGCATGATTGTTATAGCTTTGTATTTCTCTCCGATCTATCCGTTTGGTATGGCCAACAAGATTGATTTATCTTCAGTGGGAGAGATGCTTTGTGATGGGTTCAAACTTACGGTGTCCTCACCTCGTGACAGAAGGGGTAGCGAGGCACGTATTGTATTGTTGCCATTAAGGGTAAAACGATGAGGTTTATTCATATTGATTGGGTTTACTTTGTCTACATCATGTCATCTTGCTTAAAGCGTTACTCTGTTTGACATGAACTTAATACCATAGATGCATGATGGATAGCGGTCGATTGGTGGAGTAATAGTAGTAGATGCAGGCTCGAGTCGGTCTACTTGTCACGGACGTGATGCCTATATACATGATCATTGCCATGAATAACGTCATAACTATGCGCTTTTCTATCAATTGCCCAACAGTAATTTGTTTACCCACTGTATGCAATGTGTTCGAGAGATAAGCCTCTAATGGCCCCCGGGTGCCATCAACAATCATTTAATTAAGGAGTAGAGGCCCAAGCTCTTCTAAAAACCAGGTGCAACTTGCAACTCAAAAGTGAGGACATTTTGCCACATCTCATTGCTAGGTAGAACAAAACAAAAAAAACAGGAAACACATGACGATTGCCAACTATTGATTATTGAGAAGGCCACCAGATAATCTCTCACAGAAAAGAAAAACCAAGATCACAAAATGGAAAGTCAATTCTTGAGTTGAAGAAATAGAGACACCAGGGAGGTATATTGCTAACTAGTACTGTAGGTAGTAAGAAAAAACCCCCAGAGGCTTAGATAAAAACCGAAAATCGGATCTGTAGTTCAAGAAAGTGGAGACATGGGGCAGATCAGATAACACATATTTCGAGCACACATCAAAATGACTTGGTCATTTGGGCATCGACACACGCAATATGGGTATCGACATAAGCATATATTTCATGCAACAATGTAACAATTAGAGATAGAGCTTATTGATTACATTTTTATGCATCAACAAAGAAAAATAGTAGGCTCATAGTGGATCCAATTCATATGTAAGCTCATGACGATATAAACATCTAGTAGAACATTAAGAACTACCAGCTCACTCAACATCACTCTCAGATGAAAGGCCAATCGTTCACAGCATAACCCGCTAGTGATGGAAAGAAGGCATGCGGAACAAGACTTTGTTTGAGCTGCAATTGAGTAGGACGGACACCTTTGTGATGGAAAGTGGCGACCAACTTGCCATCCATGTCAACCTGAAGTAGCCACTCGGTACATTTGATCAGCACGAGCAATTTACCATCCGCATGCACGGCCACCACATCCCACAATTCATCGTCATCATGATTTTCACACAACGCCCTGATCTCCGTTACCGGCAATTTAATCTGGCACTTTAAGATCCAGTCCTCACTTCCATAGCCCTGCAGCACCCAGATATCAATGATTGTCTTTGCATCATTAGAGCTGGACATGCCAAGCTTACCATCCATCTCAAACAGGGCATCACACCCGCCAGAAAAAAACGGAGCAAGCATCATCCGGAACGACTCGGCTATGGTGTCGAACACCATTATCATGTTGCTATCGCTCCCATGTCGTACTAGGCAATGCAAGTAACCACGGAATAACACAGATGTGTTGCTGAATTGAAGTTGATTGGTATCCGCAGAGTCGATGTACCTCCACGGCTTGCCAGAGCCCAGTGATAAGACGTAGCAACCAACTTGATCCCTAGCTTTCCAATTGGTGCGGGCATGAGAAAGAAAAGAAGTTTGCTTTGTGGATTCCGAAGAATGCATGAGCAGTCTGTACTCACCTGTAGGCGGGTGAGGGTAAATTCCCAAGAGGCTAAAGCCAGAGAGCATACCGAGGTGTGCAAACTGACGAGTTACCGGGTTGCAGATGGTGAAGTTGGCGCAGAGGTAGAAGAGGACGAGAAGGCCGTCACAGGAGGCCACCGGCCGGAAGCGTGCGTGGTCAAGTCGCGCGACCGAGTGAAGCTGGTCGGCTGCGAGCTCTGCCCGGTGGTTGAAGGGGATGATGTCTGTGGACTTGACATCGTCGCCTTCGCAGCAGTAGCCGTAGAGGATGGGGAGGGACGTCTGGCAGCCATGATGGAAGAGGAGGAAGTCGCGGGCGGAGGTGACGCTGCGCCAGATGCAGCAGACGGCGCGGCAGCGGAGGAGGGATTTGGGGTCGAGGCGGACGAAGATCTCGCATATGACGATATCATCTGGGAGGCCGTGGAGGAGAGGCGTGGCTCCTAGTCTTGTGGCCTCCGTCATGGTCGTCGCCGGCTGGCAGCTGCTCCCGTGCAGGCGGAGGTGCGCTTGTGGCGGCGGCGTAGGGGAGACGCTTTTTGCGGCGTAGGGGAGACGCTTACCTTTTGTTTCGAGATATATATAATCTCAGATACGCTTCGCTTACGTATATAACTCTGGGATAGAGTACTAGACGGACTGGGCTTTTTTATTTGCCGGCTGGGATTAGCGCAGAAGGAAATCGCTGTTTTTTTTTTTTTGTTTGCCAAACGAAGGAAATCGCTGTTAACGTGATAGTACGAAACTCTTTTTCCTAGCCCTGAAGAAAAAATCCCTGAATAAAAAAAACATGAAAATAAAAGTCTCCCATCCATATGTCAGCTTGCATTTGCATCATCATGTCGAGAAGGGTTTAGCTTGGCATTGCAATGGACTACCCTACCCATTGATGTTGAGTCCGACTGCTTGCAGGCGGTTTCCATGGTGTTGAAAGCTGGAAGCAATTTATCTAAATACTCTTTCTTGATCAGAGAGATAAAACATACTATGGGGAACGTGACTCTTCTATTACTCATATCGGTCGTGTTAAACATGTTACATAGTCATGTGTACAATGTATAGGCGCAGGCTTGAGTATCAAGTTAAGATATTGAGAGGTTAGGCTAGTTAGAGATATTTCTGTTTAAACCTCTCTATCTCTCTATCCCAACTCCTGTAATCTCTCTGGCTGTTAGCCACGGCTGCGCCCCCCTCTGTAATCCCTCGATCAATCAATATATACCTGCGGGTCTCCATGTATGGAGATCGAGACGCTTCCATAACCTTTTACATGGTATACAGAGCAGGCCCTTCCATCACATCTAGCTAGTTTCCATCGATCTCCCACCACCTCCCTCCCATCATGTCGTCCTCCGCCGTCCCCATCACCTCTGGCCTAAACTACAACACCTCCGAGCCCCTCTCCCGGACGAACTATGTTCTCTGGAGAGCTCAAGCGCGATCCCAGATAATGGGCGCCGGCTTGTTTGGCTATATAGATCAAACCCTAGAGGAGCCTCCCAAAACCATTACCACCAAAGACAAAGATGGCAAGGACCAGGTGATTGCAAACCCTGCCTATGCCCCCTGGCTGATCCAGGATCAACAGATAGTCGCCTATCTCCTCCGCAACCTGTCCAAAGAAGTTCTTGTCCAAGTTGCATCGCTTGAATCATCGCATGCGATTTGGGCTGCACTGCGGCTATGTTCTCTGCCGTCTCGTTGTCCCGCGTCAACAACATCCGATCTGTGCTAACCAATGCACAGAAAGGTACTCAGTCGGCCTTGGCGTACTTCGGGCATATGCGCTCCCTCTCCGATGAGCTCGCGGCGGCGGGAAAATCACTCGGGGAGGGGGAGCTCATCTCCTTCATCGTTGCGGGCTTGGACATGGACTACCAGCCAATCATCTCCGCCCTCGACGTGTGCACTGAACCTGTCACCATCGACGCGCTTTTCTCTCTGGTGGCGAACTTCGATCAACGGATCGAGATGTTCCATGGCAACGGTGCTGGTGGCTTCAAGTCATCGGCAAACGCTGCTTCCAGGGGTCGTCCAAACACCGGCAAGGGAGGCTACCGCAACCAGAAGGGCGGCGGTGGCGGTGGCCCTCGAGGAAACGGCGGTGACTACGGTGCTCCCGGTGGCGGCAACTACGGCACTGGTGGAGGTGGCTACAACGGCACCGGTGGCGGCGGCTACCACACAGGCGGCGGTTCTGGTGGTGGTTACCATCAGAACAATGGAGGAGGAGGCCACTATGGTGGTGGTGGCGGCGGCCACTATCACCAGAACTCCTCTGGTGGCGGCGGCAACAACACTCGGCGCCCTCCCAACAACAACAACAGGGGGCGTCACTTCCAAGGGTATGATGGTTATGAGGGACGTTGCCAAATTTGTAAGAAAACAAATCACCTTGCAAAAGATTGTGATTGGCTCTATGCCGATGATCCTAATTCCCAAAGCAAGAAAGTTGCAGCTGCAGCTGATGTGTCCTATGGTGTCGATACCAATTGGTATATGGACACGGACGCTACGAATCATATCACTGGTGAATTGGAGAAGCTGACAATGCATGAAAAATACCGTGGCCATGATAAAGTCTACACCGCCGCCAATGGTGCAGATATGGAGATAAGTCATATTGGTCACTCATTTATCAAAACCCCACACAAAAACCTTGAGCTCAATGAAATCTTGCATGTTCCTAATGCTTCCAAAACTTTGTTATCTGTTCATCGTATTGCTCTTGACAACAATGTGTTTCTAGAGTTTCACCCATTCTTTTTTCTTGATCAAGGATCAGGTCACGAAGAAAATCCTTCACAGAGGTGTTTGTGTGCAAGGCCTCTATTCTTTGCTTCCGCAGTATTGCCAATACAATAAACAAGTGTATGGTGCCATCAAGCTTTCTGCTGAACGGTGGCACAATCGCTTAGGTCATCCATCGTTTGCTACTGTTCATCGTATTCTTAGTAGAAATAATCTCCCAGTTGTTGGTGAGAGAAACTTAGAAACAATTTGTGATTCATGTCAACGAGCTAAAAGTCATCAACTACCATATCCTGTGTCTATTAGTGTCTCTACAAAACCTTTGCAACTTATCTTTTCTGATGTATGGGGTCCAGCACCCACCTCTGTTGGTAGACACCAATACTATGTGAGCTTTATTGATGACTTTAGCAAATATACGTGGATCTACCTCCTTAAGAAATGTTCTGATGTGTTTCAAGTGTTTCATAATTTTCAAGGTCTTGTAGAGCGAAAATTTGATAGTAAAATTATTGCTGTACAGTCCGACTGGGGTGGTGAGTATGAGAAACTAAACTCTTTTTTTCAAAAGATAGGTATCTCTCACCATGTTTCATGCCCACATGCACATCAGCAGAATGGCTCTGCTGAACGGAAACATCGACATATTGTCGAGGTAGGCTTAGCCCTATTAGCTTCTGCCTCCATGCCCCTCAAATTTTGGGATGAGGCCTTTCTTACCGCTGTTCATCTTATTAACATGTGGCCCAGTCGCACTATCTCACATGAAACTCCCACTGAACGTCTTCTCCATGTCACACCAGATTACACCGCCCTTCGCGTTTTTGGTTGCGCATGTTGGCCAAACCTTCGTCCCTATAACACTCGCAAACTTATGTATCGTTCCAAACAGTGTGTTTTTCTTGGCTGCAGTGCGCAACACAAAGGTGTCAAGTGCCTTGATGTTTCTACAGGCCGTGTGTATATCTCCCGTGACGTTGTCTTTGATGAGACTCAGTTTCCCTTTGCACATCTACACCCCAATGCCGGTGCCCTCCTTAGGAAAGAAATCCTCCTCCCATCTCATCTTTCCGGTGTCTCGTGTGTGGGCGATGATATTTGTACTGACCAAACTATGACTAATATATCTCCTGTTATCCCTGAGTTTACTGTTCCAGGAAGAATCATCGAAGAAAATGGCGTGGAAAACAGTGCAGCAGGGGGCTCCAGCGCGCACACAGGCGATCCGGTGCAATCTACCTCGGGATCGGCCCGTCTGGACGCGTTAGGTCCGACCGCATCCCCCTCGGGATCGTCGTCGAGTCAGGCGGCTCGGGGCCCTCCACCATCTCCCGCCTCGTGCCTCTCTCCGGGTGACATGTGTCGCCCCACATCCGCGCTGGGCTCCGCGGGCGCCGCGCACCAATCAACGCCGGGGAACCAGTCGACCGCGCGGTACGCGCCGGTCCCACAGACCTATGCCAGGCGCCCCACGCGGCCCCTGTACCCTCTGCGCCAGGCGGGCCCGCCACTGGATCCGATGCAGATCTGGTCCGCCCATCCGAATCCTCTGTGGCCTCGCCCGTTCCCGTGTCTGCTCGCCCTACAACAGCAGATCCGGCAGGCTCTGGTGCTGACGACGCCTCGGGATCATCCGGATCCTGTCTGCAGCCGGACGTTGCTGCTGCTGGATCTTCTGCGGCTACGCCACCACCCGTCTCTACGCCTCCTCGTACACGTCTTCGCGATGGCACAATACAACCGGTCAACTATAAAACTAAGTATGGCTTAGTTTCTTCTGTTTCTACAGGCGAACCCCACACCGTTGCTGAGGCTCTGGCTGATCCTAAGTGGCGGATGGCTATGGAGGAGGAGTTTCATGCTCTTCAGAAAAATCATACGTAGCATCTTGTTCCTTCACGTCCAGGTAGAAATGTCATTGATTGCAAATGGGTGTACAGAATCAAACGCAGGTCTGATGGTACTATTGATCGGTATAAAGCCAGACTTGTTGCCAAGGGGTTCAAGCAGAGGTATGGACTGGATTATGAGGACACTTTTAGTCCTGTTGTTAAAGCTGCCACCATTCGCCTTGTTTTATCCATTGCTGTGTCCAGAGGATGGAGCCTTCGACAGCTAGATGTGCAGAATGCGTTTCTTCATGGTGTTCTGGAAAGGAAGTTTATATGAAGCAACCTCCTGGGTTTGAGGATAAACATAAACCATCTCACATCTGCAGACTTGATAAGTCTCTCTATGGACTCAAGCAAGCTCCACGTGCATGGTATTCCCGTTTGAGTTCTAAATTGCACACTCTTGGCTTTATTCCCTCCAAGTCTGATACATCCATGTTCATTTACAATAAGTCCCAGATAGTTATCTTTGTACTCATTTATGTGGATGATATCATTGTCACTAGCTCATCAAATGAGGCAGTAACAGCTCTTCTGAAAGATTTGGACTCAGAATTTGCTCTTAAGGATCTTGGAGATCTTCACTATTTTCTTGGTATTGAGGTCAAAAGGAATAAAGAAGGTGGTCTCCATCTCTCTCAGTAGAAATATGCATCTGATCTTTTGAATAAGGCAGGGTTGCAGGGCTGTAAACCATCTCCAACACCACTCTCCAGCTCAGAAAAATTGTCTCTTGCAGAGGGTGTTCCCTTGAATCCAGAGGATGGCACCAAGTACAGGAGTTTGGTAGGTGCACTCCAGTACTTGACACTCACCAGGCCTGATATTTCTTTTGCAGTCAATAAAGTGTGTCAGTTTCTTCATGCACCCACTTCAGCCCATTGGACTGCTGCCAAACGCATCTTGAGATATGTAAAGCACACCTTGGGCGTTGGACTCACTTTCAGCAAGTCATCTTCAACACTTGTTAGTGCATTTTCTGATTCTGACTGGGCAGGTTGTCTGGATGACAGACGGTCCACAAGTGGTTTTGCAGTTTTCTTTGGACCTAATCTTATTTCATGGTGTGCAAAGAAACAGGCAACTGTCTCTAGGTCAAGTACTGAGGCGGAATACAAGGCGCTGGCAAATGCAACAGCCGAAATCATATGGGTGAAGTCTATGCTCAAGGAGCTTGGAATATGTCACATACAAACTCCGTGTCTTTGGTGTGACAATCTTGGTGCCACATATCTCTCTGCTAATCCTGTTTTTCATGCAAGAACTAAGCATATTGAGATTGATTATCACTTTGTTCGAGAAAGGTTTGCAAGCAAGGAATTGGAGATTCGGTTTTTTTCCTTCAAAAGATCAAGTTGCAGATGGTTTCACAAAAGCCTTGGCTACAGGACCGTTTGAAGAATTCAAGCGTAATCTAAACTTGAGAAGCTTAGATTAAGAGAGGGTGTTAAACATGTTACATAGTCATGTGTACAATGTATAGGCGCAGGCTTGAGTATCAAGTTAAGATATTGAGAGGTTAGGTTAATTAGAGATATTTCTGTTTAAACCTCTCTATCTCTCTATCCCAACTCCTGTAATCTCTCTGGCTGTTAGCCACGGCTGCGCCCCCCTCTATATATACCTGCGAGTCTCCATGTATGGAGATCGAGACGCTTCCATGACCTTTTACAGGTCGTACAGGAATTGATGCTAGTCATGCTATGGCAAACTTTGATAGAGGCCAAGGTCGTACCATGGTTTGGCTTGGATCGGCCCAACTGGGGTCTTAGACATTGTCTTATGAGATTGTTGTCCCTAATTCTGAGTAATAAAGAGTTATTTCGCAAAAAAAAAGGTCTGGAAGCACATGTGTGGCTGCGTTGCCCGTCACCTGTAAAGTAGACGAGCGTACGTTCACGGTTATTATATTAGGAAAAAACTCTTTTCCTAGATATTGTAAAGGAAGTAAAGTTAGTCCTTGAAAAAAAATGCACGGCGATGATTTCTTACACAACCAGTGTCTGCAAAGAGATATAAGCATGTCTGCAAGTGTGGAGTGTCACTGTAATGGTGAGCTTAATCGCCTAACCAGATGCAATAGATTCTTGAAGAAAATTCAACAAAGTTGCACACATTTAAGTTAAGGACAAGTGCTTCATCAATCAAGTTATCTAAATATACAACGGTTTGCCCCATTTCATTGTCAGCTAGAACAAAATACATATATTTTGCATGTACACCCCGCGTAAACCTCGGATATTCTCAATCTAGCTTCGTCCTGGCTCACCGGGCCTGATGCTGGCTCGACACCAAGCTCGAACCAGAAAAATTCTAGATGTGTGCGCACGCCATGATGTGGAAGAAATGATCGTGGCAGAACCTGAGTATGCATGCACACATCACCGTGGCGGTCTAGTGGTGAAAAAGTCTAGCTCTTGATCCGAGGGAGGCCACTATTACCCCGATGATGCACGTATATAATCAACTCGCCTGTCGTACAACTGCAACCTTGCATCCAAGAGCACAGTGCACGCAATTCATGACGACACAAATCGCAGTTCCTAGCACACTTCATTTATGAGCGATCACAGCCACGATAAGTTGATCCTTCTTTGTACTATAAATCTTACCGTTGAACCATTTGACATGTTGTCGTGAACTTCAGCATGGATCAATAATCACACTAGAAGCATTCTTGAGACATAATTGTTTCTTCCACTAGTGCAACGAACAACTTGGAGGAAAACCAGAAAAACTTCCGGTTTTCAAGAGGAAAGATATTTCTTTGTGGTGATGGAAAATCATTTTAACAATGGCATGTGGTTGGGGTGTAGCATACTAAAAACGAAAACTTATCCAAAGATAGATAAGAATGGATACACTTGAGCAACACGGTTGTCGTGCCAACAAAAATACTGCTAGGGCGCATAATTTCTTTTTCTAATTCTCAGTTCTCTCTCACTACAACTCCACAACATACACCTGGTTTTGCTATGTATTGGCCACCATGTATGGGTATGTTTGTATGGTTATTTTGTGGATCATATATTATACCACATGGCACATGTTGTAAGCAACCTGAAAACAAACAATATATTGTGCAATACGTGGGACTGCTTTTTGACCTTTACTTATTTCGTGATAGTGTGCTGCACCAACCCCCCCCCCCCCCCCCCCCCCCCTCTATGTAGACTTTTGTTTCCATTATGAAACTAATGGAAAATGGGCTATCACGATTCAAAAAGAGAAATGAGGCAAGAAAAACCAATAGGCTTTTACTGGCAATGTACATTGTTCATGCAATCAAGCAAAACGGGCTTCACATCAACCTTAAATTTTATTAAGGCAAGACATAGAGAAGATACTAAGAAGCACCATTATTAAACTCAAACAAGCCAAACTATATCCATAGTACTTTACACGCCAACCCTTATTGATAGTAAAAGGGAAATATAATTGGTCATCCTTATCCAACAGATTATTAATTACATGTAAGGGTCACATGAGGAAAAAGAAGCCTATTGTCACTAGAGCGATGGGGCAATCTTGTTCGATCAGGGCTTCGATATTTTTTGATCTTCTTCTCTAGGTCTTGATGGCATTTTTTAAGCATTCGCGCCTTCAAGAAGAACGTTAGATATGGAAGTGGCAGGAGTTTCCCAGTACCATCTATGGATACATGCTTGAGATAATAGATCCCATACATGCTCAACGGGAGAGATTTCAAGCTACCTGCTTCGGATATATACAAGGCATGGAGAGATCAAGGGTCGCACTACCATTGTGCAGGCCCTACTGTAAATTGGGTGCAATAGGCAACAACTATAATAGAGTTGAAAGACTTCCACGGTATATATTGCATGCCATGAAAGTCATTATATGGGCATAAACATCCAAAAGATGAAATATGAACTATTCGTGCCCATTATAGATTGTGTAAGATGAAATATGAATAATTTCAACCAATAGTAACTCTCCAATAGATAAAAGTATGACAAAGAAAGCATAGACATGTGAAAGATGAAATATTTCGTGCTCATGCTAGTTTGTATAAGCTGTGTTGATATTATATAGTTAGAACATCCATAAATCCATAGACCGAGATTGTCCTTGCACCTATGGCTAATACTCAAATCTTTGAAAGAGATATGTCCGCATCATCCAAGTATTAAGTGATAAAAACATAGAATTGTTTTGAGCAAGATGGCATGCAGTTGATTAACATTCCCCCAAGCCTCCGGCTCATCACCGAGACAAAACAAGTTTATTATCCCATTATTCCTAGTGCCAATAATACAATGCAAACCCTTTTGCATTTTCTATGAATTACTTGCACAACTGAACCCAACAAATGCATGTAGCTCCCTCTACTGATTACCCATCCAAATTAGCCAAGAAAACAAATTCATCAGAGATGACCAATTCATCACATGACCAGCACCACCGCAAGGTTTACATCAGATGGACCATAGTCATGATAGGCAGCTCATGTGGCCATTGTTTGAATAATAAGGGGGAGAGATTAGATAATGTCTAGTTCCATGAACCCGCAGTCCAGGGGGTGGACTACTCACAACCCACATTGGAGTAGCGATGATGAATGTCGATGAAGAAGCCAGTGATTACCCGCTCCAACATAGAAATGGAACAGGGTTGCAGATGACATCGCCTTAGAAGTTAGAACATGGAATTGCGACAGCAAAAAAAAAAATAGATGATAAATATGGCGAGGGTTTTCGAGGTATTCATAAGCCAGGTGCAAATGGAGGCACCCACGGGAGCCCTGGTGGGCCCATGCGCCCTAGGAGCTGAGGTGCCCTTGGCCTCTCTAGCTCCTCTACTTTTGTCCTCTCATGGCCCTCCTTGGCATAAAAATGACTTATGTATTTATTTATTATTAGATTTTTCCTGAAAGCATGGGCATTTTATTTTTCAGAAACCAAAAACAATGAAAAACAAGAACCGGATTTAGACACTGCATTAACAGGTTAGTTTCAATAAAACTTCAAAAACTTCGCATACATGATGGAAATAAAATATGAACAATACAAAATTTATGTATACGTTCAAGACACATCAATGTACATCAAATGCTGCTCCACTTCGAATATGCATATAAAAAAAAATCTTGATGAGTGTATGAAAGGTAGGATGACGTGGTGTGCAACTTTTTTTTCATCCTTAATGAATTGTTAAATATTATTTAGTTTAAATAGGTCAAACATGTAGTCACATTTATTATATTATTATACTCTATCTATAATTACAAAATTAAGTATCTTTGTCTTCAAATGTGTCAAATGTTACAAGCATAAAACCATATTTTCATTGCATCTCTCTCCTTTATAGATACATTTGATGGACTTAACTGGACAAGACATTATCATGTAAGCAAAATTTATTTAAGCGCGGAACTTTTGCAATACAAATGATTCAACAAAACATGTAAGAGATTTTCTATTCATGATCCGAGTGTACCTTGTTCCATCATGAGACCTTTCGAAGTTGATTTCGACGTCGTCGAATGTTCTTCTTTTCTCTGCCTCTCTACTTCACGAGTTCCTCCGATGGATGAAGAACTAGCCCTTCGGTGTATGCTTATGTGTGCTCTTTTATGCAGCAGTACTCATGGTGCAATACAATGTAAGGCTATCACATCGGGCGAAGGCAGCGGCCCTTTTATAGTTCCCTTGCGGACGCCTGGAAACAGTCGCGTCCCATGGAAACGACGGACGCGACGCTTCGTCTGTACGCGTGTGAAGCATTGGCTCTCACAAGCCAGCGTCACGAGCACGTTTCCTTAAGCCAAACGTTGCGTCTGTCCGCACCTCGCAGGCATGCATGCATCAACAGTCGGCTGGCTACACGTGCATTAACACACATGCACTAACACAACGATCCATGCAATCGCTTCTGATTGGCCAGCCACAATCCATGCATTAGCACTAACAATGCACGTACATGCACTAGGCATATGACTTTGCCACACGTACACACATCTTATCTTATATATATATTTACTAATTGGAGGCACCTTTTCTGACTTCACGTTAAGCCACATCAGTAAAATTAATTTAGCCATTAAATTATAAATTTAATGGTCAAGATCTTCTAGAATTAAAGACAAGAAATCTCCATGTACGTAAAGTATTGAACCTACACATACGAAAGTAAAAAAAAAAAAACAAGACACCACGTCCCCAAGAGATTAAACCCAAACATACAATACCGTTTGACTTGAGTGGTCAGCTATCTCAAAAACAATAAAAAACAAACGTACAAAAGAAAAGTCACGTGAGTACAGAAAAAGGGTTCTCTCCACGTACAATAAAAAAGTAAACTCGAACCAACCTGTGGTTGGATGGTTAGAGGGACAATGGTATCCCCAGCCCACCAGGGTTCAAGTCCTGGTGCTCGCATTATTCCTGGATTAATTTCAGGATTTCCGGCGATGCGCTTTCAGTGGGAGGAGACGTTCCCGTCGACGATGAGGCGTCTACGGTGACTTCGTAAATCTCAAGATGATATGCC
This sequence comes from Elymus sibiricus, assembly GCA_039707655.1. NCBI lineage: Eukaryota > Viridiplantae > Streptophyta > Magnoliopsida > Poales > Poaceae > Elymus > Elymus sibiricus. The sequence goes on from CM077668.1 coordinate 403,572,318, forward strand.
GGCTCAGTCTCTCGAAGGTGCTCATAGGGGTAGGGTGTGCGTGTGTGCGTTCATAGGGGTGAGTGTATGCGCGTATGTATGAGCGCTTGCGTCTGTATTGTGTTCAAAAAAGTAAAACTCACACGTCCCAAAAAATAGAGTCCTTCACAGCCACGTAAAGAAATAGAAGCCCCACCACCCACGTCCAAGCCAACTCAAAAAAACACCCACGTCCAAGTTTAAAAGAAAAGATGAGCCTTCGCCTTCAAATAGGAAAAAAAAATTAAACTCACATGTCCCCATTTTTTTCTCAACACCCACCTTCAAATAAATAGATGCCTGAACGCTCATATCCAAGCCAATTAAAAACAAACACCCAAGTTAAAAAAAACATATACCATCGTATTACAAATAAAAAAATCATACCTGACAACAGTTTTCTATAGTACAAAAGCATACCCTACAACTAAATACTCTTCGTATCGCCCGTATAAAAGAAAGCAAACCATTGCCATGAAAAAAAACACATACATATTGGCTCAAAAAGAGGAAGAATATCCGTGCAGATAAAGAGTCATGAAGCTTCATGTTAAATGTGAGCATGTGCTTTCATAAAAAAAAGTGAGCATATGGCTGTTTGAATTAAAATGAATTTCTAGACCCATTGTAAAAAACAAGACCAACCAAAACAAAATAAACCAGACATGAACATACCAAAATATCCCCCTAATCGCTTCTAGACGTCAGCACTACTAGGTCATTAATTTTGATATGTGAAATCGCCTAATTGTAATAGATGTAGGGGAATTTGCATAAATTACACGCATGGAAAACCATATATGAACTTAAACCTATTAATAAACATCAATTGAAGGAATACCAATGTTTTTTATTTTTTTTCTGAGAGGGGTTGGCAAGGCAGACATTTGTGTATTTCAAATAGGGATATTTCACAACCATATCAACTAAAATTAAAAAAAATAGGGGTAAAATAATCGTATCAAGCATTACGAGTCTATACCAATAAATTGGTATATCAATAATCTTTGAATTAACAAAACTAGCTTATGTGGCATATGCCTCTCACCCTTCAATTTTTTTTTGAGTAGTCGGTGTGTGTACTGTATCTTCCTCCCAACTTCTGTTGCGTTGTGTTATATACGCAACAATATAAATATCAAATATGTCAGCAGGATGGGTATCTTGCCATATGGATTGAATTAATTCATAGCTCTCCATCCCTTAGTTTGTGGCGTAAAATTCACAAAGAGGTGTATCTTGCTACTATGAGACGAAGGCCTCCTTCGGGCTAATGGCAGTGCTTTGAGCAACATCAATGGGAAAATGGATGGACTGAATCCAATAATTAAGCTTATAATACATGTGTTTATTATGTGTTATCATTATTTGAATAACTTAGCATCCGTCCAGTTGTATGATAGCTGCAATTTAACTCTGCCAGTTTACATCTAAATAGATTTTATTAATAATTATATATCCTTATAATAGCTAGCCCGTGCAGGTGCACGGGTTGATGACTAGTACCCTCTAATTTGTGAAGATTAACAGAGGGAGATAAGAGGGAATTAAAACCCAGACTTTAATCTATTATTTCTAGCAACCATCATACTAGAACCTTTAATTAAAATCACACTATTATTTACATTGGCCACATAAATATTCTTACATATCACGTGATAGAGAAAATTTGTGAGGGTTTACATTACCTTCATCATACTCAATATTATTCACTTAGACCTCAGTCTCAAACTGTGGATGATTGCAGGATCAGATGGCGCTATATTTACAACTGTGTGATGTTCAGAGATATTTTGCGTATCGGAGACTTCTCATGAAGCTCGACTTTATTCAGGCGCTTAACTGCCTGGCACTTCTTCGCGGTTTGTGGTTATCACTACGTTAAGCTCGTCCTTACCCAGTTCATGCTTACCTGCAGCCGGATAGTGATCCTGAAGATGTTCTAGAAAAGCTTAAATCTTCATTTAAATGGCCAAAGCTGGACGATCATTACGAGCATAGACGCTGCTTGAAGGTTCTTGCTGCCATATGCTTTCATATGACAAATTAACGCCCATTTTTTTTCATGTAAAGTATAGCTACTTTCTTCAAATAAATAAAAATCTTTTCACAGGGTCACATGAACTTTTTGAAGAGATATGAGAAGAGTAAAATAGGCCCTGCTTCCAGCATATCTGAGGTATAGAATCGGCAACCTTCGTTTAATCCTGCAATATATTATCATGCATCAGTATTTACAACTGGATGCAGTTTTAAATCAGAAATACTGACTTTCAATTTTGTTACAGTTTTATGATATGCTGCATGTGCATGCTTTTACAATTTGTATCCTTCCCCTTTTCACTTGTGTAGTATGAAAATTCAGCTTTAGAGAGCATCAATTCAGCGCTGAGTTCAAGACTGCAGACGCATCTAGGTTGCTATGACGGGGTAAGTTCCAGCAGGATGCTATGTTTGCAGCTTCCTTCTAACATCTCGCTCATTTTTCTCCCCTCCATAATTTATAGTTGTTGATGGAGCAATACTACGACCGTATGAAATTTAGTAGGCTGGCAAGAGAATGTGCTACTCAAGCACAATCAATTGGAGTTATTCTTGTTGGAGAGGCAAGTTTTTTTTTTTGTGTGTCTGTGTATCTTGCATTGTTTTTCCATGCTTGCTTACTAGAAAAAAAGTACTGCCGCAGGCTCTACATGTAAATGCAAAAGTCAGGAGGGTGCCTCTGATTAAATGAATACAAGGGAAATTCAGGAGTCGTGCCGCAGGGGGTAGGCCACGGCAGTTGCTCACTGTCGGTGCATTGGCAACGGTTACAACAGCCGGAGGCTTTGTCGTTAAATGTAAGCTAGGGATGGATTCTAGGAGAAGCCACGATTGAGCCTGGCTATTTTTGTGTTGCCATTCCTAGTGCAATGAGCCAATGACACACAGCTTGGAATTATTGATTGAGCACACTCCAAGTATGCCTCAGCTGAAAAAATGTTGTGACTGATTGGATATTGAGATATAGGATGGATCAGATGTCACATACTTCAGAAGGCTACAATTGTAAAAAATATACAACAGAACTTGGTTTTGTGTAGCATCAGAGGAGAAAGCTGTCGCAAGGAAGCCGTGTTGCGGATGAAGATCAGTTGTAAGTTGTAACAAAGGGAGACACGAGATATAGGGCAAGCTTGCACAACACTTTTTTCTTTCTTTGTTAATCACGTATTCTGGAGTGTACAGAATGCAACAGCCGTGTCCTTATATTTATAGATACATTTCTCAAAGTGTTCTGCTTGTGGTTCTCTGGTTTCTTGTTGCATCTGTCGCCTGTCGGTTTTTGAATTGTATAACCAGTCATTGGACGGATATTTTTCTTTGCCCAATTAAAATGCGAGATTTTCCTCAGCCTGCTTAATATAGGTTTGCAAGGTGTGCGTTGACACTTGGTCATCGACTCTGAAATGACACGAACAGCCCATCAGCTAATATTATATGATCCAAACAAGAGCTAAAATTATGCAAGTCAATCAAATTACCTCAGACAGGATCATTCAGTAAATTGATTGATCTTGCATCCATGACCTACAAATAAATACGTGCAGCTCTCCTAGGTGGTCTCAGACTAATATACTGACATATGTTGCTCTTAGTTGGCAGATTTCATCACACAAACAAAATTTCATAGCCCTAGTCCCTGGTCTTCTTCTTCGTAATCGGAATAACAACCTCTATGACGAAACATTGACGGTGGCTGCCAGTTCACCAACTTCTTTTCCTCTGTCGAAGCAGCAAGCATCTTATCTTTCAGCACATGCAGTGATCCTTGGCCTGACCTTCGAATTTTCACTAGCTCTACCTCTCCTAGGAATGCGTTACAGCTAACCATGGCATGCTCAGACCGATCTTCCACAATGAGAGCCGCCCCTATCGCCGACCCGGTGGTCAGGACTTATCATGGTTCACCCTTGTCCCCTGATGCTTGCAAAAGATGTCACATACAGTTCTCTGTGTCATGGGAGCTCTTGTCAACCCCTGGTCAACACAAGTTCATCGAAAGTTCGAAAAAAAACACAAGTTAATCAACAATGATGCAAGGTAAGAGTACAGAGGAAGGACACTAGATCGGCCAGCCAAATTTCTTTAACAACGACATGACCAGGATGTCAGGATGCCCATCTCCAAAATGACAGACCACAAGATCAAGAACCAGGTGACCATCCAAACGTTTTTCATAACAAAGACATGCCCAGGATGTCAGGATGCCCATCTCCAAAATAACATACTACAAGATCAAGCAACCAGACGACCAGTCAAACTTTTTTTTTCAACAAAAGACATGCCCAGGATGTCGAGATCAAAGGCGAACGCCTTCCTCATTCTCCTCCATCTCATCCTCCACCACTTCCCTTTCAGCGATACTCGTCAGCCTCCCAGGGGGCGATGTGCGAGTTTCTTCATGCACCCTGACAGCGGAATTCTGAATCAATGAAGCTCCCTCCAGCAGCACCTGTTTATCTGCCTCGTTTTGTAGACCTGCCCAATGACGCAAAAAGACACACATGAAACATATCAGCTAAATAGGAGCCGACGGCCATTTTTTATCAAAGCAAGTTTTGTTACTTGTTCTCCACAAGGCGCAATAAAAAGCAGCGATACCAACTATATGTATATTAATTCCCAAATGGATTTTATCAGCAGCCCACAAAAAATAATGCGAGAAGCAAGTAGGCCTATCAAGGAGGCCAACCGAGTTGCAAATTGAGCTCCAATATAAGTGGCAGCCCAACACGCAAAGAAAACATGGTGTATGGATTCAACCTCATCACAAAAACTACAGGAGAAGTCTCCAACCCACTTCCTTTTTTTCATGTTATCTTTGGTTGCAATGGCATTATGCCAGATTAACCAGAGCCAAATTTTGATCTTCAGAGGGATCTTGGCTTTCCATAAAGGCTTAAAAGACCTATCCGGGACCTCACTGAATAAATGCTGGTAAACTGATTTGACGGAGAACTTTCCAGATCTGGAAAATCTCCAATTGGGATAGTCAGCAGACTCATTCGGACCTATACCATACAGGAATGTCCTAAGTTCACTAAAGTGTTGTTGCAAGTCAGGCGACAGCCACCTTCTAAACCTCAAAGACCATTGTGATGCGGCAAGATCAGCTATAGTTTTATTAGTGTCACAACTAATATCATACAGGCCTGGAAAGATAGCACTCAAAGGACTGCTACCACACCAGGAATCCTGCCAGGAGTCAGTCTGGGTCCCATTGCCAATCATCATCTTTCTCCTGGCCAAATAAACATGATTGACCTTGAGTAAATCAGACCACATCGCGGAGTCAGACTGCTTGTGCTCAACCTGCATTATTCCATTATGAATTTTATATTTTGCTCTAACCAACTGTTGCCACGGGCCATCTCCATACTCCAGCTTCCACCACCACTTACATAATAAGGCCACATTAAACAATTTCAAGTTCTTAATCCCCAGGCCACTTTTGCACTTGGGCCTGCAAACCAACGCCCTTTTCACCATGTGGTACTTTCTTTTAGGGCTCCCCCCTTGCCAGAAAAACCGGCGTAGAATCTTATTCATTTGCTGTAGGATTGAGTCATGCAACAAAAACATGGACATATGAAAGATGGGCACACTGCTAAGAGTAGAGTAAATCAGAATTAATCTGCCACCAATGGACAAAATCCTGCCAATCCATCCATCCAGGCACTTTACCATCTTGTCATTGAGAGGGCCCCAGTCGCTCACATGCAGCCTGGACCCACAGACGGGCACACCTAAGTACTTGATAGGCCAACTGCCCAACTGACATCCAAACAAATCAGCAAATTTCAGACCTTTCTCACTATCATCCAGTATCATAATGACTTCACTCTTGTCAAAGTTTATTTTGAGCACAGACATAGTTTCAAACAAATACAATATGAGATTCATGTGAACAGCTTGTTCTTCATTATCTTGCAAAAAAATAATAGTATCAGCGTAATGCAAAATCGACAATCCTTTATCAATAAGATGTGGTACAAGCCCAGTCAATCTTCCAGCTGACTGAGCCATGCTGATCATCCCCCCCCCCCCCCCCCCCCCCCCCCCCCCGGCACAATCTGGTCAATCCACTTGATCCATTTTGCACTAAATCATCTCGGCTCAACACATCTCCTCAGATATGCCCAATCAACTTTGTCGTAGGCCTTCTCGAAGTCCAGTTTCAGAACAACTACTTGTGACTTCTTTCTCCTGGTTTCGTGGAACACCTCATGAAGAACCAAAACCCTTCCATAATGTTCCTATTTCTGATAAAGGCAGACTGGCAGGTAGCCATTAACTTGCTCATAAATGCTCAGCTCTTAGGGTCAAGGCTTTGGAAACATATTTTAAACAGAACCTGCAACAAACAAATCGGCCTGAATATTTGAATAGTTTCAGCATCCTCAGTTTTTGGCAATAGAATAATCACACCAAAGTTGATTCTGCTCAAGTCAAGTTTATGTGAGCACAAATCCTCAAAGAACTCCATCAGATCATTTTTAATGATATGCCAACACTTTTGGTAAAACTCAATAGGAACACCATCAGGTCCAGGTACTCTGTTACCAGCCATACTATGAATGGCAGCCTTAACTTCAGCTTCAGAAAACTCTCTATCTAACATCTCTCTGTCAGTCAGAAAGCACACCACCCGTATCCCAGGTATCATTGCTCATGCTAATCTGATTTCTTTCTCCATGTCCAAATAAGCCCTTATGATATCCAGTAGCATGTTTTAAAATCTGTTCCGTCACTAAAGTACTTCATTCCCATTCTTCATAGTGTAGAGCATCTTCTTTCTAGCTCTGCCATTAGCAATTTTATGAAAAAACTCCGTATCAGCATCCCCTTGCAACAACCATCTTTCTCCAAATCTTTTGTGCCAGAATCTCTCTTCCTCCTCATATATATGCAACAATTGCTCTTCCACGTAACTTTTTCTTGCATACAACACCCCATCCAGAACATGGGTTCCTCCAAACTTTCCAGATTAGCAAGCTCAGCAAGCAACTCCTTTTTCCTCCTGACAATATCACCTCTCAAATTAATCCCCCAACCTTTGCCTTCACATTTTTCAGTTTCAACAGGAATCTTCCAAGGTTATCTTTGGCATAAACCTGAGTCTGCCAAGCAAGATCAACTCTTCTCATAAACTCAGGATGAGAGAGCCAAGAGGTTTCAAACCTAAATTCTTTACTCCTTTGTTCACAATTCTCCCCAATGTCCATAATCAAAGGATTATGGTCTGAGACAGCTCTAGACAACTTCCTGACAGATGTTAGTGGGAATGTCAATTCCCATTTGTCGTTAATCAGAACTCTATCCAACTTCTCCAAAGTAGGGTCCTCTTGGTTATTAGACCAAGTATATGCCCCACCAACCATATGCAACTCCCTTAATGCATGAATATTAATAACAGAATTAAACATGTCCATATATCTTTTATTGTTCACAACTTTATTCGTATCACTATGAAAACGCAAAATATTAAAATCACCACCTATTAACAAAGGAATAGATTGATCTACACACAAATCAGATAAAGTAGCTAAGAAAGATTCTTCATCACAATCCTGACCAGCCCCATATACAATCACCAAGTAGAATTTATGCAGTGATTTTCTATCAGTCAATAAGACCCTCAGAAAAAATCTACCAACATCACTATAATGAATATCAAATCTAGAGGATTTGATGCCACATAATAACCCACCAGACTTGCCCACAGAGGGGGACCAAAACCAAGAGTATACAGCCCCAGTATCAAATTTTCGCCACACAGAAGAGTCAATATGCACCTTCATAGTTTCCTGGAGCCCCACAAAGTCAATATTATTGTCAGAAAGAAGATCTCTGAAACAGGAAGACAAACCTCTCTTTCCCACCCCCCCTGCAATTCCATATGAGACCAATCATTGACATTTATTAGATCTGTCCTGATTGAGTCCTAGGGCCTGACACAATCCCACTCGAAGGGTGGTTTTTGCCGGTCCTACTTAGGGATACTGTGCCACTAAGGGACACCCCATTAAGAATTTTCTCAGCACTCTTCTTTTTAAGATTTTTCTTAGCCCTTCTAGATAAAATAGGAGACAAGTTATCTTCCAAACTGAGCATTCTATCATCAGGAACATGACTTTTACCCACATTAGCAGCCCCCACATCTTCATTCATAATGGAAGAACTCCTATTCAGTGAACTAGTAATGCCTTGGTTCCCTGCAATCAAACGAGCAGTATGCCAGCATTTGCCGTTTTCCTGGCACAATAAAACGAACTGTTAATTCCAGTATAAGGGAATGAATATCTAACTAATTGAATGAATAAAATCATATTAGTTACATAATTAATCGATACTAAACTCTGCTACCATGAAAAGCATATTTCTTTGTTTATATTATTTCCATCTTAGAGAATTTACTAACTGGTAAGCCGTATCTAAATACAAATAATCAAGGTTGTCATTGAGATAATCTTAGGTTGAATTATTTTTGGATTAACAAGTCTCAGGAGTGACGATCAGAATGTAAAACATGAATTGAAAGGTAGGGATAAGATCGACAACAACAACAAAGTCTTTCAGTCCCAAACAAGTTGGGGTAGGTTAGAGTTGAAATCGTAATATCTCGAAACCAAGTCAGGTATAGAACATGAATAGTTCCATGCATGCCTATCCATGACTAGTTCTTTGGTGATATTCCAGTCCTTCAGATCTCTTCACGGACTACTCCCATGTCAAGTTCGGTCTACCCCGACCTCTCTTGACATCATCAGCACACTTTAACCGTCCGCGATGCACTGGCGCTTTTGGAGACCAGCGTTGTATATGCCCCAACCATATCAGGCGATGTTGGAACCGATCCTTTGTTGTGTGGCCACATATCCATCTCAACATGCCCATCTCTGCTACACATAACTGTTGGACATATCACCTTTTAGTTGGCAAACATTTGGCGCCATACAACATCACTGGTCGAATCGCCATCCTATAGAACCTGCCTTTTAGCTTTTGTGGCGCACTCTTGTCACAGAGGACACCAGAAGCTTGGTGCCACTTCTCCATCTAGCTTTGATTCGATGGCTCACATCTTCGTCGGTATCACCATCCTTCTACAACGTTGACACCAAATATCGAAAGGGGTCTTTCTAAGGTACCACCTGCCTATCAAGGCTAACCTCCTCCTCGTGCCTAGTAGTACTGAAACCTAGTTCTACTATGCCTAAAACCTTTCGATTCCAAAGTTTGCTCCACGGCTCTAACTTTCTATTAACCCCCGCCCGAGTATCGATGACTAACACCACATCATCAACAAAGAGCATACACCATAGGATATCTCCTTGTATATCCCCTATGACCTCATCCATCACCAAAGCAAAAAGATACAGGCTCAAAGCCAACCCTTGGCGCAGTCTTATTTTAATCGTAAAGTCATCAGTGTCACCATCACTTGTTCGAACACTTGTCACAACATTATCGTATATGTCCTTGATTAGGCTAATGAACTTTGTTGGGACTTTGTGTTTCTCCAAGGCCCACCACATGACATTCCGCGGTATATGGTGGGCCTTCTCCAAGTCAATGAACACCATATGCAGGTCCTTTTGATCCCCATATCTCTCCATAAGTTGTCGTACCAGGAAAATGGCTTCCATGGTCAACCTCCCAGGCATGAAACCAAACTGATTTTTGGTCATGCTTGTCTTTCTTCTTAAGCGGTGCTCAATGACTCTCTCCCATAGATTCATTGTATGGCTCATCGGCTTCATTCCACGGTAATTAGTACAAATTTGAAAACCCCCTTGTTCTTGAAGATTGGTACTAATATACTCTGCCATACCTCAATGGGGATCGCCTTGCCAGCTTTCATCCTTTTTAAAGCCTCCCCGACCTCAGACTCCTAGATTCGTTGCACAAAATGCCTATTAGTACCATCAAAGGAGTAGTCCAGCTCAACGGTAGACATTCTCTCCATCGAACGTATCGAAGTATTCTCGCCATTTGTGCTTGATCATCACTTTCACCGGAAGTCGATCTTCTCCATCCTTTATGCATTTGACTTGGTTATATTCCTCGTCTTCCTCTCTTGTACCTTGGCCATCTTGTAGATGTCCCTTTTGCCTTCCTTTGTGTGTAAACGCTGGTAGAGGTCCTCGAACACCCGACCCCTTGCTTCACTAACAACTCGCTTTGCGGCCTTCTTTGCCACCTTGTACTTCTCTATGTTGCCTACACTCCTTTCCACGTGTAGGCGTCTGAATCAGTCTTTCTTCTCCTTAATAGCCTTCTAGACACAACCGTTCTACCACCAGGTATCTTTAGCTTCGCTTCTACTTCCCCTGTTCACCCCAAACTCCTCTAAAGCCACCTTCCAAACGCAAGTCGCCATCTTCATCCACATATTTTTTTGCATCACCTCCATCCTCCCAAGGGCCCTCCTTAGTAACCCTCTCCTTGAAAGCATGAGTTGCCCCCTCCCCCTTGAGCTTCACCACTTCGTTCTAGCGACTTTGGCGCACTTATCCCGCTAGACATGAATCTGAAAGCGGAAGTCGGCCACCACAAGCATATGTTGAGGGACAACACTCTCCAGGTATCACCTTACAATCTAGGCAAGCACGCCTGTCTTCTCTTCTCGAGAGGACGAAATCAATCTGGCTATAGTGTTGACCGCTACTAAAAGTCACTAGATGGGATTTTTCTCTTTTTAAAGAAGGTGTTAGCTACAATCATACCGTAGGCTAAAGCGAAGCTTAAGACAACCTCTCCCTTGATTCCTACTGCCATAGCCAAAGCCCCCGTGCACCCCATCAAAACATGTGTTAGATGTACCCACGTGGCCATTGAGGTCTCCTTCTATGAAGAGCTTCTCGCCAATAGGTACACTCGTAACCATGTCCTCCAGGCCTTCCAGAACACCCTCTTGTTGCTCTCATTGTGGCCTACTTGCAGGGCATGGGCGCTAATAACACTGAGAACTAAGTTCCCAACGACCAACATGACCAGGATAATCCGGTCCCCTTGCCTCTTAACGTCTACCACTCCATACTTGAGTCTCTTGTTGATCAAGATGCCTACTCCATTTTAGTTTGTAGATATCCCCGTGTACCACAGCTTGAAGCTGGTATCCTCCACCTTCTCCTTTTCTGTCCCTTCCATTTGGTTTCATGGACACATAGGATATCAACACCTCTAAAGGTAGCGATAAGATCATGATCACAAATTTTCAAGATTTGTCTCTGCTTGTAGTTTCGCTTTGTATTTCATATACGCAATTGTTAGGAAGTTAATGAATTTCATACAATCAAGGAAAATGTTTACTCGACCTCTGAAGTTTGGAACCAAGTAACCAGCTCCCAAATATATTGTTGCATATGTCTCAAAATATTTTGTAGGGGTTGTGTCATAGCTAGACATTGAGTTGAACAGTTTGTGGATAGGGTACGAAGTCATTTTTGACTCAAACACTTATATCCTAGGCCTCCTATATAATGTGAGGGTAGGCACACCATGTAACATATGCCAAATCTATACCTAATACCTAATATTAAAGGGAGGATTGTTTCTCAAAAAAAAATTGCTCAAACAGGTTTTTCGTACGTCCCTATTGCTATCCCGCGTGACGTACGTGTAAAAAAATTTGTTAATTGGCAGGTCTGTGATTCGAACCCTGCACCACGCGATTGATGGGGGCACGTACTAGCCAGCCCACCTAGCGACTATGTCGTGCTTTGTTATAGAGAAAAACGTTATATAAGTGATAGATCGATGGATGGGGACCAGGTGCGGGCTCTGTGGGCCGGCCCATACAGACTGCACAATTTCGATAGGCCCAGGCGGGACAACATAGGAACTTGGGTGCGTTTCCAAAAAAAAACGTCTGGGTCCTTTACATAATTAAATAGTCCCACATCGCTTTTTTATTCCAAATCCCATAAGTTTTTATAGCCCGCAAGTTGACTGGAAAACAAGCTGAGAAGGACTCAAAAGACTAATAAAGAAAGACTCAAATGACCCAATAAAGAAGGACGTGCACGAGAAATTGATCCTAAATTTCAGCCTGAAACTCCAGCGGCACAAACAACTAGGATTCTGGGTTGGCTAATTAAAAGGAAAATTGTGGGGGCTCCCATGGGCTAATTGGCTCCTAATGCATGCCGTAGTTAAATCTATAATTCAACGGGTGTGTTGGAGCTGGTGGAGCTCGACCGGAATTAATGGAGATGGGGGAGGATGATGGGCATGTGGAACGTGGTGGGTAGAGAGATTGGATGTTCAGCGCCATGAACAAGTTCAAGAAATCAACAGTGAGAGTAGCCACATGCACTAACTTGAACAAAAAGTTCTTCAGGACATTGCCAGGTGCTTGTTGTGGCAGGAGGAGATCAAGGGGGGTTAAGGAGACCAAGAATGAGCTGGCCAAGCATGCTTTTAGGCCGTGACATTCAGCAACTGATGGAAGCATGAACATGAATTATTCAAGCAAATCACGAGTCTTTATTCAGATAATACTATCTAATCAAACATGAACATGAAATATTTACTTCTTCGTTTTCCAGGCCGATGCAGACAACAATGGATTGATCGAATTTGAGGAATTTATCACGGCAACAGTGCACATGAACAGAATTGATAGGGAAGAGCACCTCTATGCTGAATTACAATACTTCGACAAGTACAGTAGTGGGGTAAGTTGAGCCACATGATTGTACAGGTCCGTTAAATTTTGACAAGGAACACAATTAGCTGCTATACAAGTCAAACAAGACTTGCTGTCTTTTTTTGCTTTGTTCAATGATCAGCTGCCAAATAATTGAAACTAACCTATACTTTGTGTTCTCCAAAATATCTTGCCATGTATTACTGAGTTTGCACCGGTATATGTAACGAAACAAATGCAAGCTACACTAAATAATATCATGCTATTGATACATAACCTTTTAATGTGCACGAACAATAGACTGTAAAATATCTATGAAGTTTTTTGGTTCAGCTCTCAGGATCAACAGACTTGGAACAATTTTGTATTTGGATCATGCATAAGGAAGAAAAACACTTGTTCAACTCCTTCTGCATTTGGATCAATGGTGCTCGGACGTTCGGTTCAACTACAAATATATGTATTGCACATGTATGATACTTTAACAAAAAGGAGGATTAAGTTAAATGAATTTTTTGGTCAAGAGGAATCTTGATAAATTACTTTACTATATCACCCATGCATAGTGAATATTCTGGTGTTGCAAGGTACGGGTCCATGAATTAGATTTCTTTTTTCTCCCGTTGCAACGCACGGGCATATGTGCTAGTATAATAGCAAAGGCACGTTGAGGGAGTCGACAACATGTGCAGAGGACTAACATGCGGTGTTGTAGCAATATCATTGAGAGGAACACTCATAGTTAGCTGTGGATATGTAGGCCCCACGTTCGAACTCTGTCATCAAATGTCGTGCCTTACAGTCGGACTGTTGCGATTGATGCCCTTGTATGATAGACTCCGCCTTGGATTTCTAACAAGTAATATCATACTAAGATTTGGAGGTCACAAATTGTAGATCTAGAGGAAGCTAAGCAGGTGTCCTGGTATCGTTTGTCAGGAAGCAGCAATCAAGAGCAAAATGGCGGACCATAATTGGTGGAGTCTAAAGTAACGGAAGCAGCAGCTGCTTCAAGGCGATAGAACACATTGGCATTCACCAAGTTCAATGGAGGCGCCGAGAAGAAGCGGGAGATGCAATCGGCAAGCCGTGGCATTGAGCGAGGTACACTGATCGGATCAATCAATCTGCGCAAAAATGTCCACAGAGCAGCAAGCGCAGCAATGAAAAGCTGGGATCTTTCCTTATCTTCGGTCATGACACCTTTTCCTTTTGTATGAGAAAGCGTGTTGAGCCAAGCGGTGTTGCGTGGTAGGCCGAATGGGGGAGCGCATGTAGGCGGCCGAACCATAAGGCTTAGGTACACAACTTTTAAGGCGAAGGCACAACAAGGCTTCTTAGAAGAAAAGGCATGAATGCCTAGGCGTCACACACGTATGAGCATGCTTTGTGTCCAAGAGCAGATGGGAGATAATATTTTATCTTTGATGCTAAGTGTAGAAGTACCAACCAATAGTGACAAGGAAAAATTGTGCACGGAATCCATCAGTGTTAGGTCTATGCGGGAGATTTTTCAGATCATGTTTGCTGATAGGGCTTGGAGCTCATGCAACAAGGATCAACATGCATACCAGGCTTTGAGAAGCTTGAAGAGCCTCATGAACGACCATGCATTTGACGGGCGTCGACTAATGCACGGTGACGTATGGTGCTAACATGGCTCGATGAGGAGTATAGTCTAGTCAGACAAGTTCGACTGGTCTTACTAGGCAGTCTGACAGATCAACAAGGTCGTTTGGTACAGAAGATGGTGGTGAGATCAGCGACAATGACATAAGGGCATGATGCTGATGGTGTCCAGCTTCTGTGGATGTGGTAACATGTGATGTAGGGAGGTGTGGCAAGCTAACAAAGAACTGTAATCTGGGTTAAAGCTCAATGGTTCAGAGAGGCGTGGAACTCAGCGTCAGTCGGATGTGATCGGTGGTTGTCAGTAGTGCAAGCAGCAAGGTGTGGCAAGCTAATTAGGGGATCTTCGACCAGCAGAGCTTGACGTTGTGATAGTGACAAGGCAAGCAGTAAGCACGGGACATTGCGACATGCCAAAGCACGAGCAGTCAAACATGCAGCTGGACAAGTGTGTAGGGATGCTAAAGTGGTATTGGCGAGTACCAAGTTCAAATTGGTGACAAGGTCTAACAAGATTGACGCGTCTGAGTCGACCATGGTATAACAGGCTTGGACAAAACATGGCCATATATTATTTGATTTTTAGCGCACATGTCAAAGCGCAGATGAGAAAGGCAGAAGGAGGCGGAATGTTATAGCTATGAGGTATGTAAAAGGACTATCCTGAAAAGGTTAGGGACAACTACAAATTTGACTCGAGCTCAGCTGACTAACGACGAATACAAGTTTCAGATAGGCAGTAGACAAGACTAAGGATGTCAAGTTTGGGATACCGGTGTATATGGACCCTAATATCCGAGTTGTTTACTTTCACATAGATCAAGGACGAGGTTTCAGGGTGATGATACAATGATAATGCCAGATATGGTGACTTTATGACCGACGTGTGATGGCAGAACAGATACTCCAGAAGAGAGCTTCAAAGAAGAGTGAAGAGAAACTTATTTCGCTAGAGCATTGGCTGTCATGAAGAAATGAAGGGACAGCAATTGCAGGCAGTGACATGTGGAGTCACGGGAGTAGCAGTGGAACTTAAGGTGAAATCTCAGGTCCAATGTACAAGGAGGCTCCACATAAAGGTGTCAGAGAATATTCGCCGAGGCTGACTTTGCCATGCTCACCCTCGTTCCAAAGGAGAGTGATGCCACTACAATAAATAAGTTCATGCCTATCAGTCTTCTCAATCGTAGTTATAAGATCTTTACAAAAAAAACTAACATATTAGCTATCATTTTGCAAAGACTGATTGCTAGTAACCAATCTGCCTTTCTCAAAGGGAGGTACAATTTAGAGAGTGTGGTCACTACCCATGACACTCTATTCACTCCTCTAACAACAAGGGGTTAGTTTTTAAGCTAGATTTGTTAAGCTTCAAGCACTAGCCAACACAATCAAAAGTCTGAATGGAAAGGGCTAGGCAATTGACATAGTGGACACAGAGGGGGCAACCACAATTTTTGGATCAATTGTGAATTCTAGGACTTGAACTCAAGACCTTAGGCTTTGATACCATGTTAAGCTTCATGCACTAGCCAACGCAGCCAAAAGTCCAAACTTATGGTAAAGGATTAGGCAATCCACATATACCCTTCAACACCCCTCTCACGTGTGACGCGGGAAGTCAACACGTGAAAAGACTCATAGGTATGGCTCAAGAGGCCTATACGTGGACATAGAGGGGGGCAACAGCAATTTTTGAATAAATTGCGAAAGCCACGACTTGAACTCAAGACCTTAGGCCCTGGTACCATGTTAAGCTTCATGCACTAGCCAATGCAACCAAAAGTCCGGACTGATGGAAAGGATTAGACAATCCACATATACACTTCAAAACCCCTCTCACATGTGGCGCAGGAAGTCAACACGTGAATAGACTCAGAGGTATGGCTCAACTAGCCTATATGTGGACACAGAGTAGGGCATCAGCAATTTTTGAACATATTGCGAAAGGCAGGACTTGAACTCAAGACCATAGGCCCTAATACCATGTTAAGCTTCATGCACTAGCCAACGCAACCAAAAGTCTGAACTGATGGAAAGAGTTAGGCAATCCACATATACACTTAAACAAGATTATGCTAAAGCTTTTGACAATGTCAATCTAGAATTTCTAGATGAGTTACTTAGAATTAGGGGTTTTGGAGATAAGTGGCTGAAATGGACCCATCAGATTACTCATGGTGGCTCTGTGGGAGTCAAGCCCAATGGAGTGGAGGGGATTTCTTTGTTACAAACAAAGGCTTGAGATAAAGAAACCTCCCCCCCCCTAATTTGGCTGTAGATGTTCTAACTAGGATGCTTCAAAAAGCTGCTGCTGACAGCTTGGTATAAGGGCTATGTACCTTTGTATGAGTTGGAGGCATAATTTGCCTCCAATATGCAGATGACACCATCCTTTTTGTTGACAATGACTTGGAAAAAGCATAGAAGCTGGAATGGGTCCTAAACTGCTATGAGCAAGTCTCTGGTATGAAAATTAACAATAGCAAAAATGAGCTCATTCCCATTAATATGGAAGATGATGAGTTGCAGCCCATCATAGATGTTCTTGGATGTAGTAAAGGTCAATTCCCTATTAAGTACCTAGGAATACCCCTCTGATCAGCTTAGAATAGAGGATATCTAACCTCTGATTGATAAGATTATGAAGAGGATGGCAGGCTAGATAGGGAAACTCCTCTAATAAAGGAAGATTAATCCGTATCTAGGCCTGCATTGCTAGTGTTCCTATTTACTTGCTCTCTTTCTTCAAACTCCCCAAATGGGCTATAGAACTCATTAACTCGCAGATGGCTAACTGGATGATGGAGAAATGGTTCGAGCTTGTAGGTATTGCTAGCATCATTTCATTTCATAGTGATTCTTTAGTCTGGCAATTGGAGAACAAATGTCTATCAATTTTAGAGTGTAGCCTATGTATCTTCCTGCTATTTGGAAACTGCTAGTGCCTTCAAAAATCCACATCTTCCTTTTGTTGCTCTCTCGTAATTAACTTATGACTAGAGACAATATTAGAAAGAGACGCATTATTAAAACCCTGGACTATGTTTTCTGTGAGAAGATGAAAATATTCACCATCTCTTCTTTGACTGCAAAGTGGCTAAAGCTATATGACCACTTTGGGGTTCCTCTAGGGACAGACTATGAATTTATTGCTAGGTTTCGGATTTCTAATAAGAATTCTTCTCTTAATACTATTTGTATTGCTACCATGTGGTGTATTCGGAAGTGTAGGAATAGTATGATTTCAATAACACCATGTGATTCTCTATCCGGCAGGTGGGGTGGAATGTCTTGAAAACTGTCAGGCTTTGGATGATCTTGGCAAAGGATCAAGCTTCTGCAACTCCCTATCAACCAACTTAAGGACGCCTCTGTTGATTCTGAGTGGCTGATTTTGCCTGGGCTGGGATCACATCCTCAGGTGCTGGCAGATCCCATGAACAAGCTGAAGATAACCGACCTCAGTCAGCCTTTATTTGGCTCTCCAGCGCGTGAAGAATGGCCTCTACTCAAGAATGTTGCATCAAGCCCTGCGTCACCTCTGGAGATCACTTGGTTACCGCCGGCTTCAACAAAACATCACAAGATGTCCAACATTTGTGAAGCTCTCTCACTTAAGTAACTGGATGTGTCGATGTTAAAGGGTTGCATGCCTCAAAGCAGGTCCTCTGGTAGTTTGCGACCTTTTTGCTTGGCCAATCTCTTTAGATTTGTTCTCCTTTTTGGTGTAGTTTTTGGATTTTTGGAATACTTTTGTTGTAGCATGTATCTTGTTCGTGCGGTTTCATTTATATGGAGCCGGGGAGAGCCTCCCTATTTTTCTAA
The DNA here is from genome assembly GCA_039707655.1 of Elymus sibiricus. NCBI lineage: Eukaryota > Viridiplantae > Streptophyta > Magnoliopsida > Poales > Poaceae > Elymus > Elymus sibiricus. Next base: position 403,590,490 of record CM077668.1, read on the forward strand.
AACAATATTCGCCAAGGTGGAGTTCTAAGTCCCTATCAACGATTCACTGTCGGTCTTACGACTGAGTCATGAGTCATTGAATATACTATAGTGGGTAGGAGCCCAAGGAATCTCGTCAGAGACAATAAAGACAGGTTACTCAAGTTCATGCCCCTGAGATGTATAATAGACCTACGTCCTGCTATTAGTTTTGTAAGACTGCGATCTAAATGACTTGAGTATTTGGTAGAGGTCTTCGAGTCCTTCGGCGTGAAGTCTCGAATCTTCGGTTATCTAGTCATCTACAAAATTAGGAACATATCTTCTAGTTATAATAGAATCCTAGAGTCAGCGCGCCCATCCAATTAAGCTTCATGCACTAGCCAACGCAACCAAAGTCCGAATCCATGGAAAGGGCTAGGCAATCCACATATACACTTCAACACCCCCTCTCACGTGTGACGCTGGAATTCAACACATGAATAGACTTAGAGATATGGCACAAGAGGCCTACACATGGACACGGAGGGGGGGGGGGGCAGCAGCATTTTTTGGATAAATTGCGAAAGCCAGGACATGAACTCAAGACCTTAGGCCCTGATACCATGTTAAGTTTCATGCACTAGCCAACGCAACCAAAAATCCAAACTCATGGAAAGGGCTAGGCAATCCACTCCTTTGGTTTGGAGGAATTCTATAGGACGATAGACTTTCAATAGGAAAAATTCCTTTCGAGTCCTTTGGTTTGTAGGAATAGAATCCTATTCCTATGGAGGAATTCTTCATATCCTCCACATTTCATAGGAAAATAAACATTAGCCTAGACTCAATGGAAAAATCCTAAGATGTGAAGCAAAGGACATCTCTTTTCTTATTACTATTCATAGGATTTGATACACTTCAACACATCCCTCCTAGTGCCCACCATTGCACGACCGGCTCTAAGCATCGAGGACCCTAGGCACTCTTTGGTCGACTTGGTTTGTCGGGCCCACAGGGTATGTATCTTTGATAGTTCAGCACTACTCGCCGACAATGTCATTGATATTGTGGGGAATGTAACCAATGCCAAACATAACAGAACAGGCACGCTGAGGGAGTGGGTGGCATGTGTCGACGCTCGGTCGACAGACGTGTGATATTGTAGCAATATGAATGGGGAGGAGCGCTCGTACTCCTACATTGAAGATGCAGGCCTCATGTTCAAACTCTGTCATCAAACGTCGTGCCTTCGTGACATACTGTTGTGATAGTTGTCCTTGTATCAGTCTTCCTCTCGGATTTCTAACATGTATTGCACTATTGGATAGGACCATCCAAATAACCCCATCGAATGTTTGAGGGTTATTTTGCCACCGTGGCAGGATATGCCGCCAAGGATGTGATACTTTCTTCCTTCCTTGGGGCTTTAGGGATAAAGAGATTAGTGAACACTTTTATTTCAATGATACCCAGATCCAACGTGATATGATAGCCGATACTGGCAACTAATACACGTCAACACTCCATGTGTACAATGCCACACACCAAAACCACTTCAGGGGGTTGATCAGGGTCTAAATCTCGAGGGGTTATGATGCCGAACACAAAACCTAAGGGGGCCAAGTAGACTTTTTATATCTCAGGGGCATCAACACTCCACGTGAGCACTCCACATGTGTAATTTTCAACATATTACCCCCTAGTCTTTAGAGTATCAAGAATTATCTGATTTATCTAATTTTCTATCTTTTCCCCACATTTATGTTTTATTCCATAGCTTGTCATGTGCCACATGACACTAAACCACTTAAGAGATCAATTTTCTTAGATGGGGTAAACTGTGGAATAAGGGGACGGTAAAAAAGGAAAACAATAATCAAGTAGACACTCAGGAAAAAAAAAGCAAACTATGGAGTAAAAGGTTCATTTTGCTCCTACTGATAATAATTTCTAGTAGTGCTCTTCTCTACAGTTTCATAGTAGAGAATCATCTTACACGACCTGGACTTGTAGATCCCTATTTGGATCAAAATGATCAAGCATGTCAATGGAATGTCAAGACACAACGGTGAGAAGGGACTGAAAGCCTGATCACTCTTCTCCCAAAGCAGGGTCACACTGGAATCCATTATCATTAACCGAACAGAAATATCCCAACTAGCATATTTTTGTGTTTTGTGACTTGCGAAAATTGAAATAAATACGTAGAACACCAAGTATCCTCCACACATTCAACTTCAACAAGCGAGAATACCCGTTCGGAATTCCCGGTTAGAAAGCCTGACAACCAATTATAGTTACTAAATGTAAATTTCGCATCAAATGATAAACAATAGGGTATTAAACCATCCTTAACAAAATAGAAGATTGAGAACACAACACGTTTAAACATAAAAATACTCCCACTAGGGAAATTGGTATCACTCTTCTTTAGGGAAACAAAAAGGGTATGTTAACTAATTATCAATCAACAACTCATTTAGCTCACTGTGTATTTGAAACTATGATGTAGAATCATGTTAGTTGCATATGATCTTTAACACACGTTGTAGAATCATGTTAATTGCACATGATCTTTACAAACCTTGTAAAATGTGCACGTTGGTATTCGAAAAACTGGTTTATAACACTATTAAGAAGGATGAGATCAAATAGGAATTTTTAATCAAGCAGTGAATGACGATGCAGTTACATGTGAAAGAGGGGCGCTCCAACCTTTTTCGAGATACCAATCAAGCGCCGGCCTCAGGTCCTTGGTATCGGCATCCCAGCATCCACCTTCACCTAATGGTATCTCAGGACAAATTATCTGTAGACAAGGACCAAGTAGAAAAGGTACAATACAGCACGTATTAAATGTACCACCAAATGAAGCAACAAATGCAAGTATTGTAAAATATACACTCGTGTAATGAAAAGGGAAATAAGTTTGTTATCACTATAAATAAAAGACAAACAAGAAAACATTACATTACGCACGGAACAACAAACCATGTGTGCACAGAGACATTCAAATCATTTTCTAGAATAGAAAGCATTTCCATCTTTCGGATGCCATACTCCTCATAATTCGACTGAGATTGGTCTCAATTTTTCATCTATAGCACGAGCAAAATTTGGTACAAACAACACTAGTGGCAGATATATTTACAGTTGTGGTTCTTCTCCCATGGTGTATGTTCTTTGCGGATGATGTGGTGCTAATCGATGATAGTCGGACGGGGGTCAATAGGAAGTTAGAGCTATGGAGACAAACCTTGGAATCGAAAGGTTTTAGACTTAGTAGAACTAAAACCGAGTACGTGAGGTGCAGTTTCAGTACTACTAGGCACTAGGAGGAGGAGGAGGTTAGCCTTGATGGGCAGGTGGTGCCTCAAAAGGACACCTTTCGATATTTGGGGTAAATGCTACAGAAGGATGGTGATATCGATGAAGATGTGAACCATCGAATCAAAGCCGAATGGATGAAGTGGCGCCAAGCTTCTGGCATTGTCTGTAACAAGAGAGTGCCACAAAAGTTAAAAGGCAAGTTCTATAGGATGGCGGTTCGACCCGCAATGTTGTATGGCGCTAAGTGTTGGTCGACTAAAAGGCGACATGTTCAACAGTTAGGTGTGGCGGAGATGCGCATGTTGAGGTGTACGTGTGGCCACACAAGGACCGAGTCCGTAATGATGATATATGAGATAGAGTTGGGGTAGCACCGATTGAAGAGAAGATTTTCCAACATCGTCTAAGACGGTTTGGGCATATTCAGCACAGGCCACCAGAAGCGCGAGCACATAGCGGACGACTAAAGCGTGCTAATAATGTCAAGAGAGGTTGGGGTAGACCGAACTTCACATGGGAGGAGTTTGTAAAGAGATATCTGAAGGACTGGAGTATCACCAAAGAACTAGCCATGGACAGGGGTGCGTGGAACCTTGCTATCCATGTGCCAGAACCATGAGTTGGTTGCGAGATCTTATGGGTTTCAGCCTACCCCAACTTGTTTCGGACTAATGGCTTTGTTGTTGTTGGTTCTTCTCCTAGTGTTATGAATATGAATTTTCTTTTAAGAAATGCCTGTGACTTAGCACTAAGGATCATTACTTGTTTGATAACTTACAACTTGTAGTCCCTTCTCCGTTTCACATTATCGCCATGCACCAGTACGGCACATCAATATTTAGTATAATCTTTGTGCAAATATAGCAAGCACAGCTTGAAATCAGCATGTGTGCAATATGTTCACTAAATAATTATGTGCAGATATAGCAAGTATAGCAAGCATAAAAACTTGAGTCCATTCAAAAAGGAAATAACTTGTGTCCGGTCAAAAAAGCATAATAAATTGTGCCCGGTCAAAAAAAGCATAATAACTTTAGAAATCATTATATGCAAATAAAACAAGAATATCCATTCATACTCCAACCCTAATGTGATTTTCTAAACATGGAAAATCTGCTAACCTTTTGAACAAAACAATTAAGATGAGTTCAAATAACAATGGATAGGTATTTGATTTCATGAAAGGAGCAAGCAAGTGCCATTTGCGTTCACCAATATAAATTCATACCTTAACTCTGTCATCACCCAGCAACTCGATAATTTTCCCAGTCCAGAAACAATCAGTGTACCACCAGTCAATCAAGTCACCTACTTTCCAAGGACTGCTTACAACTACTACAACATCCGTCTGTGACCCATGCTCAGGAATATCATTCTCCCAACACCACTGAGGAAAAGGAGGTCGTAGCATGATCTCCCTTTTCTGACATGCTTTCTGATTACGACCTTTTGGGGGAACTTTGTAGAGTCTATTCCATCTCCTTTCTGTCAGTATATAAAAGGAGTAATTTACACATATGGAAAACTACTGTTGACAGTCTCGGATAAATTATGTGCTATTGCAGGTTTGTTGGCACAACTTTCATGGACTTGGCTCTCTGAGCTCCAAGCCCGTTGCCATCAGTCGGATGCCAGAATCCGACTGAATTAGTTTGTGCTTTTCTAGCCCCAGTGGATGTAGCCCCTGAGGCTCCGATTAACTGTTGGCAGTTGATCGGAGTCGCAAGAGTGGAAGTAGGAATTGTTTTTTTAACTTCATGGACTTGGCTCTCTGAGCTCCAAGCCCATGGCCATCAGCCGGATTCCAACTGAACTAGAGTAGAAATTCTTTGAACTTCATGGACTTGGCTCTCTGAGCTACAAGCCCATGGCTATCAGTCAGATGTCAGAGATCCGACTGAATTTAGTTTGTGCTTTTCTTCGAGTGGGGGGCACAATCAGTGCACGCACTGGGTGTAGCCCCCAAGGCTACGATTGACTGCTGGGAGTTCATTGGAGTCTCTAGAGTAGTAGAGAATATTTGAACGTCATGGACTTGGCTCTCTGTGCACCAAGACCATGGCAATCAGCCGGATTCCGATGAAGACTGAATTAGAAGTAATTGCTTATTGAACTTCATAGACTTGGCTCTCTCCGCTTCAAGCCCGTGACAACCAACCGGATTCCAAAAAACCAACTAAAATAAAGTTGAATTCTTATCTTTCTTCCAATAGGGCCACGAGAGGTGCACCCGTTGGGTGTAACCCCCGAGACTCCGAGTGATTACTTGTAATCAGTTGGAGTTGGAGTCTCAAATGAATCGTTCTCTAATTTTAATTTTTATCTTCTCTCTGAACAGGAAACCTACGAGCTTGTACAATGACTTGCAGAAGAGGGACCAATTGCATCTTGAACTGGAGCAGGAGCGACTGAAGAACAACTGACTAGAAAAAGAGAAGACTACAATGGCGGTAAGTTCCATCAGTCAAACTATCTTTAGTTAACCTTATTTCTGACCCCTATCCTAACTGATTCCGACAGATACACATGCTAAAAGTAGACTACTGACCAACCGACTACAAAATTGAATATCTGCAGAAACCATCCAAAAGAGACTGGAGGCAAAATATGCCGAGCTGGCCAAGGCTCTGAAGGAGAGGGATGCCGAGCTAGCAAACGAGAAGGAGGAGACCTGACTGAAAATTAAGAAGGTTGAAGATCAACTGAATGAGTTTGAAGAAATAGTTGAACTGAACAAGCTGAATCGAGAGGAACTTGAGAGACTAAAGAAAAAGATCAATAGCCTTAACACTGAAAATCAGCAACTTCAGACGAACTTCCTTAGCCTGAAAGATCTTCAACACAAGGAGAAGGCCCATCATGAACTAGACACAGAAAGAATCACCCATGCTATGGAAGACAACGAGAGGTACTTGGTGGATCACCTAAACAAATCCAATGAGAAGCTTGTTGGTAAGTATTAATGTTTCAGTCGAATCACCCAAGAATTGCATGATATGCACTCTAAAAATCCACCACCTCCAAGACGGATCAGCCTGATCTGCGGTCTTCTTGTATTCTTCTATGATTAACTCTTATGGATCTGGAGTCGAAACATGCACTAGATGATTCGACTAATCAAAAGTAATGGACATTTGCAACCAGTCCATGTATTTGGGAGTTGAGGGAACAACGACATTCACATCCCGACTGCGAAGCTTGCGCACACGTTTTGACTCGGGATCTGCGAAGATCAAGAGTACGCCTTGCTCTCTCAGATACCCGCTATCTTGGTCATCCTCCTCTTCGTCTTTGCTCTTGCCTTCAGAAGGCGCTGGCAGCTAACTTGCCTGACATCATCCTCTTCAGAGCCCTGCACTGTCGAGTGGTGTGCTTCGGGTATACAAGATTTCCATCATCGTCCTTGGTGATGTGGATGCTACACGGTTTGTCCAGAATATCACCTTCTGTGGCTGCCTTTTTACGAGGCGTCCACTCTTTCTTCTGGTTTCCTTCTCGTTTATTTTGATTGGCAATTACCACCAACTCGGCACCACTAACACCATCTCCCATCTGACTTGTGCTTGTTGTTTCTGTTATTACTATTGTTCATGCTTGGCCCCGACTGATTGTTATTCTTCTGATGAGACGGCTCAGCGCGTCCCTTGCCTCTAAGGGTTTGCTCCTCTTCCTCGTCATTTGCATAGCCGTTTGCTATTTCCATCAGTCGGCTCAGGGTGTTAACTTCCGAGCGACCAAGTTTCAGGCACATGTTTGTAGGGGAACGCAGCAGAAAACAAAAAATTTCCGACCTACGCACCAGCCCAGGACCACTATGGAGACTGCATACAAGGTTTGATCTTTTTGTTACCGACTCGTAGCGCAGCGGAAGTAGAGTCGATGACGATCGGCGGTGCAAATCTCCGCAGCTAGGATTTTACAACCTCCCAACCGCGAGGATGTACTCCCTCGTCAGCTCACCGGAAGGATCTCCGGGCAGCCCTTCGGGAGGCCTCGGGACAATCCCTCGGATAGTCCCACCGGACGGATCCTCGGACAGCCCTTCGGGAGGCCTCTGGACAGTCCCTCAGATAGTCCCACCAGACGGATCCTTGGACAGCCCTCCGGGAGGCCTCTGGACAGTCCTTCGGATAGTCCCACAGGACGGATCCTCGGACAGCCCTCCGGGAGGCGTCACGGACAGCCCTTCGGGCGGGTCACTCGGACAGCCCTTCGGGAGGACCCCCGAAACTCGGACAGTAACTCGGACAGCCCTTCGGGAGGACCCTCGAACAGCCCCTCGGGCAAAAAGATCGAACCTACGACCTCTCTACGGGGTTGCACACATACGGTGTCATCTATCCGGCAGGGCTTCGCCGTCCAGAACTAGTTCCCACCGGAACCCAGACAGCCTTTCGGCTCTACGAAACTATTTCGCGGGGAGGGAGAGAAGAAGGCCAGATCATGCATGGCTTGTGTATGTTGAGAAAGAGTGTGTCTTTAGGCAGCCCCCTCCACCCCTATTTATAGGCCAAGCCCAAGGGTAGCTTCTCCAAGAAGCTAAGGGGAAAAATACCAAAAGGCCCTCAAGGTAGCTTCTCCAAGAAGACACCCAAAAAGCACTTTCACTATTCATGGAAACATTTTTCCGCGACCGTTAAATCCGAAAATATTTCTGTGGGTCTTAGAATAATTCCAGTACCCACACAAATGATTTTGGACGCGTTCCGAAACAATTCCGGATTAGTGATTTTCATCTGCGAAAATCAAACAAAGCGGTTCCGGCAGCTCCAGAACATTTTCGGTTTTTTTCTCCGAAAAATCCCAGAAGTTCCCAGACCAATTCTGGCACCCTCCAAGAATTTCCAGGCGTGTGCCAAAACCATTTTGACTTAATGGTATACTCCGAAACAACTTTTCGGTTTTACCGAAACTATTCCGGTGCTCTCTCTCCGGAACTTTTCCGCTGTCTCCGAAACTTTTCCGGTGACTTTCTCTCAGACTCCCTGTCTAGTATTCAGGAGATAGATGACCCTTAAGCGTGTGACCCTATAGGTTCGGTGAAGTATAGACATGACCGGAACTCTTTCCGATCAATGATCAACATCGGAGCCGTGGACACCCATATTGACCCCTATGCCCACACGAATGAATATTCGAGTGAACCTCCAGTTGCCGTGTGCTATTCCTGTTGCTTCGCGTTATGTTACAAATACCCGAGGTGAGAATCATCGGCATCCCTGTGGATCAACACTTGTCCACAATGCCAGTTACCTCATTACCGGTTTTGTTCTCTTTTCTCGTTTCCGTGTTGCGGCATCCCTGTGATCAAATCACAATGTGTCTGGCCAGACGATGGTGGATACCGTAACACCGAGAGGGCCCAGAGATATCTCTCCATCGTCGGAGGAGCAAATCCCAATCTTGAGCTATCAAGTCCCTTGACATACTTTCTCATGAACCCGTAAGCCGCCGTAATAGCCACCCAGTTACGGATGACGTTTAACAAACCCCAAAGTTCATGAAGCAAGCATGAAGAAACTCGACACTCTCATGGTCTAAGGAATTATGCAAACATTAACTTTCTCTGTGTTATTAACCATTAACTTGTGACGAATGAATCTCATAGCATAACATCAATTCGGGTTGATTCAACACAAGTGTTCTCCTAACATTGTGCCCTCAAAGTTGTCGGCATAGACATGCCCATGATTAGGAAAACAGGACCATCATGCAACACTTGAGCTAGTCTTAGAGGCATGACTAGGAATACATTTTACCGTTTATTATTCCACACGTGCATATGAGTCTTCCTCCGAGCCTCGTGGTTATTGCAGACTCGAGAACCATAGCAGTTATAGCACGGAATATAAACTTAACTACAAACATGGAGATAAATAATAACACTTATTATTGCCTCTAGGGCATATCTCCTACAGACTCCCACTTGCACTAGAGTCAATAATTTAGTCAATGCTAAAACACTTTACACCTATGGCATACCGGTGTAAAATATGCTTCGCTTGTGGTATAGTCTGATGTCCAACGGATCTGACAACTTCAGTTCTGTGTGTATCTCTAAATATCCTCGCGTTTTCACGCTTTCACAAAATTCGTATTTTGTTTGGACTTGGCTTCGTATATATGTGAATCACTGGTCAAACCTTGATTCCTCAGAGTGAGCTATGGAGGAACTATCTTTAATAGTGTTCCATTGACCAAAGCCATCTTGGAACCATACTAAGTTCATGAACGAACTGTACGATTCAACATCTTCTATGTCGCTTTGAAAGCGGCAACATACTTAGCCTTTGTTATAGAATTCGCCACAGTAACCTGTTTGGAACAATTTCCAACTACCGTGCCACCATATTGTGTATTACACAAAACCCTTAACTTAAATCGAAAATCGCATGGAGCATTGATGAAGACTGTATCGATGTAATTACTTACAACGAGCACTTCATAATCTCTGCTTGCGAGAAAACATGTCATTAGTGCTACTCCAGTACTCAATGACATTTTTCACTGTTGTCCCATGATCAGTACTTTGATCACTTTGGTATCTATACTCGCAACTCTTTGGGAGTACTGTACATATCTGGTTGTTTTACATACCATGAAATACATGATTAATCCAAACACGAAAGTGTGTGGAATCTCCATCATGTATTTCGCTCATCAGTGTTTTGGGACACCGAGTCTTGCAAAAACCCTTTCCATGTGACTTCGGCAAGAATCACTCCTTGGCGTTTTAATGCTAAAATGTTTTAGCATCTTGTCAGTATGTATTTTTGGCTTTAGCCTATTAGGCAATTCTATCTCATAGATAAATATGCCTAATGTCAAGGCTATTTAGCCCAAGCACTTCATCGAAAAACTATTTTTAATGAAGTCCTAATTCGTGTCAAGAAATTTCCAATCAACAATGTGTCAAGCACACAAAGTTTTTAGAAATATTATTATGCTCCCACTTACTTTCTTGAAACCACAAGCATCTTCGTTATCCATTGATGAAAACAAACTCTTTTGACTATTTCATCAAAAACGAAGATTCCAACTCCATTTTGCTCTCTTCTATCCATTGCTGGAACTCTGAAGTTTGCATACTTACTAGCATCCTCTGGATTGACAAAATACCTTGGACTGTACCACATGCAAGTCCCAGGTTGCATTTCCATCACATGGAAATCCTTTTGGCATCCATGTATCATATCTCAAGATTGAAATATGTATTAATTGCTAGTTTAACCCGATCTGACTTTAAGCATCGCTATGGTGAGACAACCTCATCGTAGTCAACTCCTTGAACTTATTATTGCAATAAGTCGAGCTTTATGGATAAAACATTTTATCCACATCAGTTTATAGTTCCATTAATGTTCGTTAGACTCTAAGTCTTCCGAAGGGTTTATCAAGATATAATCTTGAATCATTTATGGAAACTATCTCGGATTATATTGGCATTTAGCCAATTCCGGAGTCAGGGCCCATCAACGCTTCCTTGTGTATCATAGGTATAATGTTGTCTAACAACAATATCTCGCTTGCGCACCTGAGAGGTTTGCACGAGTTTTGCCTACGTGGTTCAGCTGCAAGTTCGACCGAAGTCCATACATCTCATGTAGAGGCTTCCGTATCAGTCGCAGTAGGAAACTCTGGAATCACTTCCAAGGTTCCTTTCCTTTGATCTGATGATGAAGATACTGTTATCTTGTCGAGTTGCACTGTTCTCCCACTCACCTTTTTGCAAGAACCATTCTCTTTAAAAGCATACCATTCTTGGTGGCAAACCTTTTTGCCTCGGTATAGTGGTGGAGGAATTCCCAATTACTTGGGATAACCTACAAAGTAGTACTTGTCTGATTTGGAATAGGTTTGTAAATATTTTACACAGGCCCCATATTCCAAATGTTAAGAAAAGACAAAGCATGGTTGGGCATACCATACCATGGCATCATTTCAACAGACCTGATGGTGCTCTTTTCAGTGTAAAAGCCACAGTCTCTAAAGCATTACTTTAAAAGGGATAATGGCAAATTGATTTATGTCATCTTTGATCTTACCATGTCATAAATGGTTTTAATACATCTTCACAGACATTCCACTCACAGTGGTGTTCCGGGAGGTGTAAGTTATGAAACTCTTTTCACAACTCATCAGACATTCGCTAAACTTGTAACTCAAATATTTCTTTCCGCAATCCAATTGCAGAAACATAATTTTCTTGTTACAATAATTTCTACTTCATTTTGAAAACCTTATGAATGATTTCAAAAGATCCAGACTTAGGTCTCATCAAGTAAATATCCATATATCTACTTGAGTCATTTCAGAAGATAGACAAATCCACTGCCAGCAACAACATTTATCGGACTACACACATCATGATGTATGATCACCAATAAGTTCATTGCTCGTTCCTTATGGCATGTGAACGGTATTTCAGTCACTTCACTTTTTGGAGGAAAGTTGCAAGTGTCAGATGATTTATAATCAAATGACTTCAAAATCCATCATAATGGAAATTCTCCATGCGGGTTTCTCCAATGTGACCAAATGCAGTGCCACACATATGTGGTATTTTTTTAGTCTTGCGACATTTAGCGTCAGTGTTATGGATGTATCATATTACCATCAATATTCATAACATACATCCCATTCATGATGGAAGTATGGCCCTTATGTTATTCATAACACCGAACATCAAAAGTTCTCTTATGAACAACCTTCTTGCAAGATACTTTATGCAATGGGATAGAGTGTATAAAAACTCTAAAATGAATTATGAAAGTAAATACAAAGGTAATGTATTATTATCAATATTCATGACATACATCTCATTCATAATGAAAGTATGGCCCTTAAGTTATTCATACATTGAACATCAAAAGTTCTCTTATGAACAACCTTCTTGCAAGATACCTTATGCAATGGGCTAGAGTGTGTAAAACTCTAAATGAATTATGAAAATAAATACATAGGTAATACACCGATGGAATGTATAGTAACTTTTACTATGTTCCCAGCGCGTATCTGAACCTCTGTCCGGCCAGTCCTTTTAGGCCGTAGTAGTTCTTGCATCGAATTGCAACGGAAAGCAATCGAGCGGGTATCTCTGTGATTAACTCACAATACCCAAGAATCAGTGATTAACATGTTTAATCATAATTCCCAAGAACTATTTCCTTGACCAGCCTTCTATACATCAATAGCTTGTATGACTTTCATACATGAGCTGGATATTCCAGTCTTCTCTCTTTTTGCCCTTATACTTCTAACAGTTTAACTTTCAGTATTTCTTCTACTCTCAGAAGAAGCATACAACTTAAGAGTGGCATTAGCCCCGGATTTCCTAGGCGTGTAAGTCACACTAACACCCTTTGGACATTTCCTTTAAGTTGTTGTTTTATTCACCTTCATCATATGACAGGCGTTCTACTGGATCCCTCTGTTATTAGTCAAATGCATAGTAAACACTTTTACTAATAGTTTGCAAAACAAACATTGCTTTGGATATCAAATATCTTTTAGCCTTTGTTTGTGTCTGAAAATGATTTTCAGTTCCATGAATATCACATAGCTATCCCAAACTTTTGAAGTTCAGGTCTCATGGAAGCAAACATATTGCACTTGACCGTAACGGAATTCTAGCTTTTGGATCGAAGGACGAGAGTCACATTATCCATAGCATTAGCGGGAGAATACGAAAAGCATGCGATAGGACAAAAATCCTTCTCGACACTTTTGAGGACAATCCTCACATTACGTTACCAACCGTAAAGTTTTAACCAGATATTTAACAGCTTATGCAATTTTAATAGGGAAGGTGGAAACACGAGCCATTCTTCTATAACTATTATGCATATAACACTTAGACAGTGTCCATAATTAATTGCACTAAGAATTAAAAGAATTAATTCTAAAGTGCGCTCCCACTCAAATCAATATCTCTCATAATTGATTGTGAGTGATTCAAGACCCATATTAGAATTCAACGCCAAGGATGTATCCATCTCAAGTGACGAGAATTGCAATCGGTAGGCCAACTTGCCAATCACATCTCTATGTGACTCTTGTTCATCTTTCGATGCGTGTGTTCCGAGCTCATGACTTTCATGCCTGAACGTCAAGACAACCAAGTGATCTCGCTGCGAGGTCTCAACTCACCCGCCTCACACTTCTCTAATCGTTCGTACCCATGTAGCCATGTGATACCCCGAAGAGATAGGTGCCGTGACGGTGCTACACTTGGGAGAACACTAACTACTTGATATTTTAAGTGAGAGATCACCCTAATAAAAGCGACTACCACGCAATCAAGAAGGGTGCATCAAAGGGATAAACATCTCAGGCAATTCATAATAGCATGATATGGTATAGCCCTTTCTGACGGAGAAGTCTTGTATTTCTTCGTCTTCGGCATTCGCGTCGGTGTTCACTTTTGCAAAGTTTGCCACCACCTTGTCGATGCACCAGATAATATTGCTATCTCTATAGCTAATAAAATAAGTGCATTACTTAAGGTTGACACGCAGGTCATTAAAGTGACAATCATATGGCTCCAGCCATCATGCCGAATCATGACACGCAGGTCATGTTAATTTACATCCTATAGTCATCTCATACATAATCAAATTAATATGAGCACTGCTATACCACATCATATGCACATGCAAACCATCCTGCAAAACCAAGTTAGACGCCTCTAATCGGTTCATGCAAAATTTTATATTTACGTGGCTTCTAAGGTTTCGAACAAACCGCAGCTACCAACGTCCATCATCAAGTATGATTATTCAAGTCGCTAGATTAACTTTACGGGGTGTATGAAACACGAGATAATAAAATCTCGAGCCCCATACTGAACTTCGTCATACGCATGACCCCCGTGCAGATCATATCTGCATTGCCCTTTTGTCTGCGAAATTTCATCTTTCTCTCTAACTATGGTGGAATTCAATGAACTGTTAGCACTTGTTGATCAATCAGGATCGCGGCTTGCCAGAACTTTGAAACTCCACCATGCTGTTATCAAGATCAGAAATATGCAAATTCCAGGGAAGCAACAAGAACATCGGGTAACAGATTTCATCTGCTACCCGCACAAATAATTATCAGCAGTAGAACTCATCTACTACAAATTATATTGTGCAACACCCATACATCTCTATGTATTCTAGATCGTAACATGCATCTACGCATAGCACGGCTCTTGATGCCACTGCAGGGGAACGCAGCAGAAAACAAAAAAATTCGGACCTACGCACCAGCCCAGGACCACTATGGAGAATGCATACAAGGTTTGATCTTTTCGTTACCGACTCGTAGCGCAGCGGAAGTAGAGTCGATGACGATCGGCGGTGCAGATCCCCGCAGCTAGGATTTTACAACCTCCCAACCGCGAGGATGTACTCCCTCGTCAGCTCACCGGACGGATCTCCGGGCAGACCTTCGGGAGGCCTCGGGACAGTCCCTCGGATAGTCCCACCGGACGGATCCTCGGACAGCCCTTCGGGAGGCCTCTGGACAGTCCCTCGGATAGTCCCACCGGACGGATCCTCGGACAGCCCTCCGGGAGGCCTCTGGACAGTCCTTCGGATAGTCCCACCGGATGGATCCTCGGACAGCCCTTCGGGCGGGTCACTCGGACAGCCCTTCGGGAGGACCCCCGAAACTCGGACAGTAACTCGGACAGCCCTTCGGGAGGACCCTCGAACAGCCCCTCGGTCAAAAAGATCGAACCTACGACCTCTCTACGGGGTTGCACACATACGGTGTCATCTATCCGGCAGGGCTTCGCCGTCCAGAACTAGTTCCCACCGGAACCCAGACAGCCTTTCGGCTCTACGAAACTATTTCGCGGGGAGGGAGAGAAGAAGGCCAGATCATGCATGGCTTGTGTATGTTGAGAAAGAGTGTGTCTTTAGGCAGCCCCCTCCACCCCTATTTATAGGCCAAGCCCAAGGGTAGCTTCTCCAAGAAGCTAAGGGGAAAAATACCAAAAGGCCCTCAAGGTAGCTTCTCCAAGAAGACACCCAAAAAGCACTTTCACTATTCATGGAAACATTTTTCCGCGACCGTTAAATCCAAAAATATTTCTGTGGGTCTTAGAATAATTCCAGTACCCACACAAATGATTTTGGACGCGTTCCGAAACAATTCCGGATTAGTGATTTTCATCTGCGAAAAGCAAACAAAGCGGTTCCGGCAGCTCCGGAACATTTCCGGTTTTTTTCTCCAAAAAATCCCAGAAGTTCCCAGACCAATTCTGGCACCCTCCAAGAATTTCCAGGCGTGTGCCGAAACCATTTTGACTTAATGGTATACTCCGAAACAACTTTTCGGTTTTACCGAAACTATTCCGGTGCTCTCTCTCCGGAACTTTTCCGCTGTCTCCGAAACTTTTCCGGTTACTTTCTCTCAGACTCCCTGTCTAGTATTCAGGAGATAGATGACCCTTAAGCGTGTGACCCTATAGGTTCGGTGAAGTATAGACATGACCGGAACTCTTTCCGATCAATGATCAACATCGGAGCCGTGGACACCCATATTGACCCCTATGCCCACACGAATGAATATTCGAGTGAACCTCCAGTTGCCGTGTGCTATTCCTGTTGCTTCGCGTTATGTTACAAATACCTGAGGTGAGAATCATCGGCATCCCTGTGGATCAACACTTGTCCACAATGCCAGTTACCTCATTACCGGTTTTGTTCTCTTTTCTCGTTTCCGTGTTGCGGCATCCCTGTGATCAAATCACAATGTGTCTGGCCAGACGATGGTGGATACCGTAACACCGAGAGGGCCCAGAGATATCTCTCCATCGTCGGAGGAGCAAATCCCAATCTTGAGCTATCAAGTCCCTTGACATACTTTCCCATGAACCCGTAAGCCACCGTAATAGCCCCCCAGTTACGGATGACGCTTAACAAACCCCAAAGTTCATGAAGCAAGCATGAAGAAACTCGACACTCTCATGGTCTAAGGAATTATGCAAACATTAACTTTCTCTGTGTTATTAACCATTAACTTGTGACGAATGAATCTCATAGCATAACATCAATTCGGGTCGATTCAACACAAGTGTTCTCCTAACATTGTGCCCTCAAAGTTGTCGGCATAGACATGCCCATGATTAGGAAAACAGGACCATCATGCAACACTTGAGCTAGTCTTAGAGGCATGACTAGGAATACATTTTACCGTTTATTATTCCACACGTGCATATGAGTCTTCCTCCGAGCCTCGTGGTTATTGCAGACTCAAGAACCATAGCAGTTATAGCACGGAATATAAACTTAACTACAAACATGGAGATAAATAATAACACTTATTATTGCCTCTAGGGCATATCTCCTACAAGGTTGCGATATATGACGCCTTGCTTAAAGCCATGAATTGCTTGATGCTCAGAAATATTCTCTACTAAATTATGAAGTGTAGTCCATCTCTGGATACACTCCGAGTGGTTTCATTGGGCTTCTGGACGCACAACTACAACTCCGTCAATCCATCTGGCCGCTTGTAAGTGCCTTCAAAAAAATTCACAAAAACTCTTTGAGAATCTCCCAACCAAAAATACTGTTGGGCGGCAATTGGTTGAGCCAAGCTCGAACTGACCCCTCCAGCACCGGCGGGAGGTGATTCATAGCAACATCATCATCATCGCCACCGATCTGAACAGCCACGCAGTAATAATCAAGGCAAGTTTATGATTTGGAATTTTCGTTGTAATTATCACCGTCAGATGCCATTCGGAATTGGTGTGCGACTGTAGCCGAGCGAATGTCTTAACTAAAACACAAGGGACCTGAAGAACTGGAAGCACTCAGAATATCCCTGTCATAGTAACCACGCTCTACCCGTCCCCGATTGTGGGCCAAATGATCTCGAGCATCACAAGGACGATCATCCAGCCCGCGGGCAAGTCCTCACAGCTTAGGACGGGTCGATCATCCCTATGGCGCAGAGAATCCCCATGATGCCAAGGAGACACATCTCAGTGACATGGTGAGTAGCCATAATGCGAGGGGTGAAACATCCCGGTGGCGACGTGAATAATCATTGCGCCTAGGTGAATATCTTCAGGCACACGATGGATCTTCACGGCGTGGTGGAGTCAGATCCCCTTGACCCGACACATCACCAAGTCGACGAGGAGATGCGCCCCGACGAGGTGGCGAAGCATTTGGCATGCGGCCCACATGAGGATTGTGGCTCAAGATGGGCAACCTTGAAGCATTTTAGAAATCAAAAGCATGTTGATCGTATGCTAGCAAGATGGGCAACATATCTGGAGAGGCTTAACTATCTCATTGTGTATAAATTTGGAGCAACCAATCGAGTAGTCGATGCTTTGAGTCATCGTGCATGTCTCTTGACTTCTTTTGAGGTTGAACTTCTAGGCATAGATCAAATAAAGGAGTTGTATGAGGATGACGAAGACTTTGGCCATGTTTGGGTAAAGAACATTAGGTGATGACTATTTCCTGCAAGATGGCTATCTCTTCAAGAATGATCGTTTGTGCATCCCAAGAAGTTCTTTAGGTGACAAACTGATTAGAGAGCTGCATTCAGGCGATCTTAGTGGCCATGTTGGATAGGACAAGACTATCGCTAACTTGGAAGCTCGTTATTTCGCCACAACTAAAGACTGATTAGAAAGTTTGTTCGCGGTGCCCCATATGTCAGACCTGCAAAGGCCAGGTCCACAACCCAGGATTATACATGCCTATGCTTGTTCCTGATGCTCCATGGGAGGACATCTCTATGGGCTTCGTCTTGGGTTTGCCAAGAACAAGACGAGGGAGTGATGATGTGTTTGGGGACGCGGACAGATTCTCTAAAATGACTCATCTCATTCCATGCCGCAAGACAACGGATGTTGATCATGTGGCAAACCTATTCTTTCGAGAAGTGGTCAGACTTCATGGCGTTCCAAGGTCCATTATCTCAGACCGTGATAGCAAGTTTCTTGCTGCATTTTGGCTCACTTTGTGGAAGCAATTCAACACTAAATTAAAATTTTCTACAACTGCCCACCCACAAACAGTTGGACAAAAAGAAGTTATGAACAAATTTTTGGGTAATTTGGTCCGTCTCATTTGTGGAGAAAGAAAGAAACAATGGCATTTGGCTTCCTCTCTTGCAGAGTTCTCCTACAATAACTCGAAGAATAGATCCACATGAAGGAGTCCTTTTCCATTGTCTACACTAAAGTTCCAACACATGTGGTGGACCTGGGGAAACTCAAAATCAGCATTGTCCTTTGTTGATAATTACACTGAGTTATTAGAAGAACTTCGTGGTGTTTTGGAAGCACAAAATCAGAAATATAAACAACTCATTGACTGCAAAAGGGGGTTGAAATCATTCCAAGTTGGTGATAAGGTGATGGTCTATCGCCGAAAAGAGAGATCGCCTTTAGGTGTTAAAGGGAAGCTTAGGCAGCGAAGGTATGGTCCCTTCTCTATTCTAAGGAAGATACATGAAAATACGTGATAGATCTTCCAAGTGAGATGGGTATATCCAACACTTTCAATTTGCGGACTTGACTCTCTACCACCCACAAGAAGCGCTCTATGAAGATAACTCGAGGTCGAGTTCCAAATAACCAGGGGAGAATGATGAGAAACAATAAAGAAGGAAAACAAAAATAAAATGAGGAGTCAAATCCATTTGACTACTTCTAGATAATTCTAATCCAAGCTAGTATTTGCTTGTTTTCTTAGCTTTAGCTATTGTTTTCTAGAGTCTTCCAGCTATGAATGGAATATTGTATCTTAAGTAATGTTTTCTAGAGTGTTCAAGCTATAACAACAAGTTGAAATGTGAAGGCTTCCCAAAGCCTATCAATAGAGGTCCTCACCTCTTTTGTAAGTAGAGTATATACCCCACAACCTATAATAAAACTTGGTGTTCTTATCTAAGATTTTGGACTAGGTGTTGTGCCCTAGGAGTTTTGGATTGAACACCTAATGCCTTCAACACTTCTGATGTACACTTTATAGCAACAAGGTGGAGCTGCTCCTCCACAACCTTGTGCTGCTTCAGTAAGCTACAAGAAATGTAGGTTGTAGAAAGGGAGCTAAGCTACAAAGTTTTTGTAAAGTTCACCGTCAGCTCAAGATAAGCCTGGACTACAATAATCAGCATAACTTCTCTTCAAAAAATTGGGCCCAAGAATTAAAACAATTATCCAAATAGACAAAGACTCGGACAAACTTAGGGTACGAAATAAAAAATTTCAATAGAAGAAACTAATTTTATTGGATTCTTGATTTATCGGCATAAAACAATTACTTACTTTCATCTGGATAGTCTATATACTCCACCTGACACTCCAAGTGACCATTCCTGATACACATGTCCGTGATCTGAAAGTAAAATTGAGATGGTTTAGCAACATCCCATCTCATAATACAAAACAAAATAGGCCTTTGTCCAAACTAAAAAGTAAAAGTATTTGAGTTGGGACATATGAGATGGATTATCACAAAATGAGATAAGCAGAATGTCTTGCATGAATGCAAGGGAATTAATGCCATTTTGGAAACCGAGAGAAACTGAGTAAATATCAACGCAGTTAGGAGAGAGGATAGATGAGGGGCCTTGTAATCTCAAAATTTTAAGATTTGGCGAGGGGCCTAATAAACCCGAACAAAGGGGTGTACTTTTTTGATGAGGTAAAACACAGAGATATAGCTACAGAATTAAGTTATTAATCTATGAAATTTGTTATAGTGACCATGAAAAGTAAATAATACTTAGAGGGGAGTGGCGTTTTGGCTCTCGGGTCCAGGTGATCCTGGTATCTATGCCGTCCATGTGAGCGTTGTGATCTGTGCGGTGCACTATTGCTTTTGCTATACGGGACAGAAGAAATCAGGAATACGCAGTGGCAGGCTACCTGTACGTATGGTGTCAGACGAGCGGAGCGGACGGCCGCTTGGGGTGCCGTTGACAGCTGTTAGCGAGTGTCGTCTTGGACCAGCGGGACCTCCTCACATGGACCCGCCGTCTCATCACCTGGACCCACAGACCAGCCGGTGCGAATGAATGCATCCCCAATCTACCACTGCGGCCCTGTTGAGGAAAAGGGGATCGGGTAGAGAGAACCGGAGAGTGTGTGGGCGGTAGTGGCGGCGGCGGCGGCGGCGGTGGCGAGGTCGCACGGTGCGTCTATACTGCGGGCCGTGAACGGCGACTGGGATCAGCTAGGGCGCGGCATAGCCATGGACTTCCCCTCTCTCCCGTCGACAGGTAAAATTTCTCCAAAATACTCAGCAAAAATTTCTGCATTATCGCCGATCGGGGAAGAGAAGCAACCTTATGGGTTTCGACTGATTCAGTTGCAGGCTGCCGATTTTCCCGGAAGAAGCGGCTAACACGACGGCGCTAATGGAGCTAGTTGGGGGTGGTCGTCATGGGGAAGATGGTTCATCTAGTGGATCGCGTGTTGCTGTTCTTGGTGGATTTGGGATTAGGAGCATTGGCCCGGGCCGCGAGGAAACTAGTGTGGCTGCTGGTTGCAGACCAGGATGCTATATTTGAAGAGCGTACTGATAGTGGCGATGCAGTCTCAGCACAGTCTACTGGCAAGATGGATCCACAAGCCACAGGATGGACTAAAAGGTAATCAGAATTTTTTTTGCAAAAAATGTGCGGTCCAGTGTGTAGTTTAGCTCGTAAACGATGGATGCAATGTTTAAGAATTTGGTATGTCTGTTCTGCTGGGGTACCGAATCAATAGGGTCGCTTGCCACAAATTTGGTTATGACGGTTTATATGAAAAATAATGAATAGTTTGTTTATGATTTGCATTTCTTAAAACTGAAAGATCTATTGAGCAGGTGTGGCAAGATAATTTCAAATGAATATATTTGTATATCAGTCTGAAATAAGCGCGCATAGAATTGTTAACCCATTGCATAATTGATTTTTCCAGTCTGCGAGAATACTCAATGAATTTTCAATGGGGTGCAGGGTAAGATTAGGGAATCACCCTCCAGATAGGACGCCATGCCCGGAGAGGGACGGTGCACTTGAGCAAACTATTAGGGGATATGCGGGTAAACTTGGCGACCATGTAGTTGAACCTGCAATTGGCCTAACATTTGACTCACTCAGTGAGGCCTACGACATTTACAACCTGTACTCGTGGGAGCACGGCTTTGGTATAAGGTACGGCAAGAGTAGGCTTAATGCAGAGAAGACGAAGTGTATGCAAGAAGTTGTTTGCGGCTGCTCTGTGAGTTGTTACTTTATGGAAAATCTTAAGATTACATGTACATCACTTTATGGAAAATTGTGTTGGATGGCTAATGCTTTGAATCGGTCTTTGTAATTGCAGGGTAAACCAACAGAGGAAAACAGCAGGTCCTGCCGCTATGAATGTCCAGCAATGATAAGAAGCGGCGGGTTGACAACATGCCAACTGAATCTGAACTCTCGCAGCGCGTCTTGACGACAAGCGCTTTTCGACGGCACTCACACCATCACCCTTGAGTGGCGCCGCCTGAGGCTTCTCAACCGGCTCGTCTTCGTCAAACACGCATCTAGCTCTTCATCTCCGTATATGTCCGGACTGATCTGAACTGAGGGTTGAACGGGAAGCTTGTCTGTGGAGACAACCAGTTGCATGGACGTGAAGGTGAAAAATGGTTCACCGTGGCCAGAGGCTGTCCAAATAAGTTTCAGTTTGTTTGTGCCGGAAGCCGACGAGGAAGGGGTTCAGCGTGGCAGGAGGCACTACAAACAAGCATGTTTGCGCTCTGGTTGTGCTGGAAACAAACCTCGTGAGTGTGTTTTGCTTCTGTGCGCATCTAGCTGGAATAGACGAATTGATCTGTCTAGTTTTGAGTTAGCTCTCCCATGGGTGCGTAGTTTCTCCGTATCGATCAACCTGCCTGCTTCCGAAGCCAGCTCTGCACGTTCTGCCAATCGGCCAAAAACAACGGCCAGCCAGGTGCACATTGGTAAGAATCACAGGGAGCGGCGTTGCGGCGTCAGTTAATCGCACAAAGCCGTCAGAGATGCATGGCCTGGCGGACGAGCCGCTTACATCTTGATGACACGTATTAGACTGCATTCGTCATTGTCATGTTTTTTTCTTTTTTGCAAGCGGCAGTGAGGAGGAAGAAAATGGAGATCATTGTAACTTGAAGAGTAATCCGTCCCTGTTATGATGTTAGAGAACTTTGAGAATTTTTGGCATTGTTCTCAAGGATCTTACTTTTTACGGCATGTATCATTTTAACTACAAGAGTAATCCCATGTTCTGATTTTAGAGCAGGCTCTGAAGCGTACTTGTGGTTGATGTGATTACTTAATATTGTTCTTGTTTTATTCTGGTGGAGTACCAATATTCGAAATTTATTTCTTCTATGTAGGGTCGCCCATACCGGTTGAGCTTGAGTTTGGTTTTATAAATCTTGTGCTAATCATTGCATTGATGACCAGAGTTGAGGCTAATTGCAAAATTAAATGGTGATTGACACTGTTTCCACTAACCAGTCATTTGGATCGCTAGAACATACAACCACCGGCGCACAGGAAGCATGCATCGCGTCTGTACCGCCAGCAGACAAACGGCGTCCTCCTCATTGATGGCTCCACAGACGTGGGCCATAGCACTGTGCAAAAAAGCTATAACAGAGAATATACAGGGAGAAATACAGCTGCTAGCACAAATCTCAATGCTAGCCATCGGTCCAGATTCCAGGAGCATTTGCACCTGAGAGCCAAATTGAATATCCCTTTCTCTACTCCATAATATAGAGCATATAGATCTTTTTGTAAGTCAAACTTTGTAGAGTTTGATCAAGTTTCTTGAGAAAAATATCAACATTACTAGTACCAAATAAATACAATATAAAAGTAGGTCTCATGATGTATCTGATGATATATATACCTCGTACCATAAATTTAGACATTCTACTCTACAAACTTGGTCAAAGTTTAACAAACTTAAATTTCCAAAAATCTACATGCACAACATTATGGAACAGAGGGAGTATCACTTACGAAAGTATCATGTATGAAAATACATGTGCATAGTAATTCAAAACGTACTAACAAAGGAGAGATGTATTTACAAACATGAACAAGCAAGAGTTAAAGAAATTGCACATTATACCTTGCAACGAAACCATGCGCCCCTGTAACCAACATTATAGGATTTTGTCTCTACAACATCTCCAACTTTAAATGGAAGTATTAGGTCCATTCTGAGACACCCAACTACACCAATAAAAAGTTGTGTCAACTAGGAAGATTAAGAATCACAAACTCAAGTAAGTTAAATAAAATGCATACCTCAATATCAACATTAAACTACATAAATAAATAATTATATCATCAGCAATACTCAGGCATGCTCATTCATGACCGCAACAACTTCAACAAGCTCACACCCACGAAGGTGCTTGGGAGGATTATCGCCCACGAGCTAACAATGCAAGGCATGGAAAAGCTTATGGCCTCAACATCTCACACTAAGAACTTTGCATCGAAGACAAAGCATTAAGACAAGATGATAAACAAAAGTGGATTCCAAAGATATCAAGGACAGTCACCATTTTAATGATAGATTCTCAATATTTTAAAGAATGATGAAAGAGATAAGAAGTTTGGTCAGGACACCACAAGAACTCAGGCAGCTCAAAGAAGAGTCTAACCAAGAGGGCTTGCTTCGAGTGTGGGAAAACAGTCACTCCATTGTGGAATGTTCATAAGAAAGATGAGGTCATAAGAAAGATGAGGACAAGAGTCAAAAGAAGATAAATGACCATGGTGAGGCAACTCCACATGAAGTACATCTAACAGCTAGTATTTTAGGGATGCCGGGGTGGGAAATATCTTGCACGTCCAATTCCTAAACTCCCTCATTTGCTTCATCTCCTCTCCTCTTCCAAGTGAGAGCTTCAGAGAGCAATCAAGCCAAGGATTACCTTGAAGCTAAAGATCAAGACATGTTGCCATTGTCTCCTAGAGAGTTAGTAAACGCATGGTTCTTGCCTCGCTAGAACCCGTCATCAGTCACAAATTAATTCATTTTTTTTCTATCTTCCCAAAGTAGTACCAAATTATCCAACAAAGAAAAAATCGTACTAATCTATGATCTAGAAATCTTGTAAGATATGCAACACCTATGCAAGCAAGTAAAAATGTTATGTGTTATTTCGGTCAAGTTAGAAGAGAAACAAGATCTTAAGCTCACAATGCATTTGCCTTTTGAAAGATCGTGGATGTCGCCTACAGGGGGGGTGAATAGGCGCTTTAAAATAATTACGGTTTAGGCTTGAACAAATGCGGAATAAAACTAGCGTTTAATTTGTCAAGCACAAAACCTAAATCGACTAGGCTCACCTATGTGCACCAACAACTTATGCTAAGCAAGATAAACAACTAAGTGATAGCAAGATATATAACAAGAAACAATATGGCTATCACAAAGTAAAGTGCATAAGTAAAGGGCTCGGGTAAGAGATAACCGAGGCACGCGGAGACGACGATGTATCCCGAAGTTCACACCCTTGCGGATGCTAATCTCCGTTAGAGCGGTGTGGAGGCACAATGCTCCCCAACAATGCCACTAGGGCCACCGTATTCTCCTCACGCCCTCGCACAATGCAAGGTGCCGTGATTCCACTAAGGGACCCTTGAGGGCGGTCACCGAACCCGTACAAATGGCAACCCTTGAGGGCGGTCACCGAACCCATACACTTTGGCAACCCTTGGGGGCGGTCACCGGTACCCGTCAAATTGCTCGGGGCGATCTCCACAACCTAATTGGAGACCCCGACGCTTGCCCGGAGCTTTACACCACAATGATTGAGCTCCGAGGCACCACCAAGCCGTCTAGGGCGCCAAGGCACCCAAGAGGAACAAGCTCTAGGGTGCACAAACACCCAAGAGTAATAAGCTTCTCAACTTCTCACTTCCACGTATCACCGTGGAGAACTCAAACCGATGCAACTAATGCAATGGCAAGAACACACGAAGTGCTCAAGTCCCTCTCTCTCAAATCCCACCAAAGCAACAAAAGCTATGGAGGAAAGTGAGAGGAAGAACAAGGAGAACACCAAGAACTCCAAGATCTAGATCCAAGGGGTTCCCCTCACTTAGAGGAGAAAGTGATTGGTGGAAATTTGGATCTAGATCTCCTCTCTCTTTTCCCTCAAGAAGGAGCAAGAATCATTGGAGGGATTGAGAGATAGGCAAGCTCAAGAAGGTCAACAATGGGGGGAGAAATGAGCTCAAAGGATAAGATAACCGTTGGGGAAGAAGACCCCTTTTATAGGGCCACCCCAAATCCAACCGTTACCCGTGCTGGACGCGTACAAGCGGTACTACCGCTCTTGCGAGCGGTACTACCGCTTAAGCGGTAGTAATTCAAAAACAGCAGGCGAGAACACGGGACTGGAGCGGTAGTGCCGCACCAAGCGGTACTACCGCTCAACTAAGCGGTACTACCGCTAAAGCGAAAAGAGCAACAGAAGCTTGCACACTCTGCGAAAAACAAGCGGTAGTAGCAGCGGTAGTGGAGGGCGGAAGTACCGCACCAAGCGGTACTACCGCCCAGCAGAGCGGTACTACCGCTCTGAGCGGTACTACCGCACTACAGCCGCACTACTACCGTTTAACAGAAAACGGCAACAGAGACGTGCACAGAAGGAAACCCCGCAAGCGGTAGTGGCGGCGGTAGTAAGGGCGGTAGTACCGCCAGAGCGGTACTACCGTGCTACTACCGCTCTACTACCGTGAATGGCAAACTGGCAACAGAGAGTTGCACGCTCGGGGAAACCCCAAGCGGTAGTGCCACGGAAGTACCAGCGGTACTACCGCATAAGCGGTACTACCGTGGTACCGAGCGGTACTATTGCTTGGGTGACAAGAAAACTGCCCAGAGACTGAAACTGCCATAACTTCTGCAAATGAGCTCCGAATTGAGCAAACTCAAGCTTTTGGATAGATAACGACAAGCACTATCCAACAGCGACTGGTTATAATAAGAAGTGGCAGGGGAGATATGCCTAACATATAGAGATGAGAAACCTCTATGAATGAAGAACCGGCATAAACTCCAACATCGAAAACATCATAGAAGATGCATATATGAACTCCGTTTTCGATGAACTCGAGCTTGTCATGAAGATGACCAAAAGCTCAAAGACTCACAAAGAGAAACACCAAACACGAACCAAGAAAGATGATGCAAGGATGCAATGGTTTGAGCTCTCTACGAAGATACGATAAAGCTACTCACTTGAGAGCCCCCCTTGATAGTACGGCTATCGATCCTATAACCCGGTCTCCCAACTACTACCATGAGACCGGTAAAATAGAAAACCTATCAAGGGCAAACCTTTGCCTTGCGCATAGTCCACTTGAGCTAGATGATGACGATCTTGACCTCCTCAAGTTGGACCACCTTACTTGATTGCGCCGGCTCGATGAAGACTAGTTGATTGCTCCCCCATACTCCACTATGGGTGAGCCACTCTTCGGCACATCTTCACAAGTCCATTGTCACCACAATGGACGGCAAGCTTCAAGCATGTGATCTCTTCGTGATGCTCCACTTGAACTTGCACACCGCAATGTTGATGACGATCACCACTTGATGTCATCCTCCATGGGTTGAATGAGATCTTCCTCTTGACGCAAGCCCATGGAAACATACCTAACCCCACATAAAACTCTCGCATAGAACATGGGTTAGTACACAAAGCGTAATGGACAATGCTTACCATACCGTGAGATCACTTGATCCCACTTGGTACATCTTCTACGCTTTGTGTGTTGATCAACTTGAATCACTCTTCGTATTTAGTCTTGATCAACATGACCAATCTTTGGATAAATCCTTGAATAGCACCTTGGTCAACACATATTCTTCTTCAAATCACCTTGAGACCAACAAATGGTCTACAAGCAAATCCTATGGACAAACCCTTCAAATATAACTCAAGGCAACCATTAGTCCATAGAGATTGTCATCAATTACCAAAACCAAACATGGGGGCAGCACATGTTCTTTCAATCTCCCCCATTTTGGTAATTGATGACAATCCCTTTCAAGAGAGTTTATATAAGGAATTAAGCATCACCATGCAAAGCAACAACTAATAATGCAAGAGCATGTGATGCAAATGCTTAGGAACAAAACCAAAGCAAGCATGAAGAAATAGCTCTCTAAACTTCTCCACAAAACTCTCTAAACTTCTCCCCCATTGGCATCGATTGCCAAAATGGGCGAAAAGCTTAGAAGGCCAACATAATATGTGTTCCTCCATAAATTGTGTATTTCTCAAAAATATGAGTGGAATACAATACACATATCCAATGAAGAATAGTTGGAGGAAGACAAACTATATTGAGGATCCAAAGATTGCAAAAGGAATGATATGACACAAAGACATACCAAGAGAGAAGCAAGCAATCTAAGGATACCAAATGGACCAATCAATCAAATGATCCGATACCAATTGATAGAACCCAATTGAAAGATACCAATTGGACCAATTAATCAAATGATCCGACGAGCCACACGAACAACAGATATTATGATATGAGCATAGGAGTGTTCTAAAGAACATAGAGAAGCTCCCCATGATTTGTGCATTATTTAGTTTTGTATTTGGATACAACGTGCACAAAATAGGATCATCACTCCCCCAAAATCAATAGAAACTCACAACAAGTGCAAGTGCGCATATAGGAAACTAAGCCTAGCACTTGCAACATACACATGGTTGAGCAACATGAAAGAGAGGCAACTTAGGAATAGGCTCAACCAAAACGATGTGTGTGAGTCATGGCAAAGCACCTGAGAAGACTAATATAAGGATGAGCATTAAGCATCAACATAGTCTTGAATAAACGAGATACAAGGTGCAAGACACGTCCTTCCCACACACAACAAGCAAATGGGTTCACAAGCTCACTAAAATGCGAATTAACTACAAAGCTTGTGACAACCCACGGCGAAGATAGAAAAAGATAGCTTTGTCAAGAGGAGGGATACCAATTGACATGGCGAAAGCCTCGTCAAGACAAGCATGAGGAAAATAATCTTCACCACAAATGAGTGCATCAAGATGCAACGATATAAGATCCGCACTCAAGACAAACGATTTCACGGAGCCACCAAAGAAATAATACAAGAAAGACAAGGTGGTCATGAAAGAAAGGATATCATCTAGAGATGTAATTTCTCTCAAGTGTATAAGGTTCTAGGTAGATGAAAATCATGATGATATCAATCCACAAAGAAGGATATACACACGAAATAGTTACAACACGAAGGAACAAAATATCCAAAAGGAAGTCATAAATATACCAATAAGATCTTTGCTTGAAAGCATAAAGCACATGGCTTAATATTATCTCATAGTATATAAATGAACTTCAACTACACAAACATCAAAGACATCACAACTCGCAACAAGAGATCATTGTTGGGATGCTTTGAGAAAGGAAACAAGTATCACTAGAACGGATCAAGAAAATCATGCCATGATGCAACCTACACAAGGTTGAATGCAAGAAATGTATGCATGAAGTTGATACTTGTTACCGAGATAGCATTGGAATGATGTAGTAGATACCAAATGAATGTAGTAGATTGTAGTTCATTGATCATCCTAGCTTGACTCCAATAAGCACATGGTGACAACACCTTCCTTGTGAGTGAGCCGAGCATCCAATGCATCTCCAATTGTTCCTAGAACAACATCACAAACAAAATGGTGCCCAAACTCATTGGGACCAAAGAGTTAGAGAACCCACAATACATAGGACAAACTCCACATAAATATGTGCATATAGAAATGAAATTGAATTTCATGCACATCTCATCCAACTTGAGACTTGGTGGAGTTTCCCCCATATATTGGGTCAAAGAAAGAAAGCATGCCAAAGGAAATACATAAAGTAAATATGCATGCTTAAGACTTCTAAGAACCAAAGGGAGATACAATTTGGACAAAACACCAAGTAAACCAAGAAGGCACACGAAAGAGTGACGCAACATAAGGTTGTCCAAATTATATCAAAGAACCAAATCAACACATGATTCAAGACAAATTGAAATCAACACATGGTTGATTTCAACACTCCACAACACATGAGAAGAGATACCAATTGAAACCGAATCAAAACAACACATGATTGATAAGATACCAATTGGAAAATATACCAAGTGAAAATAAGATACCAAATGAAGAAATAATCACTTGAAGGATACCAAATAAAAGATACATCAAGGAATGAGATACCAAAGAAACACAACAATAAAAAGATATCGAACTCCCAAGAGAGAGGATGGTTCCAAACAAACCAATCCCTCTACAAAGTTTCATGATGGCACAAAGTACCAAAAAGAAACGGTATGCCTTCCACCAACACACACTTGATAAGGATCACAAGATGAGTGTTCTAAAGAAAATAGGATAGCTCCCCCAAGCGTTGTGCATTATAGAGAATTTGCATTTGAATACAAAATGCACAAGATGGGATCACCACTTTCACTAAATCTAGAAAAACACTAGACAAGATCAAGAAAATAACAAGATCCACAAGTGGTATGGAAGACAATGGGAGTTGACACGATCCTTGGCAAGAGATAAAGCAAATAAGCACAAGCCAATGTGAAGATGATTTAACAATTGCTACCACATACAAGAATACCAATTGTACAAGTACAAGAAGTATTTGGAATGAATTTCCGGTGGTAGATTGTAAAGAAAGCCAACATCATCTTCACACCAAACACATAAATAAATTGCAACTTGTAGAGCTAACATGCCACCTAGGAACAAGATAATTTACTATATCAACTCTAAGTGACAATCCCTCAAATGTACACATTTTCTAGGCTTGTAATATGCACAAAGCATATTACTCCCCCATAATGTGATACCAATGACAACCAAACAAGAGGCAACAAGAGGATACAACACGAGATAATTAATGGACTATTTAGAATTTGAATTTCTCATGAGAAGACATACCACATAGAGACTAGATATACTTGTAATATCAATACTAGGTAGTATTCCTCATGTACACACACTTATAGGATCGTGAAGTGCACAAAGCACATCACTCCCCCAAAATGGGATGTTCCATTAATCTCTCACAAGAGCCAACAAAGATATGAACAAGAAGCAAACAAGGCTCAACACAACACTCACACGTACATGATGTGCAAACCAACATCCCATACTTGATTACTCAAGATAAGCAAGCCGAAGGCACACCATATACAAACACATGCAAGGTACAAAACCACAAACATGCAAAGGGGCATGTAACTTTCAATGTAAATAATTTAAGTACAAGTTACCGCAAGGAGGCACATTGGATATAAGATGGAAACTTGAAAATCCAATGACTTGGCTTGAGACAATATGAATGGTGAAGTCCCCTTAATTCTTCATAAGATAGCCAAGTCTCCAATGCCCTCCAACCACACCTATTGATCAAGTTTGAGTTTGTTGGTCCCCAACCAAGTTGGGTCCTAAGAGGTTAGTCACAATAGGCTTGGCTACCCAAATGGTTCTTTTATTGACACCACTTTGAGTACCAACACATTTGGCAAACACATTGCCAAGTTTATCCTTCCCAAGAGAATAGATATCATCAATAATGATTGGGTTGGATAAGTTACCGTTAGTGCATGAAGAAGCAAGGTGACCCTTCTCACGACATAAGTAGCAACATCTACCCTTTACTTTCTTCTCAATTGATTTCTCAACTTGAGGAGCGTTGACTTGGGTCTTCTTGGGAAGTGGCCTTTCTTCAACTTGACGTTGGGCATGGGATTGAACTTGTGGCTGCTTCCCTTGTTGCTTGTCACTATGGGGCTTCTTCTTCAATGGGCAAGATCTAACATGGTGCCCTTCTATCTTGCACTTAAAGCAAACAATCTTGGCCGAATTCTTGACTTGTTCTTGGCCCTTCTTATTGTTGCTCTTGGACTTCTTCTTCTTATTGGAGTTGAATCCAAGTCCACCTTTGTCATTGGGGGATTTTTGCACACTCAAAATATTCTTGAGTGTGGACTTCCCTTCATGACTCTTTTCCAAGTTTTTCTTCAAAGAAGTGACTTGGGCCTTGAGCTCTTTGATTTCCTCTACATGGTTAGTATCAACACAAGTACTAGAGGAAGTATAAGCATCATTGTTAGAGCAACAAGGCAAGGAAAGTAATTCATCACAAGATGTACCAATGTTATGCATAGAAGAATTACGAGGACTAGCACATGTCAATAAAGCATTTTTACTAGATGTAGTGCTAAGGTCCACATGAGGCTCACTAGATGTTACCTTAGTAGTACAAGCCTCATGAACTATCTTTAGCACATCATGGGATACTAGAAGATCACCATGAGAGCTCGAGAGCTTTTCATGACTTTCTTCCAATTTCCCATAATTGCTAGATAGCAACTCAAGTTGAGCCCTTAGCTCAACATTCTCCTTCAATATGGATGCTTCACAAGAAATAGAGTTAGTAGCACAAGCATCATCATTAACAACAAGAGGAGAAGGCAACTTGGCAAGCTCTTTAGCATATGAAGCTTGAAGTTGAGCATGAGACTCGGTGAGTTCAATGAGCGAACTCTTAACGACCCTTGAGCCATTTTCGAGGTGCTCAAAGTCCTCAAGGAGTTTAGCATGCACAAATTCAAGCTTATCATTTTTAGTTCTAAAATCATTAGCCACCTTGAGAGCTCTTTCATGGGATTCCTTTAATCTAGATAATTCTAGAGCAAAGGTCTCCTCAAGAGATTCCTTGGTGGTTTGTTCAAGTTCAAGAGCTTGAGATAGCTCCGCAATCTCATTAGCGTAATCACGCTCATAACTTTCCATTTTCTCAATGGTGGCCTCATGCTCCTCGAGATGAGATTCCAACTCCTCAATATATTTCTTGCCCTCAATGGCAATAGTCATGATTTCCATGAAGTTGGAACAAGCAATTTTATTCCTATGAAGAGCTTTAAAAATCATTTCACCCTTAATATTAAAGGATGCAACATTATCATTCTCTTCATCATTATCCTCATCCTCAAAATCATCAACATCATCATCATGAGATATATTAGGTTTCAAAGTAGGAGGTACCTTTGAAGCCTTAGCCATAAGGCAAAAAGCAATAGATGATGATGTAGGATCCCTTGAGGCACCATTCAAGGCCACATCTTGTTCCATGGAGTGTTGGGTTTCCTTTACATTGTTAGCACAACAACTCGAGGAAATAGATACATTTTTGTCATGGCAACAAGACATAGGAAGCATATCATCATGAGATTTAGACAAGCAATTTCTACATGATATGCAAGAACTATCAACACAAGCATGTGGAACATTTAGAGTGCTCGAAGTGTTGAAGTCCAAAGATGAAGCATTGCAATAAGGTAGCGATGAAGGATCATCAACAATTATCCCACTATCAACATTACAATGATCACCACTACTCACCATATCATTACCTTGTGGCAATCCACATGTAGGTGAAGTAGATGAAGTTGAGAAGGCAATACGACCGGAGGTGGAGGGAGAACAATCATCCCTACAAATCTTGGACACGCCATATTTGTCTTGAAGCTTTGTCCACAACTCATGAGCATCCCGAAACGGCATGAGTTGAAATATAACTACATTGCTCAAAGCATCGAAAAGCACATTAGAAGCTTGAGCATTGAGATAAGAGTGTTTCTCATCCTCTAAAGATATGTGTTGAGAATCCTTTGGAGGAGAAAAACCCATATCTACAATTCGCTCTAAATTTGGGTCCATGACCCTAAAGAGATTAAGCATGCGAATTACCCAAACATCAAAATTTGTGCCATTGAAACTAAGAGTGTCAGAGAATCCTAATCCCCTAGTCGACATCTTTACTCTCTAGGCGGTTAAGCCTAATAACGAGAGACGAGGCTCTGATACCAATTGAAAGATCGTGGATGTCGCCTAGAGGGGGGGGTGAATAGGCGCTTTAAAATAATTACGGTTTAGGCTTGAACAAATGCGGAATAAAACTAGCGTTTAATTTGTCAAGCACAAAACCTAAATCGACTAGGCTCACCTATGTGCACCAACAACTTATGCTAAGCAAGATAAACAACTAAGTGATAGCAAGATATATAACAAGAAACAATATGGCTATCACAAAGTAAAGTGCATAAGTAAAGGGCTCGGGTAAGAGATAACCGAGGCACGCGGAGACGACGATGTATCCCGAAGTTCACACCCTTGCGGATGCTAATCTCCGTTAGAGCGGTGTGGAGGCACAATGCTCCCCAACAATGCCACTAGGGCCACCGTATTCTCCTCACGCCCTCGCACAATGCAAGGTGCCGTGATTCCACTAAGGGACCCTTGAGGGCGGTCACCGAACCCGTACAAATGGCAACCCTTGAGGGCGGTCACCGAACCCGTACACTTTGGCAACCCTTGGGGGCGGTCACCGGTACCCGTCAAATTGCTCGGGGCGATCTCCACAACCTAATTGGAGACCCCGACGCTTGCCCGGAGCTTTACACCACAATGATTGAGCTCTGAGGCACCACCAAGCCGTCTAGGGCGCCAAGGCACCCAAGAGGAACAAGCTCTAGGGTGCACAAACACCCAAGAGTAATAAGCTTCTCAACTTCTCACTTCCACGTATCACCGTGGAGAACTCAAACCGATGCAACTAATGCAATGGCAAGAACACACGAAGTGCTCAAGTCCCTCTCTCTCAAATCCCACCAAAGCAACAAAAGCTATGGAGGAAAGTGAGAGGAAGAACAAGGAGAACACTAAGAACTCCAAGATCTAGATCCAAGGGGTTCCCCTCACTTAGAGGAGAAAGTGATTGGTGGAAATGTGGATCTAGATCTCCTCTCTCTTTTCCCTCAAGAAGGAGCAAGAATCATTGGAGGGATTGAGAGATAGGCAAGCTCAAGAAGGTCAACAATGGGGGGAGAAATGAGCTCAAAGGATAAGATAACCGTTGGGGAAGAAGACCCCTTTTATAGGGCCACCCCAAATCCAACCGTTACCCGTGCTGGACGCGTACAAGCGGTACTACCGCTCTTGCGAGCGGTACTACCGCTTAAGCGGTAGTAATTCAAAAACAGCAGGCGAGAACACGGGACTGGAGCGGTAGTGCCGCACCAAGCGGTACTACCGCTCAACTAAGCGGTACTACCGCTAAAGCGAAAAGAGCAACAGAAGCTTGCACACTCTGCGAAAAACAAGCGGTAGTAGCAGCGGTAGTGGAGGGCGGAAGTACCGCACCAAGCGGTACTACCGCCCAGCAGAGCGGTACTACCGCTCTGAGCGGTACTACCGCACTACAGCCGCACTACTACCGTTTAACAGAAAACGGCAACAGAGACGTGCACAGAAGGAAACCCCGCAAGCGGTAGTGGCGGCGGTAGTAAGGGCGGTAGTACCGCCAGAGCGGTACTACCGTGCTACTACCGCTCTACTACCGTGAATGGCAAACTGGCAACAGAGAGTTGCACGCTCGGGGAAACCCCAAGCGGTAGTGCCACGGAAGTACCAGCGGTACTACCGCATAAGCGGTACTACCGTGGTACCGAGCGGTACTATTGCTTGGGTGACAAGAAAACTGCCCAGAGACTGAAACTGCCATAACTTCTGCAAAT
Source organism: Elymus sibiricus (assembly GCA_039707655.1). Lineage (NCBI taxonomy): Eukaryota > Viridiplantae > Streptophyta > Magnoliopsida > Poales > Poaceae > Elymus > Elymus sibiricus. Next base: position 403,625,423 of record CM077668.1, read on the forward strand.
GAGCTCCGAATTGAGCAAACTCAAGCTTTTGGATAGATAACGACAAGCACTATCCAACAGCGACTGGTTATAATAAGAAGTGGCAGGGGAGATATGCCTAACATATAGAGATGAGAAACCTCTATGAATGAAGAACCGGCATAAACTCCAACATCGAAAACATCATAGAAGATGCATATATGAACTCCGTTTTCGATGAACTCGAGCTTGTCATGAAGATGACCAAAAGCTCAAAGACTCACAAAGAGAAACACCAAACACGAACCAAGAAAGATGATGCAAGGATGCAATGGTTTGAGCTCTCTACGAAGATACGATAAAGCTACTCACTTGAGAGCCCCCCTTGATAGTACAGCTATCGATCCTATAACTCGGTCTCCCAACTACTACCATGAGACCGGTAAAATAGAAAACCTATCAAGGGCAAACCTTTGCCTTGCGCATAGTCCACTTGAGCTAGATGATGACGATCTTGACCTCCTCAAGTTGGACCACCTTACTTGATTGCGCCGGCTCGATGAAGACTAGTTGATTGCTCCCCCATACTCCACTATGGGTGAGCCACTCTTCGGCACATCTTCACAAGTCCATTGTCACCACAATGGACGGCAAGCTTCAAGCATGTGATCTCTTCGTGATGCTCCACTTGAACTTGCACACCGCAATGTTGATGACGATCACCACTTGATGTCATCCTCCATGGGTTGAATGAGATCTTCCTCTTGACGCAAGCCCATGGAAACATACCTAACCCCACATAAAACTCTCGCATAGAACATGGGTTAGTACACAAAGCGTAATGGACAATGCTTACCATACCGTGAGATCACTTGATCCCACTTGGTACATCTTCTACGCTTTGTGTGTTGATCAACTTGAATCACTCTTCGTATTTAGTCTTGATCAACATGACCAATCTTTGGATAAATCCTTGAATAGCACCTTGGTCAACACATATTCTTCTTCAAATCACCTTGAGACCAACAAATGGTCTACAAGCAAATCCTATGGACAAACCCTTCAAATATAACTCAAGGCAACCATTAGTCCATAGAGATTGTCATCAATTACCAAAACCAAACATGGGGGCAGCACATGTTCTTTCACCTTTCCTCGACTGTAATCTAACTAATATATATTTAATTTCAATTAGACATGTGTAATTATTACCCCTTCATCCCATATTAAAGGGTGTTCTTTTGTTGTTTTCCTTCGTGTTCAAAAACAAAACAGGGTGTGCTATCTCCACTGATCCACTTCTCCTCGACATGCCCCGCTATCCTGTGTGCTTGAGTCGTCCTCGCCTTGGCACCACTCTTTGAATAGCACCTTATTAACTTCGCCATTAACCTTTCCCCGTTAATTGTTACACGGTGTGTTGATTGTTGGTGGCCATGCATGCGAGTGATTCCCGTTGATTGCTGCACAAAGCGCACGCTAATTGCTGGTGACCATGCATGTCATAGCCCACTGTTAATTTTGGCACAACATGTGTGGCTCGAGGTGCGTGGGAGTGAGCATAAGGACTAATTAGTGGTGTCATTGGTCTTGAAAAAAAAAACTGATACGGCATCTAATATGCAACATATGGAGGTATTGTATTTGGCATTCAAGCATTGGGTTTCCTTTTGGATCTTGCTTGATGAAAAGAGGAATACCAAAGATTGGGTATAACAACAAATGTACACATCGAGAAAAATTTGGGAGCACTACACTAACTCATTTAAGCACTAGCAACCAAGTAAACCTTAACACGTGATAGATGGAACACCTGAGCTCAAATTCTGAGATACATGCATATTTGTCCGTCAACTAATTAATTACGAAAATGAATGTATTCGCATTCCAAATGTTCCCCAAAAGTTTAAAAAAAACACAATGCATAGCTAGATTCATACAGGTTAAAAAATACAAAGTTCGAGACACTGTCACGCATAGGCATAACAAACAGTAATTCAAATTTACCTAAATAGCCAACCCTTACATTAGAAGGGTTGCATCTTTTATCATGAACTAGGGTTTCAAATCATCGGAATGTATGTAGGGTAACACAAAAAGATCTAGAAACAAGTCATAAAGAAATTATCTAGTGACTAGAGGTGACTCGGGAATTACATCAGCTTTCAATCAAAAAAGTTGTGGCTTCGTCGTAAGCTCAAACACAACTTTCTAGGCCTCGCCTTTCCTGAAGGAACAATCGTGTGGTAACGATTCCGCCTGTTGTGAATGAAGGAGGGGGGCACGAACATGCAATTTTTTCACATCCATGTGAGCAAGCGTCGCGAAGTGAACACCTTTCTGAGCTTCGGTTAGATGGTGCGGTGGCTTCATCGTAGCAAGAGATGGAAGCTCTCGCTTCGTCACTTTTCTCGTCCATCCTCGGCAAACCCATGGAACGCGCAAATTGCATTGATCTACTGAGCTGCATCTAGTGATAAACCTGTCCAAGCTTGAGCTACCTCTCTCTGTGGAGGTGTAAGCCACGATCCGTGCTCTGCCCAAGGACAAGACTCCGGGCTTGGGACAAGTTTTTGCCAATGTTCTTCCAATCCCCTGTTGAGTAACAGTCAAAGTTGATTTCTTGGTGGCTATGGTTCAAGTGTAACATCTCAGTGGAAGCCTGTTACACCTTCTCATTCAGGCTTTCTGGACACTGCTTCCAAAGAAAGATTTGGCGACAAATCAAAGGGATTTCTAGGCTATTTAGTCTAGTTCACTCCTCGAAGCTCATTGTTAAGATGATGGAGAATCGGCTTGTGTCTCGTCTGCATGAGCTTGACGCAGCAAACAAGAGGGCGTTTGCAAAGGGTCATAGCATTCCAAAACTATTTCCTGGTTCAGCAAACGGTCAAGATGATGCATAGAAAGGAAGTTGATGTTGTTCTCATTAAGCTCGACATCTCGCGCACTTCGATTCAGTGACTTCATCATTCCTCCTCGAGGTGATGCGGCATCCTTGGTTTGGTCCGAGGCGGAGGGAGCAACTTGCATTGTTTTTGTGCACCTTTAGCTCGGGTCCTCATCAATGGTAGCCCGGGGGATCTCATTTGGCATGCTTGTGTCCTACGACAGGGGGACCAATCTCTGATGCTTTTCATGCTACTCATCGACATGCTCAATGCCGTGCCATGGTGGTTAGGTGTGACCAGGTTGGCGTCTTCATGCCCATGCATGCTGACCTTGCCTACCTTCGACACGTTCTAGAGGTGTTCACGGGGGCTTCGGGCTAGCATGTGAATATGGTTGAGTGTGATAGTGCGGATCAAGTTCAATATTGGGAAATGCCGACTGAACTTGCGCCATTCCCCAGTAGGCCCGATGTATTGCTTACTAGGTACCCCGGGCTTCGGTATTGCATGCCTGCGCTAGTGTGGAAACCTTGGGGTGCGCCCAAATATAAGCTTTTTGCTTGGTCTGCACTGCTAGATAGATGTTGGACATCTGACATTAGCGTGTTGCGGCCTCCCGCCCTTCTGCATCCAGATGTCTGCCCTTTGTGCACAGGGTCACCAAAAACTATCAACCACCTCCTAGTCGGTTGTGTATCCTCTCGCGAGGTGTGGTTCAGTATAATGTGATGAATTGATGTTGCCTCCTACAAGGCATGACATGTTAGAGTCCTCATGGAGCCTAGCCAGATAGTGGCTCCCTACTGTGGTTAGGGGTAGTTTCAACTTGGTGGCCACAGCACCATGCGATCCATTTGACTGGAAAGAACTAGTTACCGACTCCCCATTGGGATTAGGGGTGGTTTCAACTGGATGGCCACTGCACCATGCGATCTATTTGACCGGAAAGAAATCAGTGTGATTTCAAGAAGAAATTCATGTCGGCAGCAAATGTAACTAACCAGATCAAAGATCAATGCCGACAACGGAAGTTGGTAGACAATGGTAGTCCAATGAGAATGATTACTTACCCTTAGTTGTGGTGGTGGCGTGGCTATATCTGACACCTTTGAATATCTTCTTGTAATTGTAACCCCTCTATATCTTAATATATATAGACACAAACCGAGGGTTCTCGAAAAAAAAGGTAGGCATAGGCAGAATAAAAATTGCAACTCAAGAGTTGGGTGGCCTGTGACGATAATAGAAGGAATTTGTTGCATCATAATAATACTACTACGATTGAATACTACAAGCACGGGCAAACAATTGATCCTACGTTCCTAAACATGTCTATCATGTAAAATAGGCAGATTATTTTGACTATGATTCTTCTTTTAAACTTGTCTCCATTCCCTTATTTATTACCCGTAGATTGTATGATATGTCCATCCAATTAAGTTACATCTTTACCTAATAGTCACCTAAGGCTTAATTAGCAAAAGAGACCAAAGTAAATTAGGGTTAGGGAATTTGATATGGAAAAATATTGTCAGCTTGCCTAGGTTCAGTGGAGATGGCAACTTAATGAAAGATGAGCTTTGATAGGTGAACTGCAAAATGGGATTGGGTCATATGGCTATCAAGTTTGCTTTTCTTTACCGTGATTTTGTGCTATCCTATAATCAGATGTGTTTTAGTGAAATGTGCACTGAAACCACCATAATCAAGAAAGTCCAAGCCTCTCCCTGCTGTCGCCACCTTTATGTATGATACCAAGAAAATCTATTGGAACTTCTTTTTACCAGGCTTTTTCCCTTACAGTACACATACGCTGAATGATGTTGTGATATTTGCAACAAAACAGCAACAAGGAGAGAAATACCACTTTCCTAAGTGCGCTACACTCCTCTACTTGTGTTCTGTGCATAAGTGAAGATGTATCGACATTTAGGAATGTATGTGGTTAGTAATACATAAACCAAGACAAATCTGGTTTCTTGTCTTTGCCCTCGACTTAACCACTGGAATGTGCATAGAGCGGCGCAATAGCGCATAAATCTCATCATGAAACAATATCACCAATGCTGACCACTGGAAAACTTTGGTGTGGCAATGACTGCTGGATTTACCTGAGTCTGAATTTCTTGCTGTTCCCGGCCCGTCCCAAGCCCACGTATCTTGAAAAACCTGAGATTCTGCACAAAAACAAAACGGATTGAGTTGAGAACTACTGTCAACACGGAACCTACCTGTTGAAACAAAGAACTTTTGGGAACTGGCCAGTTGAATGCGCCATCGACAGGGAATTTCTTTTGCCGGTCAACAAACGAAACTGCTCTGCAAACGATCGATAGTGCACGGACGAAATTTGGACGATGCCTATCTTGAACGGTGCTGATTTGCGAAATGATTACAGTCTAATGGATGATCTGATCTATCCTCCAGGTTTCGTCTGAAAAACTATCGTCCCTACAGCAGTGCTCGTCAAGAAAAAGGCAATGGAGTTTTTCGCAGAAAAGGCGGCGCGGGGTGGGGGGAGATGGAGAGGGGCGGAGGAGGGGAAGGGGGAGGCGACGCACCTGAACTCTGCGGGAGAATCGACCGGCGGAAAACACCACGCGCCGTGCGGCCGGGGCGAGAAAGGCTTCCTCCTGGAGGAGGGGGAGGCGGCGCACCTGGACTCCTCTAGGGAATCGGTCGGCGGAAGCGCCGTGCGGACGAGGTGGGCGGGGGCGAGAAAGGGTTTCTGGAGCCAAATTTGGAAAATCTGGCGGTTCCGCGCTAATGGCCCCCTCGGCTAATCGAATGGGCTTTTTACAGAGATTTTACAAGTCTCTTTCTAACTAATCTCCTCCCCGCGGAATAAGAGATTGGCTAGCTAGGGTTTCTCGTGCCGCCGTCGCCGCCGCCATCTGAGAAATTTTAGTCCCCTCGCCTCCGGCTGCCATCTTGGCGCTGAGAGGTGGGGGACCTCGGATCTTCAAGACATCTATGTTCTTCGTCAACGCCTAGTGATCATCATATAGTTTTTTGAGAATAAACTTCCTCTCGTTCTTTTGGCAGTGCCATGAGGTTAGAGAGTTTTCTATCCTCGCAGATTCGATTATTCGAATCTGATGAGTTTATGTTGTTGTGTCAATGTTTTTTTGTTGGTTGTTTCTTTGTAGAGGTGAAATCTTTCATCGACACCATGGTGAAGATATAGTGATTTGACGACCTACACTTCTACGGGATCATCCCCGGCCCAAGTACGTTCATCGATCAAGGCTTCCCATCTTTTTAGATAGGCGACTCAAGGCGCTTTCAAAAACCATTATTAGTAATGTTCGTGCGAGTGAAAGAGTGATAACATCGTTGCTCCAGTCTAATTGCAGCCTCTTTACCGAAGTCTTTGGAGTATTTCTTCGAGCAGAGATTGATACCGCGAAGAAGGTGTTTACCGGAGATTTCATTGTAATTCTTAGTCATATGAGTTACTTTGTATTTTCTTGGATCTTAGGTCCATATCAGTGTACCTGTAATTGTTATGAGGAGAGAGGCGTTTTGGAGGCCGAGCTCCATGGAGGCCTTTATTTTTGAAAAATTCAAATTCAAACTTTTATGGTTCAAAAAATTCTGAAAAAAAATATGCGTGTATGTAAGGATGTAACCCACATGTGTGTAAAAATTCATGATGAAATACCTTGAGTTGCGACCTGTACAAAAAAGACAAATTCATGGCCTGGGAGGATGAATAGTATCATGTGTTAAACAGCCCCAGATTTGTCTTTTTTGCACAGCCCTCATTTCAATGTATTTTGAACTGAAAATTTACACACATGTGTGTTATGCCTTCATGTATATCTGTATTTTTTTCAGAATATTTTGAAATGTAAAAATATGAATTTTGATGAAATTTCAAATTTGAATTTGGAGGCCTCACTGGAGGCCGAGCTCCAAAAGGGATTTCCGTGTTATGAGCATCAATAAAGTTACAGGTGTTTCTCAAAAAAAAAAAATCTCCTTCCCAACCACTCAAAAAAAAAACTAATCTCCTCCCCAGAGAATGGCTATTCTCGATGATCGACACTCTCGCATAAATCTTTTGTCAGCTATCCCCAGCCCATCAGGGTTCAAATCCTGATGCTCGCGTTTATCCTGAATTTATTTCAGGATTTCCGGCGATACGCGTTCAGTGGGAGGAGACGTTCCGTCGACTACGAGGCGCCTACGGTGACTTCGTAAAATCTCAAGATGACATGCCGGCTCAGTCTCTCGAAGGTGCTCATAGGGGTAGGGTGTGCAGGTGTGCGTTCATAGAGGTGAGTGTATATGCGTATATATGAGCGCTTGCGTCTGTACTGTGTTAAAAAAAACCATAAATTTTTTGTCAGCTATCAGTGACTTTATGGGCGATATGGTGGGCAAGGAAAAAGGTGATCCACAAGGAAATCTATCAACCTCCTTCGGATACACATTATTTTATAAATCGTTTCATAGCTGAACTAGAGATGCCACCACGGAAGCAAACAACACCTCAGACCGCACCCATGATCGCATGTGTAAAACCAAAGGCACCGCCGCCGGGACATGCTAAAAGACATGTGCACATAGACCAGGCTTGGGTGGCTCTGCGACAGCCGTGTGTCGGGAAGCTGGAGGTTTTTATCTGGGTAGCTCTGCCCTATTACCGGTGTGACTAATGTTGCAGTATTGAAAGCGATCGCATGTCGCGAGGCTTTATCATTAAGCTGAAGATTTGCTTCTCCAGAACTTCGTTGTTGCTTCAGATTCTAAACAGGTGATAAGAATATCGTCACAGGGACGTGTAGCAGCTATGGGAACATCATCAAGGAGATCAAGCAGCGAGAAACAAATTTTAATTGCACTTCTAGTTTTGAAGGTCCAGCGGCAAATTTAGATGCAGATAGTTTAGCTAAGTATTCAAATTCTCTTGAGCGCGGGAGCCACTTGTGGTTGGGGCCAACCCCATGATCAATTTTGTATTCCACATTTTGTGGCTTTCGATCAATAAAACATAGCTTTACCCGTCAAAAAAACTAGTATCCTCCCCGGATACTAAAAAGAACTAATCTCCTCCCCAAAATTTCGGCCGATCCTATTCGGCGCGCAGGTCGCTCCAGAACCTTCCCAGGCCGGTTTTTTTATTTTATTTCTTATTTCATCCTTTCAGGTTTTTCATTTTCGTTATTTCTTTTATTTTTTCCATTTTCGTTATTTCTTTTATTTTTCATTTTTGTTATTTCTTTTTCTTTTCTTTTTTCAAGTTTGTTTTTGATTTCCATTTATTTTATATTTTTTGTTTTTCTTTTTGCGAACATGTTTTAAAATTCTTGAACTTTTTTTTTGAAATCAAGAACTTTTTCTGAAATTGTGAACATTTTATATGAAATTGTGCACAGTTTTCAAATTCCCAAACATTATTTTTAATCGTGAACATTTTCCGAATTCACGAACATGTTTTTTTGGAACATGAACATTTTTTCTAAACTCGTGAACATTTTCTTTTGAATCGGTGAACATTTTATGAATTGATGAATATTTTTTGAAATTTAGAAACACTTTTTGAAACTCATGAACATTTTTTGTTTGATGAGCATTTTTTGAAATGCGTGAACATTTTTTGTAATTAATGAACTTTTTTGAATCAGCGGACATTTTTGAATCGTTGAACTTTTTGTAATTCACAGTCATTTTTTGAGTTTTGTGAACATTTTCTAAAAATTCATGAACATTTTTTGAATCATGAACATTTTTTTCAAACTCACAATATTTTATGAATATGCGAACTTTTTTTGCGAAATCACGAACTTTTTTGTGAATCCACGATCATTTTTTTATCCACAAATATTTTATGATTTTTTTGAACATTTTTAAAAATTTACATTGGTTTTGAAATTTAGAAATTTTTTGAAATCCCGAACTATTTTACAGAAAATAAAAAATGAAATGGAAAAAACAGGGTGCAGCCTGCCCCACGGATGGGCCAGCCCAAAAGGGGACGCAGCAGGAGGAGCCCTCTAAAATTTCAGCGACGTGGGCCTCTCACCTTATTTTTATATCCCATCAAAAGATGCCGCCAACCGCTCAAAAAAAAAAAAATCAAAAGATGCCGCCACTGTGATGAACGTTGTCCGTGCGTGTAGCATTGCTCTAATCAGGTTTACAAGTGCATAAAAGTTTAGAGATTTCTCCCCAAATTCAGAGGACTAGTGGATTTTAATTTATTGCTTAGAGCATGTCTACCCCATTTTCCGTATTTTAACTCTACTCCAGAAACTACCTCTATAGCCTTAATTTGTCAAATTTTGAGGAGTTACAAATTTAGCATGGGTCTTTGCGATACGAGTTTGGTCGACGGTCGTTTGCGACGAAATTGGAGTCGGTTGATCTAGGAGAAGTGAGGAAGGTGACGCCAATCTGCAACTTTGACGAGGTTCTCTTAGCAGTGGCGTGAGTTGTATTTGAGTCTGCCAGGTTATATAAATGTTTTCCACCATAATTTCATTAATTAGCGTGCAACTCTTTTCTTCTTAATTAGCCCAGATTTAAAAGATTAATAGGACTTTTATTGCTTGGATCATGTCTGTCCTTTTTTTTTTTAAAGATTCAGATTATTATAAAAGTTCATGAAAATACAAAGCACCTCAAACATAATAAAAATACATCGAGGTCTCTGACCACCGAACGACCCCTACCGGAGCCGGCTTGACCTTGTCGATTATAGCTGGGAAGTCTTCGTGCACGTGTCGCAAAGGGATGGAACTAAATCCGACAGATCTCGGGTAAGGGGTCCCGAACTAAAAGTCTAGAGACGATGGTAACGAGGATACAAGTTTTTACCCAGGTTCAGGCTCTCCGAAGGAGATAAAACCCCACGTCAGGCTTGTGTTTTATTGCTTTTGGATGAAGTACACTGATGTTGTTGTCCGTCTCCTATGAGCCCTACCCCTCGGTTTATATAGATACCGGGGGGTCTAGGGTTACATCCTAGTCGGCTATGTACAAGGAGAACGAGTTGTAGACGATTTCTAGCATCTTGGAGTATACGACAAGTCTTCGGGAGCCTTCCTTTCATACACCATGGGCCGCTTGACGTGGCCCACTCCCAAACCGACACGGGGTCCTCAGCACGGCCCATCTGGTTGAGAGACAACTTGGTGAGAGACCCCCTAGCCGGGAGACCATCGGTAACCCCTGAAACTGTTTTCAAGTCTGGACGCACCTCGGATCTTCCGAGCAGATCTTCGTCTTCGATCGCCGGTCTTGAAGACTGGTTCAACGAATTTATCCTCCAAAGTCAAGTCTTGATCGCTGGATCGTATCCAAGGTCCCCAAGACCACCTCGTTTCCGCTAAGCGTCTCATCATTTCTGTGAAGCATCGCATGTCGAAGATTCTCCAGCGCAGTCGTTCCTTAGTCGCGAAGTATTCTCGCGCTCGGCTCGTGATGATGGTCTGGCCTGGCTCTGACAATATAGACCGATCCCATCCATGGGCCCACGTGGCCATATGGCATGGGTGTCTTAACTATCAGCATGGCGTGCAGATGTGGGCCGAGGCCCCTCTATCGTCACGTCCCATCAGAAAATAGATCATGCGCCTCAATACATACGGTAATTATCAATTGCCCCCTCGATTCCCATGTGTGATTAACACAAGTTGCATGGGAAAATGGGAGATTGTTGCCACACGGCATGTCGCCTTTTTGTGCTTCGCCCCACCTATAAAAGGCCAAAGACGATGAGGAGGAGAGTTTTACGCTCCCATTCCTCTCAACCTTCATCTTCCTCCTCAAGCTCTTATGCCCAAACTTGTCCCACACGCCCGAGCCAAATTCACTGCCTTTTCCTTCCCCAACCTCGCCTGACCATTCTCGGAGAGGGGAAATAGAGTCGGCGGCGAAGTCCTCAAACGCTAGCGGCGGAGCCTCTGGTTGCTTCCCAGATAAGGGGGAAGTGGATATCTTCCACGGTGATGCGGGATAAGCTGGGCAAGCTATGTTCAACCGGATACCTGTCAGCGCTGGAGCTCGTCTCCGCCCATTCTGCTCTCGTCACCAGGGATGCCGACTTCTGTTCCATGAGGGTGCCCAAACCACGTGACGGCGAGCGGGTATGTTTTGTTTCCCACCTCCTGCGCGGCCTCAGTTTTCCAGTCCATCCCTTTCTCCGAGGTTTGCTGCAACTCCACCACCTCGCCCCCAACTCGATTCTGCACATACTGCTTCGTCACCTTTTGTGAAGCATTCTTGTGCTTTGAGCCAAGCTTTGAGTTGTGGTGCAAATTCTTCACCGTGAAGCCCCAAAGCAATGGCCCAGAGGTATGTGAGTGCGGTGGTGCGGCGATCAACAAGATCCAGGGCGCTGACTACCTAGAGTTGACGTTCATCGGGACTGTCAAGAACTGGCAAGAGGAGTGGTTTTACATCTGGGATATGCCACTGGGGAATCCTCCTTGGACCAGGATAGTCACTCCCTTCACTCTGACGCCTTCCTCCAAGCTTAATTCCTGGAAGCCGAGGAACAACACCTCGAACGATTCCGAGGAGGTGGCCAGGCTCGTCGAGAAGGTGGCCCGCTGGGTCGAGGAGGAGCTGACTCTGGATCAGGTGATGCACGTGGCTCTCAGCCATGGCATTCAGCCCCTTCAGGCCTGAGCACATCCAATGTGGATGTTCAGTGGGGAGGAGGATCCCACTCGGGCTATCCGAGGTCATTTCTACGGGGGTAAGTCTATGCAGGAGATGCTCTCGCCGCTCTTCTGAGGGTAAGTCTATGCAGGGCATGTTTCTTTCTTTTTTTGCGAGAATATAGCGACATGTTTCATGAAGCGGGGAATGGGATCTTCATTTTGGAATCCAAATTGTAAAACCTATCAAATATTGTACCTTTATGTGTTTGAAAAATATTTAGATATGACCCATTTAAAATCATTGTACTTTTATCTCAAATTGCTTTTGTGCAATGACATGACCATTTATATCATGTGTAAAAAGAGAAAATAATACGACCAAAACACACCGCGTGACTGTTTCAGCTTCTCCAACTCCCCAGATACACTGCCAACAATCAGTCATCTCAAGAGAGAAACGGAAATGTACATGATGGCCCGAATGCTGAGATCTACTTCATTACTTCCAGGTGTGGCGCCACCCTAGAAGTAATGAAAGTCGCAGCTGTTGTTCCGAGAGAGAAGCACCGCTACTGTGACGCCCCCGACTTAATCGTGCGCTAATCATACACGCAAATGCACATGATCATGCCTAGGGACTCACTTGAAGATATCACAACACAACTCTAAACACAAATAAAAGTCATTCAAGCTTTATAATATAAGCCAGGGGCCTCGAGGGCTCGAATACATAAGCTCGAGAACAAGCGTTAGCGGAAGCAACAACAGTATCTGAGTACAGACACAAAGTTAATCAAAACTGCCTTAAGAAGGCGAAAACAAACAACGGCTCTGATCGAAAGAGGCAAGGCCTCCTGCCTGGGAGCCTCCGAATCTACTCCTAGTCGTCGGTCTCCACGTAGTAGTAGGCTCCACCGGAAGTGTAGTAGCAGTCGTCGGCGGTAGCAGCTGACTCCTGGGATCCGTCATCTGGTCGCAGCAATCGGGTATGGGGAAAAAGACGTAGCAAAGCAACCGTGAGTACTCATCCAAAGTACTCGCAAGACTGACATCAGAACTATGCTAAGTATGCATCGGTATCAAAGGAATGGGGCTATATCTTTGGACTAAACTGCAGAAATGCCAGAATAGAGGGAAAGGCCTAGCCTATCGAAGACTAGCATCTTCAGCGTCTTGCAGCATTAGAAGAGTGCAGATTAGTAGTATATAATAAAGTAACAAGCATGTAGGAGCAAAGCCTAGAGATCCTTCCTCGACTCCCTGCGAGAAAGCGATCCCGGAGCTTCAATTAATTAACATGAGTCCAGTTTAAGTTTGTAGTAGATCGGGATACAACACTGAGCGTCCTGTTACCGTGGACACGGCTATTCGAATAGATAATCTTCCCTGCAAGGGTGCACTACTGTTACCCAACACGCTCGATTAACTCTGGCCGGACACACTTTCCTGGGTCATGCCCGGCCTCGGCTGATCAACACACCGCAGCCCTACCTAGAGCTCAGCAGAGAGGTCCCCACCGGTCTACATCCTAAGCGCTCCGGGGTCTTGGGCCCATCGCCCTTTGCACTCCGGGTCGTTGCGCACATGGCGGGTCCAGGCACCACCTCTGTCCTGGATGGCGCCAGCCCAACCGTGCCGCAATGCTGAACTGGACGTCTGACAGAGCTTTCGGCTGATACATACGGCGCCGAAGGCCCCATAAACCATTATCCCGCGTGGTGGTAGTGCGTATATGGCCAGCGGCCAACTCAGATCAAATACCCAAATCCGTTAGCAAATTATTAGGAGCTCGCGGTGACGATCAGTACTCCTGTCGTCCCGTCTCGAGGAAGTGCAACAAGGACCAGGCCCATCCCTCTCTAGGGCGGTCTCTGCCTGCCCGACCGCGCCTCGTAATTATCTCGCAGGTATCATCCTGGTCAACCCGACTTCACACCTCTCGCGGGTACCCCTCGGGGTCGACCCGACTTTAACCAGGGGCCTGAGGTAAATTCAAGGTATCCGTGTGTCTGAAACATCAAGGGGAAATCCGAGGAATCACCCTCGATGGATTCCTACTCGATGTAACCGTCAAGGTGAACTTGGAGGAATCACCCTCGAAGGGTTCACACTTGAGGGGTTGCACGACAGAGTCATCATCGGGTAGGGGAGAGCGAGGAATCACCCTCTGCCATCACCATCGATGTGCTATACTACAGGGATATCATCAGGAGTGCAGTACGAGGTATCACCCCCGGCACTCGATAGTAGCCCTGCAGAGCCGTACAACTAAGGGGGTGTGCGGTGATGTGACGGTCTCTGCACATCGATCACAAAGATTGAGGCACTGGTACTAAAGCGGGGCAACTGGAACAAGGATGTGGTCACTGATGGATCACTAACCAACCTATTCTAAGCAGTTTAGGATGGCAGGTAAAGTAACAACAACAGGTTACAAAAACAGGCTATGCATCAGAATAGGAGCAAGAAATTACAGTAGCAAATTCTAATGCAAGCACGGGGGAGAAGGAATAGGTGATATAGGAATGATCAAGGGGGGTTTGCTTGCCTGGAAGCTCTGCTGAAAGGGGCTGGTCGTCAGGGGCGTAGTTGTACTCGGCAGCAGCGTCGGTCTCGGTGTCTACCGGAGAGAAGAGGGGGGGGGGGGGAAGAAACAATAAGTACAAGCAACAAATGCAATCACAGATGCAAGGCATGGCAGCACGTTATTCGAGGGGTGCCCTAATGCAGCACTACGCAAGTTAGTCGGAGCGGGAAAACATCTGGAGGTGTTTTAACAGCTCCGAGCATTTATCAGACAGATGAATCGGAGGGGAAAGTTCTATGTTCATCATGTTAGAGAGGGCTGACAGGTATGTGGGTGGCATATTCGGATTTGTCATATTTTTCTGATCGTTTTTCATATATAAATTATTTTCATCCGAGCTACGGTTTATTTTATATGATTTTTCAAAGTTTTACTGAATTTCTGGAATTATTTTAATTATTAAATCCGAATTATCCAAAACAGTCTTAGGTGACGTCAGCAGAACGTCATGATGACGTCAGCAGTCAAACCCGGCTGGCCAGAGTCAAACCTGACCAGTGGGTCCCACTGGTCAGTGACACAGTAGATAATTAGGGTTTATTTAAACTAATTAAAGATTAATTAGGTGGTGGGGCCTACTGTCAGTGTCAGATTAATTAACTAATTAACTTAATTAGGATTAACAGATTAATTGGCGTTTTATTTATTTATTTAAAACATTTAAATTAGTGGGGCCCGCATGTCAGTGACACGGGGCCGCCCAGTCAGCAGGTTGACTTAGTCAACCGGGCCACGGGACCCACATGTTGGGGAACGTTGCATGGGAAACAAAAATTTTCCTACGCACACACAAGATCTATCCATGGTGATGAGCATCTACGAGAGGGAGAGTGAATCTACATACCCTTGTAGATCGCTAAGCGGAAGCGTTAAGAAACGCGGTTGATGTAGTCGAACGTCTCCGCGATCCAAATCGCAAGTCGTCCCTCGAACCGATCACGAACTAGTGCCGAACGGACGGCACCTCCGCGTTCAACACACGTACGGCTTGATGACGCCTTCACCTCCTCGATCCAGCGAGCGATGGTGAAGTAGTAGATGAGTTCCGGCAGCACGACGGCGTGGTGATGGTGGTGAGGAACAATCTCTGCAGGGCTTCGCCAAGCGCTACGGAGATTATGACGTAGGAACTAGAGGGTTAGGGTTGCCGCACACGGCTTGGGGAAATCTTGATGTATTTCGGGTGCTAGCCCTGCCCCTCTATTTATATGTTGAGCCCTGGGGTCGAAACTTGGAGAAAGAGCCTCCTCAAAGTCGGTTTGGCCCGCAAGGCAAGAGTCCTGCTCGGACTCCAGGACCAGACGCCAGGGTCTTCAGCGTCTGGCCCCAGACGCCAGGGTCCCTGGCGTCTGGCCCCAGACGCCAGGGTCCCTGGCGTCTGGCCCCTGGCCTCCGCAAAACTTCCTTTTGCACCTTCCTAAAGCCTCGTGGGCTTTACCCCTTGGCCCAAATAAAGTGTTCTCGTACCCGAACATTTCGGGAAACATCCGGAACCCCTTCCGGTGAATTCCGGAACCCTTCCGGAGACCAAACACTATTATCCCATATATCAATCTTTACCTCCGGACTATTCCAGAGCTCCTCGTCATGTCCGGGATCTCATCCGGGACTCCGAACAACTTTCGGTCACCAACATAACAACTCAACTATACTTATATCGTCACCAAACGTTAAGTGTGTAGACCCTGCGGGTTCGAGAACTATGTAGACATGACCGAGACACCTCTACGATCAATAACCAATAGCGGGACCTGGATGCCCATATTGGCTCCTACATATTCTACGAAGATCTATATCGGTCGAACCTCTATGTCAAGGATTCAGTTAATCCCGTATGTTGTTCCCTTTGTTCTTCGGTATGTTACTTGCCCGAGATTCGATCGTCGGTATCTCTATACCTAGTTCAATCTCGTTACTGGCAAGTCTCTTTACTCGTTCCGTAATACAAGATCTCGTGGCTAACACTTTAGTCACATTGCTTGCAAGGCTCATTGTGATGTTGTATTACCGAGTGGGCCCTGAGATACCTCTCCGTCACACGGAGTAACAAATCCCAGTCTTGATCCATGCCAACCCAACAGACACCCTCGGAGATACCTGTAGAGCACCTTTATAGTCACCCAGTTACGTTGCGACGTTTGATACACACAAGGTATTCCTCCGGTGTCAGTGAGTTGCATGATCTCATGGTCAAAGGAACAGATACTTGACATGCAGAAAACAATAGCAATAAACTGACACGATCATATGCTACGTTTACAGTTTGGGTCTTGTCCATCACATCATTCTCCTAATGATGTGATCCCGTTATCAAATGACATCTCATGTCCATGGCTAGGAAACCTTCACCATCTTTTGATCAACGAGCTAGTTAACTAGAGGCATACTAGGGACACAGTGTTGTCTATGTACCCACACATGTATTTGAGTTTCCAATCAATACAATTATAGCATGGATAATAAACGATTATCACGAACAAGGAAATATGATAATAACTAAATTATTATTGCCTCTAGGGCATATTTCCAACACCACAGTCAGTGGCACAGAGGCGGGCCCCAGGCGTCCACGTCGGCGGACAGGTCAGCGGCGGCCACCGGAGTTGCTCCGGCGATCCCGAGCGCGGCGGCGAACTCCGGGGAGCCCGGAATTCCGCTACGAGGCTCCGTTTGGAGCGCGCGACCGCGCGTTCGAAAGAAGAGAACGAGCCGCGTCGCGTGGTGCCACTGGCTTGCGCCGGGGAGGCCGGAAACGTCGCCGGCGTCGAGGTTTGGCGGCGGTGATTTTCGGGCGTGATCGGAATCGCGGCTGTAGCTCGCGTTCGAGCGTTCTACGCGGCTAGGCGGGACCTACGGCGCTCCAGGAGCTCGTTGACGCCACTGGCTTGGGCCGAGCGGGCTCGGGAGCGCGGCAATAGCGGCAATGGCGGCGGCCAGAGCGCGGCTACGGTGGGTGCTCGCAGCGGCAGCTAGGGGAGCAGCGGAAGGAATAGGAGAGGAGCGGAGCTCACAGCGGAGCCGTAGGGAGCGGCAATGGGCGCGGGGAGGCTTGGAGATGACGGCGTGGAGGCGGCGATCTCCGGCGACCGAAGTTGGGGAAGACGATGCGGGCGGCGTCGACGCGGCTCCTCGTGCACGATCCGGTGGTGCAGGAGAAGTAGTCGAGGGCGGCGGAGCGCGCGGGCACGGTGGCGAGGCGCAGGGGCAAAGGTGGCCGCGTCATTTACGGCGGCGAGGCCATGGCGGCGTCGGGTGAGGGAGGAGAGCGCGGGAGAGGGTTAGGGTTTGCCAGGGGAGTGCGCGGGGCCTCCTTATCCGCTCTAGAGGTCCTGTAGCGCCTCGCTGTCGACATCCGCGCGGCGGGCGAGCGTGGACGGCGATGCCGTGCTCTGTTTCGAGCGGCGACGAGAGGAGGACGAAAGGCCAAGCCAGATGGGCTGGGCCGCACTGTACACTCTTGAAGCCAAGGCCAGCAGTAGTTCTTTTCTGTTTTTCTTTTCTTTTTCTGTTTCTTATTTTCCCCTGCTGTTTTGCATTTCTTTTTAGTACCAAATAAGTTTTGTAAAATATGGAACTTGCCTCACAATTACATTTGCATTATTTGGCTCTGCCACAAAAAGTTTGGTGGTTGTTTGAATTCATTTGAATTTTACTTAAATGAAAAAGGATTAAATGGGGCTGTTTTGGGTACTGTTTTGATTACTAGGGTAAATTTTGGAATTCAATTAATATGATTTTTATTTTTATAATTGCTTTAGGAATATTTGCAATATTATGAACTATTTAGTTCCTGGATTTGAACAACTTTTAAATTCACTTTAAATTTGAATTCTCAATTTGAATTGGAATTTGAAATGAGATATGATTCTAATGTGATCAAGCATTGTAAATCAAAATGACTTGGCATGATTAAGAGGTGATCACTGTAGCTTAATACTTAGGGATGTTACAGCTACGTACCCGTTCTTCGCCCTTGCCATCATCTGAAAAAGGTTTAGCAAGCAACTACGGACAATAGGTAGAAATTTTGGATGGAGTGGCGTGCATCAAGTGAAGCTGCGTACGACGGACCTCCTTCGGTACGAAAAAAATGAAAGAAGTTTGAAGTTGGTACTCCCTCCGATTCAAATTAATTGTCGCAGTATGAGGTTGCATTAATTCGGATGGGAGTATGTAATTTCCCTGTGAAAATTTTGCAACGCTGGCAGTCTGCAAAGGTACGAATGTATGATCTTGTGTGTATGAGCTACTAAAGGCCTCAGGTTGTAACACAAGTACAGATGCATGAGGACTGAATTCAAGTGTCTTGAGAACTTCTCCAATCTGAGGTGTGAACGAGGCATGTGCAATGACCAATCAGTGGATTGAGGATTTATTACTGTAGTTTAGTTTGTTTTATTTTTGTAATTTCGCCTATTTGCATGTGATGTACACATTGATGATTTAAAAAGGTACGTGCAACCGTGAAACCGCAGGTAAGATGTAGTGTCATTGTAGATCAAATCATGAGCTAGTCTGATTATTTTTCGCATAAACAACGATTAATGATGAGGTACCCAACATGGTTCTCATTTTCGATTTTTTTTAACCCAAATTTCTATAAATTCGGGCAAAATTTTGAATTTCAAAAACTTGTTAAACTGAAGTGAAATTTCCGTTCATTTGGCGAATTGAAAACCAAGAATAAACTAGACTTAGAAAATTCAGTGGTGCCCAAAATATTTCCGTAACCAGAGCCAGGGGCAAATATGATCATCCTTCACTTTATCATGGGCTCTGAAATGGGTAGATTAGCCTCTACCAGCCAACATAATATGATCGCTAAAAAGGCCAACATTACACGAGACAGTCGAAATTTACCCTCAGACAGGATAATTAGTAAATTGATTGATCCTGCATCCATGACCTACACATACATATTCACGATTGATTATATCAAGCCCTGCAAATGGAGGGGGGGAATGCACATTCTTAAACCTATGTAATTTTGCAAGGATTTTTTTTCCTGTAGGTAATATATACGTGAGGCTCTCCTAGGTTGTCTCGAAAGAATACACTGAAATCTGTCCTAGTTGGCAGGGTTTCATCAACCAAACAAAATTTCTCCGCCTTAGTCTGTGCCCCCTAATCGGTCTGAAGACACCCTATGGCCTAAGTCATGGGAGCTGTTCACCCCCACCCCACACAACACACGCGCGCACGTCAACACAAGTTCATCGACGATGTTGCAAGGTAGCAGAACTCTTGACTATTGACAGTAAATTTTATTGAAGATAGCAGTAACGGTAACTGGACTGTTCCTAGTGTCCTAACCTGATCATGCAGGGAAAGATGGTCTTTCTTGGACATGACACAGCCCTGCGCACATCAGATTTTACAATCATAGGCGCACGAGCATACAGACACTGACCAAATGACACCACTGAGCTATCTTTTTGTTTGCGGGGGGACACCACTGAGCTATCTACGATGAAATGATGCAACAGCTGCTACCTACAATACTGGTCGTGACCAGTTGCTTAAGCACTATCTACAGATGGTCAGGTATCACTCCCCGTCCGAACAGGACCACCGAGTCAGGATCAGTCAGTCTGCGCCACCGCTACATATCTTCAAAGGCACTGCACGGCAAAAGAAAATTGGTCCATTAATTAAAACAAAAAAATAAAGATTCATTTGTGATTAGTGATATCAGATGGTATAGAGAAGCTAACTTCTAGCAACGGGAAATTCTGAGCAAGAGATTAATTACCAGAAGAAACATAACTTCAGTTACGCTTCGGCCATGGGATATTTTCCTGAAATTTCCAAGGTGCCAGCGCTATGCTTGATGGAGCATAGTCAACAGACTGCAGGAGATCTTGGGCCCGTCTGATTTTGTTTACTAGTTCCTGCAGTTTCATCATATCTTCAAAGGCACTGCACGGCAAAAGAAAATTGGTCCATTAATTAAAACAAAAAAATAAAGATTCATTTGTGATTAGTGATATCAGATGGTATAGAGAAGCTAACTTCTAGCAACGGGAAATTCTGAGCAAGAGATTAATTACCAGAAGAAACATAACTTCAGTTACGCTTCGGCCATGGGATATTTTCCTGAAATTTCCAAGGTGCCAGCGCTATGCTTGATGGAGCATAGTCAACAAACTGCAGGAGATCTTGGGCCCGTCTGATTTTGTTTACTAGTTCCTGCAGTTTCATTGTGGCCTCGCTAACGGTGCCAGTAGGCTTAACTGATGCATGCTCACTTGAGGTCTTGAGTTTCTTAAAACTGGGGGGACTTGATTGCCCATTGGTAAGGAACTGAGGAGACTGTCCTGAATTGGCCACAGGAGATGTCGGACAGTCTGCTTTGCTGTTCATGCAACATTCACCAATTTCATTGGGTGCGAGTTGCACTTTTGAATCGGTGACCTCCAGAGAAGCGTCAGGCTCACTTGAGGTCGTGAGTTTCTTGAAACTGGCGGGAGTTGATTGCCCATTGTTAAGGAACTGAGGAGACTGTCCTGAATTGGCCACAGGAGACGTCGGACAGTCTGCTTGGCTGTTCATGCAACATTCACCAGTTTCATTGGGTGCGAGTTGCACTCTTGAACCGATGGCCTCCAGAGACGCACCAGGCTCTTCATTCATGCATTTTTGTGGTTCCTCTTCACAGTCTGTTTGACTTTCCATGCAGCACCTGCCATTTGTATTGGCTGGATGTTTTACATTTGGATCCGCCAACTCCTTTGGTGTATCAGATGCTCCATTCAGGCATTTTCCCATTTCTTGCTCCGATGAATCAAATGATCCATTCAAGCATCTTTGTAGTACCTTGTTACCATCACAAGATTGATCAATGTCCTCCTCATCTGAGCTGCTACTTCCTGTATCTGTATACCAATAGCAAACAAATATTACTGTGCAAAAAAGGTAATTACTCTAGTACAAGGTAACTCTAGAAAAATAATTTGAACATTAGTGATGACGGTTTTGGATAATGTAATCATTAAGATTTCACTTTGGACAGGGGTTTTGCAGCACTGGCAAGGGGGTGCATTACAGTGGTTCTGAGGTATTTTTGCTTGAGATTATAGGAGGCTTGTGTGATCATTGCGAAGTTCTTTAAGGCATGCACTGCATTGGTTATTTCCTGGAAAAGGAATGTCGATGCCTCAATGGGTTAAGGGTTTAGGAGATGAGGACGTATTGGTAGCTTGCAAAAACGTCTTATATTGTGGAACTCTGATGATGACACTGACAAGGAGGAAGACACTCATTTTTTAAGAGATGGAAGCACTGAGTTTAGGAGATGAGGACGTATTGGTAGTCACCGGAAGCAAGGAGGTAATACTCAGCTCACATTCCTGACTCCTGTTGATGGAGACAAGGAAGCTAGAGTTATCAACTCCGGAGGATATGTAGATGATGCTTCGTTCAGGAAGATCCCTATTCACAAGGACAAGAGACAGCTAAGCTCTGGCCCTGGTTAAGATGAGGAGCCAACAGGAGCACTATCCAGCTGAGATTCGGATTACTTTCTGATGATGAGGTGGCACATGTTAAAATGTGACAGACTAATTAGCTCCTTAGAGGTAAACACGCCATTACAACTGAAGAAGAGCTGAATCAAAACCATTTAATTTACAGGAAATCAGTGAATAGTAATACCTTGGTTCCCTGCAATCAAACGAGCAGTATGCCAGCATTTGCCGTTTTCCTGGTACAATAAAATGAACTGTTAATTCCACTATATGGGAATGAATATCTAACTAATTGAATAAATAAATACATACTAGTTACATAATTAATTGATACTAAATTTGCTAACCTTAAAGGCATATTTCTTTGTTTATATTATTTCCATCTTAGAGAATTTACTAACTGGTAAGCCGTATGTAAGACAAATAATCTAACTGGTAAGCCGCATCGGGACCGACAATCAGATTGTAAAGCGTGAATAGAAAGGTAACAACAACGAAGCCTTTCAATCCCAAACAAGTTGGGGTAGGTTAGAGTTGAAACCCAGAAGATCTCGAAACCAAGTCATGGTTTTGGCACGTAAATTGCTAACTTCCACGACCCCTGTCTATGGCTAGCTCTTTGGTGATATTCCAGTCCTTCAGTTCTCTCTTTACGAACTCCCCTGTACATTATCAACATACTTTAACCGTCCGCTATGCACTGCGCTTCTGGAGGCCTGCGTTGTATATGTCGAAACCATCTTAGACGATGTTGGACAAGCTTCTCTTCAATCGGTGCTACCCCAACTCTATCTCGTATATCATCATGTCGGACCCGATCCCTTCTTGTGTGGCCACATATCCATCACAACATGCGCATCTCTGCTACACATAACTGTTGGACAATAGCTTTTTCGTGGGCCAACATTCAGCGTCATACAACATCGCAGGTCGAATTGCTGCCCTATAAAACCCGCCTTTTAGCTTTTCTGGCACTCCTGTCACAGAGGACGCAGAAGCTTGGCACCACTTCATCCATCCAGCTATGATTCAATGGCTCATATCTTCATCGATATCACCATCCTTCTGCGGCGTTGACTCCAAATATCGAAAGGGGTCCTTCTGAGGTACCACCTACCCATCAAGGCTAATCTCGTCCTCCTCATGCCTGTTAAAGTATATATGTGGATTGCCTAGCCCTTTCCATCAGTTCAGACTTTTGATTGAGTTGGCTAGTGCATGAAGCTTAACATGGTATCAGGGTCCAAGGTCTTGCGTTGGCAACCAAAAGTCCAAACTGGTGGAAAGGGCTAGGCAATCAACATATACACTTCAACACCTACTAGTACTAAAACTACACCTTATGTACTCAGTTTTAGTTCTACATTACGCCTAAAACCTTTCGATTCCAAGTCTGTCTCCACGGCTCTAACTTTCTATTAATCCCTGCCCGACTATCGTCAACTAGCACCACATCATCCGCAAAGAGCATACACCATGAGATATCCCTTGTGACCTCATCCATCACCAAAAGAAAAAGATAAGGGCTCAAAGCCACCTTGGTCAGTCCTATTTTAATCGTAAAGTATCATTGTCGCCATCACTTGTTCGAACACTTGTCACAACATTATCGTACATGTCCTTGATGAGGGTAATGTACTCTTTTGGGACTTTTGTGTTTCTCCAAGGCCCACCAAATGACACTTCGCGGTATCTTATCGCAGGCTTTCTCCAAGTCAATGAACACCATATGTAGGCCCTCTTTTTTCTCCCTATATCTCTCCATAAGTTGTCGTACCAGGAAAATGACTTCCATGGTCAACCTCCCAGGCATGAAACCAAATTGATTTTTGGTCACGCTTGGCATTCTTAAGCAGTGCTCAATGACTCTCTCCCATAGATTCATTGTATGGCTCATCAGCTTAATTCCACGGTAATTAGTACAACTTTGAACACTCCCCTTGTTCTTGAAGATTGGTACTAACTCTGCCTCCATTCTTCTGGCATCTTGTTTGCCCAAAAATGAGGTCTAAATGCTTCGTTAGCCATACTATCGCTATGTCTCCAAGGCCTCTCCACATCTCAATGGGGATACAATCAGGGGTCATTGTCTTGCCTCCTTTCATCCTTTATAAAGCCTCCCTGACCTCAGACTCCTGGATTTGTCGCAAAAAACGCATGTTGGTATCATCAAAGGAGTCATCCAGCTCAATGGTAGAGCTATCATTCTCTTCATCGACCAGCTTGTCGAAACACTCTCCATCTATGCTTGATCACCACCTTCACTAGAAGCCGATCTTCTCCGTCCTTGATGCATTTGACTTGGTTAACATCTCTCGTCTTCCTCTCTCGGATCTTGGCCATCTTATAGATGTCCCTTTCGCCTTCCTCGTGTTGAAACACTGGTAGAGGTCCTCATACCCTGGTTTTTGAGTCGCCGACTAGTCGCCGACTAATCGCCGAGTCGTTTTCTAAAAAACAGGGCGACTCGCGACTATTCAGCGACTTATGGCGACTATACAGCGACTTTCGTCGACTAATCGCCGAGTCGCAGGGTTCTGGGCGACTCATGACTCAGCGACTCAAAAACCATGCCTCATACGTCCGAGCTTCACTCACAGCTCGCTTTGCGGCCTTCTTTGCCAGCTTGTACTTATCTATGTTGTCTGCACTCCTATCCACGTGTAGGCGTCTGAAACGATCTTTCTCCTCCTTCATAGCCTTCTGGACATCATCGTTCCACCACTAGGTATCTTTAGCTTCGCTTCTACTTCCCCTGGTCACCCCAAACTCCTCTGAAGCCACGTTCCGAACGCTAGTTGTCATCTTCATCTAAATACTGTTTGCATCACCTCCTTCCTCCCAAGGGCCCTCCTTAATAACCCTCCCCTTGAAAGCCTGAGCTGCCTCCCCTTGAGCTAGACACAAATCCCGTTAGACACAAATCCGAAAGTTGAAGTCGGCCACCACAAGCTTATGTTAAGGGACAACACTCTCTCCAGGTATCACCTTATAATCTAGGCAAGCATGCCTTCTCTTTTCGAGAGGATAAAATCAATCTAGTTAGTGTTGACCGCCACTAAAAGTCACTAGATGGGATTCTCTCTTTTTAAAGATGGTGTTAGCTACAATCATATCGTAGGCTAAAGCGAAGCTTAAGACATCCTCTCTGTGATTCCTACTGCCATAGCCAAGCCCTCATGCACCCCTTCAAAACCTGCGTTAGATGTACCCACGTGGCTATTGAGGTCTTCTCCTATGAAGAGCTTCTCGCCAATAGGTACACTCCTAACTATGTCCTCCAGGCCTTCCCAGAAATCCCTCTTGGTGCTCTCATTGTGGCCTACTTGCGAGGCATATGCACTGATAACTAAGTCCCCAACGACCAGCTTGACCAGGATAATCCGGTCCCTTGCCTCCATACTTGAGTCTCTTGTTGATCAATATGCCTACTCCATTTCTGTTTGTAGTTGTCCCCGTTACCACAGCTTGAAGTCGGTATCCTTAACCTTCGCATTCTGTCCCTTCCATTTGGTTTCATGGACGAATAGGATATCAACACCTCTAAAGGTAGCAACAAGATCATGATCACAAATTTTCAAGATTTGTCTCTACTTTTAGTTTCACTTTGTATTTCAGACACACAATTGTTAGGAAGTTAATCAATCTCATGCAATCAAGGAAAATGTCTACTCGACCTTTGAAGTTTGGAACGAGGTAACTAGCTCCCACATGTATTGTTGGATATGTCTCGAATATTTTGTACGAGTTGTGTTATAGCTAGACGTTGAGTTGAACAGTTTGTGGATAGGATATAGAGTCGTTTTCGACTCCAACACTTATATCCTAGACCTCTTATATAATGTAACATATGCCAAACATAATAGCACAAGCACGTGGAGTCGGCGACATGTGCAGAGGACCAACATGTGGTGTTGTAGCGATATCATTGGGAAGAGCACTCATAGTTATGCCGTGGAGATGTAGGCCCCACGGTCAAACTCTATCATCAAATGGCATGCCTTCGTGTCAGACTATTGTTATTGATGCCCTTGTATGATAGACTCCGCCTCAGATTTGTAACAAGTAATATCATACCAAGATTTGGAGGTCGCAAATCGTAGATCTAGAGGAAGCTAGGCCAGTGTCCTGGTATCGTTTGTTAGGAAGCAGCAATCAAGAGCATAATGGGGGACCAAAAATGGCGGAGCCGAAGCAACAAAAGCAACAACTACTTCAAGGCGATAGATCAGGCATTCACTGATATCGATCAAGGCACTGGGAAGAAGCAGGAGATGCAATCGATAAGCCGCGGCACCGAGCAATGCACACTGATCAGATCAGTCAATCCACGCAAAGAATGTCCATAGAACAGCAAGCGCTAGTTGAGCCAGGCGCTGTTGCGCAATAGGCCAAATGGAGGAGCGCGTGCAGGCGACTAGAGCTGGACCGTAAGGCTTAGGTGCACAACGTTCAAGGCGAAGGCACAACAAGACTTCTTAGAAGAAAAGGCACGAGTGCCTAGGGGTCACATACCTATGAGTATACTTGGTGTCCAAGAGCAGATGGGAGATACTTTTTATCTTTGATGCTAGGTGTAGAAGTACCAGCCAGTAGTGACAAGAAAAAATTGTGCAAGGAATCGATCAGGCTAGGTCTACACAGGGGAGATTTTTTAGATCAAGTTTGCTGATAGGGTTTCGAGCTCATGCAGCGAGGATCGGCATGCATATAAGGCTTGGAGAAGCTTGAAGAGCCTCATGAAGGATCATGCATTTAACGGGCGTCGAGCTATGCACGGTGATGTATGGTGCTAGCATGGCGCGTTGACGAGTATAGTCGTAGTCGGACAAGTTTGATTGGGTCTTACTGGATTGTCTGACAGATCGACAAGGTCGGTAGGGACAAAAGATGGTGGTGAGATCAACGACAATGACATAAGAGAATGATCATGATGGTGTCAAACTTCTATGGATGTGGTAACATGTGATGTAGGGAGGTGTGGCAAGCTAACAGAGAACTGTAATCCAGGTTGAAGCTCAATGGTCCCGGAAGGCATGTAGTAAGCACTGGACACTGTGACATGCCAAAGCACGAGCGGTCAGGCATGTGGCTGGACAAGTGTGTAGGGATGCTAAAGTGGTATTGACGAGTACCAAGTTCAAATTGGTGACTAGGTCTAACAAGATTGGCGCATCTGAGTCGACCATGGTGAATCTAAGAAAATGTTGAAGAGGGACAACTGCAAATTTGACTCGAGCTCAACTGACTAACGACGAATACAAGTTTCAAATAGGCATTTGACAAGATTGAGGATGTCGAGTTCAGGCAGTGTATATACATAGATCAAGGAAGAGGTGTTGTCAGATATGGTGACTTTATGACCGACGTGTAATGGCGAAACAGTACTCCAGAAGGGAACTTCAGACAAGAGTGGAGAGAAACTTATTTCGCTAGAGCATTGGTTGTCATGAAGAATGAAGGCACAACAATTGCAAGCAGGGATATGTGGTCATGAGAACTTATGGTGAAATCTCAGGTCCAATGTACAAGGAGGCTCCACGTAAAGGTGGTGGAGAATGTTCGCCGAGGCCGAACTTTGGCATGCTCACCCTCATTCCGAAGGAGATTGAAGCCACTACTATGAACAAGTTTAGGCCTATCAACCTTCTCAATTGTAGTTATAAGATCTTTAAAAAAAAATTAGCTATCATTTTGCAAAGACTGCTTGATAGTAACCAATTTGCTTTCCTCGGAGGGGGTACATTTTAGAGAGTGTGGTCACTGCCCATGAAGTGCTCCACTCTGTTACTCTAATAGCAAGGGGTTAGTTTTGAAGCTAGATTATGCTAAAGCTTTTGACAATGTCAATCTAGAATAGAATTAGAGGTGTTGGGGATAAGTGGCTGAAATGGATCCATCAGATTAATCATGGTGGCTCTGTGCAAGTCAAGCTCAATGGAGTTGAAGGGGATTCTTTGTTACTGGCAAAGGCTTGAGACAAGGATATCCTCCCCCCCCCCCCCCCCCCCTTTTAATTTGATTGTAGATGTTCTAACTGGAATGCTTCAAAAAGTTGTCGCTAACAGCTTGGTACAAGGGCTATGTACCTCTGTATGGGCTCGAGGCATCATCTGCCTCCAATATGCCGGTGACACCATCCTTTTTTGTTGACAATGACTTGGAAAGAGCATAGAACCTGAAATGGGTCCTGAACTGCTTTGAGCAAGTCTCTGGTATGAAAATTAACTAGAGAAAAGTGAGCTCATTCCCATTAATATGGAAGATGATGAGCTACACCCTTCATAGATGTTCTTGGATGTAGTATAGGTCAATTCCCTATTAAGTACCTAGGAATACCCCTCCAATATGATAAGCTTAGAAGAGAGGATATCCAACCTTTGATTGATAAGATTATTAAGAGAATGACAGGCTGGAGAGGGAAACTCCTCTATTATAAAGGAAAAAGATTAATCCTTATCCAGGCCTGCCTGGCTAGTATTCCTATTTACTTGCTCGAAGCTTCTTCAAATTCCCCAAATGGGCTATAGAACTCATTAACTCTCAGATGGCTAACTGCCTCTTGAATGATTTTGAGGGCCATAGGAAGTTACACTCAGCTAATTGGAGACTAGTTTGCATTTAGAAAGAATTTGGTGGCTTAGGTGCGCCAAATTTGCAAGAGGTTAATATTTGCTTATTAGGATCATGGATTAAAAGATATAACTTGGGGGAGAATATGCCTTGGAAGATGATTATAAATATAAGTACAAAACTGACAACCCAAATATTTTTACTAGTTCCTCTCTCAATGTCTCCAGATTTTGGAAGGGTGTCATGTTTGTCATAAAATTCATTAAATTTGGGTATAGATGGCATATAGGCAATGGTGCTAAAAATAGGTTTTAGGAAGATACTTGGTTTGGTACTTCCCCTCTAGCTGCTCAATTTTGGCCACTTTATTCTGTCTGCAATGAGCCTTCTAAAACTATTGCAGAGGCTTGAGATGGTAACCAGCTTAAGTTTACCTTTAAGAGAAATTTTACTGTCTAGATGATACTGGTTCCAGCTTGTAGGTATTGCTAGCAGCATTTCATTTCATGATGATACTAATTCTTTAGTCTGGCAACTGGAGAACAAACGTCATTGCAATACTAGTTCTCTATACCATGCTATCAATTTTAGAGGATGCAGCATGTGTATCTCCATGCTATTTGGAAACTGGTAGTGCCTCCAAAAATCCACATCTTCCTTTGGTTGCTCTCTCATAATAAACTTATGACTAGAGACAATCTTAGAAAGAGACGCATAATTAAACCCCTTGACTGTCATTTCTATGCAGAAGATGAAAATACTCACCATCTCTTCTTTGACTGCACTGTGGCTAAAGCTATATGGCCAGTAATTAGTGAATAATTTGGGGTTCCTCGTGGGAGAGACTGAATCTATTGCTAGGTTTTGGATTTCTAATAAGAAGAATTCTAATCTTAATATTGTTTGTGCTGCTACCATGTGGTGTATTTGGAAGTTTAGGATATTTCAATAACACCATGTGGTCTTCTATCAAGTAGGTTGGGTGGAATGTCTTGAAAACTACCTTTCAACAAAGGTGAGTTTGGAGGCCTTATGCAACTACCTTTCAACCAACTTAAGGAAGCCTCTGCTGATTCTGAGTGACTTACTATGCCTGGGCTGGTATCACCTCCTCAGGTGCTGCCAGATCCTATGAACAAGCTGAAGATAACTGGCCTCAGACAGCATGTCTTTGGCTCTCCCGCGCGTGAAGAATGGCCTCTGCTAAAGAATGTTGCATCAAGCCCTGCATCACCTCTGGAGATCACCTGGTCGCCGGCGGCTTCAACAAAACGTCACAAGATGTCCAACATCTGTGAAGCTCTCTCTTCAGACATGTTCTTCCTTTTAGATGTAGTTTTTGGATTGTTGGAATACTTTGGTTGTAGCCTAGATCTCGTTCGTGTGGTTTCATTTATATGGAGCCAGTGAGAGCATCCCTGTTTTTCTAAAGAAAAAATGTTCGCCAACATGGAATTTGTTGGATATGCGTCACGTATTTTGTACAAGTTGTATTGCTTGGAGTCATACACTCTGTGCATTGGGTGCAGAGCCACGTTGAAGTCGCACACTTGTATCCTAAGTTCCTATCAAAGATTAATTCACTGTCAGTCTTAGGATTGAGTCAGAGTCATGGAATATAGTATTAGTGGGTAGGAGCCCAAGGAATCTCGTCAGAGACAACAAAGACATGGTTCGTCAAGTTCATGCTCCTGAGATGTATAATAGCCCTACGTCTTGCTATCAGTTTTGTGAGAATGGTGATCTGAATGACTTGAATGGTGATCTGAATGTCTTTGGCAGAGGTCTTCGAGTTCTTTTATAGGCACCTTTTCTTCGGCATGACGTCTTGAATCTTCGGTTATCTATGTTGAAGTGTATGTAGATTCCCTAGCCCTTTCCATAAGTTCGGACTTTTGGTTGCGTTGGCTAGTGCATGAAGCTTAACATATTCAGACTTTTGGTTGCATTGGCTAGTGCATGAAGCTTAACATGGTTTCAGAGCCCAAAGTTTTGAGTTAAAGTCCTGGCTTTCGCAATTTATCTAAAATTGTTGCTGCTCCCTCCCTGTCCACGTATAGCCCTTTTAAGCCATACCTATGAGTCTATTCACGTGTTGACTTCTCGCGTCACATGTAAGGGGTGTTGAACTGTATGTGGATTGCCAAGCCCTTTCCATTAGTTCGGACTTCTGGTTGCGTTGGCTAGTGCATATAAAGCTTAACATGGTATCAGAGCCCAAGGTCTATCCCAACCAGCATATTTTTGCGTTTTGTGTGACTTGCGAAAATTGAAATAAATATCCCGAACACCAAGCATCCCCTACACATTCAACTTCAAGTCTTCAACAAACGAGAATACATGTTAGGAATTCCTAGTTTGAAAGCCTGACAACCGATTATAGTTACTAAATGTAAATTTCTCATCAAATGATAAACAATAATGTATTAAATCATCCTTGACAAAATAGAAGACTGAGAAAACAGTACATTTAAACATAAAAATACTCCCACTAGGGAAAATGGTATCACTCTTCTTTAGGGAAACAAAAAGGGTATGTTAACTAATTATCAATCAACGGCTCATTCAGCTCACTGTGGTATTTGAAACTATGATGTAGATTTAAGTTAGTTGCATATAAACTTTAACATACGATGTAGAATCTTGTAAAGTGCACATGATCTTTACCACCCTTGAAAAATGTGTTCGTTGGTATTCAAAAAATGGTTTATAGCACTATTAACAAGGATGAGATCAAATAGGAATTTTTCATCAAGCAGAATGACGGTGCAGTTACCTGTGAAAGAGGGGCGCTCCAACCTTTTTCGAGGGACCAATCAAGCGCTGGCCTCAGGTCCTTGGGATCAGCAACCCAGCACCCACCTTCACCTAATGGTATTTCAGGACAAATTATCTGTAGACCAAGTAGAAAAAGTACAATACAACTCATATTAAATGTAACTACCAAACGTAGCAATAAATGCAGGTATTGTAAAATATGCACAATGAAAAGCGAAGTAAGTTTGTTATTCTTACAAATAAAAGCCAAACAAGAAAACATTACATTATACACAGAACAACAAAACCATCTATGTAGAGAGACATTCAAATCCTTTTGCTAGAATAGAAAGCATTGCCTTCTTTCGGATGACATAGCCCTACTTTGGCTAAGATCGTTCTCAATTTTTCATCTATAGCACCAGCAAAATTTGGTACCAACAACACAAGTGGCAGATATATTTACAATTGTGGTTCTTCTCCTAATGTTATGAATGTGTTTTTTTATAGAAATGTTTGTGACTTTGCATTAAGGATCATTACATGTTTGATAAGTTACAACTTGTATTGTAGTCCCTTCTCTGTTTCACATTATCGCCATCACCAATACAACACATTAATATTTAGTATAAATATTGCGCAAATATAGCAAGCACAACTTGAAATCAGCATGCATGCAACATGTTCACTAAATAATTATGTGCAGATATAGCAAGCATAAAAACTTGAGTCCAGTCAAAAAAGCTAAATAACTTGTGTCCAATCAAAAAAGAATAATAAATTGCGTTTTATCAAAAAAGCCTAATAAATTGAGAAATCGTTATGCACAAATAAACAAGAATATTCATTCATACTCCAACCCTCATGTGATTTTCTGAAAATGAAAATTTTGCTAACTTTTTGAACACGGAAGGGGCAAGCAAGTGCCATGTGCGTTCACATAATAAACTCTTACCTTAATTTTGTCATCACCCAGCAACTCGATAATTTTCCCAGTCCAGAAACAATCTGTGTACCACCAGTCAACCAAGTCACCTACTTTCCAAGGACTGCTTACAACTGCTACAACATCCTGTGGCCCATGCTCGGGAATATCATTCTCCCAACACCACTGAGGAAAAGGAGGTCGTAGCATGATCTCCCTATTCTGACTTGCTTTCTGATTACGGCATTTTGGGGGAATTTTGTAGAGTCTATTCCATTTCCTTCCTGTTAGTACATAAAAGGAATAATTTAGACATATGAAAACTAGAGTTTGACGGTCTCAGATAAATTATGTGCCATTCCAGGTCTGTTGGCACAGCTATACAGTACTTTACTCTTCTAACATAAAGTCCAACACTCAAAATCGCAAAAACTTCTTTCTGGTATATTTTCAACTTCACACTGGCAGTGTACAACAGTTGTTGGAATTAAAACACGGCAAAAAATCTTGCTAAGTTGACTGGGTCAATGCAGGGCAGATTGGCCTATTTCCACCACTAGAGCGATATCTAGCACGGCACGTTGAAGTGGAGTTGCTCCTCCATAACCTTGTGCTGCTTCAGGTGGTACTAGAGCCTTGTTGATCCATAATAGTTCTTGGTTTTCTCTTTGAAAGTGAGTTATAGCAAGCAATGAAGCAATCGGAGAAAAGAATAGATGCTGCAAAACAGCAAATCAAAGCATCATGTGAAGATCTTAACCAGAGATTCGATCAGCTGGTTGAGATGATAAGAAAAGGTGTTCCCTTGCTACCAATGAAGATTTATCAAAAGAGGAAGAATAGGTTCAACGACGAAGAAGGGGAGCTAATCTTGGTGCAAGACTACCACAAGAACGTGCAGTTAGCATACTAACAGAAAGCCAACTTATGTTGAAGCTTTTGAAGGTGAAGAATATGATGATGTCCTTGAAGAACCCGATCTCTATGCATATCGACGAGTACCCAACCCTACATATGCAAGGTATACATATAAGGTAAAAGCTAAGATCCCAACTTTTAATGGAAGGTTGATATTGAAGGGTGCCTTCATTGGTTGTATGAAGTGGAGACTTTCTTTGAGGTCATGGATATTCCGAAAGATCATACAGTTCCTTCGGTCGCGTACAAGCTGAAAGGAGGAACCGATGCATGGTGGCATCGCCTTCAAGAAGAATGCAGGCTTATAGGAGAACCTTGTGTGAGAACTTGGTGGCAATGAAGTGTCTTGAAAGGGGGGGTTTTGCCTGCTAATTATGACCAGATCCTATTTATCCAATTTCAGAACTATGCTCAAGGAAATAAGATTGTTTCGGATTACACGGAGGAGTTTCTAATGCTACAAGTAAGGTGCAACCTTGTCGAGACTAAAGATCAACAAGTTGCAAGGTACATCAATGATCTCAATGATGCTATTCAAGATCGATTGATAATGCAACAAATCTGGTTCGTTGATCAAGCACAAGCTATAGCCTTAAAGGCCGAGAGGTTTGTGAGGACAAGAAAGACAACTAAGGCCCCATATCCTCATACCGAAGGCTCATCAAAGAGTTACACTAATAGAGTGGAAGAAAAGAACGCTCCACCAAAGGCAAAACAACCGACGCATCCCGAAGCAAACTAGGGGCAAGGGTAGGGGTGGGCGTTCGATATAAACCGAAAATTCAGTTTCTATCATTCGGTTTATTTTTAAATTCGGTTTGCAAAACCAAAAAACAAAAATGATACCTCAAAATAACTAACCGAAAATTCGGTTAACCGACAATTCGGTACGGTTTTCGGTTTACACCGAATAGACCTTGCTTTGAGGAACTGTGTCAGCGGCACACTCTTATATAGCCAAAAATCTTTGCCTCATGTCATCGGCCAGGCGAGGTGGGACTAAAGGAATGTGTCTCTGGTTGTCCATTCACATGCGAGCTAACATGCATGCATGTGGTCGGCCCATGGTCAAAGAAAGTCACGTCGCAGTTTGCGTGTGGCACAAAGGCTAGTGGCTGGCTACTGGCTTAGTCCAATAGGCAATAGAAACGTCAAGGTGTTTGCCCTATTAAAAATAGCAACTCTAGGCCTTATTAGCGAAGTGTGGCAGGCTGCGCAGTGCGTACAGGAAAGATGGACAGCGCGGTCGCTCCACTCCAGTTTTGCATCTGCCTACTGTCTCTGTGTCTCACGTACGCCGTGTTCGGTTTTGTTTCAGCTAACCGGATTAGAAACCGAACCAACCGAACCTAGTTCGGTTAGTACAAGCAGAAACCGAATTTTTCTGTATTATTGACAAAAAACGAAAATTCAGTTTTTTCGATTTCGGCTTCGGTCCGGTGTTCGGTTTGTCGGCTTTTATGCCCACCCCTAGGCAAGGGTAAGGCAGTTAAAGGCCCAAAATGCTATAAATGTGGTGAACAAGAAATTTGTTAACACAACTATCAATGATGGTGAAGACGATGAGGAAGAATATGAATATGAAGAGGGACAAGAGGTTTGTCAAGAAGGTGAAGAGGTGGTATGTGTGATTCAGCATCTCCTATGCTCCACACCACAACCTGGCGACACACAACGAAAGATAATATCTGAGAGCAAATGCATGGTCATGACAAGGTATGCAAATTAGCGATTGATTGTTGCAGCTGCGAGAATCTTCTCTCATAATTTGGTGAACCATTTAATGCTTGAAACTCATGATCATCATAATCCCTACACTGTTGGGTGGATCAAGAAAGGAGTGAATCTGAGGATCACCATACAATGCAACCTGCCACTTTCTTTGTACAAGAATTATCGCTCAAATGTATTGTGTGATGTGATTGATATGGAGGCCAGCCATGTTCTTCTTGGGAGACCTTGGCAATTTGATGTGGATACTACACGTAAAGGGAAGAAAAATTCTTATTCTTTTGTTTGGAACAAGAGAAATATCATTATTCTACCAAACCAAATTGATGGTAATACCTCTAAGGAGGAGGGCAGAAGTATGTTAACTATCTCCCACACCTCTAATGAGTTTATGGAAGACTTGAAGGGGGCAAACTTGTTTGCTACACTTATTGTAAAAGGAGAAGAGCAGCCGACAATTGCAACTCTGACAAAGGTATGTGGCTGTATTAGCTGAATTTCATTACATACTTGGAGAGCCACAAGGCCAGCCACCGATGAGAGGAATTCAACATAGAATTGACTTAATTCTAGGAGCAAGTCTTCCTAATCTTCCACACTACCGAATTAGCGCAAAAGAGCATGATATATTGAAGGAGGAAGTGGAGGAATTGTTGCAAAAGAGGCACATTCGAGGAAGTATTAGCCTATGTGTTGTACCAGCCCTGCTCACGCCAAAGAGGGATGGATCTTGGCACATGTGTGGACAGTTGAGCCATCAACATAATCACCGTAAGGTACAAATTCCCTATTCCCCGTCTGGATGATATGCTGGATCAACTTAGTGGAGCAAGAGTGTTCACAAAGCTAGATTTAAGAAGCGGATATTATCAAATTCGTATCAGACCCAAGGATGAATGGAAAACAGCCTTAAAGATAAAAGAAGGGTTGTTTGAATGACTAGTCATGCCATTTGGACTCTCAAATGCACGTAACTTTATGCACTTGATGAATCAAATCCTTCGACCCTTCTAATCCCACTTTGTTATGGTTTATTTTGATGACATCTTGATCTATAGCAAACGAGAATAAACACTTTGATCACATTTGAAAGGTGCTAGGAGTAAAGGAAAATGAGCTCTACATCAACTTGAAGAAAGGTGTTTTCCTGCAAACACAATTTATTTTCCTAGGATTTGTCATAACATGCAACGGTATTCGTGTTTAAGCAATCCAAGAATGGCCAACTCTGAAGACCGTTTCTGAGGTAAGAATTTTTCATGACATTACAACTTTCTATAGACGATTTTTGAAGAATTTCAACAATATCATGGAACCAATTACCGAGTGTCTGAAGAAAGGGAAGTTCCAATAGACAGAACCGGCTAAAGCTAGTTTCAATGAGATCAAGCAAAAACTCTCACAAGCTCATGTCTTGGTGCTACCAAATTTCAACAAGAATTTTGAGTTGGAGTGTGAAGTTAAGCGAAGCTAGGCAGAAATGGAGTACTTGTCAGCAAGAATTGTATGCAGTTTTCCAAGCTTTAAAAACTTGTGAAGTCTATTTGGTGCCTAAAGAGTTCATCATTTACACTGAAATCAATCCAACATTTTAGAAATCAAAAGCATGTTGATCGTATGCTAGCAAGACGTGTAACATATCTAGAGAGGCTTAACTATCTCATTGTGCATAAATTTGGAGCAACCAATCGAGTAGCCGATGCTTCAAGTTGTCGTGCATGTCTCCTGACTTATTTTTAGGTTGAATTTCCAAGCATGGATCAAATAAAGGAGTTGTATCAGGATGACGAAGACTTTGGCCATGTTTGGGTGAAGCACATAACGGGCCAGCCATTAGGTGATGACTATTTGGTGCAAGATGGTTCTCTCTTCAAGAATGATCGTTTGTGCATCCCAAGAAGTTCTCTAAATGACAAACTGATTAGAGAGCTCCATTCAGGTGATCTTAGTGGCCATGTTGGACGGGACAAGACTAGCGCTAACCTGGATTACTTTTGGCCACAGCTAACGAGAAATGTTGGAAAGTTTGTTCACCGGTGCCCCATATGTCAAACCTACAAAGGCCAAGCCAGAACACAGGATTATACATGCCTTTGCTTGTTCCTATTGCTCCATGGGAGGACATCTCTATGGACTCATCTTTGTTTGCCAAGAACAAGACGAGGGAGTGATGTTGCATTTGCGGTCGTGGACATATTCTCTAAAATGGCTCATCTCCTTCCATGCCACAAGATAATGAATGCTCATCATGTGGCAAACCTATTCTGTTGAGGAGTGGTCAAACTTCATGGCATTCCAAGGTACATCGTCTCAGGCCGTGATAGCAAGTTTCTTGCTGCACTTTGGCTCACTTTGTGGAAGCGGTTCAACACTGAATTAAATTTTGTAGCACTGCCAATCCACAAACAGATGGACAAACAAAAGTGGTGAACAAATTTTTGGATAATCTAATCCATTGCATTTGTGAAGAAAAAAAAAGGGACAATGGGATTTGGCTGTATCTCTTACAGAGTTCTCCTGCAACAACTCCCAGCATAGATCCACATGGAGGTGTCAAAGGAAGCTTAGGCAGCGAAGGTATGGGCCCTTCTCTATTCTGAGGAAGATAAATGATAATACTTATGTGATAGATCTTCCAATCAAGATGGGTATATCCAACACTTACAATGTTGCGGACTTCACTCTCTACCATCCAGAAGAAGCGCTCTATGAATATAACTCAAGGTCGAGTTCCAAACAACTAGGGGAGAATGATGAGGAACATTAGAGAAGGAAAATAAAAATAAAATCAGAAGTCAAATCCATTTGACTTTGACTACTTCTAGATACTTCTACTGCAACCTAGTATTTGTTTGTTTTCTTAGCTTTATCTACTACTTTTTAGAGCCTTCTAGCTATGAGTGGAATATTGCATCTTAAGTAATTTTTTCTAGTGTTCTAGCTATATGTAGAAGTTGAGATGTAAAGGCTTATAAAAGCCTATAAATAGAGGACCTCACCTCTGTTTGTAAGCAGACTATGTACCACACTACCTATAATAAAACTTGGTGTTCTTTATCTAAGATCTTGGACTAGATCTTGTGCCCTATGAGTTTTGGATTGAACTCCTATTGCCTTCAACACTTGTGATGTACACTTTGTAGCAGCAAGGTGGAGCTGCTCCTCCACAACCTTGTGCTGCCTTAGTAAGCTACAAGAAATGTAGGTAGTGGAAAGGGAGCTAAGCTACAAATATTTTGTGAAGTTCACCGTCAGCTCAAGATAGCCTTGACTACAATAATCTACATAACTTCCCCACAAAGGCCAAAGAATTAAAACAATTATCCAAATAGACAAACACTCGAGCAGACCTAGAGCACAAAATAACAAAGTTCAAAAAAGAAACTAATATTATTGGATTCTTGATTTCTCGGCATAAAACAATTCCTTACTTTCATCTGGATAGTCTATATACTACACCTGACACTCCATGTGACCACTCCTGATACACATATCGGTGATCTGAAAGTAAAATTGAGATGTGATTTAGCACCATCGAATCTCATAATACAAAACAAAATAGGCCTTTGTCCAAACCAAAAGGTAAAAATATGCGAGGTGGAACATACGAGATGGATTATCACAAAATGAGATAAGCAGACTATCAGTTAAGGTACATTTCTTTCAAATGCACATTTTTTACAGGAAGACTATAAAGTAGCCCCTGAGCACCGTGGTTCTAACTCTCGGCTAGAGACGCACACCCCAACTAAACCACACCACTAAGAGATGGCTCACGTCAACGACATATGAAAGAAAACATCTCAGTGCAGTTGCTAGATGTCTACGTCAAAACCACCGTGGGTTGTGCCTTAGTCCTCAAGGGTGGAGATTATGCCAATAGAAAGTCGTGACACCTTACGAATTCTGCTCTATAGGGTGTCATCCTCATGTTTGGTGGTCCATTGTCAATCATCAAGGTACCAACCAAACTCATGAGACATGTATTTACTGAGATTTAGTCTGATCTTGATACGGCGGCCACCATGGACTACACTTTGTCAAGCACTAAAAGTACCAAGTGTCGCACGTGTTGGTATACATATGGCCAAGATATGGCATGAAAAGATGAATCCTCACCGTTAGGCGTGTCCATCTAATCGAGTAAATAGCATAAAATCACCACAATTTGGGTTAGGGTTTTGGAAAACCACCACATTTTGACTTTGTTCCCAATACTGCCGATATTGTGCTAATTTTTCAAAAAAGAACAATGATGACGCAATTGGTTAGTTTTGGTTGCGCATATGAGAAGCCGGGCCCGCATGTAAGCACGAACATGGCACAAAATGTCAACTCCATTTGCATTGACCGTTAAGTTGGGTGTGGGGCCCACCCATCAGCATCAACCCTCCTCTCTCAAACCATTTGCTCTCTACAACATTTCCTCGAACAGCTTACATGCATGTCGGTGCAATTGCGACCGAAGCATGAGCTGCTCCTCCCTGCCGCCAATGTGCCTATGTCATGCCACCCATCCCCGTCGCGTGTGCCATCAAGGTGGACCACACCATGCCGATCATCCCGCCACATGTGCCATCGAGAATGTCCCCACTGAGCTCGCGAAAGCTGAGGGCGTCGCCGCCGAGCAGGTCGACAACAAGGCGTTTGGGGAGGCGGGGCTCCGATCCCTCAAAGCCTCCCTCTTCCTCCACAAATCGCTGTCGCAGCCTCTTGTCTTTGACCTCCCCCCGCAAGCCCCTGGCAACGTTGACGTGTTGCCGACCGCGCACACCGGCCTCGGTTCCTGAAGGTAGAATGTGTCGCAGCCGCACGCCACGATCTTGTCGGGTAGGGCAACAGCATCAGTGCATCACGCGCACACAGATCAAACTGCCCAGAAGACATGCACGTAGAGTTGACGTTGATGGATCCTTCAGGCTAGGTAGCTTCACACGTGCAGCGAACTACTAGGCATCGGATGCCTGGTCGATCTAGAATAGGACAACTCGGCGAAACACTAATGAACATCGGGGTCGCAACAGCTGGCACGGCATGCTAGCGGCGAGCGTGTGCACACAACTCCAGGCGCGGTTGTGTGACGAGGTGGCCACGGAAGGCGGGAGGAGGTCGCCAGCGTTAAAGCCAGAGCCCAAGTTAGCCGGAGGAGGTCCTAGAGGTCCCAAGTGACATACAAGATGAAGACCATGCCGTCGATTTACACCGATTCCATCCAATTAATTTGGAGGGAGGCTCTACAACACGAGGCGAAGCTAATGGACATGGTGGTTTGGCTCAGGGTGGCCATTGGCTGCAACCACGAGACGAAGTGGACTTCCATGGCGCGCACTTGGAGCTGGTGTCGTTCAGCCAAGGCGCAACACTCATGGCTGGCAACGACAATGTCGAAAGTTTCCTGGACCGTGCTCAACGCCAGCTCACCATGGGGAAAGTGTACCATGACGAATGCACATTACGTCCATCTCTGGCAGCGTTAGCACATGCAAGTTGTTGAGAGAATTGCCTCTAACGTCCACGTAACGTCCATCGCCTACCAATCGTTATCCCATGCAACGTCTGCCTAGCGAGTGGGCCCAACCCATCATAAACGGGGTAATTAACCAACTGTGTCATCAGCATTTTTTGCGAAAAAATAGCACAATATCAATGGTATTGGGAACGAAGTTGAAATGTGGTGATTTTCCAGAACCCCAACACTGATTGTGGTGGTTTTATGATATTTACTCCTATCTAACCCTATTAATGATGGTATACTACTTGGCACTCCTACCATTGTTAGGTTGGACTAGCTACGATACATAAGCAAGAGAGACAAATAATCATTTCAAGAGAAGCTAAAGGCAAAACTGGCGTTTAAATTTGAGATATTACACGCATAGCAGGAGATCTAAACAAATGGAGGGTGACAAACAAAAGATTTTGGGGTTGCAGCTTTAAACTCGAACTTGGCAATAGAAAAAAAATATTTAAGATATAGTGCAAATTAACAAACACGACAAAATATGACAATGTCAAAGTTGAATCAATAGTCTTGATCATACTCCTCATGTTCGAGTTTAGCCCTTCTTGAAAGAACACTAGTACCAAGGCAAAGCTAGAAGAGAGAGGATTAGCGTGATTTGATGCCAAAAACGCTGATAGCAAGGCAAAAATGGCTTGCACGAATGCAAGGGAATTAATGTTGATTTGGAAATTGAGAGACACTGAGTAAATACCACCATGGTTAGGGGGGAGGGTAGATGAAGGGCCTTGTAATCTCAAAAATTAAGATTTGGAAAGGGGCCTAATAAACCCAAACAGAGGAGTGATTTTCCAATGAGGTACAACACAGAGATATAGCTACATAACTAAGCTACTATACTATGAAATGTGTCATAGTGACCACGAAAAGTAAATAATAATTCCTCTGTTCCATAATATAGAGCATATAGCTTACTATTTTTATAAGTCAAACCTTGTATAGTTTGATCAAGTTTATTGAGAAAAATATCAACATTACTAAAACCAAATAAATAAAATATCAAAGTAGGTCTCGCGATGTATCCGATAATATATTCTGTGTCATAAATTTAGATATTTTTCTCTATATATAAACTTGTCAAAGTTTACCAAACTTAAATTTTCACAAATCTGTATGCAATACATTATGGAACAAAGGGAGTATAATTTAGGAAAGTATCATGTATGAAAATATATATGCATAGTAATTTGACAAAACGTACTAAAGAAAG
Source organism: Elymus sibiricus (assembly GCA_039707655.1). NCBI lineage: Eukaryota > Viridiplantae > Streptophyta > Magnoliopsida > Poales > Poaceae > Elymus > Elymus sibiricus. The sequence continues at coordinate 403,666,575 of CM077668.1, forward strand.
ATGTATTTACATACATGAACAAGCAAGGGGTAAAGAAATTGCACATTGTACCTTGCAACGGAACCATGCACCCCTATAACCAACATTATAGGATCTTGTCTCTACGGCATCTCCAACTTTAAACGGAAGTATTAGGTCCATTCTGAGCCACCCAACTACACCAATAAAAAGTTGTGTTAACTAGGAAGATTAAGAATCACACACTCAACTAAGTTAAATAAAATGCATAGCTCAATATAACCACTAAACTACATAAATAAATAATTCTATCATGAGCAATACTTGGGCATGCTCATTCATGATCGCAACAACTTCAACAAGCTCACTCCCACGAAGGTGCTCGGGAGGATTATCACCCACGAGCTAACAATGCATGGCATGGAAAAGCTTATGGCCTCAACATCTCACACTAAGAACTTTGCATCGAATACCAAGCATTAAGACAAGATGATAAACGTAAGTGGATTCCCAAGATATCAAGGACAGTCAGCATCTTAGGGAAAGATTCACAATATGTTAAACAATGATGGAAGAGATAAGAAGTTTGGCCAAGACAACACAAGACCTCAAGCAGCTCCAAGAAGAGTCTAACTAAGAGGGTCTGCTTCGAGTGTGGAAACTCCATTGTGGAATGTTCAGAAGAAAAGTGAGGGCAAGAGTCAGAAGAAGATAAATCACCATGGCGAGGGAATTCCACATGAAGTACAACTAACGACTAGTTTTTTAGGGATGCCAGGGTGGGAAATATCTTGCACGTCCATTCCCTCGTTTGCTTCATCTCCTCACCTCTTCAGAGAAGAATCAAGCAAGGATCACCTTTAAGCTAAAGATCAAGACATGTTGCCATTGTCTCCTAAACAGTTAGTAAACGCATGGTTCTTGCCTCACTAGAACCCGTCATCAGTCACAAATCAATTCTTTTTCTTTTTCTATCTTCCCAAAAGTACTACCAAATTACCCAACGACGGAAAAAAATTGTACAGTTTATGATCTAGAAATCTTGTAAGATATGCAACACCTATGCAAGCAAGTAAAAATGTTATGTGTTATTTCAATCAAGTGCAATGCCTTTGCCTTTACTAGACCGCAATCTAACTAATATATAGTCCCTCCGTTCCAAAATATAAGATGTACTCAATATCAACAATACCAAATTTGTATCATTAGATCGAACACGAAAAGTGTTTTCATATTTTATTTATATTGTATAGTAGATGTTGATATTTTATTCTATAATCTTGGTCAAACATACATAAGGTTGACTTGAACGAAACCGATGCACCTTATATTCTTGAACAGATTGTGTATTTAATTTCAATTAGACATGACTAATTATTACCCATCCATCCCATATTAAAGGGTGTTTTTTGTTGTTGTCCTTCCTATTCAAAAAGGGTGCACTATCTCCACTGATCCACTTTTCCTCGACCTGCCCCACTATCCCCGTGAGCTCAAACGCAAGTTTCTAGGCCTCGCCTTTCATGAAGGCACAATCGTGTGGTAGCGATTCCACCTATTGTGGATGAAGGAGGGGGACACTAACACGTAGTTTTTCACATCCTTGCAAGCAAGACTCGCAAAGTGAACTCCTTTCTAAGCTTCAATTGGATGGTGCGGTGGCTTCGTCGCTTTTCTCGTCCATGGTAAACCCGTGCAATGCACCAATTGCACTGATCTGCTGAGATGCATCTTCCAGCGATAAACATGTCCAAGCTCGAGCTACCTCACTGTGGAGGTGTGAGCCACGATCCATGCTCTGCCGAAGGACAAGACTCCCGACTCAGGACAAGTTTTTGCCCATGTTCTTCCAATCCTGCCGAGTAACAGTCAAAGTTGATTTCTTGGTGGCTATGGATCAAGTGTACTATCTCAATGGAAGCTCATTACACCTTCTCATTCAGGCTTCCTTGTCACCGCTTCCAAAGAAAGATTTGGGGACAAATCAAAGGGATTTCCAGCCTGTTAGTCTAGTTCACTCCTCGAACTCATTGAAGATGATGGCGAATCGGCTTGTGTCCCGTATGCCTGAGCTTGACGCAACGAACAAGAGGGTGTTTGCGAAGGGTCATAGCATTTCGAAACTTTTTCCTGGTTCAGCAATCGGTCAAGACGATGCATAGAAAGAAAGTCCATGTTCTTCTCATCAAGCTCGACATCTCACGCACTTTCGATTCGGTTGCTTGGTAATTCCTCCTCGAGGTGCTGCAGCATCCTCAGTTTGGTCCTAGGTGGAGGGAGCAACTTGTGTTGTTTTTGTGCACCTTTAGCTCAGGTCCTCATCAATGGTAGCCCGACGGACCTCATTTGGCATGCTTGTGGGTTGTGGCCTACGACAGGGTCCCCGATCTCCGATGCTTTTCATGCTAGTCATCGACATGCTTAATGCCATGGTGACTAGGTGTGATCAGGTTGGTGTCTTCGTGCCCATGCATGTCGACCTTACCTACCTTCGACACATTCTAGAGGTTTTTGCTGGGGCTTCGGGCTTGCACATGAATATGGTTGAGCGTGATAGTGCGAATCAAGTTCAACGTTGAGAAATGTTGACTGAACTTGCAACATTCCCCTATAGGCCCGAGGTATTGCCTATTAGGTAACATTGGGCTTCGGGTATTGCATGCATGCTTACACTAGTGTGGAAACCTTGGGATGCGCTCAAATATAAGCTTTTTGCTTGGTCTGCACTGCTGGATTGATGTTGGACCTCTGACAGGTTAGCGTGATGCAGCCTTCCGCCCTTCCGCATCAAGATGTGTGCCCTTTGTGCACAAAGTCACCGGAAACTATCAACCACCTCCTAATCGGTTGTGTATTCTCTCGCGGGGTGTGGTTCAGTATCATGTAATGGATTGATGTTGCACGGTTTGCTCCTACAAGGCATGACATGTTTACAGTCCTCATGGAGCCTAGCCAGTTACTGGCTCCCCATTGGGGTTAAGGGTGGTTTCAACTCGGTGGCCACTACACCATGCTATCCATTTGACTGGAAATAACGAGTTACTAGCTCTCCATTGGGATTAGGGGTGGTTTTAACTCGGCGGCCACTGCACCATGCGATCCATTTGACTGGAAAGAAATAAATGTGTTTTCAAGAAGAAATTCATGTCAGCAGCAGATGTAACTAACCAGATCAAAGATCCGTCGACAGCGGAAGTTGGTAGGCAGTGGTAGTCTAGCGACAATGATTCCTTAGCCTTCGTTGCGGTGGTGGTGTGGCTATATCTGACACCTTTGAATATCTTCTTGTAATTGTCACCCCTCTATACCTTAATATATAGATGCAAACTGAGGGTTCTCGAAAAAAAAAAGTAGGCAGAGGCAAAACAAAGATTGCAACGCAAGCGCTGGGTGGCTGTGAGGATCATAAAAGAAATTTGTAGCATCATAATCCTACTACTACGATTGCAATACTGCAAGCACGGGCAAACTGTTGATCCTAAGTTCCTAAATTGTCTATCATGTAAAAATAGGCAGATTATTTTGACTATGATTCTTTTTTCACACTTTGTCTCCATTCCCTTAATTATTATTACCTATAGATTGTATGATATGTCCATCCAATTAAGTTACATCTTTACCTAATAGTCACCTAAGGCTTAATTAGCGAGAGAGACGAGAGCAAATTGGGGTTAGGGAATTTGATCCGGAAAATATTGTCAGCTTGCCTAGGTTCAGTGGAGATGGCAACTTAGTGAAAGATGAGCTTTGATAGGTGAATTGCAAAATGGGATTGGGTCACAGGCTATCAAGTTTACTTCTTCTTTACCACGATTTGTGCTATCCTATAAGCAGATGTGTTTCAGTGAAATGTACTTTGAAACCACCATAATCAAGAGATGTCAGGCCTCTCCCTGTCGTCGCCCCCTTTATGTACGATAACAAGAACATCTATTGGAACTTCTTTTAACAGTATTTCCCTTACAGTACACATACGCTGAATGATATGTGATATATGCAGCAATAGCAACAAGGGGAGAAACACCACTTTCCGAAGTGCCCTACCCTCCTCTACTTGCGTTCTAGTGCATAAGTAAAGATGTATCGACATTTAGGAATGTAGTGGTTAGTAATACATAAACGAAGACAAATCTCTTTCTTGGCTTTGCCCTCGACTTAACCACTGGAATGTGCATAGAGCAGCGCAATAGCGCATAAATCTCATCATGAAACACTATACCAATACAGACCACTGGAAAACTTTGGTGTGGCAATGACTGCTGGGTTTACCTGAGTCTGAATTCCTTGGTGTTCCCGACCCGTCCCAAGCCCAGTATCTTGAAAAATCTGAGATCTCTGCACAAAAACAAAACGAATTGAGTCGAGAATTACTCTCAACACGGAACCTGTTGGATTTCTTGCGGAGGAGGCGGCGCGGGGTCCGGGGGGTGGGGGGAGATGGGAGCAGAGGGGCGGATAAGGGGAAGGGGAACGCGGCGCACCTGAACTCCGCGGGAGAATCGACCGGCGGAAGACACCACGCCCCGTGCGGCCGGGGCGAGGAAGGCCTCCTCCTGGAGGAGGGGGAAGCGGCGCACCTGGACTGCGCGAGAGAATCGGTCGGCGGAAGCGCCGTGCGGCCGAGAGGGGCGGGGGCGAGAAAGGGTTTCTGGATCTGGAGCCAAATTTGGAAAATCTGGCGGTTCCGCCGTTGCAGCGCTGTCGAGCTCTCGGCTAATCGGGTTTACAGTAACGCCCGAACGCCAGATTCGCGTTAGCAGCCTGAAAACACGAAACGATCGCTCCCAGCGGCCCCTGCTCAGCTGATTGGGCCTGGGGCTTTTCCTGTTGGGCCTCTGTAGCAACATTTGGTGACCCCTAAAAAAGACAAAAATAAATACTTATGAAAATTAGCATGATAAACCATAAAAGAAAATTCCTGCAGGAAATTACCATTGTTCGACTAAAAAAAGGCAGCATGAGCGACAAAGGAACAGGCCCATCTAGATACTAAACACGAAAAAAAATGTAGAAAACCAACCAAAAAAGTAAGAAAAAATCTTTACAATTAAAATGCCACAAAAATCTAGAAATTCATATGTATACAAAAAAATATATAAATTGCCATCAATTAGCTGATAAAATTGCAATGTTATATTTGTTAAAACACAAAAATACATACGAAAAGAACAATGTCATGATAGATTACAACTAGCAAATTTTTCATGGTCTACATTGAAAAAAGCGAACACAAGCACCTAGCAAAATTGCAACGATTTTTCATTTGCATGACTCACGAAAAACAAAATTACCATAAATTTGTCATCTATTATATTATTAAGACGATAGAAAAGGAGCGATGGAGATTTACCAGTCTAAAACATAGGTATTTTAACGGTGGAGAATTGTAAAAGGTCTTTGTAAAATCTGCAGTCCATCGTACATAGGTATTTTAACGGTAGGAACCAGACGAAGGAGGCGCTGCTCCATTGCGGTGACCCATCATACCACTGCATGGCGTACTATGCAAGTCGTTGATATAACGCCCATAAGACATCGTCTCATGAATCTTATATCCCTTAGAGTGTACAACAAAAACATATCGCATCCAAACCACCACGTGTATATTACAAACACTTAATCAATCCAAATCCAGACGTCAAACGGTTCAAACTACTGGTACCGAAATGTAGGGTACCATTATTGATCTTGCAATCACTTATTGGGTTCAGATCATGATCCACAATGATCGGTCTTGCTGCTACACTAATTCTACAATAATCTTGCTGCTCTGGGTCTCCCCCTCCATTGTCGGCTCCATAGGCGATGACGTAGTCGACTCCTTCGACTCCTCCAGAAAGGTATGGCTCCTCGTAGAAGTACTCCCGACAGTGTTGGAGTCTTCCGGCATCTCCTCCAAATATTCAGAGTCTGAAGGTGTTACGAATACAATGGATGAGTATAGGGGATACTCATCGAGTCCATAAATATTGCGAGGTGGGTATGCACTATAACTACTACTGATTTCAAATAGGTCTTAGCAATGATTTTGGAAAATACCTTGTCGAATCAAATTTTACTTAAAACATGTGGTCATCAGACTTCACAGGTTGCTAGAATCCCCAATAGACTCCTTTCCCACCGCGTTCGTGGATCTTTCATCAGGGAGTGACAGGCCACAATTCATTACACTATGCAGAGGTGCGCTACTTTACCCACGAACGATTAACTTAGCCCTTTTGCCAGGTTCGTAACCTTGCACATCCATGATGGCCGAGTCTAAGATTCGAGTTTTTCACCCTTCCGTGTCCGGCGTAGCCCCTTCCCGAGGCTCTTGAGGTATTCCCTCAGTAGTCCTATCAACCTATAGGGTTTATACGGCCCTGTGAACGATAGCGATTCATGCCCGCTTGGCGATAAAAAATTCACGCCCCTTTTGTTGGAAATATGCCCTAGAGGCAATAATAAATTGGTTATTATTATATTTCCTTGTTCATGATAATCGTTTATTATCCATGCTATAATTGTATTGATTGGAAACTCAAATACATGTGTGGGTACATAGACAACACTGTGTCCCTAGTAAGCCTCTAGTTGACTAGCTTGTTGATCAAAGATGGTTAAGGTTTCCTAGCCATTGACATGAGATGTCATTTGATAACGGGATCACATCATTAGGAGAATGATGTGATGGACAAGACCCAAACTAAAGAACGTAGCATTTGATCGTGTCAGTTTATTGCTATTGTTTTCTGCATGTCAAGTATCTGTTCCTTTAACCATGAGATCATGCAACTCACTGACACCGGAGGAATACCTTGTGTGTATCAAACGTCGCAACGTAACTGGGTGACTATAAAGGTGCTCTACAGGTATCTCCGAGGGTGTCTGTTGGGTTGGCATGGATCAAGACTGGGATTTGTTACTTCGTGTGACGGAGAGGTATCTCAGGGCCCACTCGGTAATACAACATCACAAAGAGCCTTGCAAGCAATGTGACTAAAGTGTTAGCCACGAGATCTTGTATTACGGAACGAGTAAAGAGACTTGCCGGTAACGAGATTGAACTAGGTATAGAGATACCGACGATCGAATCTCGGGCAAGTAACATACCGAAGAACAAAGGGAACAGCATACGGGATTAACTGAATCCTTGACATAGAGGTTCGACCGATAAAGATCTTCGTAGAATATGTAGGAGCCAATATGGGCATCCAGGTCCCGCTATTGGTTATTGATCGTAGAGGTGTCTCGGTCATGTCTACATAGTTCTCGAACCCGCAGGGTCTACACACTTAACGTTTGGTGACGATTAGTATAGTTGAGTTATTTTGTTGGTGACCGAAGGTTGTTCGGAGTCCCGGATAAGATCCCGGACATGACGAGGATCTCCGGAAGAGTCCGGAGGTAAAGATTGATATATGTGATAATAGTGTTTTGATCTCCGGAAGAGTTCCGGAATTCACCGGAAGGGGTTCCGGATGTTTACCGAAATGTTCGGGTGCAGCAACACTTTATATGGGCCAAAGGGATAAAGCCCACGAGGTATTGGAAAGTGCAAAAAGTAGTTTTGCTGCCGCGTAAGCGGTACTACCGTTTTGTGAAGCGGTACTACCGCCCAAGCGGTACTACCGCTTGTGTGAAGCGGTACTACCGCCCAAGCGGTACTACCGCTTGTGTGAAGCGGTACTACCGCTCAAGCGGCTGTGCACGGTTCGGCAGGGATCCGAGTTGGACTCTTTCCCTGCGGGCCAAACCGACCTTGTGCGGGCAAAACCGACCTGGAGGAGGCTTTTACTCCAAGTTGAGACCCCAAGGCTCAACATATAAATAGAGGGGCAGGGCTAGCACACGGGATACATCAAGATTTCCCCAAGCCGTGTGCGGCAACCCTAACCCTCTAGTTCCTCCGTCATAATCTCCGTAGCGCTTGGCGAAGCCCTGCAGAGATTGTTCCTCACCACCATCACCACGCCGTCGTGCTGCTGGAACTCAACCACTACTTCACCATCGCTCGCTGGATCGAGGAGGTGAAGGCGTCATCAAGCCGTACGTGTGTTGAACGCGGAGGTGCCGTCCGTTCGGCGCTAGTTCGTGATCGGATCGAGGGACGACTTGCGATTTGGATCGCGGAGACGTTCGACTACATCAACCGCGTTTCTTAAACGCTTCCGCTTAGCGATCTACAAGGGTATGTAGATTCACTCTCCCTCTCGTAGATGCTCATCACCATGGATAGATCTTGTGTGTGCGTAGGAAATTTTTTGTTTCCCATGCAACGTTCCCCAACACCTTTTGCCGATAAGCAAATCACAGCTCCTTTAAACAGATAGGGAATCACGGCCCCCTTACCGCAGAGATTCACACACGACATTAAGAAGATGCTACTAATCCTCCCCCGACCCATTCCAGGCTCCATGGTCAACGCTATCGCTACGGCGCTGGAATATTTGCTGAATTTGATTATTAAACTTGGTGCCATGGAGTGTAACCAACCTGAGTTCCACCGCCCACCCCCACAATTGATAGTACTGAAAGTAATTTTATTTAATGCAGTGAATAGATACATTAAGTAATGGGATTTGATAAACATTAAGTAATGGAATAGATACATTAAGTAATGGAATTTGATGAACATGCTGGTTTGAGGCTCTCACTAGGCTTAATTCAGTTGATGCAAAGTTCTCTTTTAAAATCCTATGATGTGCAGCATAGCAACTCTATGCAATCCTGAGGATTCATCCCACCAGTTCCTACCTGGTGGTCTTCCTGTAGCTTTGTCTTGAGGAATCTGTTGGGCATGCTTCTTGTGGTAGGCTTGCACCTCCTTGCTTCTTGATTTGTGACAAGTTTGGTAGTCTCCTCGTTGGTACAGTGGTACCCAGGTGTTCCTAAAGTTTGGCTGGTGCGCTGGGTTGGCCTATTCATAGTGTAGCTCATGTCATAATCACTTGCCACATGGGCATGTGACTCAACTGCTTGCTGTTGAGCTGCCTGTGGGCTTGGACATCTCCTAGTGCATTTGGGTCCGTTGGTGCTTTACAACAGCTGCTTGTGTTGTCTTCCTCTCCTTCATCCTGATATTGGAAGCATCTCTGTGGCTAATTGCTTGGGTACTCGTACCCTGGCCGGCTGGGTGTGATGTTTATCCACTTCGTGACTTATTTGGATGCTGAACAGTGACTATATCTATTGTCATAGTGGCAATAGATCCTCTATACTGTTAGTGTTCAATCAATGACACTAAACACTAACCTGTGGGCTTACGAAACTTATGGAGCTGGTGTTAGTCAGATAGTTTTGATCTTGACTTTGCTAAGTTACTTATGTTGGCTTTGTTGGTTTTGCTACAGTGGTTTTGTCTCTGTTCATACTTGCCTTGGCTATGTTGGTTGCTATCTGATATGGATCGTTGATTGACTTCCTTGATAAACCACACTCTCTTAATGGATTTGACTATAATTGTCAAACTCCAAAGTGCCCTAAAGCAATACATTTCCAAAAATGGAAATGCTACATTCCTAACATAACACAATCTCTTTTATCTTTGATATTTCTTTTGCGGGTTTGAAAAAGAAGATCAAGAAGATTTAGATAGGATTAGCTATGTAGAAAATAGATAGCTTTAGATAGGTTTTACTTTTCCAATTATTTGTACTTAGGAATTGTAATGTTATTCTTTTTAATAAACTTTCCTTTATTCCATTGTAATATCACTTTGTATTATGTATTTGATACGTCCATTTTGCATCATGTTTTCCTACTGTTATTTCTAGTGTTTTTAATCAATATAACACTTTGTGGAGCAATTCTAATGCCTTTTCTCTCTTAATATGCAAGATTTACATAAGGAGGGAGATTGCCGGCAGCTGGAATTCTGGATCTGAAAAAGCTATGTCAGAGATACCTATTCTGCACATCTCCAAATGAGCTGAAATTTCACGGAGATTTATTTTGGAATAAATAAAAAATACTGGAGAAAAGAAGTACCAGAGGGGGCCACCCAGGTGTCCACGAGGCACCAGGGCGCGCCACCCCCCCCCCCCCCCCGCCCCTGGCGCACCCTGGTGGCTTGTGGGGCCCCTGACCAGCCTCCGGTGCCCATTTTCTGGTATATAAGCCCATTTGCCCTAGAAAAAATAAAGAGAAGACTTTTGGGACGGAGCGCCGCCATCTCGAGGCGGAACTTGGGCAGGAGCACTTTTGCTCTCCCGCGGAGCGATTCTGCCAGGGATACTTCCCTCCGGGAGGGGGAAATCGAAGCCATCGACATCACCAACGATCCTCTCATCGTGGGAGGACCAATCTTCATCAACATCTTCACCAGCACCATCTCATCTCAAACCCTAGTTCATCTCTTGTATTCAATCTTTGTCTCAAAACCTCAGATTGGTACCTGTGGGTTGCTAGTAGTGTTGATTACATCTTGTAGTTGATGCTAGTTGGTTTATTTGGTGGAAGATTATATGTTCAGATCCATTATGCTATTCAATACCCCTCTGATCTTGAACATGAACATGATTTGTGAGTAGTTACTTTTGTTTTTGAGGACATGGGAGAAGTCTTGTCATAAGTAATCATGTGAATTTGGTATTCGTTCGATATTTTGATGATATGTATGTTGTTGATTCTCTTAGTGGTGTCATGTGAACGTCGACTACATGACACTTCACCATCTTTAGGCCTAAGGGAATGCATTGTGGAGTAGTAATTAGATGATGGGTTGCTAGAGTGACAGAAGCTTAAACCCTAGTTTATGCACTATTCCGTAAGGGGCTGATTTGGATCCATATGTTTAATGCTATGGTTAGATTTATCTTAATTCTTCTTTCGTAGTTGCGGATGCTTGCGAGAGGGGGTAATCATAAGTGGGAGGCTTGTTCAAGTAAGAACAGCACCCAAGCACTGGTCCACCTGTCGTGGGAACGTGTCTGACAGTAGATGGTAGGGGTACGAATGGAGAGGGCAGAGTCCTAGCTACGGCGAGGATGTACACACAGATGTATGAGTTCAGGCCTCACTCGGAAGTGATAACAGCCCTACGTCTCAGTACTCCGGGGAGCTCTACTCTGTCGAGTGAAATGTGTGTTGTGGTTACAAAGGATTGCCAACCCTTGTGCCAGAGGGGAGGGGTGGCTTATATAGAGTGCGCTGCCCCTCATAACGTCTGGCATTAAGGGGTTTGATTGTAGGTAATAAAGGGGGGACGTTACTGGTAACGTGTACATTAAATGCCAGTTAAGACGGCGAGCGTAACGCCTGACCGTTGGCCTCCCGGGGGAACCTCCTGCCTTCTGTTGTCGAGTGATTGGCGACCCCTCCGAGTGAGAGTCTGTCGAGTAGAGGGAGGAGTCTTCCGAGTGAACTTCTGTCGAGTGTCTAATACGCCTTGGCTAGTTCAGTCGGAATCTTTCTTGTAGTCTTGTAGACCTCCGATGTGGTGTCTTTAGGTGGGGTATGTAAGACAGGCCTAGTATCCTACCCTAAGTACATATCCTCGTCACCACCCACATATCAAATTATCAAAGTAGCGAACGCGAATCAAACAAACATGATGAAAGTGACTAGATGAAATTCCCATGTGTCCTCGAGAACGTTTAACTTATTATAAGAGATCGTTCCGGCCTGTCCTTTGCTACAGAAGGATTGGGCTACCTTGCTGCACCTTAGTTATTATTGCTATTTGTCACTTGTTACAAATTATCTTGCTATCAAACTAGTCGTTACCGATAATTTCAGTGCTTGCAGAAAATACCTTGCTGAAAACCGCTTGTCATTTCCTTCTGCTCCTCGTTGGGTTCGACACTCTTACTTATCGAAAGGACTACGATTGATCCCCTATACTTGTGGGTCATCAAGACTCTTTTCTGGCGCCGTTGCCGGGGAGTGAAGCGCCTTTGGTGAGTGGAATTTGGTAAGGAAACATTTATATTACGTGCTGGAATTTATTGTCACTTGTCACTATGGAAAGTAATCCTTTGAGGGGCTTGTTCGGGGTATCTTCACCTCGACCAGAAGCACAAAGAGTTGCTCCTCAACCTACTGCACCTACTGAAAATATTTATTATGAGATTCCTTCGGGTATGATAGAGAAACTGCTAGCTAATCCTTATGCAGGAGATGGAACAATACATCCTGATATGCACCTAATCTATGTGGATGAAGTAGGTGGATTATTTAAGCTTGCAGGTTTACCCGGAGATGAAGTTAAGAAGAAGGTTTTTCCTTTATCTTTGAAGGGAAAGGCATTGACATGGTATAGGCTATGTGATGATATTGGAACGTGGGATTGGAATCGATTGAAATTGGAATTTCATCAAAAGTTTTATCCTATGCATTTGGTTCATCGTGATCGGAATTATATATATAATTTTTGGCCTCGTGAAGGAGAAAGCATCGCTCAAGCTTGGGGGAGGCTTAAGTACATGATGTACACATGCCCCAATCATGAGCTCTCAAGAGAAATTATCTTACAGAATTTTTATGCTCGGCTTTCTCATGATGATCAAACCATGCTCGATTCTTCTTCAACTGGCTCCTTTATGAAGAAAACTATTGAATTCAGATGGGATCTTCTGGAAAGAATTAAACGCAACTCTGAAGATTGGGAACTCGACAAAGGTAATGAGTCAGGTATAATACTTGAGTTTGATTGTGTTAAATCTTTTATGGATACCGATGCTTTTCATAAGTTTAGCACTAAATATGGACTTGACTCTGAGATAGTAGCCTCCTTTTGTGAATCATTTGCTACTCATGTTGATCTCCCTAAGGAGAAGTGGTTTAAATATCATCCCCCTGTTAAAGAAAAGATTGAGGAACCCGTTAGTGTTAAAGAAGAAATAATTGTTTACCATGTTGATCCAGTTGTGCCTACTGCTTATATTGAGAAACCACCTTTTCCTGTTAGGATTAAGGAACATGCTAAAGTCTCAACTGTGGTTAACAAAAGTAATATTAGAGCACCTAGACCCTCTGAACAAATTAAAGTTGAACCTAATGTTGCTATGGTTAAAGATCTCTTGGTCGATAATATAGATGGGCATGTTATTTACTTCTGTGATGAAGCAACTAGAATTGCTAAACCAGATCCTAAATATAAAAACAGGCCTGTAGTAGGCATGCCTGTTGTCTCTGTTAAAATAAGAGATCATTGTTATAATGGCTTATGTGATTTGGGTGCTAGTGTGAGTGCTATTCCGTTTACTTTATATCAAGAAATTATGAATGATATTGCACCTATTGAAATAGAGGATACTGATGTTACTATTAAGCTTGCAAACAGAGATACCATTACAGCGCTTGGGATCATTAGAGATGTTGAAGTCTTGTGTGGAAAAATAAAATACCTACTGATTTTCTAGTCCTCGGTTCTTCACAAGATAATTTTTGTCCCATTATATTTGGTAGACCTTTCTTGAACACTGTTAATGCCAGGATTGATTGCGCTAAAGAAACTGTTAGTGTTAATTTTGGTGGTATATCTCATGAGTTTAATTTCTCCAAGTTTCATAGACAACCTCATGATAAAGAATTGCCTAGTAAAGATGAAATTATTGGTCTTGCTTCTATTGCCGTACCTCCTATTGATCCGTTAGAACAATATTTGCTAGACCATAAAAATGATATGCACATGAATGAAAGAAATGAAATTGATAAGATGTTCTTTGATCAACCACCTATCCTTAAACACAATTTGCCTGTTGAAACTCTTGGAGGCCCTCCTCCACCTAAGGGTGACCTTGTATTCGAACTAAAACAATTGCCTGATACATTGAAATATGCTTATCTAGATGAAAAGAAGATATATCCTGTTATTATTAGTGCTAACCTTTCAGAGCATGAAGAAAAGAGATTACTAAAAACTCTAAGGAAGCACCGTGCTGCTATTGGATATACTCTTGATGATCTTAAGGGCATTAGTCCCACTCTATGTCAGCACAAAATTAATATGGAGCCTGATGCTAAACCAGTTGTCGACCACCAACGACGATTAAATCCTAAGATGAATGATGTGGTAAGAACTGAAATATTAAAGCTTCTGGAAGTAGGTATAATTTATCCCATAGCTGATAGCAGATGGGTAAGTCCTGTTCATTGTGTTCCTAAAAAGGGAGGTATTACTGTTGTTCCTAATAATAAAAATGAACTCATCCCACAAAGAATTGTAACTGGTTATAGGATGGTAATTGATTTCAGGAAATTAAACAAAGCGACTAGAAAAGATCATTACCCCTTACCTTTTATTGATCAAATTTTAGAAAGATTGTCTAAGCATACACACTTTTGTTTCCTAGATGGTTATTCTGGTTTCTCTCAAATACCTGTATCACCTGAAGATCAAGAGAAAACCACATTTACTTGTCCTTTTGGAACTTATGCTTATCGTCGTATGCCTTTTGGTTTATGTAATGCACCTGCAACCTTTCAAAGATGTATGACTGCTATATTCTCTGACTTTTGTGAAAAGATTGTTGAGGTTTTCATGGATGATTTCTCCGTTTACGGAACTTCTTTTGATGATTGCTTAAGCAAACTTGATCGAGTTTTGCAGAGATGTGAAGAAACTAATCTTGTCTTGAATTGGGAGAAGTGCCACTTTATGGTTAATGAAGGTATTGTCCTTGGGCATAAAATTTCCGAAAGAGGTATTGAAGTTGACAAAGCTAAGGTTGATACTATTGAGAAAATGCCATGTCCTAAAGATATCAAAGGTATAAGAAGTTTCCTAGGTCATGCTGGTTTCTATATAAGGTTTATTAAAGACTTCTCTAAAATTTCTAGGCCTCTTACTAATCTCTTGCAAAAAGATGTTCCATTTGTTTTTGATGATGATTGTGTAGAAGCCTTTGAAACACTTAAGAAAGCCTTAACCTCTGCACCTATTGTTCAACCACCTGATTGGAACTTGCCTTTTGAAATTATGTGTGATGCTAGTGATTATGATGTTGGTGCTGTTCTAGGATAAAGAGTTGATAAGAAATTAAATGTTATCCATTATGCTAGTAAAACTCTAGACAGCGCTCAAAGAAATTATGCTACTACTGAGAAAGAATTTCTAGCAGTTGTGTTTGCATGTGACAAATTCAGATCCTACATAGTTGATTCTAAAGTAATTGTTCACACTGATCACGCTGCTATTAAATACCTTATGGAAAAGAAAGATGCTAAACCTTGACTCATTAGGTGGGTTCTATTGCTACAAGAATTTGACTTGCATATTACTAATAGGGAGGGAGCTGAGAACCCCGTAGCAGATAATTTGTCTACAATGGAAAATGTTCTGGATGACCCACTTCCTATTAATGATGATTTTCCTGATGAACAATTAGCTGTGATAAATGCTTCTCGTAATACTCCTTGGTATGCAGACTATGCTAATTATATTGTTGCTAAATTTATACCACCTAGCTTTACATATCAACAAAAGAAAAAGTTTTTCTTTGATTTAAGACATTACTTTTGGGATGACCCACATCTATATAAAGAAGGAGTAGATGGTATTATTAGACGTTGTGTACCTGAGCATGAACAGGAACAAATCCTACGTAAGTGTCACTCCGAGGCCTATGGAGGACATCATGCGGGAGACCGAACTGCACACAAGGTATTACAATCTGGTTTTTATTGGCATACTCTCTTTAGGGATGCACGTAAGTTTGTCCTTTCTTGTGATGAATGTCAAAGAATTGGTAATGTTGGTAGACGTCAGGAAATGCCTATGAATTATTCACTTGCTATTGAACCATTTGCTCCCTTGGTGGTTTTGGTAATTCATAACAACATATATCTCATTGAACTAATGTCCATTCAAGTTAAAGATTTCAGGATGTTCAATGATTGGCATGGCAAGGACTAGAGATGTGGACCCCTCAAAATGCTAAGGACAAGGATTGGCAAAAGATCAAGACTCTACATTTTTGGTTTAGTGATCCAAGATCACATTGAGTCCATAGGAAAGCCAATACTATTAAAAGGGGATGAGGTGTTGCTTAATGGTCTTTTTGCTCAAGTGCTTAGTGACAGTGTTCCAAAACCCTCAACCACTTTCTCCATCCAAATATCTCCAAAATCTACATTCCAACTCGGTCCCACCGAAATTCTCTATCCGGAGCCACCGAGTTCATCTGGACTTAGCCACTGCCAAAACCCTAACAAATCGGATCCACTGATATGGATCTCGGTCTCACCGAGATGGCCTTGCCAACTCTCTGTAATAGTTTGCACTTACTTCGGTCCCACCGAGTTTTGCAAATCGGTCTCACCGAGATGGCTTGCCAACTCTCTGTTGCCTTATTGCTTCACTTCGGTCTTACCGAGTTGATGCAATCGGTGCCACCGAGACGAGGTTTGCCCTAGCCATTGCACTTCGGTCCATCCGAGTTGTTCCAGTCGGTCCCACCGAGATTCCTAATGTTCATATCTTTTACACAGTTCGGTGCCACCGAGATTTCTGAATCGGTGCCACCGAGTTGGGTCAAAAGTGTGTAACGGTTGGATTTTGTGTGGAGGCTATATATACCCCTCCACCAGTTCCTTCTCAGTAGGGAGAGCCATCAGAATGTGCCTACACTTCCACCATACATTTTCTGAGAGAGAACCACCTACTCATGTGTTGAGATCAAGACATTCCAATCCAACCATTTGAACCTTGATTTCTAGCTTTTCCCAAGTTGCCTTCCACTCAAATCCTTCTTCCACCATAGCCAAATCTGTGAGGAGTTGTTTGAGTGTTGGGAAGACTATCATTTGAAGCACAAGAGCAAGGAGTTCATCAACAACACACCGTCTATTACCTTTTGGAGAGTGGTGTCTCCTAGATTGGTTAGGTGTCACTTGGGAGCCTCCGACATGATGTGGAGTTGAACCAAGGAGTTTGTAAGGGCAAGGAGATCGTCTACTTCATGAAGATCTACCCCGAGTGAGGCTAGTCCTTCGTGGACGTAAGCCATGGTGGAATAGACAAGGTTGCTTCTTCGTGGACCCTTCGTGGGTGGAGCCCTCCGTGGACTCGCGCAGCCGTTACCCTTCGTGGGTTGAAGTCTCCATCAACGTGGACGTACGGTAGCACCACCTATCGGAACCACGCCAAAAACCACCGTGTCTTCATTGCGTTTGAAATCTCCGATCCCCTCCTTTACTTACATATGCAATTGTTTATTTTCCGCTGCTACACTCATAGAATTGCGTGTGTAGGGTGATGCTTGACTTGTATGCTTGCTAAAATCTGCCTACTTCTAAAATTGGGAAAAGGTTAGATTTTTATTTGGTCAAGTAGTCCAATCACCCCCCCCCTCTAGACATACTTTCGATCCTACAGTAACCTCTCAATTCCTACTGTAATTCTCTACTTAAACATGGTGCTTAATGCTACATATTATTATCCAATGATTTGTGGCCATCCTATGATGTTTGAGTAGATTCTTTTTGTCGTATGGGTTGATAGATGATCGTGATTGGTTTGAGTTGTATGTTTTATTTTGGTGCTGTCCTATGGTGCCCTCCGTGTCGCGCAAGCGTGAGGGATCCCCGCTATAGGGTGTTGCAATACGTTCATGATTCGCTTATAGTGGGTGGCGTGAGTGACCGAAACACATACCCGAGTAAGGGGGTTGTTGCGTATGGGAGTAAAGGGGACTTGATACTTAATGCTATGGTTGGGTTTTACCTTAATGATCTTTGGTAGTTGCGGATGCTTGCTAGAGTTCCAATCATAAGTGCATATGATCCAAGTACGGAAAGTATGTTAGCTCATGCCTCTCCCTCATATAAAATTGCAATAATGATTACCGGTCTAGTGATCGACTGCCTAGGGACAAATCTTTCTCTTGTGTTACAAAAACTTTCTACTAAACAACTAACTTTTATTATCTTGCAAATTACTCGTAGTTTTATTCTCGCAAAGTACTTCTAGTTTTATTCTTGCAAACCTATCCTATCACCTACAAAATAGTTTCATACTTGTTCTAGGTAAAGCGAACGTTAAGTGCGCGTAGAGTTGTATCGGTGGTCGATAGAACTTGAAGGGAATATTAATTCTACCTTTAGCTCCTCGTTGGGTTCGACACTCTTATTTATCGAAAAAGCTACAATTGATCCCCTATACTTGTGGGTTATCAAGACCTTTTTCTGGCGCCGTTGCCCGGGAGCAATAGCGTGGGGTTGATATTCTCGTGTGTGCTTGTTTGCTTTATCACTAAGTAGTTTTTATTTTGTGCACTTGTTTTCTATCTTTAGTTATGGGTAGGAAACGTAAAATACCAAAAAAATTAGTTGTACCTGCTAAACCAATGGTTGAAGAACCATCCAAAATCTATTATACTGCTGAAGCTTTCTACTTGGATCATCTTCGATCCCTATGTGCTCGTGCTAAAAACCCAACTAGCTTAGTTGAGGGAAAATCATTAAATGAGCATGCTTATTTTGTGTGACACCGCTTGTCTCAAAAAGGGAAACTCTTATGGCATCATATTGATACTTTGAATTGCTATGCTTGGAATTTATGCGAAATACATGATTTTACTTGTTGTTCGGAAGACCCTAAGAAACACCTTCCCTACCAATGTGAGTTTAGTGATAATGGAATCTTATCTTCTTATGCCAAAGGTGCTTATAGTTATTATGTTATTGAACAAATTGAAGAATTTGTTGCTTTTAAGGGTGCATATGAAATTGCTTCTTTGATTGAAAAGTGTGATGCTACTCTTTACAAATCTGAAAATTTTGCCATACTTAAATATTGCTATGAAAACTATGCTTCTAATGCTTATGTTAAACAATATATTGAGGACACCTCCGCTGTCCAAGAAGAGACTAATATTTTGCAGGAATCTACGGAAGAAGAAATTGATGACACAGTGAGCTCATTAGATGAAAAAATTGAGGAGGAGAGCGAAGAACAAAAGAAGGAAGAGCGGATTGATCACCCGTGCCCACCTTCTGATGAGAGTAACTCTTTATCCCATACATTGTTTAATTTCCCTTCGTGCTTACCGAAGGATGAATGCTATGATAATTGCTATGATCCCTTGGATTCGTTTGAAATATCCCTTTTTGATGAAATTGATGCTTGCTATGCTTGTGGCCATGATGCCAATTTGAATTATGCTTATGGAGATGAACTTGCTATAGTTCCTTATGTTAAACATGAAATTGTTGCTATTGCACCCACACATGATAGTCCTATTATCTTTTTGAATTCTCCCAACTACACTATATCGGAGAAGTTTGGTCTTATTAAGGATTATATTGATGGGTTGCGTTTTACTACTACACATGATAATTTTGATGAATATAATATGCATGTGCTTGCTGTTCCTACTTGCAATTATTATGAGAGAGGAACTACATCTCCGCCTCTCTATGTTTCCAATACGATAAAATTGCAAAAAACTATTTATACTATGCATTGACCTTTACTTGATGTGCATGAATTATTATTTTATGACATGCCGATGCATAGGAAGAGAGTTAGACTTCGTCATTGCATGATATATGTTGCTTGGTGCTCACTACTAAATTACAAATCATTGTTAATTAAAATTGGCTTTGATATACCTTGGGATCCGGGTGGATCAATTACATGAGCACATTATGCCTAGCTTAATGGCCTTAAAGAAAGCACTGCCTGGGAGACAACCCGGAAGTTTTAGAGAGTCATTTATTTCTGTTGAGTGCTTTTATAAAGTTTAAAAACAAAAAAAAAATAGAGGGGAACCTAAAACTTTTCAAAAAGGAAAGTGAAAGTAAGAAAGACAAGCACCGTTGAAGTGGGGGAGCTCCTTGAACTTTGTTCATGCCCATGGAAACTTTGCAAATCTTGAATTACAGAAACTTTTCAACAAAAATAATTATCCCCTTGTACAAATCCATTGTATTATAAAAATAATGTGCCAAGATTTACCTTTAGGATGTTTAAATTGCTTGTTTGGTATGTGCAGTGCAAAAACAGAAACTTTTGCTGTAGTGCGTGAATTTACATTTTTTATTGGAACAGGCAAAAAATTCTGAAATTTTTACACAGTACTTATATGCAATTTTTTTATTTTTTCCTAATCTTTCAGAATTTTTGGAGTTACAGAAGTATGGTCAATGTTCAGATTACTACAGACTGTTCTGTTTTTGACAGATTCTGTTTTTTGATGCATTGTTTTGCTTGTTTTGATGAAACTATGGATTGTATCGGAAGGTATAAGCCATGGAGAAGTTAGAATACAGTAGGTATAATGCAAAAATAAAATATGAATGGGTTAGCAACAGTACTTAAAGTAGTGATTTGCTTTATTATACTAACGGATCTCACGAAGGTTTTGTTAAGTTTTGTGTGGATGAAGTGTTCGAAGATCGAGGAGGTATTGATATGAGAAGAATGAGGAGAGGCAAGAGCTCAAGCTTGGGGGTGCCCAAGGCACCCCAAGTAAATATTCAAGGAGACTCAAGCGTCTAAGCTTGGGGATGCCCCGGAAGGCATCCCATCTTTATTCAACAATTATCGGTATGTCTCGATTTTTGTTTTGCTCACATGATATGCGTAAATTCTTGGAGAGTCTTTTGTGTTTATTTTTTCCTTTTATTATATGCACCATGCTGGTATGAGATAGTCCTTGGTTGATTTATAGAATGCTCTTTGCACTTCACTTATATCTTTTGAGTATGGCTTTATAGAATGCTTCATGTGCTTCACTTATATCATTTGAAGTTTGGATGCCTGTTTCTCTTCATATAGAAAACCGTTATTTGTAGAATGCTCTTTTGCTTCACTTATATTTGTTAGAGCATGGTCTTTTGTAGAAAGAATTAAACTCTCTTGCTTCACTTATATCTATTTAGAGAGTCAACAGGAATTGGTCATTCACATGGTTAGTCAGAAAATCCTACATAAACCTTGTAGATCACTAAATATAATATGTTTGATTCCTTGCAATAGTTTTGCGATATGGAGATGATAATATGTGAGTTATGCTAGTGAGTAATTGTGATTTAGTAAGAATATTGGTGTTAAGGTTTGTGATTCCCTATGCATGCACGTAGAGTCAATAGTTATGCAACGAAGTTATATCCTACTTATGGTGCATTATTCAGTGTTAGTTATTCTCAATGCATGCATATGACCATTTTCGTTTTCTGGTTGATTGCTTCTCAATCTATTTGCTAGCCTCCATTTGTACTAAGCGGGAATACTGCTTGTGCATCCAAACTCCTTAAACCCAAGTTGTGCCAAATGAGTCCACCATATCTACCTATATGCGGTATTTCCATGCCGTTCCAAGTAAATTTGCATGTGCCAACTCTAATTATTCAAAATAAATTTCTGTTTTGTGTGCTCGTACCGCTCATGAAGCGGCAGGGGGTGGCCAATATTTTCCATGCTAGGTATGATATTCTCACGATGAGTGTTTATTCACTTGTCATTGCACGAGAGAGTGGCTGGTAATAGGGATGCCCAGTCCCACAATGAATCAAAAATTAATAACAACAAAATTCCTTGGAAAGTGTTGGTATGGAGGGTACCCGTGGATACGGCTAGCCATGGATTGTGAAAGAATGGTGGAAAGGAAATAAACTTTACTTTCTGTTTGGGAACCGCCTATGATGTGTCTAGCATGGAAAATATTGGGAATTCTCGGTCGTTTTCGTTGACAGGAAAAGCATGCCTCTCAAAACAATTTTATCTCTTTAATTTCTGCTTTGAGCTCTGGCACATTTGCAAATCTCCGCTTCCCTCTGCGAAGGGCCTATCTATTTTACTTTTATGCATTTTTATTTTTATTGAGTCTCCATCTTCTCTTATAAAGCACCAACTGGAGAGCACTATTGTCATACTTGTGCATTGGGTGTAGTTAATGTTGAGTGTGTTTCATGAATGGATCAATGACTGAGCATAATGGGCTAGGGATAACTTTCTTTAGCGTTGATATTTTGAAATACATGGTTGTTTGTTAGTATGCTTGAGTATTGATGTCTTTATGTCAAATTATAGACTATTGCTTTGAATCACTCGTGTCTTAATATTCATGCCATGATTAGATTATATGATCAAGATTATGCTAGGTAGCATTCCACATCTAAAATTATCTTTTTTATCATTTACCTACTCGAGGACGAGCAGTAATTAAGCTTGGGGATGTTGATACGTCTCCGTCGTATCTATAATTTTTGATTGTTTCATGCCAATATTCTACAACTTTCACATATTTTTGGCAACATTTTATATTATTTTTGGGACTAACATATTGATCCAGTGCCCAGTGCCAGTTCCTGTTTGTTGCATGTTTTTTGTTTCGCAGAATATCCATATCAAACGAAGTCCAAATGTAATAAAATTTTACGGAGAATTATTTTGGAATATATGTGATGTTTGGGAGGTGGAATCAACGCAAGGCGGTGATCATGGGCCCCATGAAGCACCAGGGCGCGCCAGGGGGGGCCCGGCGCGCCATGGTGTCTCGTGAGGCCCTCGTAGGTCGGTTGATGCTCTTCTTCGGGCGCAAGGAAGCTAATATCTGGAAAAAATCGTGTTAAAATTTCAGCGCAATCGGAGTTACGGATCTCTGGGAATTTAAGAAACGGTGAAGGGCCAGAAAACAGGAGCACGAAACAGAAGAGAACAGAGAGAGAGATCCAATATAGGAGGGGCTCCTGCCCCTCCGCCGCCATGGCAGCCATGGACCAGAGGGGTAACTCTCCTCCCATCTAGGGGGGGCAAGGAAGAAGAAGAAGGAGGGGGGCTCTCTCCCCCTCTCTCCCGGTGGCGCCGGAACGCCGCCGGGGCAATCATCGTGACGGCGATCTACACCAACAACTTCGCCGCCGTCAACACCAACTCTCTCCCCCTCTATGCAGCGGTGTAACCTCTCAATTCCCGCTGTAATTCTCTACTTAAACATGGTGCTTAATGCTACATATTATTATCCAATGATTTGTTGCCATCCTATGATGTTTGAGTAGATTCTTTTTGTCCTATGGGTTGATAGATGATCGTGATTGGTTTGAGTTGTATGTTTTATTTGGGTGCTGTCCTATGGTGCCCTCCGTGTCACGCAAGCATGAGGGATCCCCGCTGTAGGGTGTTGCAATACGTTCATGATTCGCTTATAGTGGGTGGCGTGAGTGACTGAAACACATACCCGAGTAAGGGGGTTGTTGCGTATGGGAGTAAAGGGGACTTGATACTTAATGCTATGGTTGGGTTTTACCTTAATGATATTTGGTAGTTGCGGATGCTTGCTAGAGTTCCAATCATAAGTGCATATGATCCAAGTACGGAAAGTACGTTAGCTCATGCCTCTCCCTCATATAAAATTGCAATAATGATTACCGGTCTAGTTATCGACTGCCTAGGGACAAATCTTTCTCTTGTGTTACAAAAACTTTCTACTAAACAACTAACTTTTATTATCTTGCAAATTACTCGTAGTTTTATTCTCGCAAAGTACTTCTAGTTTTATTCTTACAAACCTATCCTATCACCTACAAAATAGTTTCATACTTGTTCTAGGTAAAGCGAACGTTAAGTGCGCGTAGAGTTGTATCGGTGGTCGATAGAACTTGAAGGGAATATTAATTCTACCTTTAGCTCCTCGTTGGGTTCGACACTCTTATTTATTGAAAAAGCTACAATTGATCCCCTATACTTGTGGGTTATCAATGCATTATGGGCTTATAGAACTGCTAATGAAAATCCTATGGCTATGTCTCCTTATAAAATGGTTTATGGAAAAGCATGTCATTTACCTCTTGAGTTAGAACATAAAGCGTATTGTTCAATTAAAGAACTCAATTATGATTTTAAAATTGCCGGTGAAAAGAGGTTATTTGATATTAGCTCACTAGATGAATGGAGAACCCAAGCTTATGAAAATGCCAAATTGTTTAAAGAAAAAGTTAAAAAATAGCATGATAAAAGAATCCAAAAACGGGAATTCAAAGTAGGTGATCATGTTTTATTATACAATTCTCGTTTGAGATTCTTTGCAGGAAAACTCCTCTCTAAATGGGAAGGACCGTATATCATCGAAGAAGTTTATCGCTCCGGAGCCATCAAAATAAACAACTCCGAAGGCACTAATCCGAGAGTGGTGAATGGGCAAAGAATTAAGCATTATATTTCAGGTACTCCCATTAATGTTGAAACTAATATTATTGAAACAATTACACCGGAAGAGCACATCAAAGAGTCCTTCCGGAACACTCCAGAACCCTGAAAAGGGGTAGGTATGTGATACGGTAAGTAAACCGACTCCAAAAATTTCATAAAAATACTTTCTGTCAGTTTTGGAATATTAGAAAAAATACAAAAATAAGAAACAGCCGAGGGGACCCACGAGGTGCACACGAGGCACCAGGGCGCGCCACCCCCCCCCCCCAGGCGCGCCCTGGTGGCTCGTGGGCCCCTCGTGAGCCTTCCTGACTCCGTTTTCTTCTGGAATACTTGTTTTGCAAGATAAAAATTCTTTATATATACTTCTGTATGCTTTGACCACCATATCACAAGTTTCTCCTATGTTCTTGTTTCGTGCTATTTTTCTGACAGATCTAGATCGCCATGGCTCCCCAAAAGCTCCGTACCAAGCACCGTATTGTGCAACCATCGCCGGGCAAACGCCCCTACAGCGAGGTTTACTACGAGTGGTCGTCGGGAGAGGAAGACAATGGCAAGGAGGACAAGGTCGAGGAAGTTGCGGAAACCCAGGCTCTAGAAGGGGGGCAAGCCATTCCCATGGAGGAGACCGCGGAGAAGGGAGATATCCTTCAACCCCTTTATGATCATCTCTCCCCATCTGTAATTGAAACCCTAAGAGTCTTTGAAACAGTTTGTGCTCAGAATACATCTCTCACCCGTGAAGTTATTTTGTTGGAATAGCAAAAATCGCCCTTCGAAGCATCAACCGTAAATTGGAGTATCTGCTAAAGCTGAAGGACAAGCCCACCACTTCATCATCACCATCATCACCGAAGAAAGTAACTTGAGTACATGGGTATGGGCACTCCCGTTGGCTTGTGCCAAGCTTGGGGGAGGTGCCCCGGTATCGTATCACTATCACTTTTATTATCTTTACCTATTTTTAGTTCGATCCTTAGTTATTTCATGATTTAGTTGAATAAAAGTTTAGTATGATCTATTTTCGAGTGCTAGTTTCGTGATCTATCTATCTATGTAATTGAGTTGAGAGTTATATAATAAAGAGTAGTTTGAGTTTTTGCTTCTTTACTTTTATGTTTCAATCCTAGCAATGAAGATAATGAAAAAGATGATATGCTAATCTTATGAAAAGTAATGACATTACATAAAGAAAAGTATAAGTGGTAAAATTTATTGAAAGTTAACAAGCATAGCATTAGTCAATGATGCAATTCATGAAAAAATTAATAAGGGAAGAGAAGATTCACATGCAAATACACTATCTTGGACATCTTTTATGATTGTGAGCCCCCATTGAGTATTTTATGTCAAATTGTTGACGTTGGACAAGGAAGACAACGTACTGAATTATGTTTGCTTATATTCACATAGAAGTTCTATTGTCATAGATCCTCCAACATGTGGTGCTTGCCCAATATCTTTGCTAGCCAAAAATCCGCACCAAGTAGAGATACTACTTGTGCATCCAAAACCCTTAAACCCAGTTTCATGTCATGAGAGTCCATTATATCTACCTATGGATTGAATAAGATCCTTCAAGTAAGTTGTCATCGGTGCAAAAAGCAATAAAAATTGCCTCTAAATATGTATGAACTTTTATTGTAAGGGAAAATAAGCTTTGTACGAACTTGTCATGGTAAAGAAATAAAAGCGACGGACTGCATAATAAAGGTTGCTATCACAAGGGGCAATATAAAGTGACGTTTCTTTGCATTAAGAGCTTGTGCATCCAACAACAAAAAGCGCATGACAACCTCTGCTTCCCTCTGCGAAGAGCCTATCTTTTACTTTTATGTATTTACTTTTTGTCGGTGTAAAAACCGGCAGACCTCGGGGTAGGGGGTCCCGAGCTGTGGATCTCGGATCGAGGGTAACAGAGACAATGGAGATGGTGTTTTACCCAGGTTCGGGCCCTCGTGATGGAGGTAAAACCCTACGTCCTGCTTCTGTTATATTGATAGAGATGTATCGAGTACAGAGTTGATCTACCTCAAGATCGTAATATGTGTATAACTTCTATAGCTAAGTAAGCAATGTTGCCTTGATGTCCCCTCTACGGGCTAAACCCTCTGGCTTATATACACGCCAGGGAGGGTACCTAGGGTTACAATGTCGGTATCTTGGAGTAAGGCGGCTGGACAAATCTTGAAGTGTACTACAAGTCTTCGGTAGAGACAGCGCCGATCACGTCTCCCACGTACAGTCTCCGGAGTCCATCTTGGTCACGCATGGGGGTACATCGGCCCAACCGAGGAGATGGGTCGGCCCGGTTAGCACCCCCTAATCCAGGACACCGTCACTAGCCCCTGAACTGGTCTTCGATGCCGAAGTCGACGCCCTTCATTCCGAAGTCTTGGCTCTATAGACAAGTTCCCGTACTTTTATCCTCCGACCAGAGTTTAACGACCTCGGCCGACCCTTAGAATTCGCCGAGGGCTCAATGTCAGACGTTGAAAATCGTGCCGCTTAGGGAGTTGGGCCCCTTTATGGGAGAAACGTCGAAGCGTTAGCCCTTTCTGCCCTTACTTAATAGACGCGTTACCCTTGCTGGTGACTGTGCGCCTTTGCAACCGCAACGAGAAATTCCCCTCTCCCTCCAGCCCAAGCAGGAGCCTAAATAATGGCGAGCGGCGAGGGATCATCAAGGCGTCCTCACGACCCGGATAGGGGGTACTGGGGGAGCTGCTCCGTCGCACGCCTTCAAATAGATCTGGCCGCTACCCGCCCTGGACTAACATCCATCGACGGTCAAGTCCACGCCAAAAATTACCCCTCGCCACGGGGGGACGAGCGGGTATGCTTCGTACCTTTCCTCCTCCGCGGCTTAGGGTTCCCAATCCACCCATTCCTCCGTGGCTTGCTGGAGTTCTACGGGTTACAGCTACATCATCTTTCTCTGAATTCGGTGCTACACATCGCGGGGTTCGTCGCGCTATGTGAGCTACACCTCGGCTGTCAGGCGCACTTCGGATTGTGGCGGAAGTTCTTCTGTGTCGTGCCCCGCTCTTCGGCCGACAAGTTATTCGAGGTCGGAGGAGCCGAAGTCTGCCGAATCGGCAAGACTGGCTATCCAGCAGGAACACCTCGGGAAGAGGCCGATTATTGGCCTTCCGAGTGGTTCTATATCACCGACGTCCTATTGTACGACCCAGTCCGGCCAGGCCTTCCGCCCTTCTCATTAGATCCACCGAGGAAGCGTTACAGCTGGAGGCCACTGAGTCCAGCTCAAGAGGAAGACGAAGCCGTGACTAGGCTAGCGGCCAAGGTGAAGTTCCTGTCCAGCGCGGGTCTTACCATCATCGATGTGATGGCGGTGGCTCTAGACCGGAGAGTCCAGCCTCTTCGGCAGCGCCAGCATTTATTGTGCGAGTATAACGGGTCCGAGGACACCTCTCGATCCATCAAGGGGGCTTTTATGGACCAAATGACCCTCGGAGCCGTGCTAGCCAGCATATACCAAGGGTCAGCCGAGGAGTTTGCTAAGCGCCAGTTCCAGGACGGGCTGTCGTACTACAACCCTGCCGACATTGTAAGTTTCTATTTCGGGCTTTCCTGTTTCGCCTCGGGATCCTTATCATTAATCCGTTATATATTGATTGAACAGCGGTGGAGGCGTTGGCTTGAAGGGGTGAGCAGTCCGGCTCCAGAGCCGGAGTTGCACAGCCGTGCAGAAGATCTTCTCTACCACGAGGACAAAGACCTGGGGCTTATCTACGAAGGGAGGAGTTTTTTCCTGGAGAGCCTTGACGGCTCAAAGGTAGCGGTCGTCCCTGATACTCCGGGGACGAGACCAGCCTCATCGGTAACTCTCCCTTCCTCTAAGCGAAAGAGAGCTCCTCGTCCCCCAGTCTCCAGTCTTCTGACATCTCCTCCAAAGGGGCGGCGCTCCCAACGCCTTCGCAGAGAAACGGCTCCACCGGAAAGGGCTCGGCTGGAAGTTCAAGAAGCTCCGGCCGATGTTGCGGGGGCAAACGAGAGTACTCCATCCGTCATTAGGTAATATTTAGCTTCATGTCATAGAAAAAACATTTCGGGTTCTAACACTGACGAATATTTGCAGACAGCCTCCACTCTCCACCGCAGGTGTGGAGGCCGAGGAAGGCACGGCCCCGCCCAAGAAAGCCGAGGTCCGAAATCCTGTAAGGGCTGACCCCGGAGTCGCCCAGCCCGAGGACTCAGCGACATCGGCCACTCCGTCCGAAATTCAATGCACCACGAATTATCGCCGGTGAAAGGCTTCCTTGAATAATCCGGCCTTTTCGGACAAGGAGCTTAATGCTCTCAGCGCGGTGGACGCATATCTCGGGGCGACCCGAGGTGCCTTTGACGAGTCGCTGGATGTCCTGTCGCGAGGGCTGCGGGTAAGGTTTTTAAAGACGAATATAACTACCAAGTATAGTAGTAGCCCTAAGGCTTGATACGAGCCCCTGGGGTCGAATCAAGACTTGAATGCTAACCCGCAATCTTTGTCATAACAGGAAGCTCGCTTGAAGAACGAACAATTGACCTCGGCGTTAGACCAAACAAAGGTGCAGCTTGACACGGCACTGTCCAAGGTTGAACAGGTGAAGAAATTCACCCGAGAGGCGCACGGTAAGTGCTGTATTCCTTGCAGTCAGTAACGTCCAAAAATCAGAGCTGACGCCTAGCCTCATTTGTAGCAGTGGAAGCCCTGGGCCATCTTGAAAGAGATCTGAAGCAAGCCCGTGACGATCTGGCGTACACCGAAGCGCAACGCCAGGCAAATCAACACGTGGTCACACAGAGAGCGGGCAACGTGGATGCGTTGAAGACTGAAAACGCCCGGCAGGCCCAGGAAATTGAGAGCTTAAAAACTCGCCTGGCTGCGGCAGAAGCAAAGAATCAGCGAACGGACGATATGATTTATGGTAAGTTAGAAAGCACGACAGACATTTGTCATGCAATTTGTCCAAGGAGATTTGTCATTCAAAATGTTGTTGTTGTTGTTGACAGCGTGCTTGACTGGCCTTTCTCTGGAGTCTCGGGGTCCGATGTCCGAAGACATGTGCATTCGTCTTTCCAAGGTGCATGAAGGAGCTCGGAAAGCGATGAAGGATGTACACCAGGCGTTATGGCCCAAGGTGACGCCGGTCCCTGAGGACATGGCTGTGCTAGCCGAACAGCTTAAGAGAGCTCGGCGCTGGATCCAGGCGTGGAAAGTATCGGCTTGTCGAGAAGGTGCAAGGGAGGCCTGGGCCATGGTGAAGACCCATTACACCGGTGTGAAGACAACGGAATTAGCAGAGGTAGGACCCCTGGGGCCAGATGGGGAAGAGATCCCTACCAGCCAGGCATATGATAGTGTGATGCCTGCGGCACGATTCTCGCAGAAGGATTGCGCATTAGATACCCTAATAGACGGGCTAGACCGTGCTTGAAAATCGTTGTATGACTTTATGTACCGAGGTATTCTATGTCAAATTTTTCCGCCCGTTTAGCCAAACTCTGTCAGCCAGCCTTCGGCTTCCGCCTCCTCGGAGAAAGTCCGAGGAGTGTCCCATAATACTGGCTGAGGTCATCGGACCAGATGTTTCAGGTGACCAGGCAATCGGGCAATGCGGCTCTAAAGACAAGAGGGTTACGGACGGTTATGTTATATTACTATTTAACGTAAGAATCATCTTTCGAGGAAAATAGTTCTTCCAACAGTTCCTTTCCTCGGGTTAGTGTGTCGAACACGCCCGTTAGAAGACGTATGACCTCGGGGGGGTAAAGCCCCTGGTCGGGGTTTGAAAAGACCCTTGCCACGTTAGTCCTATGTCATAGCCGACCAATCCGCATTATAAGAACGCTAGCTTTCGGCTTTATCCGTCTGAGGTACTACACCGGTTGACTCGGGAGTAACAATTACAACGGTGCTCCCTTTGCCCCCTAGCCG
Organism: Elymus sibiricus; assembly: GCA_039707655.1. Classification (NCBI taxonomy): domain Eukaryota; kingdom Viridiplantae; phylum Streptophyta; class Magnoliopsida; order Poales; family Poaceae; genus Elymus; species Elymus sibiricus. Next base: position 403,696,553 of record CM077668.1, read on the forward strand.
AAATATCGGGAACGTAAGGGGCAAGCACAGGAGCCGGGCAACCCAGCTTGGCTAAATCTTAAAGTGAATCGATGCATATAGTGGCTCGAGAGACAATAGGACATAAGGGGCGGAATAGCTATTGTTTTGAAAAGAACATGCTAGATTGTCCTCGGGGTCATAAAAGAACTTTCCGAGGTGAGAAGATAAAAAAGAGAAAAAATGTTAAATTAAAGGAAAATGCATAAGTTATTTACACATACCGTAGACTTGATTTCATGCATAGAAGCGTCGGAGCAGCGTCGCGTTCCACGGGTGGGGCTCTAATCGGCCGTCCTCTGGATCTCGGATTCGATAAGCTCCTCCGATGAGCACTTGGTCAATGATGAATGGTCCATCCCATCTAGGGGAGAGCTTGTGTTTTTGTTTTTCGGGGTGCAGTCTCATTACGAGATCCCCGACGTTGAATTCTTTGGCACGGACCTCTCTACCGTGGTAGCGCCGAGCCTGCTGTTGATAAATAGCTGATCGAGCCCGTGCGACATTGCGCTCTTCCTCGAGAGCGTCTAAGGCGTCTTGCCGATCGAGTTTGGCCTCCAATTCCTCATACATGCGCACCCGAGGTCCGTCATGTATGATGTCGCAAGGGAGGACCGCTTCGGCGCCGTACACCATAAAAACGGGGTATACCCGGTGGACCGGTTTGGAGTTGTACGCAAGCCCCATAATACGGAATCAAGTTCCTCAACCCATTTGCAATCGGCTTTTTAAGGGAGCGAACTAGCCGTGGCTTGATTCCACTAAGGATAAGTCCATTGGCTCGCTCCACCTGCCCATTAGATTGCGGGTGATAGACGGACGCGTAGTCGAGCTTAATGCCCATTTTCTTACACCACGCCTTAACCTCTTTAGCCGTGAAGTTGGTTCCGTTGTCTGTGATCAGACTGTGGGGGGACACCGTAACGATGGACTACCCCCGAAATGAATCCGATGACCTGGACGGCCTCGGCCGAGGTGACCGGCTTTGCTTCGATCCACTTGGTGAATTTGTCTACCATAACGAGTAGGTATTTATTTTTGTTTGATCCACCCTTGAGTGGCCCAACCATATCGAGCCCCCAGACCGCAAAGGGCCATGTAATGGGAATGGTGCGCAGAGCCGTGGGGGGCATATGGCTCTGCTTGGCAAATACCTGGCAGCCTGGGCAACGCTGTACTAATGCCGAGGCATCGGCGCTTGCCGTTGGCCAGTAGGAACCGGCTCGAAAAGCCTTGCTGACCTAGGTTCGAGCAGCGGCGTGATGTCCGCTCATGCCGGAGTGTATCTTCCGAAGTACAAGTTTTCCTTCTTCCTCGGATATGCATCTCTGGAGGACGCCCGTTGTGCTCATTTTATAAAGTTCCCCTTCATGAACCTTGTAGGCCTTAGACTGTCTTACGATCCGACGGGAGTCGGCTTGGTTATCAGGGAGTTCTTTTCGGAGTAGGTATGCAAGGAGTGGCTCAGTCCATGGTGCGATCACTGCCATGACTTCATGCGTTGAATCAGTTTTCCGGATCATGGACCCGCCTATGATACCATCGTCCTTTTCGGGCGGGGCCTGCGGCCCGACAGCGGTTGAGTCCGATGTTCCTATACTGTCTTGCCAGACTACGGATGGCTTAAAAAGCCGTTCGAGGAAGGTGTTTTCGGGAACCTGGTCCCGCTTTGCGCCCAGCCGGGCAAGTACGTCTGCGGCCTGATTGCTATCTCAGGGTATATGGTGAAATTCCAGCCCCTCGAATCTGGCCGAGATCTTTATGACGGCATTTCGGTAAGCTGTCATCTTGGGGTCTTTGGCATCGAACTCGCCATTGATTTGCGAGATGGCGAGGTTCGAATCACCTCGGACCTCGAGGCGTTTAACGCCCATGGAGACTGCTATCCGAAGTCCGTGTAAGAGGGCTTCGTATTTGGCCGCGTTATTGGAGTCTGTGTACATGATTTGCAGTACATATCTAATGTTATCTCCCGTGGGGGACGTGAGTACCACGCCGGCCCCTAGGCCGGCAAGCATTTTGGAGCCATCAAAATACATTGTCCAATGCGAGTAGGTACTATACTCACGGGGGAGTTCGGCTTCGGTCCATTCGGCCACGAAGTCTGCCAACACCTGGGATTTAATTGCCCGGCGTGGTTTGTAGATAATTTCGAAAGGCAGGAGCTCTATGGCCCATTTGGCGATGCGCCCCGTTGCACTCTATTATTAATTATGTCACTTAGTGGGACGTCGGATGCCACGGTCACCGCGCACTCTTGAAAGTAGTGCCGAAGCTTTCGTGATGCCATGAAGACTGCGTAAGCTATCTTTTGATAGTGAGGGCAACGTGTCTTACAGGGGGTTAAGACCTCGGACACGTAGTATACGGGTTTCTGGACCTGGAACTTATGACCTTCCATGTCTCGTTCGACCACGAGGACTGCGCTAACCACCTGGTTTGTAGCCGAGATGTATAATATCATTGGTTCGCAAACGCCTGGTGCTGCCAGGATTGGGTTGGTGGCGAGGAGGGCCTTGATGTCTTCCAGGGCCGCCGCAGCCTCCTTGGTCCATTTAAACGTTTTGGTCTGCTTTAACAGCCTATACAATGGTAAAGCTTTTTCTCCAAGCCGTGATATAAAGCGGCTTAGGGCTGCTACGCAGCCAGCTAGCTTTTGTACATGCTTGAGCTCTGTAGGGATCTCTAAACGATCCAGGGCTCGAATTTTGGCCGGATTGGCCTCAATTCCTCGTTTAGCTACGATAAAACCGAGGAGCTTGCCAGCCGGGACCCCGAAGACGCATTTTTCCGGGTTCAGTTTTATTTGATATTCCCGTAGGCTGGCAAATGTATCGCGGAGGTTGTCCACCAGCTGGTCGACGTGTTTAGTTTTGACAACCACGTCGTCTACGTAGGCCTCCACAGTTTTTCCGATGTGTTTTTTCAGGCATGTTTGAATCATATGTTGGTACGTAGCGCCAGCGTTCTTTAGTCCAAAGGGCATCGTATTGAAGCAGAACGGCCCGTAGGGCGTAATAAATGATGTTGCTGCCTGGTCCGATTCCTTCATCTTTATTTGATGATACCCTGAATAGGCGTCTAGGAAGCACAACGCGTCGTGGCCCGCAATGGCGTCCACAATTTGGTCAATACGGGGTAGGGGAAAGGGGTCTTTGGGGCAAGCTTTGTTGAGGTCTTTAAAATCGACGCACAACTGCCAGGACCTGTCCTTTTTTGGTACCATGACCAAATTGGCTAGCCAGCCGGGGTGTTTTATATCTTTGATGAATCCTGCCTCCAGCAGCTTTGCCAGTTCCTCGCCCATCGCTTGACGCTTGGGCTCGGAGAACCGCCGAAGTGTTTGTTTGACGGGCTTATAGCCTCCCAATATGTTTAGGCTATGCTCCGCAAGCCTACGGGGTATTCCCGGCATGTCGGAGGGGTGCCAGGCGAATATGTCCCAGTTTTCCCTAAGGAAGGCGCGTAGGGCTTCGGCAACTTCTGGGTCGAGGTTAGCCCCTATGGACGCCGTTTTAGCGGGGTCCGTGGGGTGAACTTGGAATTTGATAATCTCGTCGGCCGGTTTGAAAGAAGTAGTCTTTGATCTTTTGTCGAGAAGGACATTGTCCCGGTCGACCTCGGCGCGCAGTGCGGTTAGTTCTTCGGCCGCGAAGGTTTCGGCCAGGGTCTCGAGGGCGAGGGATGCCGTTTTATTCTCAGCTTCGAGCGCCCTGTCAGGATCACTCGAAATGGTGATGATCCCTTTCGGGCCCGACATCTTGAGCTTCATGTAGCCATAGTGCGGAACCAGTTGAAATCTTGAAAAGGCGTCCCGTCCGAGGATGGCGTGGTATCCGCTTTTGAAAGGCGCGATGTGGAACGTGATCTCCTCGGAGCGATAATTGTCTGAGGTCCCGAAGATTACGTCTAGGGTTATCTTTCCACTGCAGTGTGCCTCTCTCCCGGGCACTATTCCTTTAAAGGTAGTGGTGCTCCGTTCTATGCGCGATTTATTGAAGTGCATTTTATCCAGGGTGTCCTCATATATTAAATTCAAGCTGCTGCCTCCATCCATCAGGACTTTATGGAGGCGGCAGCTGTCTACGATGGGATTGAGGACTAGCGCGGCGGGGCACCTGTCCAGGGCCGACTTCGATTGATCATTCTGAGTGAAGGTGATCGGCGTGTCTATCCACGCACCCCGAGGCGGTACCTGCCGGACGGCGTTGATTTCCCTTAAGGCCCGCTTGCGCTGGTTTTTAGACGTAAATGTCTCATAAATCATTAGGACCTCGTCTTCGTCCGAGGTCTGTCCAGAATGGCTGGAGGTGCCCGCCAAGAGGGCGGGTCCCCCTTTGGCCACCTGCCTCAACACCCAACAGTCTCGAAGGCTGTGGGTTGGGCAGGAGTTAACTAATACGGCGTGGATCGGGCATGGTTTACCCAGAAAGCCGTCCAGGGCCGTTCCGGGGTGATCGGAGGTTCTCCTCTTCTTCCGGGGTCGATCACCCGAGGTGTTCCGTTTGTGATTTCCGCGCCGAGGTGCCGGCCGGTCGCGTTCCGGGTGGTCCTCACAGATCGAGTCTGTATTCTCCTCGGCTCGCCAGGTGTCTTCAATGGCACAAAATCGTATTACCAAGTTGGTTAATTCAGGGAGTGTTTGGACGCAACGGCGGGCGAGGGCGTTCAAGACGCCTCTATCCTCGCATCCGCGCTCGAAAGCAGCGATTATATCAGAGTCTTGGTAATCTAGTATCTTGCTCTTGACGATCAAGAACCTGGCCCAGTATTGCCGGATCGGCTCACCACGGAGCTGCCGTACGTAGGCTAAGTCCTAGATGTCGGATGGGCCGGAGTCGTCGGGACGATATTCTATACAAGAGGTGAGCGGACCAGATCCGATCTCTAAAGACTGCGGGCTCAAGACCTCGTCACGTTCACCCGACGGTGGATCCGTAGTTATCGGTTTAGCCGATTCGATTTGGGAGTCGGTCGTCGGTGGGTCGCCGTCCGATCCGTTCTCCAGGAAGTATCTTACCCCCTCGTCGGTGAGGGGGGCCTTCGTTGGAGCCGAAGAGGGGTCATGGTTCGCTTCCACGTTACGTGGAGGTGTCTGCGAGACCCAAGCTTCGGATGTGGAGACGCGCTCCGCAGGTTTAAAGCCGTTGACCGGCGATCCCATCGATCCCTCTGGCGATCACACAGCGGAACTCTCAATGAAAGCACCAGTGTCGGTGTAAAAACCGGCAGACCTCGGGGTAGGGGGTCCCGAGCTGTGGATCTCGGATCGAGGGTAACAGAGACAATGGAGACGGTGTTTTACCCAGGTTCGGGCCCTCGTGATGGAGGTAAAACCCTACGTCCTGCTTCTGTTATATTGATAGAGATGTATCGAGTACAGAGTTGATCTACCTCGAGATCGTAATATGTGTATAACTTCTATAGCTAAGTAAGCAATGTTGCCTTGATGTCCCCTCTACGGGCTAAACCCTCTGGCTTATATACATGCCAGGGGGGGTACCTAGGGTTACAATGTCGGTATCTTGGAGTAAGGCGGCTGGACAAATCTTGAAGTGTACTACAAGTCTTCGGTAGAGACAACGCCGATCACGTCTCCCACGTACAGTCTCCGGAGTCCATCTTGGTCACGCACGGGGGTACATCGGCCCAACCGAGGAGATGGGTCGGCCCGGTTAGCACCCCCTAATCCAGGACACCGTCACTTTTTATGTAAGAGTCAATAGTGTTCTCCTCTATTCCTTTTTATGTTTCTCTTTTGCAAGCATCATGTGGTGGGGAAAGATCTAGGCACATATATCCAGTTGGATATGAGTGATCATGAGTCATTATTGTTGACATTACCCTTGAGGTGAATAAATTGGGAGGTGAAATTATAAGCCCCTATCTTTCTATGTGTCTGACTGAAACTTTTTGCTCCATATATATGTTGTGAGTGTTAGCAATCATAGAAGACTAAATGATGGTTGAGTATGTGGACTTGCTAAAAGCTCCTACATGAGACCCTTCCTGAAAATATGATGAATTGCAATTGCATTGTTGACTGAGAACATAGTTTGTTAGTTTTCAAGAAAGTTTATGTCTTATACTTCGTTGTTGTGATGAATTGTTACTTGCTCATGAGAAGTTCTATGATAATGAATATTGCTGTTATAATAATGATCATGATGCTACTATGTCCGTATTTTGTTTTTATCGACACCTTTCTCTCTAAACATGTGGACATGATTATCGATATCGACTTTCGCTTGAGGACAAGCGAGATCTAAGCTTGGGGGAGTTGATACGTCCATTTTGCATCATGTTTTTCTACTGTTATTTATAGTGTTTTTAATCAATATAACACTTTGTGGAGCAATTCTAATGCCTTTTCTCCCTTAATATGCAAGATTTACATAAGGAGGGAGATTACCGGCAGCTGGAATTCTGGACCTGAAAAAGCTATGTCAGAGATACCTATTTTGCACATCTCCAAATGAGCTAAAATTTCACGGAGATTTATTTTGGAATAAATAAAAAATACTGGAGAAAAGAAGTACCAGAGGGGGCCACCCAGGTGCCCATGTGCCACCAGGGCGCGCCACCCCCCAGGCGCGCCCTGGTGGCTTGTGGGGCCCCTGGCCAGCCTCCAGTGCCCATTTTATGGTATATAAGCCCATTTTCCCTAGAAAAAATAAAGAGAAGACTTTTGGGATGGAGCGCCGTCGTCTCGAGGCGGAACTTGGGCAGGAGCACTTTTGCTCTCCGGCGGAGCGATTCCGCCGGGGATACTTCCCTCCGGGAGGGGGAAATCGAAGCCATCGACATCACCAACGATCCTTTCATCGTGGGAGGACCAATCTTCATCAACATCTTCACCAGCACCATCTCATCTCAAACCCTAGTTCATCTCTTGTATTCAATCTTTGTCTCAAAACCTCAGATTGGTACCTGTGGGTTGCTAGTAGTGTTGATTACATCTTGTAGTTGATGCTATTTGGTTTATTTGGTGGAAGATTATATGTTCAGATCCATTATGCTATTCAATACCCCTCTGATCTTGAACATGAACATGATTTGTGAGTAGTTACTTTTGTTCTTGAGGACATGGGAGAAGTCTTGTCATAAGTAATCATGTGAATTTGGTATTCGTTCGATATTTTGATGATATGTATGTTGTTGATTCTCTTAGTGGTGTCATGTGAACGTCGATTACATGACACTTCATCATCTTTGGGCCTAAGGAAATGCATTGTGGAGTAGTAATTAGATGATGGGTTGCTAGAGTGATAGAAGCTTAAAGCCTAGTTTATGCGCTATTCCGTAAGGGGCTGATTTGGATCCATATGTTTAATGCTATGGTTAGATTTATTTTAATTCTTCTTTTGTAATTGCGGATGCTTGCTAGAGGGGGTAATCATAAGTGGGAGACTTGTTCAAGTAAGAACAGCACCCAAGCACCGGTCCACCCACATATCAAATTATCAAAATAGCGAACGCGAATCAAACAAACATGATGAAAGTGACTAGATGAAATTCCCATGTGTCCTCGAGAACGTTTAACTTATTATAAGAGATCGTTCCGGCCTGCCCTTTGTTACAAAATGATTGGGCTACCTTACTGCACCTTAGTTATTATTGCTATTTGTCACTTGTTACAAATTATCTTGCTATCAAACTACTCGTTACCGATAATTTCAGTGCTTGCAGAAAATACCTTGCTGAAAACCGCTTGTCATTTCCTTCTGCTCCTCATTGGGTTAGACACTCTTACTTATCGAAAGGACTACGATCGATCCCCTACACTTGTGAGTCATCAGTATTCAATTATAACAAAGCTTAAATTTACATTATTTAATTGTGTATTATTTATAAATGCATTTCCAATTTATAATTGAATTGTACTTTAGCACTTCATTCCTTTATAATAATTGTTAATCGAAATTTGAACCCAAACTCTAAATAAGAGCAAAGGACATGTCATACATAGTGTTTTAAATGTAAGTTTAAATTCACCCCAAAATCCTAGGCATGAATGCAAAGTTTATTTGAAAAAAAAAACCCGCTCATATAACTACGGGTCATGACATCCATGAGGACGACGCACCCCCGCCCCCTTGCTCCTCCTCTTCATCCACCAACTGACCGGATGTTGTTTTGCTTCTGATCCGTGGGTGGCCGATGCGGCGCACAACCGATGCGGCGACCGACGCATGTGCCCATGATGCGGGGAGGGGAGGGGGCGCCGCGTACCCGAACCCAAAACAGGAAGCATGGAGCTCGTCGAAGGTACCCGCAGGAGGAAGCCTCCTCGCTCACTCCTCTCTCGGTGCGCAAGCACCCCCATCACCGGCCTAGGTCGAAGGCCTGGATGAAGGCATTGATGATGTGAATTGCGCCGGTCACGCGACAGAAGAAAACCAACCAAAAGGCGACACGTGCTCTCGTGGGCCCAACCATATCTCTTTCTTTCCCTCTCCCGCCGTTTGTCTTCGTCTCCACCACTCTCTCATCGTTCGTCTTTTCCCCATCTCAAACGGGAGAGCTCCTCCACTGTCGCGGCTCGCGCCCAACCTCCTCCCTATCATGGCCGGAGCCGTCGACCACCTCTCATTCCCGCTTCGCCGCGCCGCGCTGCTGCGGGCTGTAACCATTGATGCGAGCCAACGGGAGAGGAACTATGTCGAAGCTACGACCGACTACTCGGTAAAGCTGGGACCGTCACCTCGCGATGCTGGAACCACGCCCGACGTTGTCGGGGTGCTAGAGTCAACGATGACGATGCTAGAACTGGGGGTGGCGGATGCTGCAGCCGGCCATGGACTTTGCTGGAACTGGCATTTTTTTGCTGGGACCATCGAGATTTTTTTGTTGCGACCGGCACCGGCAAGACTTTTTTTTTTGCTGGAATCAGCCTCTTTTTTTTTTGCTCGGACCATCGAGATTTTTTGCTGCAACGGGGATGGCAGAAGTTGTGTACGAGAGATAAAACTGCAACCAGGAGATGGCGGAAGCGGCGGTAGCACTGAAAAAGCTACAACCGAGGGAGATGGCGGAGGCTGTGGCTGGAGATGGCGGAAGCTACGACCGTCTACAGGGGAAAGCTACAACCAGCAAAAAAAAAAAAAAAAAACTTCGACTGTCTACGGGAAAAGCTACAACCCAAAACAGAAAAAGCTTCAACCGAGAGAGGAGGGTGTGCTACGGCGGTGACGATGGGGATGCAAGCGACGTTGTGTTAGCAGAGGTCAGCGAGGAGGGTCACGGCGGGCTGCGAGCTTGCGACGGAGCCGGTCTACGAGCGCACGTGACATGAGAAGAAAACGTGAGGGGAAGGAAAGAGATCATACGTCGTTCGATCCTACAGTATGTGGGTGCGACCGGCCGGCCGAAAGTTGAGTCAGTCGAACCTGGCTGGCACGGACGCCGGAATGACCAAACCGTCGCTCCAATTTCCCATCTCCGGCGAACTCCCCATACCGTACCACCTTTATAAATATTTTTTGACAACTTAAAACTTTATTTCTCATATGATGGACAAATCATTTACAATAAGATGAGAAATAAAGTCTGGGATGGAGCATTCCCAAAATTCAGAAGATCTAGTATCAAAGGAATATTTTGCTATCCTATCTGCTACTCCATTAGCCTCACGAAAACAGTGAGTACATTCAGTTTTAGCAAGATCTGATGCTAGTTCTCTGCATTCCATTACTATAGCAACATCAGGTCCAAAGTGGTCATCCCCTTGACTGAACATCTCAACTGCAGTAGTGCTGTCCGACTCAAGTACCACAGATCTGCAGCTGATTTTAAGTGCTAGTAATATGCCATTTCGAACTGCCTGAATCTCCGCAGAGACCACGCTACCAACATGAGGGATGAACCAGCTTGCTGCAGCAATAAAATCACCGTTTTCATCTCTAGCAACAGTTCCCGAAGCGCCCGACAGGTTCTCTGAACAGAAAGATGCATCAACGTTTATTTTTACACTACCTATCGCTGGTTTCTTCCATATCTGTTCCCTTTTGCGAACTACATACTTCTGTGATGATGCCCGGGTAAAATTAGTGCAAAGAACTTTGATCGATGTTGCTGTACGCTCTGGGGTTTGTATATTTATACCTTTATAAATAACCGCCAAGCTTTCTCCTGATTTGCCAGCCGCACCCTCGGCACATTTCTCCCCCACGCCCCTCACATTATCCCAATTGCCACGAGGGTCCTCCCCGCAGCAGCGAAATGAGCCAAGGTTCTCCCGCCGCGATGGGGTCCGGTTCAGGGACAGCAGAGCCGGCCCATGGGCAGCACGGGGACTCCTCCTCCGACGCCGCCGCCGCCTCCGCCTCCGCCTCCCCGAGCGCCGTGGCAGCCGATGCCTCCTCCTCCTCGCCCTCGCCGCCACCTCTCCCCCCTGCAGCGCCCCTCGAGCGACCCCAGGAAGAGCGGGGCCGCGAGCAGGCCGGAGGCTCGTGCTACGCTGCTGCGGCGGGGGTCGACCGGAAGGGCAAGGATCTCGCCTCCGCGCCCGCAGTTCCTTCTTCGGAGCCTTCATCTCCGAGCTCCGGGGGCAGCAGCCCCGAGGACGCCGACGCCGCGTCCTCCGGAGCCCGGCCGTTCGACTGCAGGCTGGCGTTCCAGCAGATGCTACAGGAGCAGACGGCCATCAAGGAGGCGGGTGGGCGACGGGCCGAGGGGGTGGGCAAGAAGAAGAAGCCGGAGGAGGCGCAGGTGATGGCGCGTAGCTCGCGTTCCCGGCATTCTGTTGTTTCTTGGAGTTCTTGGCGTCTCTGGAGTGCGTTCTTGAGCGTTTCTTGGTTTCTGTTGAGCAGGTGAAATCGTCGCACTCCATAGGGGCGCTCTGGGGCAATCTTACAAAGGTATTATAGCCTGAATCTTGGACCTCCTTTTTGTTCGGGATGTGGAATTGTGATCTCAAATGTAATAGGAGCAGCATCTTGGGCAAATGTTGGGGACAGTTTGACTTTCTGTAATAGAAGCAGAATCTTGAGCAAATCGTTGTGCTAATTGATTATTCTATTTAGCGCGATAGCATATATGATTGCAACTGCAAAATGTGGGGAAATATGAGGATCATGTCTTGGCAGTGGTTGCTGTGATATTTTTGGCAAGAAATCTCGCTGCCGCATCAAATGTATCAGTTTTCAGTGTATAGGAGGAATCTTGGGCAAATGTTGGGAGTAGGTTGGTATTTTAGTTTGCCAGCAGTAAATAGTCGTTGTTGCTCGTGGATCTTCTCTGAGTCTGGCATCATATTTTGAAGAAAATGACTATCTTGATGTCGTGTCCTGATTACTGCAGCCTTTAGTAACAGAGCCTGAAGTCAAATGTATGAACTTCCTCTGTCAAAAGATTTTGTCATCAGAAAATTAATGACACTAGTTGAAGAATGCATAACTGGAAATTGTGATCTCTAAGTTTGTTGAAATCTTGGGGATGATCCAGAGTAATAGGAGCAGCATCTTTGGCAAATGTTGGGGACAGCTCGAATTTCTGTAATAGAGGCAGAATCTTGAGCAAATCGTTCTGCTAATTGATTATTCTATTTATTGTGATAGCATATGTGATTGCAACTGTAAAATGTGGGGAAATATGAGGGTCATGTCTTGGCAGTGGCTGCTGCTGCTGTGATATTTTCGGCAAGAAATCTCGCAGCTGCATCAAATGTATCAGTTTTCAGTGTATAGGAGGAATCTTTGGCAAATGAGGGAGTACGTTGGTATTTTAGTTTGCCAGCAGTACGCAGTCGTTGTTGCTCGTGGGTCTTCTCTGAGTCTGGCATCATATTTTGAAGCAAATGACTATCTTGTTGAAATTGTTGTCTGTAAAATGTGGGGAAATCATGAGGTCCTGTCCTTATTACTGCAGCCTTTAGTAACAGAGCCTGAAGTCAAATGTATGAACTTCCTCTGTCAAAAGATTTTGTTATCAGAAAATTAATGACACTAGTTGAAGAATGCATAACTGGACATAATTTCTGTAAATCATTTGCCGTTTACATGCAAAATCACTGACTACTTACTCCAGGATTTGGTCGAGAAGTTTCACCATTTGTTCAGAAGCCTCAGAATATTATTCCATGTAAATAGTTGCCGAGGATCAAGAAGTTTTGGATGCGCACATTTGCTCGAAGTTCATACATTTGCTCGAAGTTTTGGATGCAATCATATATTTTAGTTTTGGATGTTCATACATTTGCTCGAAGTTCTGTAATAGAAGCAGAATCTTGAGCAGCTCGTTGTGCTAATTGATTATTCTATTTAGTGTGATAGCATATATGATTGCGACTGTAAAATGTGGGGAAATATGAGGATCATGTCTTGGCAGTGGCTGCTGCTGCTGTGATATTTTTGGCAAGAAATCTCCCAGCCGCATCAAATATATCAGTTTTCAGTGGATAGGAGGAATCTTTGGCAAATGTTGGGAGTAGGTTGGTATTTTAGTTTGCCAGCAGTACACAGTCATTGTTGCTCGTGGGTGTTCTCTGAGTCTGGCATCATATTTTGAAGCAAATGACTATCTTGTTGAAATTGTTGTCTGTAAAATGTGGGGAAATCATGAGGTCCTGTCCTGATTACTGCAGCCTTTTAGTAACGGAGCTTGAAGTCAAATGTATGAACTTCCTCTGTCAAAAGATTTTGTTATCAGAAAATTAATCTAGACACTAGTTCAAGACTGCATAACTGGACATAATTTCTGTAAATCATTTGCCGTTTACATGCAAAATCACTGACTACTTACTCCAGGATTTGGTCGAGAAGTTTCACCATTTGGTCGACAGGGACCTGCAACTGGCTCAGAAGCCTCAGAATATTATTCCATGTAAATAGTTGCCAAGAATCAAGAAGTTTTGGATGCGCACATTTTGTGGTCTTGCTATTACATTCTTGTTTGTTAATCCCATTGGTTTTTTATTCACTTATTTCTTGTTTTGAAACGCTTGATCTTCATGTTGATTATGTGCAATTGTATGGCTGTCAGGATGTCTGAACTTTAACTTTGTTTTCTTGTCGAACAGTTTTTTCATGGAGAAGAATGGCACTATTCACAACATGTGAATCACCAGGTTTGACTCCATTTGGCCTTCTCTAATGTTTCAAAATGGAAGTGCATGAAATATCAGGATCAAAGTTGATCACATGAGACTGTGGTTCGTGGTTCCTGTACAATCCAACTGCCCAGAAGGATTATGTTCTCTTTTATAGATACTACATTGTATGTTAACTCCAGGTTTGACTACATTGTATGTTAACTCTTGTTCGTGGTTCCTGCCCATACGATCAACTTTTCTTTAAAACTTCCAGCATAGGATTCAGGCCACACAGCAGCGCCGCCGCCCGCTGCTTCCTCCCTTCCTCTCCCCTTCGTCGCCCCCCGCGCGGGCGGCCGAGGGGCCCCAATCTTAGCCGCCGGTCACTCCCCCTCCCATCCCTCCCCTCCGCCGCCGCTGGAGGAAGCCGCCAGGCTAAGCCCGGGCGGCTGACGGCGGTGGCGGAGGAGCCTCTCCTTCTTGCGCGCGAGGGTGGCGCGGGGCACCCGGGCGAGCGGAAGTGCGCCCCCGGATCCGAGCCTCCGCGGCGGTGGCTTGCTCCTGGCGGCGAGCGTCGGCGGATCGGCGCTGCGGCACCTCGGATCGGCGGCGGCGTGGAGGGATTTGGTGGACTGGTCGGCTGCGGGCGTGGATGGCCCTCCGGTCAGATCTGATCTGGCCAGAGTGGCTTGCTCGCTCCGCGGCGGCGGAGATCGGTGGTGGTCCGTGCGCACGATGCGAGATGGAGGTTCGTCGAGCGGATCCGGGTGAAAACCTCGTTCTCGGCTTGTTGCCAAGACCGGCGATGGTGGCACTCTTTTGTGTCGTTACCTTCTTGAAGGCATCGCCGTGGAGAAGCTCCAGACCTATATCCGCTACCTCCAGGGGAAACCCTAGATCAGTAGATCGGATGACGGCGGCGCTCTGGTGTCGTTTCCCCCTTGAGGGCTTCATTCTTGGAGGTGTACACAGGCTTGAGGGACCAGTGGACGGCTTCTTTGGTGGAGCGGTGCTTCATCTTACTCATTGATGGCGGCGGATCTCGGCGGCGTGGCGCAGTGGAGACTCGGCGTCCGATGCGCGGAGATGGACTCGCGCAGGAGGAGGACGCTGTCTGGCGTCATGGTGGCGTCGATGGCAGAGAGGCCTGGCAAGGTCGGTGCGTTAGTTTCTGCTCTGAAGATGGATTGGTGGAAGACGGCGGCGACGACACATGAGAGTGCGTCGGACCGGTTTGTACCCCAAACCCAGTATGTGGCTCGGTTGGGCCCTCCTGCTTTAGATGTTAGGCTTTGGTGCGATGTCTGTTTGGTATTAGGCTCGGACTATCGGCACCCCTTCATCAAGTGGATAGGAGTAGCGACAGTTGTTGCTAAGATGGTGGCTTCAGACTATCTGATGTACTACTTTGTAAGGTCTCTGTGAATAATTAATAAAATGGCTGCATGCATCGCCCAGATGCAGAGGCCGGGGGTAATCCTCCTTTTCAAAAAAAAAAAAAAAAAACTCTTGGTTGTGATAGTCTGAAAAAACCTGAATCGTATCTGTACTGTTGTTGGGTTTATCGGACGTTAATAGATATTTTCCTCTTTTCTTACTGAACACAACCAATCAATATCAATGATGGGATTATACATGCTGGTGGTTTCAAACATTTCCAGAGAACATGAAACCCAAAAATTGGAACAAAAATAAAATCCATCACATTTTAAAATATGTTTTTACCATGTTCTAGTCGCTGTAATTTGAATTCCCGTATTTACACTGTTCATCGCAGACACATCCCATCACTGAAGTCAGAAAATATTATTTGGTTCCTGATTTGGCTACGGGACAAGGAGTGGACCATCTTGATGCCTATTCAAAATTTAGACCGGTGACTGGAGATGGGGAGTGTTTCTACAGGAGCTTCATATTTTCCTACCTTGTAATCGACTAATTGTTCTCCTCTCTTTTCCTTAGTATAAGATATAGGTTTACTTATTTAATTTTCTCTGTTTATGCAAATGTACAACAGGAGCAAGTTCTTGATAGGCAGGACACACATGAGGAACACCGTCTTCTTGATGCTGTTAAAAGAGTGTCTTTGCTACATGCAGATCTTAGATGGACCTCTGAATTTCCCAGGAGCTACAGAGTAAGTTCTTGCCTTCTCAATATTTGTTTTTTCTTAGATAAACATGCCTGTAAGGGATGATTCTCTTCAGGTTACAGTACACTTCAAGTTGGATCTGGCATCTCACTATCTTTGTTTGTCATTTGCAGGGATGCACAATTTCTTACAGTAGTGGCATGCCATCGCAGTTTTACACTGTTGGCACAAACTCAAATTTGAAGTTTATTGTGATGTTAACAACCTGATCGTAACAACGACCTTAAGAGAAATTTACTTGCAAGAACAATGGCAATATAACGGGGAAATAACACAATTTTATTCTTGTTTGAGTACTGCAACAATGTGCACCTGCTGGTTATTATTATGTAGTCATCTCACTGTTTTGTTCCTATGCTATAGTATATGCTTAATGACTGACACTTCTCAGGCAAGTTGTCTTAGCTGTGTTCTTTCTTATCTTGCCATGGATCAATATTCTGTATGTATTATGTAACCTATGGTGTGTAATGATTATCCACTGAATTATTTGAGTCGCTGATTCTTTCAGGCATTTAAGAAGCTGATTAAGAAAGTAAAGAGATGGAAGAGGCATGGCAGGTGGAAGTGGAACAGCATAGCATCTACTAGCAGGTTTTTAATTCGCTTGTTTTCTGCAATTCCATCGAAGTATTGTAGTCAAATGCATTCCACCTCATTGACATAATATATTCCCTTTTTAGCTACCGTAAAGAGAAACTTCTCGAGTTCTTCAGAGGTTACGATACGACGGAAGACAGTGAGAAAAACACCCTTGAACTTATATTTCCTTCTGTTCATCATAATTCATGTTTCTGACCCATTTTATTGGTTAGTTCTTACTTTCCTCAGATTAGTAGTAGCTATCTGGATATGCTCGCACGGGAAGCAGTATGAACTGCGTATACCAGGGCTCGATAAAAATTACAGTCTGAAAGATGTCAGTATCAGCATCTCTCCTCCCTTGCTGAATTTCCAGTGCGTCCATTCTTCGACATTTTACCTGACCCGTTGCTCTACAAACAGTGGTGCTTTCAGCACGTCACTCCATCTCGTGAGTACGCGGACCATGTTATGATGACGGCCTTGGCCGAGGCGCTTGAGGTACCCCTTAGAGTGGAGCAACTCAATGGAGGACCCGCTCACGATATCTACACTGGTCCTGGACCCGGAGTTCCCCGTGTGAGTGTGACCCTTCTGTACACGGGCAATCACTACGACGTCCTCTACCCACGCGCTCCTCCTGCCGAGAGTTCAAGTCAACAGACTTCCTGAAGAAATCATCCTGCTGATTAGAGTTGAAGTCAACAGATTCTGCTGGATGTTGCTGAGTTTAGGTGGTAGAGTTAGACAAACTGGGTAGCCATAGAATACACTTGTGCATTCTTCTTCTGTTGGCACAAACTGGCTGCTCCCTTGTCTGAAGATTGACAAGGAAGAACTCGTGCTGTGCTTTTTCTGAATTGTTGGCTGGTGTACTGTGAATCTTCTGTGATCACATTCCAACTTGTTAATTCCGTCCATCTTGATATCATGATATGAATTGGTCTGTTGGTATGTTTGGTGGACATGTCTTGCCCGTTTTGTTCACAGCAATGTGGACGATCTTCCTTGCCTATCCTAATGAAGCAGATACACATATACTTGTGCAGCATTATTTCTTCTGTTGGGACATACTGCTGGTTATGAAAGCAATCTTTTAATTAGTTCATGTGATTAGTTTATATGCGCTGAATGTCTGTTTGTGATTCTTTCTATCTCTGCTGGTTTACCCTTGTGTCTGTACTAGCTCGGTAGAAATACAGCGAAACAAGTGCACCCAAGAGCACAAAATGCAAAAAGAAGAGTCGCCTAAATTTGAGCAGCTGAACAATTGCCCCTGCACTGGCACATAATACATATGCAGTAACAAGTGATCAGTCATCGTTCAATAATACTTCCTCTGTAACTTAATATGAGACGTTTTTTGACACTGTCATGGAGTCTAAAAACGTCTTATAAAAAGTTACAGAGGGAGTAATTCAAATGATGAGAAGGAACTTTCAACTTGCTTGTACAACTGCATCACCACATAATAATTGATGGTCTTGTCCTCTGCTTGAGACAAGATGAGTAAAAAACTTCCTTTCACCAACAGTAGCGGAGATGATCTTGCTAGGCCAGCACAGAAAAATGAACATGGTTGGCAGTTACAATGTCTCAACAGGAACACACGTGGGACCTGACAAGCCGTTCTTCGGCTTATCAGTACAGGTTTTAGTTCTTGATATTATATTAAAATTGAATACTGGAGGAAGCATAAATTCCTCCAGTTCAGTCTTATGTTCAGATTGAACACATGTTGATTGGTAAATTATATTAAGAAGACCACAAGTTAAAAGAGCAAAATAATTCTTCAGTTCAAGATAATAGGAACATCACGCAGAGTAGTTAGCACGCATTTCAAACACACATCAAAATGACTTGATAATTTTAGAATCAACATGCACAACCGTCACTTCCTTCAAGGAATGGTGTCGAAAACAGGCATAGATTGCACAAAACACGAAACAGTGTGAGCTTCTTGATCATAAATTTATATGCATCAACAAAGATGCTAGTAGGCTTATGGTGGATCTGATTCATACATATTGCAGCAGAAGAGGTACAAACGTCTAGGACATAAAGAAGCACCAGTTCACTCAACAGTCTTCAGTGTTCGGACGAACCATCTATTATTCTAGTGTCGGAAAGAAAGTATGTGGAACAAGAGTTTGTTTGAGCTGCAAATTAGTAAGACCGAGTGACTTGTGATGGAAAGTGGCGACGAACTTACCATCCATGTCAATCTGAAGAAGCCACTCGGCATACTGGACTAGCACAAGCAACTGACCATCCACATACATGACTACCGCATACCAACAATTGTCATGTTCTCCACACAACACCTTCATCTCAGTGACCGGCAATTCAATCTTGCACTTGAAGGTCCAGACCTCGCTTTCATAGTCCTGCAACACCCAGATATCGATGGTATTTGCGGCCTCATTACAACTAAACATGCCAAGCACGCCATCCATGTCAAACAAGTCAGCATCGGCCGGAACATTTCTAAAAACTGGAACAACTGGAGCATGCATCTGCCGGAACGACTCAGTTGTGGTGTCAAATACCACTATCATGTTGCTTTCAGTCTCATTTTGGTCTATGTGCCAATGCAGGTTGCCACGAAACAGAACAGCCGACGTAGCCTCACGATGTAAAAGCAGTTCCTCAACCTCCGGCGGGCACCTGATGTTCCTCAACGGCTGGACGGATCCCAATGCAAAGATGTAGCAGGCATCATCATAAAAATAGATTTCCTCCTCATGATAATCCATTTCCTCCTCATGATCATCGGTTTCCTCCTCATGATCATCGGTTTCCTCATTTTTACGATACAATAGTATCCGGTACTCGCCGGTAGGGTGGTGCCGATACATCCCCAAGACCGTGCAACAGACCTTGAAGTCACAAAGCGCAGGCATGGGAGCGTGTTGATGAGTGGCTGGGTTGTAGATGGAGGAGCAGGCATCCTTCCCGTACCTGTTGTATGAAATGAGGAGGCCGTCGCAGCAGGCCACCAGGCCACACTCCCTCTCGTCAAGCTGGGTGACGTGTTGCAGCTGGGCGTCGGCAGCCCGATGGTCGTAGGTGATGAGGTCCCGGTTGTGGAAGGCGGCCGCCGTAACTGTGGCCGGAGGTGATGAGGAGGGCGGGCTGGCGGGCGTGGTGAGCGAGGAGGAAATCGCGGGTGGTGGTTGTGCGGCACCAGGCGCGGCTGATGGCGCGGCAGCAGAGGAGGGCTTTGGGGGGCAGGCGGACAAGGATCTCACAGATTGCCGGCTGGGAGAGGCTGCCGATCGCCCGATCCACGTCCCGGGAGTGAAGAGTCTCCACGGAATGGGTACTCCTAGTAACTAGGAACGGACTGGCTCTATCTTTATCCAGGTTTGTTGCAAGGAGTACACAAAAATATTCTCGAAAAAAAAGGAGTACACAAAAATAGAGACTGATCAGTTATTTTTCTTAAAATCAAACAAAATGATTGAGACCTTCAAAAATACTCCCTCCGTCCCATAATGTATCACTACAGACCAACAAAATATTAATTTTAAAAAAATTAGCTAACATGAATATCCTATATATTGGTCTGTAGTGAATCTATAGTGAATATCCTTTTTTAGGGAACGCCACACCATGGCTAGCTTTATTGATATGCACCCATAATTGCTACATTGTTTATAATATTACTCCCTCCGTACGCTCTTATATTTCTTTACGGAGGGAGTACAAATCAAAAAGCACAAGACCAAGCGGCTTGCTTGGTAAGCTGCCAACAAAAAATTCCAAATCAAAAAGCACAAGATCGACTATGCCTCTTTGTATCTCGTCAAAGACGCAATCGAACTCGCTGTCATTCAATCTTTTTTTCTCTTTGAGCCTTTGTCACTCGCCATCACCTGTAACCTGCTGTTTGGCCTCTTGGTTCGATGAAATGTTCAGACGGAGAAATTGAGACATCGAAATACATGTAAAAATCCATCAAGCACCAAACCTTGTTGATTGGCCGCAATAGTAGACCACCGGTAAGTATTGATAATCGTCCAAAAAATATTGGCGGGAGCATCATCCCGATCTACATAGATAGCAGTGTCAACATCGCCAGACCAAGTTATCAACCTTGCTCACAAAGTTTCGAAATGCCGATGAGCATATAGCAGACAGTTAAAGAAGACACCGTTGTCGCCGTCGATGACCATGGAGACACGCCCATTGAACATCTACAAGAACCAACCCGTCGTCCATACCATACCGATGAGCATAGCATACACTTGAGTATTCTTCTTCATCTTATGGCACAAACTGCTAGGGCCAAAAATTTATAGAACACCCTCCAAAATCTTTTTGGAGGCCGTGGATATGACGACTCTGCTACAGTTGCTCTTAAAGAATCCAATTAAATGTGAGCTTCCTACTCTTATCTTTCCCTTGTAAATGCCTCAGATTACGTCTTCGCTATGTTTTTTTTTCTGATATGGTGATATGCACATGTAGAAAATCACCTCAATGTAAGTACCAAGTGTCGGCCTATATAAACAACTAGGTTCACTATGTTCACAAGCATTGAGTGCCATGTCGTGGTGCAAAATGCAAAAGGTGCGCTCATAGACCTACACCAAAGAGGTCTATATATACCTAAAAATGTTGAAGACTCTTACTCTGAGCCCCCCCCCCCCCCCACCCCCCCCCACCCCCACACCCCAAAATGATTTTTAGTAGCGAGGACTAGCTGGGAAGAGGAAGAAAGAGAGAGTCTAGGAGCAACGGGGATGGGGACACAGAGGAAAGCATAAGTTCTCTATTTTCTCTTCTAGCATCCGAGGAGGGGATTTGGCTTTGTGTTTTCCCAGTGCCTCCCATTCCTAATGTTCTTGGATTCTCCTTCCCCTTCCCTTTAGCTTGCACAACCGTTGGCACATACTGCTGGTGGCACTGGATTGATCAGTTGGTATATATACAAGGATGCAAATAATCGTTTAGTAATGAGCTCTGGTACAACTGCACCCAAGAGCCCAAATTAATGGAGTTCAAGACAACCAACATACCTTTCGCCGATTTCATATCGCAGACACACTTGTGGAATATATTAGTAATCTGGATGCATACCTTATATGATGCACCCAGTGTGTGAAATGTAACCGCATCCTAATACATGCAGTAACAACTAACTGATGAGAGGGGGCATGCCACACGCTTTACAACCGCATCGCCACAAATTTGTGGCGTTGTCCTCTGCTTGATAAGAAAAAATCAGACGAACTTCCCTTCGAGCAATGGTGGCTGAGATGGCCTTGCAACGCCAGCAGAGAAAAATGAATATGGCAGGCAGTTACAACAGGAAAGCGGCATGAGACCTGACCTGACAACCCTTTCCTCCGCTTATCACTACAGGTTCTCCTTGCGCTTATGTCAAGGTTGAATATCAGAAGAAGCATCAATCAATTCCCTTAAATGGTTAGCAGCTAAAGACATGTTGTTACAGATAACTCCTAACGATGCAACTGGAAGACATAATTATAGCACAACATGTCAATGCCTAACCAGGCGTGATGGGTTCATGACTAAAAATCAGGTGCGAGTTGCTGGTCATCAAAGAGGATAATCTGCCTTTTTTCAACGTCAGCTACAACAAAACCTGGAACCACGAAACTAATGCTGAACACTCATATAGTACTACAAAGATATGGAATAATCTCAAGAAAACAAGACAACCTTCATCTTCATCAGTTAAGAAAAACAGAGACATGAGGCAGACCAATAGCCAAATATTTCAAACACTGACCAAAATGACTTGATAATTTTAGCATCGACATGCACAGTAGCCACTCCTGCCCAAAAGGATATCCAAAGAAAAATAAATTTCATGCAACCATGTGACAGTCAAAGCTTCTTGATCACAGCTTTCTATACATCAACAAAGAAGCTAGTGGATTTGGATTCACAACTTGGAGCCAAATGAAGCATTATTTCCTTAAATGGTCATGACTAAAAATCATGTGCAACTTGCTGGTCAACACAGAGGATAATTTGCCTTAATTCCATGGTCAGCTACAACAAAACCTGGAACCACGAAACTAATATATATATTTGCTGAACATTTACTATGAAGACATGGGATAATATCCAAAAACCAAGACAACCTCGATAAAAGGCCAAGTTAATTCTTCATCAGTAATCAGCTAAGAACAACAGAGACATGAGGCAGATCGATTGGCATATTTCAGACACTGACAAAAATGACTTGGTAATTTTAGCATCGACATGCACAGTAGCCACTTCTGCCCAAAAGGATATCCAAAGAAAAATAAATTTCATGTAACCATGTGACAGTCACAGCTGCTTGATCATTTCATAACTCTGTGCACATCAACAAAGGAACAATTGAATTCATAGTACCTATTGCTTAAAGTGGAACCAAATGAAGCATTATTTCCTTAAATGGTTAGCAAATAAAATGAAATGATAGATAATTCCTTACAATGATAAGCAGCTAATGTGAAATAATGGATATAATTCCAAATGATGAACCAGAAAGTAGGATTTATAACAGAACATTTCAATATAGAACCATATGGAATGGATTCTTGAACAAGAATAACAACAGAACTCACTGATAGGGTGAGTACAAAATGCAGTCATTTATTCTATTTACGCGCGGTGTTTCAAGCCCTTATAGAAACATAGAGACAAAAGGCAGGTAGATTGCCAAGTAGTAAGAACTGAGAAGACCACTAGATAAAAGAGTAAACTAATCCTTCAGTTAAAAAAAAACAGAAACATCACATCATGGTTTTCGAGTCGCGACTCATCTGAGTCGAGTCGCTCTGGGGCAGCGACTCGGAAAAAGTCGAGCCTGCAGTTGCGACTAGTCGCGACCGAGTCGACACTAAGTTGAGTCGTCATTTTTTTGCGACTCATCGACTAGTCGACGACTAGTCGCGCGACTCGAAAACCATGCATCACATATAATAGTTCACACATATTTGAAAGACATATCAAAATGACTTGCTAATTTTAGAATTAACATGCACAGTATTCACTGCCTTCAACATGACAGGGTGACAGAACAAGCATAGATTGCACGGAACTACATAACAATAACAGCTTCTTGATCATAACTTTATATGCACCAACAAAGGAGCTAATGGAACATAGCGGGTCCAATTCATTCATACTGTAGGTCATGAGGATACAAACGTTTAGGCCATTAAGAAGAACCCGCTCACTCAACAGCCCTCAGATGAAAGGTGGAGCATTCACAACATAACCCTCTAGCGCCGGAAAGAATGTATGCAGAACAAGAGTTTGTTTGAGCTGAAGTTGAGTAAGACAGAGGTCTTCACGGTAGAAACTTCCAACCAACTTGCCATCCATGTTAATCTGAAACAGCCCATTGTCAAATCGTGATAGCACGAGCAACTCACCATTGCCGCCGGGCACAACCACAATCAACATATCGCCACGCTTCGCCCTAACCTGCCTCATGTCACACTGCATCTTGATCTCCTCAAACGGCAATTCAAAGCGGTATTTTAAGGTCCAGACCTCGCTTTCGTAGTCCTGCATCATCCAGATGCCAATGATTTTGCCTTCATCATTAGAGCAGGCCATGCCGAGGATGCCTTCCATTTCAAACATGCCAGCAAACAGGCCATCACTGCTAGGAACGACTGGACCACGCATCCGCCGGAACGACTCAGCTGTGGTGTCGAATACCATTATCACTTTGGCTGCGCTCTCATACTGCTGTAGGTGCCAATGCAGGCTACTGTTGGGACAAACCCGGTCCGGCGACGAACGCCGAGTAGGCTCCGGCAACACGAACGCCGGACGAACCTCTCTTTCTCTCTCACACTCGGACGTACGTAGGTGAAAGAAGAAGAGGAGCACACAGACACAAGAATTCCTGGCGACAAACGCCTCCGCCGCACGAACGGCGCCACGCCGCACGAACGGCGCCACGGCCGCACGCACGGCCGAGTCTTTTTTCTTTATCTCTCTGTGCTCGGTGGCACACACCACGGCCTTACATCTGAGGATTACAACCGGCTTTATAGCCCTCGGCAACGCACGCCTAACAACCTGATGCTAACAACCTGATGCTAACAACGCACGCCTAACAACCTGATGCTAACAACCTGACCATGTCTTCAGCGCACGCACGCAGGGCCTCTAACCACTTCTGCACGCTGCACGCGATCCGCATGCGCCCACGACGCGCCTCGTACGCGCACGATGCGGCTGCATACCAACAGATCACAACGCCCACACGGCACTCATCCACGTTCGGCCATGCATGCTAACCAACTCCACCATGCACTAACTACCACGCATAGCTAGCTAACAAACTAAACAAATCAAGATTAGTGCTAACAATTTCCTCCCTAATCTTGACTTGCCGTTGCCGGAGTTGTTGCAGCTCCCGTCGTCGTCGCCATGGCCGCCGCTACGGCCTCCCGGACGCGAACACCATTGCATGCCTCATCTCCGCCGCGCGAACGTTGCAACCTTCTTCCTCGGCGACACATGCCGAGTCCCTTCACCGCCGGCGACACACGCCTGACGTTCCGGCGACATACGCCGTCGATGCCGTCTCCGGTTGTGGCGACATACGCCGTCTCCTCCGGCTCCGGCGACATACGCCGTCCCCTCCGGCTCTGGCAACACATGCCGGTGACAGCTGCCGCCGCGCATCTCCTTAAGCCGCCACACGGCCCGGAGCTCCATCGGGCAGCCGCCGGCGAACGCCGCCACCGCCGGCATGCCTCCGGCACGGCCCAAGACGACCAAGCTCATGATACCAATTGTTGGGACAAACCCGGTCCGGCGACGAACGCCGAGTAGGCTCCGGCAACACGAACGCCGGACGAACCTCTCTTTCTTCTTTCACCTACGTACGTCCGAGTGTGAGAGAGAAAGAGAAGTTCGTAGGTGAAAGAAGAAAGAGAGGTTCGTCCGGCGTTCGTGTTGCCGGAGCCTACTCGGCGTTCGTCGCCGGACCGGGTTTGTCCCAACAGCTACCACGGAAGAGAACAGCTACTAAACCAGTGGAACACATTTCCTCCACCTCCGGCAGCCATCCGATGTTCTTCAGTGGATGGACGGAGCCCAATGCGAAGATGTAGCAGGCATCAGTCGCCGGATTTTCGTTTCTCGGGCACACGAGTATTCGGTACTCGCCGGTTGGGCCGTGCCGATACATCCCCAGAGGCACGAAGCCAGAAAGCATCGACACGCGAGCAAACTGACGAGTGGCCGGGTTGCAGACAGAGAAGCTTGGAACACCCCTGCCATAGTCGGTGAGGACTGAGGAGGAGTAGACCGTCACAGGAGGCTTCCAGACTGGAGTCGTCGTCAAGCCGGTCGACGGGTTGGAGCTGGGCGGCGGCGGCGCCCCGGTTGTCAAAGGCGAGTAAGCTTTGGCCGCCGTGGTATTCCTCGAAGACGATGGGGAGGTTGGGCTGACGGTCGTGGTGGGCGGAGGTGGCGCGGCGCCAGGCGCGGCAGACGGCGCGGCAGCGGAGGAGGGATTTTGGGGGGACGCGGACTAGGATCTCCCATATCACGATCTCTTCCGGGAGGCCGCCATGGCCGCCGCGCTGGGTGGGGGCGGAGCAGGAGGAGTGGTCAGTGGAGTGTGGTTGTGGTAGCGACGGCGGCGGAAGTTGGTCAGATCCAGGTCTTTCTCAACACAGATGCATCATTTGGGCTAGCTCGTAAACGGGCTGGGCTTAGCTGAAGTTCGTTTGCAAGCTTTTACCGTACAAAACTGCTTAAGACACGCTAAAAAAAACTGCTCAAGACAGATTTTTTTCCCTTTTATTTTTCCCTTACCGTAAAAAAGCTAGCACCACCTCTCTTCTTATCCCTGATGGCCTTCTCCTTCAGGAGACAACCAATCGTCTTCCCGGATCCAGGGTCAGCAGCCTCCAAAGCTACTAGGAAGTCACAAATCTTGAAGGATTCTTTTCATGTGCAATACACAAGGTTGCAGAGAGAAATACAAGTGATTTTGTCAAGTCGTCTCAGCTTTCTTACAGGAGAGAGAGCAAGAGAGTGGAGAGAAGGATCGTTGTATCCATTCTCTCTCCATGCAAAATATGTTTATGTAGTTTCAATGACATGTTTTAAATGATTGATATATTTTAAACGAAATCTCAGTTTTGAAAACTTTTTATACATATTTGAATTCATAGCGGGAAGACCTTCAAAACAAAACCAATCTTGGATATATCTAGATGACTTATTTTCATTGTTTCAGTTAGAACTGAAATCAGTTTCATACAGATTACACTCATCCGTATTTGAAACAATTCCATACATTGAAACAATCAGTTTCACATATTAGAAAAGGGTTACAGTTATTTCATATTACTAATTTCATCGATTTCAAAAAACTAATTTCACTCATTTCAAAAAACTGGTTTCAATTATTTCAAAAACTGATTTCAACCCTTTAAAGAAACTGATTTCACTCATTTTACAAATCTGCTTTCACCGATTCAAAAAATATATTTCACCCAATTCATTTATTTCCAAAATCTAATTTCACTTATTTCAAATAACTAATGTCAGTTAGATTTCACAAATATTAGTTACACTAAAATAAGTAGCTTTACAAAACACACTAAATATGTTTCATATATTGGAAATAATCAATTTCACATATTTGAAATAAATCATTTCACATATTAAAAAAAAACTAATTTCAAATGTTTCATAAAACTAGTTTTACTTATTTAAAAAAATCACTCGTTTCAAAAAGTGCATTTTTTTAAATGACTTAAATCTTTTTTAATGAGTGAAATTAGATAATTGAAATGAGTGGAATCTATTATTTTTTAATGAGTGACTTTATTTTCAAATAATTGAAATTTGTTTCTCGAAATAGTTGAAATCAATTTCACATATTTGAAGTTGAGTGCAATCAGTTTTTGAAAATGGGTGAAACCAGTTTGTTGAAATGAGTGAAATCAGTTTGTTGAAATCATTGAAATATGTTTCTCAAAATCTACTTATTTGAATATGTTGAAATATGACTGAAACAATGAAAGTTAATATAGTTGGAAAAGTATCCAATACTGGTATTGTGTTAAAGGTTTCGTCGCGGGGAATTCAAATATACAAAAATTCAGAATATAATTTTGTTTCAAAAGATATTGCCCATCTAATTTTTCACAAATGTACTAAAATGTATGGACTTTTTGTGGGGATAGATCACGTGCACAGCGTGCCACTCTCCCGTACTCTCTCTTTTGCCTCCTGGCAAAAAGTGGTGTTGTGGGGCTATCGACAAGGCAACCTCAGTTGACATACTCAGAGAGACACAAAGGAATATTGTGGGAATACATATGGAAGGAAAAAAGTACACACGCATCTAATAGAAAATGAATGGTCGATGCTTGACCGCTACGTACCATTACCATTAGAAACCACTTTGCGGTATTACACTTCATCCAACTTCTAACCTCGTTGCATGACCCGTTGAGAGTCGAGAGAAACACCTGCTACCGGCCCCGATCCCCTACCCTCTCCGTGATATCGACCGAAGCAGAGACGGGAGAGGTGCACGACGTCGGCTGTAGGTCTAGGTTTTGTCCTACTCGCGTGGTGTCTAGCGATATGTCGCTGCCGAGTGCAATCAGATGTTGGTGTCTTACGACGGTTGCTATCGAGAAACCATATGAGTTACTCTTATGATTTATTGGTGGCTTTACGACACATCAACATGTTCAAGGAAAAAGACATGCACATTGATTGCCCCCAGAGTTACTCTTCCCATTTCAAAAATATATGTTCTCGCAAAAAAATTCATAAATGAAGGGAGCATTGGATTTATTAAAGTAATAGAGAAACCATTTAAAGTGTGAATATTACTATTTCTAAAAAAATGGCGGATAACCCACAACCTTTGCATCATTCAATGTATGCAATCAATCTGAATATTACTCAGGTTGTGTTAGTAGCATCTTAGTTTAAAATTTATTCAGGCCAATTAAACTACTCCTACTTCTAGTCAGGTATAACATGGAGTAACGGGGCATCAGAAGTAAATGCATAAAAGAAACTAGCCTATTCTTAGTGAGAATACATATGCAGAGCTTCTAACATTGTACATACTTCTAATGAGAAGACAATGATTGCTTAATCTCGAGTACAACAAGATACTTGACATATCACATTCTCCTGTACAGTGTGGTGAATCAAAGACCAAGCTAAGCCACGAGTACCTAATAATCTCCAATACGCTTAGTTGTTCTTCTTATTTTGAATTAACTGTGTCCTTAAATAATCTGTGCTTCAACATATGCATACACAACAGAAATAAACATGTTCATGCCAAACCAATGGATACATTGACTTTTTGATAAACACATGAACACAAACAGAACAATCTATAAGTTTTTTGTTCTTCATAGGAACGATGGCTATATTTCTTTGGAAAATCAAATAGAAGGATTGGATTGCTTGTCTACCACATTGTTTGTTAGGCCTCCCACTCCTTGCGGTAAACATACAGATACATAGTGTGATGCCCCCGACTCAACCGTGCACTAATCATACACGCAAACATGCACGATCAAGACCAGAGACTCACGGGAAGATATCACAACACAACTCTAGACACAAATTAAAGCATACATCTTTATATTACAAGCCAGGCCACGAAGGCTCGAATACATAAGTCAGCGGAAGCAACAATATCTGAGTACAGACATAACTAAACAAGTTTGCCTTAAGAAGGCTGAGCAAAACAACGACACTAGATCGAAAAGGTGCAGGCCTCCTTCCTGGGAGCCTCCGAAACTACTCCTGGTCGTCGGTCTCCACGTAGTAGTAGGCTCCGTCGGGGTAGTAGTAGTCGCTGACGGGGTCAGCTGGCTCCGGGGCTCCGTCGTCTGATCGCAGCAATCAGGTAGGGGGCAAAAAGGTAGCAAAGCAACCGTGTGAGTACTCATCCAAAGTACTCGTAAGACTTACATCAGATCTATGCTAAGTATGCATCGGTATCAAAGGGAAGGGGCTGTATCTGTGGACTATACTGCAGAAATGCCAGAATAGAGGGGAAGGCCTAGCCTATCGAAGACTAGCATCTTGCAGCAACAGAAGAGAGTAGAGTAACATATAATATAGTAACAAGTATATATTAGCAACGCCCAGAGATCCTTCCTCGACTCCCTGCGAGAAAGCGATCCCGGAGCCATCATATCAGTTTAGTGTCACAACTATCCAGTTCTAGTTGTAGTAGATCGGGATACTCTCTGAGCGTCCGTTACCGTGGACTCGGCTATTCGAATAGATATACTTCCCTGCAGGGGTGCACCAACTTACCCAACACGCTCGATTAACTCTGGCCGGACACACTTACTCGGGTCATGCCCAGCCTCGGCTGATCAACACGCCGTAGTCCTACCTAGGCTCAACAGAGAGGCCAGCACGCCGGTCTAAATCCTAAGTGCTCAGGGGTCTTGGGCCCATCGCCCTTTGCACTCCTGTGCGTTGCGAACGCGGCCGGGAGCAGACCCACACCCTTAATACAAGCGCAGGCGGTTACCGTCCAACCCGGCGCGCGCCACTCAATTGCTGACGTCTGAGAGCTTTCGGAAGAATCGTACGACGCCGAGTGCCCATATTTATTCCTGCATGGTGGTTAGTGCGAAAAGGCCAGAGGCCTACTCAGATCACATATCCAAACCCGTTAGTGTGTTGGGAGCTCGCGGTGACGATCAGTGCTCCTGTCGCCCCGTCTCGCGGACTTACCGCAAGGGTCAGGCCCATCCCTCTCCTGGGGCGGTCTGCCTGCCCGGCCGTGCCGCGTAATTATCTCGCGGGTACCCTCACGGTCAACCCGACTTCACATCTCTCGCGGGTACCCCTCGGGGTCGACCCGACTTATCAAGAGACTGTCGGGAACTCAGGTCCACCTCTACCGGGGTGGTACCGCCTGTCCCTTCAGTCCCGCAGTAACAGTAAACGGGGGACAGTGTAAGGTAACAGTGTGTCCGTAACATTAAGGGGGAAATCCAAGGAATCACCCTCGATGGATTCCCACTCGATGTAACCGTCAAGGTGAACTTGGAGGAATCACCCTCGAGGGGTTCACACTTGAGGGGCTGCACAACAGAGGCATTATCGGAGGTGGTGAAAGAGAAATCACCCTCGGTAACCCATAACCGACTAGCTACGCTACCGGGATATCATCAAGAGTGAGGTAGGAGGTATCACCCTCGGCACTCGATAGTAGCTCTGCAGAGTCGTACAACTAAGGGGGTGTGCGGTGCTGTGTCGGTCTCTGCACGTCGATCACCTTGATCGAAACATCCGGAAGCAAAGCATGGCAACACGGACAAGGGTGCGGTTCCACTGATGGATCAGTAACCAACCTATACTAAGCACATAGGATAGCAGGTAAGGTATCAACAACAAGTTACAAAATCAGGCTATGCATCAGAATAGGAGCTATCGAACAACGGTAGCAAAATCTAATGCAAGCACAGGAGAGAAAGAATGGGCGATATAGAAATGATCAAGGGGGTTTGCTTGCCTGGAAGCTCTGCTGAAAGGGGCTGGTCGTCTGCGGCGTAGTCGTAACCAGCGGCGTCAGCGTCGGTCTCGGTGGCTACGGGAGAGAAGAGGGGAAAGAAACAATAAATATAAGGCAAACAAATGCAGCACAATGCATGACATGGTGATATGCTATGCTAGGGGTGACCTAATGCAGTGCTAGGTGTTATAGACGGAGCGGGAAAATATCTGGAGAAAATATCTGAGAATATTTTCCCGGCTTTAGACAATTATCGGACAGACGATCCGGAGGGGAAGGTTCCATGTTTGCTGTGTTGGGGGCATGTGACAGGTATGTGGATGGCATATTCGGATTCGTCTTATTTTTCTGATCAACTTTCATATATAAATTATTTCTTTCCGAGTTACGGATTATTTTATATGAATTTCCAAAGTTTTAATCATATTCTGGAGTTATATTAATTCGAAATTAATAGTAAAATGCTATGTGCACACACTGAAGTGTACACAGCAGGGTCTATAGAGGCTGACATGTGGGGCTTGTTGACTGAATTGACCCAGTCAACATTTGACTGGTCAAAGGATGAATAGTGTAGGCGGGTCCCACATGTCATTGACTAGGGTTAGATTAAAAGGTTATTTAGCTGGTGGGGCCCACTGTCATGGACTAATAGTTGGGTGGGTTATCTACTATATCTAAATAGGAGCACCCCACTACATGATTTCTCTTGACATGCAGCCTATCCACCTCATCACTTGCCAAATCAGCAACTCCATGCAGACGTGTGATGCCATGCAATCTATGTTATCAATACGCGACTGAATCCAGCCTTTTCTTGCGTTCCGTTTTCAGCGCTAAACCACCTTCCCACTGCATGCATGCTCCCATATCATTAATTATTTTAGTCGGCGCACAGTTACGTTAAACCATTAATTACTGGAGCCATTGATCATCACTTTTCATGCTGAAAGCCATTCAATGATAAGCAGTTTTTTTGGCTTCCATCAGTTCGCTCCACCTCCATCCTCGATTCGCCTCCCAGCGTTTCACCTCCCTCCTCATGGAGTGTCTTTTCCTTTTAACCCATGGGATTCCCATCGCAGCCTCCTCCTGTCTAACCATCTTCTCCAATCTCCATGGCAGTGCCTCCTCCCTTCTCAACTTCTTCAATCTCCATTAGATGCAACATATATGCAGCCCAAGACTGACTCGCAGCTGGGTAAATTATAAGCCATCACAGGGAACGGCCAGGGTCATTACGGCCGTGCGGCCTTGACGTCGGGTTCTTC